>OZ007590.1:190084953-190770434 GCA_963931845.1 Maratus michaelseni
GCGATTGTAGCATATATATATATATATATATATATATATATATATATGTGTGTGTGTGTGTGTGTAAGTTATACCGGAAAAAAATAATTAAATAAAAAAAGTTATATTATAAAAATAAACCGTGATTTATATTATTAAAACTCGAAGAAGCTTTTAATCTTTTTGACTTGCATGTTTGTTATTTTGAAAATGTCAACATAGCTAATATAGTAATTTGACCCTCTCATGGACAAGCCTGTGTTAATATGTAATCTCCAAATTTCAGTGCAATACAAGAATTATTTAAATTAATATAAATCTACGAATATAATGAAATTTTAATACATTGAGTTATGATTCATACTCTCAAGTATTGCATTCATATACGTAATTAAGCTATAATGTTTGAAAAATCATCTTTTTTTTTTAACATTTAAAATAAAATACAGAGAAATCAACATTAAAATTTTGTCCTTTTGATGGACAGTCAGAGTGTCAAAAACACCATCAAAAACCAAATTGATACACTTTAAATACAGGATGGCCATAATTAAAGGGCACGTGTTTGAAGGTCTCTACAAATTAAATTGTTTGGAATAGTTTTAAAAAGCATTGGCATTTATACTGTTTAGAGTGTGCGAAAAAGAGTTATGCTATAAAAATGATCAATTTGAGATTTTACGGATAGATGGCGCTTAAATGTTAGAGATGTTTTATCAGCAAATATTAACAAAAACAACCCATTTTAATATATCTTGAGATGACGATATTCTTTCATAGCAATGTTATAATTACTACCATTTTTATAAAAACACTTTATTAATAGAACGAGTATTTTTTTCTAAAATTTTAAGGTTTATAAGACCTTTTTATGGCTAAAACTGTAAGCTAGAATCATGTGAAATTCGGGATAAAAAAGTTTTAAAATTTAGCTGATAGAAAATTCTCTATTTTTTCGACGAGTTATTTATTACCAGTGTAAACAATTTAGTAACAGGATAATGAAATAAATTTATAGAATTTTCAATTAGCTAAGAATTATGTGGTTTTCCTCCATGTGGTTTGTCAAAATATTGATTTTTTATATTGGCTTAAATTATAGATCTAACTCAATCTACATTTTAGATATGTAGTTAAAGTGGCGGATCAGTCAGATTCGGCATTCTCCTCCCACATGTTAAACCAATGGCATTAAAGTTCCTCGGTTTCCTTCAAATATATCATCAAATAATTAAGTTTTTCGAATTTTGTTTTTTGTGAGTGATGCTTCAGATGAATCATCGCATAGTTACAAATTTCATTTTTCTATTATTTAAATTTAAATATTTGTTTTAGCGTTTAAAAGACAGCATATAATGATGTAAATGTAAATGCTAAAACAAATATTGCTAAAACAAATATTTAAAGTTATATAAGAAAAAAATGAAATTTGTAACTACGCGATGATTCATCTAAAGTATAACTCGCAAAAAACAAATTTCAAAAGACTTAATTATTTGATGAGATGTTTGAAGGAAACCGGGGAACTTTAATGCCATTGGTTTAACATGGGAAAGGAGAATGCAGAATCTGACTGATCCGCCACCTTAAAAGGTGTGTATAGAAAGGTGTGCAAAATTATGTATATAGCTGTGCAAAATGGCAGTTTATGTTTTTTTCTTTAATCAAAACTTTAAAGGTTTTTTGTTCTACATGTTTATATATTTTTCTTTTTTCAGATTTTAAAAATGCTAATATTTTTTTTTTGTTTTGTTTTTTAACATTTGAGATAGATGTTTATCCTTTTTGTACATGTTTCTTTTATGTATGTGTTAAAAAGATGTGCATGGAATTATCATTATGGTTTAATTTTTTTATATATAAATAAATGATTTTTCTTGTGTTTCCCTAAATATGACAGTAAGCCAATTATGTTAAATGTTCCCAAAAATAGTCTTGTGAAATTTATCTTATTAAATCTTTATTGATAAAAGAAAGAAATTTGTCTATGTGTTTGTTTGTTGGAGATGACTAGGAAACTATCGCATGTAGAGGTCTGAAAATTTTAATTTTAATTTTAGAGCTATTTTTTATATTATTAATTTCAATGTAGGATTGCTTTGAATAATACATTTATTTCACATTTTTGTCCATTTTTGTTTTTTTAGTACAGAATTTTTCATTGAAATGTGCGTTCGGTGAAAAGTCATGATAATAAACGATGCACATTCTTTTACGACGCAAATGACTCTTTTTTTACATTTTTTTAAAATTAACATTCAACATGATAATAGCTTTGTAAAGACCCAGATGTTGATTTCATGGAATTTATATTAAAGTTCATATTCCTTCTTTATAAATATTCGAAATATACCTATAATTACGATTAATATAACATTATTTAATTAAATGCCAAAACCCGGTGCATTTAAAAATGAAACTTTGAATAAATATAGCTTCTTTTCGAAAAATATATGTATTATCTATAAACTTTATTTTAACACTTTCGCGGTGAGCAGCATGTATATAAAGTATTTATGCGCAAGATTCTTGATATTAAAAACTACTATTCCTGAACAGTGATTTACGCCTTATCTAATCACAGAATGTCTTCGATTAAAAAATGTAAAAATTACTTTTCGACACAGTGGTACCAAAAAATTGAAATAAGTGTTGCGGATGGACGTTACGAATGAGTTAAAAGCTCCATATTCAAAGATTTATAAAACATTAAGTTTTGTAAAACACAAAAGATAACATATGCAGTTTAACACGTCCACTGAAACAATATTCTGTCATAGCACTTTATACTGCTCGTCAAAATCGTTCAAAAAATCTCCGAACAAGCCGTACATACACAAAGTGATAAAGAATCGAGTTTGACTTCCTTAAATGTATTTTCGAAGAAAAGTATGTATAGTTGTCAGAAAAACGTAAAGGATTTTTGTATCGATTCATCGGATAAATAATATATAGTCTCACACAGATATTCCTGGTCTTTTGAAGAGAATGTTTCAAAGAGAAATCTGTTTTATTGTCTTGAATTTGTTGCTCGTGGGTCTTCAGTAACCTAAAATAAATAAGTCTTGAAATTAACTTAAAAGGGACTTCCTTCAGGATATAACTTTATCTTGTTTGTTTCAGGATAACGAGGAAAAGTTAAGCTAACATAAATTGTTCTTTTGAAATTGAATTTCTATTTTTATTTAATTCTTTTATCTTTACTATTATAACTATTTTATTTCGGCGTATTTTAAAAGGTAAAACATTTTATCAAACCGAATAAAAATTATTTTCTATTTACACAGACATATACAGGATGCCTAAAAAAGGTGGTTACACGGTATATTGCAGTACGTATAACAGATAGATAAATAATTAAATTAGAAAAATATTCATAGGAAGATAGAGAATTCAAAGAGTATACTTTCATCTCCATGGGAGTGTCTTCTACGAAATTCAAAATTGACTTTTATACGGCCCCCTATATAAAAAATATCCAGTTACAAAAATATTCCTTGCACTCACTTATGAAACACAATAAAAAACTCAAAGGTTATCTTTAATATTCGTGGAGCTATCAAGGTTTGGAAAATTAACGTTGTTTTAGGAGACCGTATAAAAAATGAGTTTGTAATTTGTAATGAAACAGACTTCGACACAACAGACAGTGACGTTAAGTGCCAAAGGATTTTCTAAATATTTGAAGAAGTTATTCATAATACTGTAGAATATCTATACCGCATAGATATCGCTAGACCCGCTATACCGCAGAGTCAGGGAAAATATGTTCCCCAATTTAAAAAGAAATGTTAATTTCAGAACAATTTTCCTTTAAAAAAATTGTTCTTTTAGATTTTACTAAACTGTTGCTGTTTACAGACATTGGTCAATATTCCGCAGTCCCAATTGAAGTTTTTTTTTAAAAATTCAAAGAACGAAATTAGTAAAGTAAAAAACCAAAAATGCTCTTGATTCCGGTTTTTTTCTCTCGTATCCAAATACATTCTTTACAATAATCATGGATACTGTAATTTGAAAGAAAAGACTCATGAAGAAAACGTAAAACGCATTGAATTTAATAATTAAAAAATATTTTGGAAGATTAAATATTTTTCGTGCTACCAAAAGCTATAGTAACATCAACAGAAAAGACTGTTCGAAGTAATCTGCTTACGAGGTTCTGGAATAGTTTAAAAAATTGTCTGCGATGAGAGTTGCTAAACGATTTTTAAATTATTCCAGAACCTGGATACCACTAAACATTTTGATTACTGAATTGATCTTCACCTGATCATCGTCTGCAACAAATCTATAAAATTGCATCTACTTCTGTTTCACATTTTTTTAAAGTTGTTATAAGTTTACAATAAAAGAATGACTACATTCAGCAATGAAGAACTTTGAACCTGGGATCTCTTGGTTGAAGCTGCCATGCTTTACCAACTGAGCTATCCCGGTCGAATCTGGAGGGCATAATTCATCCAGTTAACCTTATTGAGCATAGCATCTGCTCTGATATTTTAATAAGCTCAACAGAATAGATCGCAGGTAATGGAACTCCAGTAAACGCTAGATACGTGATTACACTAGATTAATTTTAACACAATTATTCAAATTGGTAAAGAAATCATACAAGTTGTAATTTTCCAACTGGACTAAATATCACCGGGCCAGGATTCGAACCTGGGATCTCTTGGCTGACGCTGCTGTACTCTACCAACTGAGCTATCCCGATCGAATCTGCAGGGCATAATTCATCCAGTTAACCTTATTCATCATAGCATCTGGTCTGATATTTTAATCAGCTCAATAGAAGAGATCGCAGGTAATGGAACTCCAGTAAACGCTGGATACGTGATTACACTAGATTAATTTTAACACAATTATTCAAATTGGTAAGGAAATCATACGAGTTGTAATTTTCCAACTGGACGAAAAATGTCCGGGCCAGGATTCGAACCTCGGATCTCTTGGCTGAAGCTACCATGCTCTACCAACTGAGCTATACCGATCAAATCTAGAGGGCATAATTCCTCCAGTTAATCTTATTGATCATAGCATCTGGTCGGATATTTTAATCAGCTCAACAAGATAGATCGCATGTAGTGGAACTCCAGTAAACGCTGGATACGTGATTACACTAGATAAATTTTAACACAATTATTCAAATTGGTAAAGAAATCATACGAGTTGTAATTTTCCAACTGGACGAAAAATGTCCGCGCCAGGAATCGAACATGCGAAATCTCTTTGCTGAAGCTGCCATGCTCTACCACCTGAGCTATCCCGGCATAATTCATCCAGTTAACCTTATTGATCATAACATCTTTACCAATTTGAATAATTGTGTTAAATTTAATCTAATGTTATCACGTATCCAGCGTTTACTGGAGTTCCATCTATTCTGTTGAGCTGATTAAAATATCAGACCAGATGCTATGATCAATAAGGTTAACTGGATGAATTATGCCCTCCAGATTCCAACGGGATAGCTCAGTTGGCATGGCAGTTTCCGCCAAGAGTTCCCAGGTTCGAATCCTGGCCCGGACATTTTTCGTCCAGTTGGAAAATTACATGTCGTATGATTTCTTTACTAATTTGAATAATTTTGTTTAAATTAATCTAGAATATATTAATTGGCCCTGTGTTTATCTAGGAAACTGCCAGACAATAGGTATCATGGCCTTATTCTAAGCGTTCCTGTCAAAGAGTTTATGGAAAAGACAGGACCATTGAAGGATTACAATTGTGTTTAATTTCAACACGACGGCACTCCACCACATAACACTCAAGTAGCGAGTAATTTCATTAATACAGTGTTCGGAAGTAACTGGATTTGTCTACACAGACACATAAAAAAGCCACCTTGGTCACAAAATATAACCCCACTAGATTTTTATTTCTGGGGGCGAATTCATGCTTTGGTGTATGTTCAACGTTCACTAAATAAGAAAGATTTGTGTGCCAGAATAATTTATGTGTTCCAAAACATCACGCACCATGAACTAGAAACAGTTTCATGCAATATTGTGCGAAGAGCACAGCTTCGTATTGGTGCGAACGGCTGACATTGTAATACTGTGGTTTAAATAATCTTACTTTATTTCGTTTAACAACATCAAACTTGTAAACAAATCGGTGCACCCGAGTACGGTGAGTAGATCTGTTCAATCTATAATTTTATTTTGAATAAATTGGTAATTCACATAACTTTTCTCATGTTTTGTTGCAACTTCTTTTATAATTTCATGTATCCGTACAACGCTTTATATCGGGCATCTACTGTAATAAGTATTTTGTTGAATAAATTCTGTACTCCAGTCTCAAAGCCCATACAATAGATGACTATATTATAAATCGAAATATACATCTTTCAATTGTTATTACCATTTTTATACATTTCAATATTTACAATTTATTTTTAAATTCATGCACCAATAATTGAAAACGGTAATTAAGCATGCAAAACTATTTCAATTGTATTTTAGAAAGGTAAGCAGAAAAATAAATATGGTTGACCTACATGTTACAATGATAAATTTATAGATTGTCTCTAATTTCGCCTGATTTTGCGTTTTCAGTTTTGTGTAAAAGTGATCTTAAGTCATTATTTTTGACTTTCTACTGCTCCGTGACATTTGTAAAGATTCAAACCAAACTTTTTGGATATGAATAAGGATAAAACAGTAATAATTTTTGCAATTGGGTATTTTTTTTTATAGGAGACCGTATAGAAAATAAATTTTTAATGAATTTTGAATAGGAAAGACCTGAGATGAGGACTTTTGATAGAGATGAAAGTATACTATTTTGATTCTCTACTTTCTTACGAACATTTTTTCTAATTTACAATATCTAATTTATATTCTAATCTCTTATACTTACGGAAATAAATCCTGTAACCACCTTTTTTGGACACTCTATATGCATTTCATTAAAGAAATATTAGTAAATCTAGGAATCAACGTCCATTTTGAAAGACACTTTAATTTTTATATCGCTTCACGTAATATCACACTTCCTGAAATCCGAAATTTATTAACGTTAGACTCTAGGCATATTTCTAAATATATAAAATTTCCCAAAGATTTAGAGAATCTAACTTTTATGAAATCTTTTATTAAACATGATTTCTTGAAATTATGCTCTTTAAATTCTTATTGTTGGATTGTTGTAAAATAAAAATGTGCATTTCTTCAGAAGAAGCTCTGCTCCCCCCCTCCGTAAACTACACGCACCCGTTGTCTAGTATAATTTATGTTTGGAATAGGCAAAAATTGTGCTATTTTAAGAATCTAGTATATCTAGAAGTACGTTTTAAACTATATTTTATTATGATAAGCGTCTCGTTGTACAGAAGATTTCTTCCTGTTTTAATAGCAATATCGATATACATGTCATCCACCTGTCAAACATCAGCATCTGTTGCAAAAATTGGAAACATTTCATGTCACAAAATATTTATTCAAACATAAACTGTTCTTGCGAGACTTATACCTAATTTAGGAATCCAACATTTTTATTATTTTTCTTTGAAAAAACAGTTTCAGTTGCTATTATAGAGTATTTTAAATAATGGCTCTTTTCTAAATAAATCCAAATCAATTTCGATACAAGAAAGTATACCAAAATGCTGTTTTGATAATAAATTCTTATAATTTTATTTTAAATAGAGTCCTATGATGACCAGCTTGGTCACTACATTGCAACATGATATTTTCTCAAATCAATTTAATTACTGTACAGGACAAATCAACAATGGCAGGAGAGATACTTTTCTGTCATAAGAGCATTTCGTATATTTTTTATTTTTATGTACTTCAGCTTTCCGTCTTGATAAAATATTCTTTACTTATTCATTTCGTCAGTTGTGCTCCCAAATGTTCATTTACAAATCCGTTGCAATACATACATGTATGTGTAGATATTTGACATTATAAGCTATTGCGTAATCTTCAGTAATCGATTCCACTGCCAAATGGAGTTTTTTAGTAAGTGTGGTTTTGCGCTATAAGCTGGTTTTAGTAACAGTTCGTTAATAGTATTTATATTCATTAAATCAAGTCAGTCTGCCATGGTATGTCTTCGTACTTTAAGATCAGTTTGTGATTGACACTGCAAAGATGCAGTTTTCGTTGGGGAAAAAAATTATGTATTTTGTTGTCAAATGCATAAAAATATGCAAGTTACCATATGATATTTATATTTTAGTGCATCTTCGACAGGCATAGTGAAACAACATTATGTTTCGTTCTCGTTGTAAATATTGTGTGTTGTGCCGTGTAAAATATCTCTTTATGCAAATAAACTCCATCAGTTGCAATTAGTCTGTTCTTCATTGTAATGCATACAAAGATTCACTGTAATCAAAAAAATGTTTCTTAATCTAGGAAAGTATAATGTAACTACAAACAAAAATATGCAATAACATCTTCCGAGTTACCCAAGGTTCCAAAGCACGTTCTTTTTCTTTAAAAACTGTCGAAACTAATATATTTTCGAGATTTACAGAAACATTTATAAAAAGAACGTTAATTTCGCTGTCGCTGATTTTCGAAAACGTTTCCGAGTAGTTTTTATAGTGTATTAATCAGTTTTCTCATCCCATAATACGTGTCTTGCAGATGCTATAAATCCCCAAGTAAACATTTTCATGTGAAACAAACATGTCTTACAGAAAAACACGATAAATTACAACACGGCACAACACAATACACATTAATCACATTAACATTAAAATTAATATTATTTTGTTACTGTAGCATGTATAAATTCAGTCACGGAGCTGAAAATGTTTATTTATGAATTATGGCATCCTAAAAACCGATGTTCCAGTTTGAGAAAACTGATTAATACACTATAAAAACTACTCGGAAACATTTCTGAAAATTAGTGGCAGGAAAAGCAACTTTGTTTTTATAAATACCTCTTTAAATTTCAGAAATATATTTGTTTCAAAGATTTCTATAGATACAGAACAATTATCGCAATCGTGCGTATTTCGGAAGAAATTAGTATATATTTTCTTCGTTCGTGATTTTTTTTTTTTTTTTTTTTTTTTTTTTTTACAGTGAAACGTTAAACTTCTGATTTCCAGATTTATTTTATGTCGTTGGCTTGTTCACTTTTTTTTCGGATGGCTAGTTAAATAAAGAAATAATGTAAAATGGTAAAAAGCCGATGCCTTGAGTTCTTTAACTTCAAACAGGTCGAATTCAATTTTTTTTCTTTACTGTTAGCGTATTTTTAATATTTTCCCCAGGATGTATCTGTTTTTGATATATTTTTTTTCATTCCCGAAGATAGAACTTCTCAGACATATAATATTGAGAACTGAAAATTTCTTTTATAATACTTTGTAATATTTTCAAATTTATATCAGTGGAAAACCAGTAGATTCTAATATTCATTGTTTAATAATTTTATTGTAATCCTCACTTATTTCTTATTTCAGCTAATTCTTTCTGGTATGTAATATGTAATTCTATGCCGTAGTTTACATGCACTTAAAGAGGATTTTCATGTAATCTTGATAGTTAGATGGGAGAATATATTCTTTAAAATTTGTTCACAATAAATCTGAAAATTGTAGAATTTATTGAATCAGATTTTTATTAATTTTACATATTTTTACTGATTCAGACATTTGAACTTTTTTTTGTTTTAACTCTTATGTGTTAAAAGCATTTTTTCTTTCTCCGAACTTTAACTTCCTCTGTGACCGAACATTTTCATGATTCCCCGAATATTCTTATTAAAAGCACTCAACTTCTGAAATAAACTAAAAAGAAATGCAAATTTGTTACACAAAATCTCATCAAAGCAAATCGCATAACTGAAGATATTGAATTAACAAAAGGGTCAATTCGTAATGTTTTCTCAAAACCCTGCTAAAATTAAATACGTTAAACGCGAGATCCTGGAACGATACATCAGTGTGACGCGGCACTTTGGTTGAATATCCTGATGCGTCTCTATGGTCTCCGCCCTCCCTAGTAACTTTCGCCCTCCCTACTCAGTTTTCAACAGTCCAGATGTCTAATAATTTTCCATTTTAAAATGCTATTTTTTTCATTAATGTTTACCCACTTCCATATCTTTATATAGGATCTTAATTACTCTCTTTCTCTATTCACTCTCCCTCGATGCACATACTGAAGTCATATCATAATTGAGTCAATTTAACCACTAACATGTCACTTTTCACTTTAAAAACCCTACTAGACCAAATAGCGAACTAACGTTGTTTTTTTTTTCTTCTTTGACTTAATTTAATTTAAATTGTCATATTACAATGTGTGAGATTTTTTGTGTGAATGTATGTATAAAGTTAGTAAGTATGTTCATACGTAAGTTCGCAGCCATGTATGTATAGTTGCACGACTGTATGTAAGAAAGTATGAATGTGTGTAAATGTGTTAGTATGCCAGTATACTTGTTTGGAAAGATGATTAATCTATTTTTTATATTTTATTTCTTGTATGCACTTTACACACTAACCCATCCTCTGCAAGGAATCATTTTAATTTTAATGGTCTAATAGTCTTGAATTGTAAGTTAATTAATCATAATCTCAGATTTTTAATCGATGAGTTTTATGGGTGTACTAATCCATCTACTAACACCATGCATTAATCCAATTTTTAACAAGTTTTCTCTCACGATTGTCAGTGCGAGTGTTTAAAGGCTGATCCAGTCGGTTTTTGCGAGTATTTTGCAAGACTGAAGCCTTCCCTGTCTCCTTTATTTTCCTTCTTTTGTTTTCTTTAATTTTCCTATTTTTATTTGCCAAATCAACAAAGATAAATACTCACCATAAACCAGCAAACTCAGAAAACTAAAGTAAGCCACTAAAGAGCACTGAAGCAATGTCGACAAGGTACTTCTCAGGTGGATAACTGCCATGAGATGATCAGGCGAATTTCGCCCCATTGTCAGGTATACTATCCGTTAAGCTCCTAGCTGGTAGGGCCTAGTCAGCGATAAATATAAACAAAAACAATATTCGTCAATATTGTGCAACATTATTATTTATTAAATATAAGCTTTAAAAATCAATCGTCTCCGTACATAATGACTCGTACTACGTACATTAGAATAATGGAAAGTAAATGAATAAAACACATTCGCAAAATAAAATAATTACACATTTAGGATTAATTGTGTATCTATAGCGCAGTGTTCTTACTGTTGCTAAGCTTGCTTGGATTATAATATAAATGTTTCAATAAATATCTTTATGTTTACCCATATTGTTTAATATGGTGGGAAATAACTATATTTAGGATGACTAAAACATACAATGAATTATACTAAAATATTATTAGCATGACTGTTTTAGTTAAACTATATCTTTGGTTACACTTAAAAATTTTGAACAAATATTTAATTAAAAGAAAAGTGCCCAGTTAAACGGATGGCATTGAGCTAACAGGTTATTCAGCCTAATTAGATAATATACAATTGAAACAAATAGGATAATTCTGCACGAAAAACCCATTTAGCTAAATTAATAGGGGGGGATTAGCTCCCCCATTTCCCACCTTTACACTTAACTAATGAATCTCCAAATCTAATCAGGGAAGTGCCTTATCACAATGAACCTTATATACAAAATTTGAAGCAAATCGGATATATCTGCATGAAAAACCCATTTATCTAAATTAGGGGGTGGATTAGCCCCCGTTCCCTCCTTTATACTTAATCATTGAACCTCCAATACTAATCAGGGAAGCGCCTTATCAAAGTGGAGCTATATACAAAATTTGAAGCAAATCGGATATTTCTGTCAAGAGTTATCTCGTTACGTATATACGTACATACATACATACGTACGTACATACAGAACCTGCGGAAACACTATCTCTCAGGTTTTGAAAGCCTGTGAGCTAAAAATTTAATGAACTCATCAATAAATATTGATAATGGATATTTCTATGACGAATCGCTTAAAGTGTATCATAGTGCTATAAAAAAACAGTTACAGAAATATGTGTTACATATGTTTACAGAAATATGAAGTCTGAATATATATATATATATATATATATATATATATATATATATATATATATTGATGTTTTGAAATGTTTCGGTTTAAGTAATATGGCTCATTAATACTTCACCTTTTTGTTTTGATTGAACATTGTATTATCATTTTTTATTTTTTATTTTCTCAGCGTACGTGTGTAAACGAGTTTATGCCAGATATAATAGATGCAATGCAAGATATTAAATTTTATTTATTTTTTCCACAATTTCACCGTTTAACTACACTTTTATTATTGTTTTCAGAAATTTCATTCATTTTCAATAATGCTTTCAGCATTGTTTCAAACTGTTTCTGGCTTTTTACACTTCTTAGAAACTTTATAAAAGCTGCTTCTTCAAAACTTTTCCAAATAGGAAATATTTCATTTAAACAAACTTGCTGCTTTATCATTTTGGCTAATTACTTTCTTGAAATTAATATGTTATTCTTAATATTGTATGTTTGCTATTTACAACTTTTTGCGATATTTTCATGTTATTTTTCTTCAACATTTCTTCTTTAGTCACATTATTTCTATTTAACACGTTTTTTCACCCTCTTTTATTTCCTTTGAAGCTGTTGACGTGAAAGGAGAGTGGGGGGGGGGGGAGGTTATAAGCTGAGCAGTATTTACTAATTCCTGTTTGTTTCAATATAAAGAGTGCACTGGCGTGACAAAACTTTAATGTATACTTGGATAACAAAAAAAAAAAAAAAAGCTCATATAAAAAAACATGGGAAAATTAAACTGAATTTTGTAATATGTTTCTTTCTTTAGGTTAAAAGAAAAATATGAAAATGCTATCCTAATTCTGGAGGATCCATTCCGGGCATCTGAAGTTAGAGAATATAGGTGAAATTCCTTTTTTAGGAGCGTTCGTAATTATATAAATACGTAGCAACTATTGTCATCGTCTGGTCCGTCCGTCCGTCTATCTGTCTGTCCGTCCGTCTGTCTATCTGTCCGTCCATCCGTCCGTCTGTCCACATATAACAACGCAAAAACAACCCAAACAACTGGTTTAAAATTTAAGATATATTATCTTTGCAGAATTTTGTCGAGCCATTTCAAATTTTATGAAAATCGAATCAAAACTTTAGAATACATTAATAAATATATTTATTAAGAAATGTGAATTTTTTTAAAAAATCGGTGCTTTCTTGTTATAGGAGCTTCAGAGGTTTAATCGTCAAGCGACCGAGATACTTATTTTGTTGCAGAAATTAATCTGCAGACGATATAATTCATTTCCCAGAATTAAAAATCATCAACATCTGAATATTTATATAACAAGCTATAGTACGAACGCACCTCATTTGTCACGTTTGACGTACAATTTCCAACTTGTTTTAAACTGAAAACTCTAAAATATTTTTTACACTTGATATATATTTTCAGATTGTTTACTAACAATACCAAAAAGCCTTTTTAAATGAAAAATATCAATTAGGTATCCAAATAAAATTTTGAAATTCTTTAAATGTACACTTTCGTATTAGCCGCATGCCAGGACATCGGTAAAGATTTTACTTCTTACAGCAGCTGTTTTGATTCTGATAAATTCAGTGGTTTAAGCACGTAGTTTGATCACATGTCTGATAAATTTGTGTTTTATTTGTAATATTTTATTATTTTATTTATTTATTGCTGAAATTTTAATTTCGTTATGTAAGTTTAGCCGGTAAAAGGTGCTAAACTATTTATGCTGTTTTAAGTGCAAACGGATTATTCTTTCGTAATCTATCTGCACGTGATAGAGATAGATTTTTTTTTAATTATGCTTGAAAACTATTTTAAAAATCATAGAAAATCAGTAAATTGAGAAACAATTTCAAAACAAATTGCTTTTCAAAGCACTGTATTGTTCTTATTCGACAATGTAAAAATTGAAATTGGGCGATTTCTTTAAAAGTTACAAAATTTACAGTAGAAACGAAATGTATTAGTTAGGTGTTGCCACCGTCAATATGCAGTTAACGTTACGCACGGACGTGTTTTTGCTTTATAGTATAGATATTGCATTCAAAACAGGTACTTCTGTTAATTTGTAAAGTCTTGACACAACTCTGATAAAATTAATCGCGGCTCACTCGAAATCCTCTCACGGCACATCAGTGTGCCGCGTTACTCTGTTTGCAAATCCCTGCTATACTGTAACCATATTATCAATAAAGTTCAGACAATTTTTTTATTATTATTAAAATTAAATTAATATTTTTTTATGCATTTGGCATTGATTGTTTCGCATTAATTTCTCGAATCATACAGGAGAAACTTTATTGTTCCTACCATTATTTATAATCAATAATCTTTTGAGATAAATTTCTTTAACATTCGCAATAGAAATATTTCATGAATAAATGGTTTTGAAATAGAGGTAGGAACAATACTATTTTTCTTATATGCTTGTACATTGTATATCTATAGCGCACTATTGTTACTGTTGTTATACAGGCATGGGTTACAATGTAAATGCTTCAAAAAATATTTTTTCTTTACTGATATTGTTACATATAGTGAGAAATATTTATAGCTCAATTAACTAGAACACACTATTATAACTACATCATACTATTATATATTACAAAACTGACTGTTTTAGTCAATATATATATTTGCTTTCATTTAAAAAAATGAGCAAATATTTTAAAATTTACTAAACATATCACTACAAATTAATACTGGATATTTACATGAGGAATTTCTAAAACAGTATCAACCTGCTAAAATTGGTTTAATTATTTTTATTTCGTCCAGCACTTTGTTCAAACTAAATAAAAAAAATTTGTTTTCTAATCGACTTATCTAACAATTAATTATTTATTTCGCTACATAAGGGAGTATTCCCTTTTTCTATTCTTCTTTTCCTGTCGCCTTCGGTTATGGTCCCTCCCCTTAAACCGCCCTCGCTTTTGTTTTATTCTCACCCCTTGTCGCGTTTGTGGCGAGCTGATCTTTGACCATAGTCTGTAACATCTTTATGTACTTTTTTTTGTTTCTTACAGTCGCCCTTTGCTAGAAATTTCTTTTTTGGCGGCTCGACTCTGCGGACTCATTGCTGTACTTTTTAAACACCTTAATAAAAAGAACGGGGGGGGGGGGGTACATCTATGCTCTACAGACTCGATTTTCACGTCTAAGCAGTCCCCTTAGAAAGTCAAGGTCATAATAAAGTATCAGAAATATTATATTGAGCTGAAATTATAAACTTGTTTTAGCAGTTCCCAAAATATTTTAGTTCAAGTTTAGTCAATCAGTTAATATTTGTATATATTTGATTCTTTTGTTTTGACTGAACATTCTATTATCAATCATTGACTTTTATTTTTTCTGCGTACGAATATAAGCGAATATATGTAAGATATCATAAATGCAATAATATATATATATATATATATATATTTTTTTTTTTTTTTACACTTTTACCATTCACTGTTCAACAGTATCGTTGTTGTTTTCACCATTGTTTCAAATTAGTTTCAGCTTTTTACTCTGCTGAGAAATTTTATAAAACCTGCATCTTCTAAACGTTTCCAAATATGAAATATTTTATTTACACAAACTTGCACTATTTGCATTTTGGCTAATTACTTTTCTTGGTTTAAATCTGCATCCTCAATATCGTTTGCTTTTTACAAGCTTTGCGATATTTGCATGATATTTTTTAAAACTTTTATTTCTTATTTTCAGTCCCATTATTTATTTTTTCTTCTTTTCATTTCATTTTAAGCCCTAGGGGAGAAAGAGAGGAGGAGGGCGTGGGTTACAAACTTAGCAGTTTTTAGTCATTCCTCTTTGTTTTAATGCAAATAATCCACGCACATGTTAAAAGTTTAAATTACACTTGACAGAAAAAAGAGATTTGGTGTTAAATACATTAAAAAATTAAACTGACCTTTGTAGTATGCTTGTTTGTGCAAGATAAAAGAAAAATATAACATTCTAACGTAGTTATGTAGTTTCATCACAAAATATATGATGGCATATTTTTTAGAAACACATTTTTGCATTTTTATCAGAAAGTAACGCTTTAACTTAAATTTAAAACAAAGTAAACTTTTCAAGCGTACGAATATAAGCGAATATATGTAAGATATCATAAATGCAATAATATATATATATATATATATATATATATATATATATATATATATATATATATATATATATATATATATATATATATTACACTTTTACCATTCACTGTTCAACAGTTTCGTTGTTGTTTTCACCATTGTTTCAAATTAGTTTCAGCTTTTTACTCTTCTGAGAAATTTTATAAAACCTGCATCTTCTAAACGTTTCCAAATATGAAATATTTTATTTACACAAGCTTTCACTATTTGTATTTTGACTAATTACTTTTCTTGGTTTAAATCTGCATCCTCAATATCGTTTGCTTTTTACAAGCTTTGCGATATTTGCATGATATTTTTTTAAACTTTTATTTCTTATTTTCAGTCCCATTATTTATTTTTTTCTTCTTTTCATTTCATTTTAAGCCCTAGGGGAGAAACAGAGGAGGAGGGCGGGGGTTACAAACTTAGCAGTTTTTAGTCATTCCTCTTTGTTTTAATACAAATAATCCACGCACATGTTAAAAGTTTAAATTACACTTGACAGAAAAAAGAGATTTGGTGTTAAATACATGAAAAAATTAAACTGACCTTTGTAGTATGCTTGTTTGTGCAAGCTAAAAGAAAAATATAACATTCTAACGTAGTTATGTAGTTTCATCACAAAATATATGATGGCATATTTTTTAGAAACACATTTTTGCATTTTTATCAGAAAGTAACGCTTTAACTTAAATTGAAAACAAAGTAAACTTTTCAGAAAACATCATAGACGGTGGCGTGAACCCAATGCACAATTGATTTGTGCTATGATAAATTAGCTTTTTAAATTGCGAATAAGTTTGTGTTCATGGACATGACATCGGGGGATGTGTAACTAGTTACTTATCGAAGAAAATTATCAGAATCCAAATTACATCTTTAAATTTAATCTGAAATTAGTTTTAAAGAACACCGAATAAAATATAACTACGCGGGTTATTTTTTAAATAAGGCCCGTTTTTTAGTAAGAAGGAATTCACTGTGAATATCATTAAAATATATTTATTACTATATTCTACATACTTTCATCAACTTTTCTACATTTTTTTTCATTTTTTTCAAACTTTTGTCGTACCGTTCAACAAGTTTTGAATTCCGACGTCAAACAAATCTGCCGCCTGTGAAGAAGCCAAATCCATGACTGCAGTTGTCAATGGTGTACAAAACTGACCTTGAAACCTGTGAAAATCAATCGATAACTGTGAAATCGTGAATCGGCTGTCCTCTCCAATTTTGTTGTCCACGTCTCGAATCAAATCTTCAGATATCAGAGAAGGTCGGCCTGGGCGTGACTCATTATGCACATTAACCCGCCCGTCTTTGAAGATTCTCAACCACTTTCGTCAGACATCACGAATCTGACAGTGAATTTCCGCTGCTACCAAGTTTCTTGCACTCAAGAATCGAATTACAGATCGTTTTTCATAGTCGGAACACAGCGATAGCGAATCAATTTTCTTAAACATTATAAACTTCTACAGCTCAGCACACGGACAGACGATACGGCTGCAAATGGCGTGCGTCTAAACTCGCGCAAAGCATGTTGACAGCAGACGCGCATGCGCACTGCTGCGATCGCGCGTTCTTCTCACTCTCAATCACAAACGGACCTTATTTTAAAAATAATACTTGTAGTTTATTATAGAACAAGCTTTTAAATAAACTTTATAGACCTAATATTTTTTAAAGACTGGTCTGTGATAGTTCACAGACACATTTTGTCATGGTCTGTGTACAAAATATGTATAGAAAATTATCATTTTATAATATTTAATAAATTAAATATATTTAATGGATAAACTACACTACATTTATATTATTACGCATTTATAACTTCTATTATTACTTTTTAAAATATTCCATGATATTTTTTCTACTTTATAGGAAAATTAATCTTGTGCTATGCAGTGATAATCATAACAGTGAGTTTATGGAAATTCACGAAACTGGTGACATCTAGAAATAGTTACATCACCTAAGTAAGTGGGCCTATTTTTTAAAATATTTTTATGCCAAAATCTGTAACACTTAAAGTAAATTTTTGTTTAGCAGTTTTCATCCCACATAAATGAGCAAAACTTTTTTGTTTAATTTTTCGATTTCTTATGTATGGTCAGAATGCTATTTCTAATAATTTTTATTTCTGAAATTGAAGCTGTGAAATAAAGTGATAATGTTTTCCGTCTTTAAAATGTTAAGAATGAATGTTATAGTAGGATACAAAAATAATTTAGTAGGATATAAAATAATGGTGTAGGATATAAAAATAATGTCAAAACTGTAAATAATGTTAAGTTATGACTATGGCAGTCAGATAAATAAACTGTACATATTCACACAAGTCATCGATCGTTCAATAAAAAAAGTAAACCAGGATGTCATTTAGTATCGATTTCACATTTTCACTCCTTCATATATACTTTTGCTTACGCTTTATAGTTATTTAGAATGTAGTTTTTCACGTTAAAACAAACCTGAAAGTTTCAAATTTATGGCATGTATGTACACTCTTTGTTACAGACAATACAAGGGGTGAAAAAAATGTTTGTTCTTTAGATAAATCATTATTAGGAAAGGTGAGGTAACAAGAAACTGGGCAAAACAAATTACCTTTAATATACATTTAAAAATAGCACTTAAAATATTCTAAAATATAGTTTTTACCTTTAAAATATAACATTATTACTTCTACAAATAAAATTTATCACTTTATACGTATTTTTTAGTTTTGGAAAAATTCTCTAGCTATGAACTTTTTTTTCACATTAAAATTTTATAGTGTAAAATATATAAGATTTTAAATAAAACTGATATGTCAATTTTTGATTAATTAGATGCTAATTCGTTTCTATTTTATAAATTATTTAAAAAATAAATAAATACTTGTTTTCAAAAGTTTTTCTTATTACCCAGTTTATTATTTTTCTTAGAAGAATCTCTTATTACCCAAGTGGTGTTATTTTTTTTAATTCTGTTAATTTTCAAGATTGTTCAAATCGGTGTTCTACACTGCACAAAAAGGCAAATCATACTTAATCTACGAAAATATATTATAACCACGAACGAAAATATACGATAATCTTTTCGGAGTTACCCATGATTCCAAAAAGCGTTCTTTCTCTGAAAAATTGCTTTAGAAAGCTAGATAAAAGTGACATAATATTGTCAATTTCTCGCCTTTTGTTGGAAATCTATTCAAGTCTCCTTTCTGTGACTGGTAAGACTCTGGCAGAATTAATGTTTGTAAGGTCAATTCGAACAGCCTTTCACCTAATATTATAATCAAAACATAAGATACAGCAACTTTTTGACAAATATAATCTCCGCGGATTTTATTTTTATTAAAAAATGCGGAAAGAGGAGAAATGGATAAAGGGGAAAATTAATAATGTAAATAAAATACTTAAGTAAACATTTTAGAAAACGCAAAACACATTGGAAAACCGAATTTTAGCATGCCGTCTATAGACGGAGAAGAACTCCATCTTAGAGAGTACATTAGTTTGCGGAAAAAAATTTGACTTTACATATCAGTAATGTTTAATTTTTTATAGTTAATTCAAGTGCATAGTGCTGTTTTTCGTTATTTTTAATATCATATTTTCAGTGCACCGTACTTTTTTTTTTTACTTTTTCAGCTTGAAACACTATATATTTAGGCAACATTTAAATAATGATTAAGTACAATGAAGATTTTTTAATTAAATTTGTTTTTTGTAATCTTAATTTTCAATATTTAATATAATTTATAATTAGTAAATATATATAAATAATTTGATAATATTTCATATCATGTAAGATGGCACATTATCAGCATTAAGCGAATCATCCTGACATTCCAACACCCCATAATCAATCAATTAGTGTTTTTATTTACTTTTTGAAATTTTAATTACTGTAATTTTTTATAAGCAGAATAATATATAATTAAGTTAAAAATAGAAAGAATTTAAAATTACAAAAAAAATAAGACATGGAGAGCATTATACGTAAATCATTTTGTATCTAACAAGGAAGGTCTGCATAAACGCATACTCAGAAAATTTTGAAAAAATTACAGAATATTCTTCTCACGAGGCTATAAACGCTTATAAAAATGCTGCGGAACGTCAATATAACGACCGTGAAAAAAAAAAAAAAGGAAATGAAAATTTTGTGTTTTTGGCGTTTTATCGCTAGGTTGGAATGCATATTTGAAAAAAAGGTACTTAAGTATTATCGGTGCCAGGAGATTGATCGCCAAAAATGGTTGCCAAGTACCAATCTTGTTTATCGTTGCCAAACATGTTTTCAAACGTAGTAATTTAACATTATCAAATAACATTGTTAAAAATGATAATTAATATAAAATAAACAAAATGTAATATATGTTTATTAAATTTATAACATTGTTAAAAATAGTAAATAACATTATTTTAGTAAAATTAATAAATGGTAAATAGCATAGTAAATAAGAAAGATTAATATTATAGATTATTCCCAGGCATGTACCATGTAGCAAGAAAAAAATATTTAAGGGTTATTATAATTAGTAATATTGGCTCCATGCCTGCCGCAGTTGGCTTAAAACTGGCACGGATAATACGTAAGTACAAAAAAAATTACAATTTTATGATAAATGCTCTTTTAGGAAAAACTTTTTCTACTCTTCATACTTAACTAGTTTAAGTAATTTTTTTAACTTAAATAAATATACTTTCATAACTACGGTTTTTACCATATACATTTATATGCATATATGAAAAAAA
Source organism: Maratus michaelseni (assembly GCA_963931845.1). Lineage (NCBI taxonomy): Eukaryota > Metazoa > Arthropoda > Arachnida > Araneae > Salticidae > Maratus > Maratus michaelseni. The sequence continues at coordinate 190,105,813 of OZ007590.1, forward strand.
TTAAGGATCGTATTCTACGGTTTAGAACAAAGTTTAAATTAATTAAAAATGCTACAAACTAAAAATTAATGTCCTATTCTAAGCAGTGTTAATTTGACTTCGATATTTTTAGTATCTGAAACAACAAGATAAAACTATTGTTGCACATTGTGGAAACAAATACTTATTCAATATCAAAATGTATAATTACAGCGTTTTCAAACGGATAGTTACTGTTAAAATACACTTAAATCTTATCCAGTCGGCGATAACCGTGTAAAATTAAATAACTTCATTAATACGCAACTTGTATATGTATTATGTAAGTTTATAGAAAAAATAATAAACTTATTAATCGTTTAAGTTTAAACTAATAAAGTACTACGAATTTAAACACTCGTTTCACCAGGAATTTTCAAATGCATTAAAATCGCTTGCATTTGGCGAGGGGAAAATGTTGCTCTATCCAAATCGCGTCTTTTTGCGCCAATACTCGAAAGTATTTTATATTTTTACAGATTTTCTACTGGGATTTAGCAACTAAATTTGAATGATCCTTTATTACGTACATGAGTAGCTCCATTAGCATTTTTTTCAAAATGTTCTGAATATGTGCTTCAAAGAGACCTTCCTTGTAAGACTTTCACACACTGCACAGCGGTTGAAAGAAAGCACTGTTCTACGTACTCACTCACTCAAAATTTTAAATCTAAAAAATATATTAAAGCTGATCTCAAATTCAAACTGGCTACTTTCTGACACTTTCCTGAATTCATTTTTAGTTGTATTGACATAAATTTCACTGATGTTCTTATTCAAAAAATACGAAATCAAATAGAGCTTGCACTCCCCAACTCATGCCCATGCCAACTGGCAATCTTTTTTGTAATTTTTCTAATATTTATTTAGTCTTATTTTCATGATCGAGATGCTTTTATCCTAATTATTAAGCCATTTTTACAGCGATCGAAAGCATTATCTACTCTGTCTTCAATAATTTAAATAAGAATAGACTTACTTTAATTCCTTAAAATCTCATGTTCTCAGTTGAGAACTTCATAAAAATTCCCCCTTATTATAATGATTTATCTTTTTAAACTGAATCATTAGAAAAAGAAATACATATGTATAAATAATTAAAAATATGCTTGGATCTGAAATAGGCCTGTAAAATCATCATTCGTGATATCCGAAAACAAAAATATAAGTATTTTTATTTTGATCGCCTCTAAAACGTTGAAAAGCACAGATTTTGAAGGAAATTCTTCTTAAAACACTTCTGGGAATATTTCTTACCGTGTGAGACAGGCTGGAACAAGTGCATCATATTCAGAAAAAGCTAATTTAAAGGCATTATTACATGCACCGATTCGGACGTTCCGTAATAAAATTTATATTATCTCTTTTTTTTTTTTACTTTTATTAAACTTGTATTGAATGGTTTCTTTTTGATAAAAGAAAACAAACTTTTTCGAGCTCATAACACTAAGTTCGGCCTATGCAATTTTTAGTTATAAAATAATGTACAATTCAGCATGACTCCTTGGAAAATATAGGTCTTTATTAATTCAAATCATAGTAAAATAATGCCATCCTGCATTTTTGTTTTATTTATTTTTGTTGTTGTTGCAAAAAGTGCTTTTTAAGCATTAGTTTCTTCTACACAGAATTATATTTGCCAGTTTAAAGCATTCGTTTTGTAAAATTAAATTACTTAAATTTGTCTTTATGCAATAGTTTATACATCTATATTGTCTCTTTGGAGTTATTGCAATGTTACAAATTATATGTAAAGTTCAAAAGAAAAGAAGTAGTCAAGAAATTCTTCATTAAATCAAATCATATTAAAATAGTTTCATCTTGCGTTTTATTTTATTTTATTTTGTTGTTGTTTCATAAAGGGTTTTCTAAGCGTTAGTTTCATCTACACAGAATTATTTTTTGCCAGTTTAAAACGTTCGTTTTATAAAAGTACATTATTTGAAGTTTTACTTGTACAACGATTTATACATCTATGTTGTCTATTTTGAGTTAATGCGATGTTACAAAATAGATAAAAAGTTCAAAAGAAGAGAAATAGTTAGGAAAATCTTTTTTTAAATCAAATCATATTAAAATAATATCAACCTGCGTTTTTAACACTTTCCAACGTGGTTGAAAAGTGTGTATGACTTCGGTTTGTCTGGCCGTCTGCCGTCTGGCCGTGCTCTAACTCCCGTATATATGCTCGGATTGCCCTGCAATTTTTATATGTTATTGTCGTTATCTATAGCATGTTCCGTATTTCAACTGCAGTGTGTAGCACTTATAGTTTTTTTACAGGGACACTCAAAAGAATTCCGTTACATTACGGTCTATGGGGAAAAATAATTTGCGGTTTATTTTAATGATGTTACACAATTTCAAACACATTGTAATTGATATAGACCATTATGGTACATTACAAGAAGCTTAATATGGAATATGGTGTGCATAGCACTTATAGTTACTTTACAGGGACAGTCAAAAGAATTCCGTAATATTACGGCTATCGAGAAAAATCGTTTGCAGTTTAATTAAATAATGTTTCACTACTTTAAACGCATTGAAATTTATATATATCACTAAGGTGCAATACAAGAGGCTTACTACAGAATATTGTGTGTATAGCAGTCATCGTTGATTTACAGGGACACACAAAAGAATTCTACTGTTTGATACTGTTTGAACAACAATTCCTGGAAGTGCGTTTTAAGTTGCTGAACGCGATTTTAAATTTAACTCACTTTTTGTCTATTACTTGGTGTGTATAAACTCTGTAGATCATATACAGGGCAGCACAAAAGTTCGCGAACACATTTCCGTTTATTGACAGAAACTCCAGAAGGAGAATTTTAAACTGTGCTACGCGTTTCCTAACTAAACTAAAATTTAGCATCCTATGTAGTATATATACAAATCTATAGATCATATACAGGGCTGAATAAAAGTATTTGGATATTTTTCCGAACATTGTATATGTTGGAAATTCCTGAAATTACGTTTTTAAATATGTTATGCGTTTTCCATTGTTTACTTAGATGTTATCTTTCAGCTTATTAAACGGTAATGATTTGTAAAATTATTTTGGAAGCGTTGTAAAGTGTTCCATAATCTATGCTTGACGCCTGATTTTTCGTTCTTGTTTTAATTTTATTTAATTTAATTGTTTTTGTTGAAAAAGGTGCTTTTTAAGCGTTATTTTCGTCGACAATGAATTATTATTTTAAAGTTTAAAACGTTCGTTTTGTAAAATCACATTATTTAAAGTTTTACTTGTACAACAATTTATACTACTTTATGTCGTCTCTTTTGAGTTAATGCAATGTAGCAAATTGTATAAAAAGTTCAAAGGAAGAAAACAAATTAGGATATTTTATTTACAATGATTTTTTTTAAATATATTAATGCAATATATATATATATATATATATACTCAAACTGAAAATGCGCAGCTTTAATACTAAAGAGACTTTTCATGAAAAAGGATCACTAATGGATTCCTGCCTTTGAATTTTTTAAAAGGAGTTCTCCTATTCAATTTGCTATTTAATGCATTTCAAGCCTACAAGAAATTCTTCTATTCATATACTTTTCTTTTTTTTTTTTTTTACTTCATACGTTTTAGAGCTTCTTATCATTGAAAGAGAATCTTGAATAAATTTTAGTTCTTAGAACTTTTCGTATGGTGTAAATATCTTTAAATTGCAGATTTATTATGTCATCGATAAATATTACGGATGACAGATCATTTCACTAAAACTAAATGTCACTTACAAAGATTTAAAAAAAAAGCAGTTAATCTTTTCAAACTATGGAAAGTTTCTATGTTGTAATAAAAATGAAAGGATAAATGTTTCTTGACAGAGCAAGAAGATTTACGAAAATATATTATAACTACCTCCAAGTTACCCATGATTCCGAAACGTGTCCCTTTATCTGTTTCAGAAACCAATAGATTTCCGAATTTTAAAGACGCTTTTCTAGAACAAAAGTCTCTTTTGCTGTCCGTGATATTCTGAAACGGTACGAAGTATTTCTTACTGTGGGCATAATCCTATTTCAACCCACCATTCGGCGCTTTTTAAAAATGATGCGACATTGGCGATTTCTAAATTATTTACTTACATTTATCATATTGTAACCCACAATAAGCAAGTGGTAAAATGTTGCCATTCTTAATTTTTAAATAGTTACACATAGGAAAAGTAATGGATTTAGCGATAAAAACGTCACTGAAAAATAGATTGCATTTATACGATAATAACAGCGTAACGAATGTAAAATTTCATTCGTTTAAAACAATTTTGGACAAAGAAAGATAACTGAAATACAGAATTATTAAATTAAACCATACACAGTTGATTTTTTTTAGATACTGCATTTATGGGTGAAATAAAATATTTTATTTGAGAAATTTAATAAGATAGATATAAAAAAGATAATATGAGCAGTAAAGAGCAACGTTTTTATACACATTTCATCGATATTACATAACAATATATAACATAGTTAACAATTAATGTGAAGTTGAAAAAACGAAATTCGTTAATGCCGCGATCACTCTACCGCACGTATGATCGATTCGCGAACATGGAGCCGAAAAAAACATCACTGGATATAGCAACCTCGTCGTATCGGAATCCCGAAAAATACACGAAATTCGTTAATGCCGCGATCACTGTCCCGCACGTATGATCGCTTCGCGAACATAAAACCGCAAAAAAAAAAAAAAAAAAACATCACTGGATACAGCAACCTCGTCGTATCGGAATCCCAAAAAATACACGAAATTTGTTAATGTTGTGATCGCTAAACTATCATCTAATTTCATCAGTAAATTTACAATAAGTATATTAAGGTAAACAGAAAAATAATAATCTTATATATTTATTTGCATATTCTTTACATATTATTTACATCAAAGCAAGTGAAACAAACAGTACTTATATGTCCTTGTCAGACTTCCATGAAACCTGAAGACAATTGAATTATACTTTTCTAAAATAATAAGAGTAGCCACTCACATACATAAAAAAAGAAGAAAAAAAGAAAAGAAATCAAGCTTTAAATAAAGAAGAAGACGATGAAATTTTTTCAATGCATTTTTTCTTTTAATATCATGATGCCGTTTAATTACGTGTTATATAATTGTATATAAAAAAGAAAGAAACACGTTTTAAATAACTAATAAATCATTAAACATCATTAAAATACATATAAACGTCGAATAAAGAATCACTTGGTGATGTAACAAATACGTCATACGTAACAAACGCGCCATCACAAAAAATATCATTGCTCAGACTTTCCAACAATAAAAGAGCAACATCTGGCTAACTATCGACGATTTGGCAAGATTTCGCCAAATGGTGGTGTCAAATAGGAACCAACCCTTACTGTGTATTAATCAGTTTTATTATCCCGGTGTCAACACATAATATCTATTTTTTGTATGCTATCAATTCTTAAGTAAACGTTTTCATCTGCGTTACAAAATCCATACATGTAAGAAAATAATTTTTGTTTATCATGTTTATCTGTTGAACATGGAAGTTATTACTTAAGAATTGATAGCATTCAAAAAACCCATATTTCGTTTGACACGGAAATGAAAAAAAAACAATTAATAACGCTATAAAAACTACGTCGAAATGTTTCCGAAACTTACGAAGAGTAAAATGAGCTTTTGTTTCAGAAATTCTTCTTCATTTTTCGGAAATCTATTGGTTTCTGATATTTCTGAAGGTAAAGGATTTTCGGAAACGTGGGTAACTCGGAAGAGATTATATCACATTTTCACAAACCTTCTTGCTATATCAACAAACAATTTTCCTTTTCTTTTTTTTTTTTTTTTTTTTTTTTTTTTACATTGTGCTTATTTGTCAGGAACTCGGGTGTAATTTTATCAATAAAAAAAATCAAAAAAATATATAAATATTTGAAAAGTACTTTTAATATGAATCTTGCATAGTCTTACAAAGAAATTAGAATTATATTTTTAAATTCGAAGGTAGCATTTAGAAAATTTTGATTAAAATATAACAAAAAAGGCAGGAAGCTATTTTCATTTATTTTTCACCTAGATTATACATAATTAACTGCATATTTTCCAAACAAATATTTAAGTAAAACAAACAGTTCTTAGAAGTTAGTTTTGATTTTAAAAAACTAATGAGACTATGTACCCAGCTCTGAAGTGGAAATACTTTTTGTTTCTTTTAGCATAAGCGGATTAAAAGGATTAGGGAAAAGTACGGCTAAAGGAAAAGGAATCTCCCAATTTAGTTAGTATCGCTCGAAGAAAAATATATAAGGCTTGCTTAGATTGGTTTTTTTAGTTAGGGAAAGATTTCCTTAAATATTTTAGTTTTATAAGTAATGCATGTAACTTTAAGTTTCTCAAACTAAGTAATTGAAAACATTAATTAATATTGTTTTGTAAATAAAACTATTAAATTGCTACAAGGTATATATAAAAAATAACAATATTGATAGAAAAAAATAGAAATAACAAATATTTATGTCCCTTTATACAATTTAGTACTAGCCAGTTGTACTAATCATACATGGTACTAAACATTGTACAGTATCAAAAGACATACTAGCCAGTTCTAGGGCTAAAGTCAGGATAAAGTGAAAGACTTTCGAACAAATAAGAAAAAAAAATTGTTTTTATAGCAGCTTTTATTTACATGTGAAAGTGGCTACGTATTGTAAATATGTTTTTTAAAAAAGTTACTTTCCTGTTGAATACGCAATACTAACTCCATGCATAACAGGGGAAAGAAGGGTAAAGTGGCAATTCTAGGGTTTGATGGATTTTTATTACAACTTTTTAATCAGCAAAGTTATAGAAACAAATACCAATAGTAAATATAATAACTTAAGTTTTAATTGCTATTTTTCTTCTTTTGTAAAATTTGCTTTAAAATGTACACGTTACTTTGAAATTAAAACTACGAATTGGTTACTTTGCCCGCCAAGGCTGTGTAAAGTAGGCAGCATAGGTAAATGAACAAATCACATTGATTTAGGATGTGGTTTTAATCAACAGAAGCTAAAGTACCACACATTAATAAGTATTATGTTTTGTAATATCTTAAGTATTAAATCGTTACACGATAAAGTGACTAGTAATTAATAATCAAAAGTCTATCAATAAAGGATTAGGCGTAAGGCCTACTTCCAAATTTACAACTCAAACTCATCCTCTCCTTTGTCACAACCGAAAAACTTTTCATGTGCCCACTTCTTACATTTGAAACATCTAATCCATCTTTCATTGTCTTTGAGTAAGCTTCATTAAAATAGGAGCATTCTGCTTCATTATCCTCTTCTTCTTCGGGTTCCAAACTAAAATGTCTTTTTGTTTCAGTTTCCTGTTTAGTTTAATTTTTATTCTGATTTTTAAGCTTATATTTCTTATTAGGAGGGTGGCGGATTTTTTTTATCCGTCCCTTTCTCTTCTTGGCATCTCCTCCTCTTTTTCTGCTTTCGCGTAATTAATTAATTTTTATAAGACCTTAATGTTAGAACAGCTGCTCTGGCTTTCGATTGTTTTGTTTTCTTTCTATTAAAAATTTTTTTAGGTAGAGGAATAATTTAGTTTGGACTTAGTACTGAATATGAACTTTTCACTCTACCACTTGGTCCAGCCACTACTATCTCTTCAGCCAAACCTCTACCAGTGGGTTCCGCCACTACTTCCTCTTCTGTTGTAATTAGTCCGGCTGCATGGTTTATTTTCAACTAAATTGATAAAGCTGTACAACTTTTCGGTATACTTTTTTTACGTATCTCCGATAGTTTTAGCGAACTTGGCACTTTAACTATTAGTTTTATCAGTAGACGACTCTCTAAGTAGTATCATCGAAGATTAATCAATATTTTAACTAACATAAACATAGGCAACATTTTTGCCACTGTATATTTTGGCGTCCAAAAGTTAAGGACGTGAGAAATTTAAGAACTTACTGAACTCAAATCTGATAAAATATTTATATTTTTATTATAAACAACTGAATTTGCAATCAAACGGAAAATGTCTTGTAACTTTTTTGTACTTATTTTTGGAAGGTAAAATCCTAAGCTCCTTTAGTTCCATTATAATCTAATATCATTTGTAACTTTTGTCAGGTCTGTTGCTAACTTCTTTGTCATGATGCATTGTGCTCATAAGAAAAACATTCTTGTTCTTTTTGGGGATGTAATTTACAATGAATTGAAGCAAAAATACATAGAATAACTGCATTGTAAGCAGAATTATCGAGCATGTTACAGAATACTATCATGAGCCAGCGATTTGTTTTCTTTTACAAGTGTAAATGTTCAAAATTTGATCAAGAGTATTCACAGCTCCTTTAGTTTCATTATTATTATACTGTATTTTGAAGATTACTTAATTAAATAAATATACATATTCAATAAGGTAGACGTATAAATTACTTGTACTGTCCACAATTTAATTCACATCACAACACAAGTACTTACCACATGACACATCACAGAATCTATACACATCTATCCATCACACACATCTATAGTGGCTAATCAACGTAGAAACAGAACTTATGTACATAGATGTCACTAGCGACTGGACACTTAAAATTCTTATTTTTGTGGTGCTGCCATCTTGTACTTATTTTCAGAAATAAAACACCACAATATTCTAATATCATTTGTGGTTTTTGTCAGGTGTGTTGCTAACTTCTTTGTCGTGATGCATAATAAAAACATTCTTGTTCTTTTTGGGATGTAATATACTACTGTTGTGTCTTCTGTAAAATATAATGTTGATCTGTGCACTTTTTTGTTTGACATTTCTTCAAGAAGTTCTGGTTTATTTTCTCTGATGGAGGCAAGCATAATCATTTTTTGTTTTAGAAGAAGTTGTCCTAAGTTGTAGGATGTGAAAAAAGTATCACATGTAACATTGTGCCCCGAATACTCATAAGTAAGATCACTCACTACTCTCATACCCTGAACTTTCTCAGGCCTTGATCCTCGTTTTTTATCTAGTATAAATTTGTGTTTTCAATGCATACAAAGTTTACTGTCACATAAAGAGCATATTTTTACCCCACTTTTACAAGGTTTACTTGGCATATACTGTTTGAATGGACATCGGCCACGAAACTTTACTAAATGTTCATCTACAATAACATTTTCATTCGGATAATACAATTTTAGTAGAATTTCTACCCATTTTTCCCAGATATCTCTCACAGCGGCTATTTTATCCACAGACCTCTTTCTTGACGAGTGGATTTATTACCAAAACAAATAACTCTAGATATGGTGCAAAAGGTTATAAGGGACATTGCCGCACGAAATATTTTTCTGCCGATTTCTTTATCCCACAAGCTTTTTGTTGATTCTCCATATGGTTTGTAAACACCAGCTAATAATAATAATCCAATGTATGCTTGAAAAGTTTCACTTTCAATATTTTTCCACTCTTTTCCATATACTGTTTTCCCTTCAATATTTGTCATTTTTATGATTTCGTTTTCAATTGTGGAATTGAATACTGTCTGAAATGCACATTTCACATCTGTTAACTTTGCAGTTGCGTATCCTGTGACACCTGGGGTAGTTTTTATAATATTATCAGACGTTAATCAGCCAAATGTGGAACCGGATACAATTTCCACTTTATTTTACGATTCTTGGACTCAATACTCTGTATCTTGTGCATTGGTCGAATATCAATATCAAAATCGTTGTCAGAACTTTCACTTTAGTTCCACTGCGTGTATGATTTACATACTCGGATACATCTTCCTCTTCACTGTCAGAGGCTTCCATTACATTAGCTATATCAGCGTTACTGAAATGTCTACAATTCACCATTTTTTGTTATTAAGATGCTTTTACTATACACTCCCAATCACAGCTGCTTTGCCAGAAAGTTAGAAACTGAAACACAGCGTTGGAACAGGCGTGAATACTTTGGCTCTGTGCCGACTGTATCAAACTTTTGACCTTGCACGCGCTCTCATGTCACGTGATAAAACACACATGTCAACAAATTTTAAACAAGTTTTGAAAAGGGAAACGTTATGGCAGTTATTGTCATTCTTTTCTGTTGAGTTATTCCAAACAAATGTGAAAGTGTACAAGTAAAAGTAAATACTTTTTTTTGAATTGGGTCATATTGACCCGAGCAGTACATTAGGAATAAATTAAAAATATTCTTTGTAAATACAAATTAAACTTAATTCCTTCTAGGAGTACATATTTATATTATTTACTAACAAAGTCATGAAATTTCCTGAAAATATCTCCATGCTATTTTATAAACGATTTTATAAAACTTTTTTATAAACGATTAAAAATTATTTTGGGTGAAATAGACCCGAACAGAACAGCAGGGTTAACAATAAGCCTCTCAGATATCAGGCTTAGTGAAATTTCATCTTATATAGATACCGAGATTTAGCTATCACTCAAATCGGGAAATTCATGGCAGAATTGCGCCACTTATTATTCGATGTACACCAAAATTAATCAGCGCCAAGTTGTGTCAAGACCGAACTCAACGTAACGTTTTACGAAATTCGGTGCATTAATTATTGAGTTACAGTTCTTAAACAATTTGCGTAACACAGAAAAAGAAAAGATTTTTCTGAAAAGAGTCAAATTGAATTCAAGACATATCTAATTGTGTAAATCCATCAAAAAACAAAAGTGGAAATTTTCATGAATCCTATATTTTCTGGATATGAATGTTGAAGGAAGTAATAAAGTTGTATTATTTCTCAAACTTTTACGATAAAATTAATCAATCGCAGAAAAACTGAAATTACGGAAAGAAACTTTCTCAAAGTTAAAAAAAATCACGTTCTTCTCAGTACATTACCAAATAAAAGTATTTTATGGATTCATGTAATTTCTAAACGCCTTTAACAAAAATAGAAATTTTAAAGAATTTTAATGGTCAATAAACATTGCTAATCTCCGAACTTACAGGATTTAAACTAGTGATTGTCAGAATTGTTCTTTTTTCTAACTTCAAATTAATTGAATTATTTGAAAGGATTACACTTGTTACATTTGTTTATGTATGTCAGGAAACGAAAGGAGATGTTGTACCATTAATTTAATAAAAAAATATTTTATCATGTATATGTTTTGTAAATTTGAATGCGTTATAATAAGTTACCTAAAAATAAATAGTGAATATCGAAAAGTTTACAAATAATAGAAATAAATAAAAATAAATTAATGAACATGAAATTTTATTTCTGAGATTAAAAATAACAGTCAAATTTTCACTTTTCAGAGTACGGATGGCAAAATGCGATCTTAAAGGGCATTTGCGACTGAATATTTAAATTTTCAAATTTATTCTTAATAAATAAAGCAGACTCAAACAATAATGAAGTTACAAATTTATTCAGTTTCACAATATATAAAGCTCAAACAGAGTCCGTAAGTTCTTAAAAAACAATGCCATGTCATATTACACAATAACATTTTTTAACAGTTTTACTTAGAATGCAGTTTTTACAATTTTAGGTACACATTTTATAAAAGCTATTAAAACTAGATGTTCGATCTTTCAACGCTTGTATATATTATCTGTTTCTGCAAAACTATTTGAAATTAAGAATGTAATTATAATATTATAGAAAATATACTGGAATATATTCATTTTTTCCGATTTTTCGGAATCTAACACCTATCTTTTTAAAACTAATTTCATTTATGAAAAAAATATATAAAATCTTCTTATTAAATGACATATTTTTAAAATAATGTACGATATCTACCATGTATTTTTAGAAAAGTTTTCGTAACTAAAATAGAATCATAGATATTTAAACAGATGTAAGCAAAAATTAAACAATCACACTGACTAAATTATGTTTACAGGGAGTATTGTTTGTGTTATATATAAACTACAATACATCAATACATCTAAAAGAAAAAAAAATGCTGTATAATTCTTTGCAAATAATTTACATGATTATGAACGTCATACTAAATCTGATTTGTTCACAATATCGAGTTGTTATCTCTGCACTTAATTATGCACAATAATGCCTCATTTTGCTTGATATATACACCAATGTGCAAAAAGTAAGCAAAAAAACACAAAATGCTAATTTTGTTATTTATGAGTATTGAAAAGAAAGTGATATAAACATCAACTGTAGCAAATTGGTACTGTCCCTATAACACAGACAAGAAATGTGACGTCATGTTTACGTCCCAAATAATCACAAGTTCACATTCACAATTGTGAGCCGGAATGTGATACCTTTCATTCGTCTCATTATTACCCACAAATAAACGTCCTCCACTGTGAAGTCACTGTTGCTCTGTTATATCCCAGGTGACGTAACAATGAGGTGAATTTGTGATTAGAACATATTGTAAAATCACCATGATAATTGCTTTGTGGTGAGTCCAGAAATGACAGCAAAATAAAGTCATCTTGTGACTTCACCCTCACGGGAACTTCAAGTAGAATCGCTAAATGTTGCTCACCTGAGATTCACCATGTGACTTTGTTGTGTCGGTATTTGATAACTCATCACAATGCAATGCCTATTATGGCTTCACAATCCAGTCTCCAAATGACTGTCGCAGAAGAATCGCAAGGTAATTCTTATGTGACCGTGATTCACAATGTAACGTCACCTAGCGACTAGTCACAAAACAACAGTCAGTGATTTCTCAGTGGAGCATCCAAATGGCGTTTACTTGAGAGCTATAATGAAATGAATGTAAGATATCACATTTTGGTTGACCATAGTGACTGTCACACTTATGAGCATTTGTGATATTAAAGTCGCTGTGCATCGAGTGTCTGTGCTGTAGGGATGATACCTATTTACTACACCTGATTTTTATGTTATTTTCTTTTGAGTACTGATAATTATAAAATTACAATTTTATGTGTGTTGCTTAAAATCTGAACACCAGTATATTTTATAATCATTTGCCAAGTCTTCCCTTGGAAGTCATTTTTTCCGCGCAAGCTAGTATCCATACATTTTGTATCAATGCCTAAATGAGTATCGGATGTTTTGCATCATAAAATCCCAAAATGCGATTTGTCTTTCATTTAAATATTTCCTTTTTATCTTTCTTATTAACATTTTCCAGAATAGTTGAAAACTGTTTATGACTTCGGTTTGTCTGCTGCCGAATGTTCGTCTGTCCGTGCTCAAACTCTCATAAACATAGTGGTACTGCCATGTAACATTTATATGTTATTCAGATTCAGTATAGAATGTTTGCTATTGAAAATAAAGTGAGTAGAATTTATAGTTCGTTTACAGGGACAGACAAAAAATACCGCTACATTATGGTCTAAGGGGAAAAACGTTTGCAGTTTATCTTAATAATGTCATGATAATTCAAACATAATAAAATTGTATGTATCACGGTGATGGACTACCACATGTTTTCTATACATCGCGAAGTGCATAGCATTTATCGTTTTTTTTTTTTTTCAGTGACACACAAAATAAATTGGTTACAGGATTGAATATGATCGATAAATGCTAGAAAAAAGTTTTGTGATGTTGTATGCATTTTTAATTAACTAATTTTTAATTTATTTTGCGGTGTGTATAATTTATACAGCTCATACACACAGCTACATGAAAGAAGATGCACACATTGCGGGATTTGGGCAGCAATTGTTAAAAAGCGATTTTTAGTGCGTTATTTTTTTTAATTGTTTATTTAGATATCTCATTTCATTGTGTGAAAAAAAAATCTTAACAATATTCTATTAGTGTTAGAAAATCTTTCATAATGTACTCCTAAATCCATGATGTTTTGCTCTTGTTTATTCTTATTCTATCTGTTGTCGATATAGGATGTTATTTGTATAAAATATACATTTCATTACTTACTTACTTAGGAAATAGAAATATAAAGAATTGTCAGTAACATTTTCAATTTTAGAGATAAGATGACTTCAGCCCTAGTCAATTTAACTTGATTCAACAATTCAACAGCTTGCATTTATAAAAAGAACTAGCAGAGTTTCATGCTTGAGATCTTGTATAGACAGTCAGTAAATAATTAAAAATATTTTTGCTTTACAATGAGTTAATATGGGGTTTTTTTGTTTCTTTTTTATAAGCTAATCACGAGTAAACGCTTTTGCCCTTAAATATTGAGAATCATACTATTTAACACACATGCATCATGACCTTTCGGTATGTTAAGATTTATGACGGCCCCAGAAAAATCACAGAATGAACAATTCGGAGAATAGTCATTCTTTGGAGTTACGAAATGCGCACATTTCCAGAAAAAAAAATAATAAACTTATCCACAATAAGATGCCACTCAACAACATCCAAATAATCACAACTAAAATTATCAAAAATAATTACCTATCATCTCTGCTGTTTTCTTAATGACATTTATTGTATTTTGTTGAGAAATTTTTGTTTCTTAGGGGTGTTGGGGGAGGATGAAATAACTTTAATATACCACAAATAAGCATAACTAAAATGTCATTTTTCAAGAAATAGTTTTAAATTCTGTTATTAAATTAAACAATGATAAAACTTTATTCAATCAAATTCTAATCAAATTATATACTTAAATATTTTTTACTGAAATCGTGAAATAAGTAAATTTAAGTACTTTTTTAAATCGAAATCTCAAAGTAATTTTCTTCAGAAGTACAAGTCCTTATCACTATCTTCTTATTATATCATTATCACACTTCTTTTCATTTTTGCATTATAAATATACCACTTAAGAAAAAAACATTTGAATATCAAAAGAAAAAAAGTAGTTTATATCTTATTGAAATGAAAGACAAAAATAGCCTTGCAAATCTTTTATAAACGCATGTTTTCTAGTACATCTTACTGTTAATGGCGTGAATTATTGCTTTAATGATCCTTAAATGTTGTATTGAATGACTCATTAATATTCCAGGAAGTGGCGATTAAACTTAAATGTAAGGAATTCAAGAGAATATTCTTAAGCACTTTAAAATGTCATATTTGATAGTCGCTCTACAGAATGCAATAAAAATATATAGCTTTTATTTATCTGTGTATTTTTTTAATCTGCCAATGTTCCAGTTTTACCACAGATGTTTAGATGTTTTATTAAAGTATGTTGTTATTATTATGTTATCTTATTATACTATATAATTAGAAGAGAAGAATTACCACACCTTCGTACATTAATCGGATTTTTCAACAGACTTGGTATTAGAAGATTATGCTTTTTGTATGCCTAAAACTTTCCGGTCTACACTAGAGTGACCCACACTAGAACTACTTCTTTTATAGGATGGTCACAAAAGGACTGCGTATATATGAGACCCCAGTGACTGTAGACCCTAGTGACCGTGCCCGTCAATTAAGCTATGGGCTCGGAAATGAGTTGAAGAACAAAAAATGTGCTCTCATAGTTAGGTTTACAGGTACAAAATGTCGGGAATAACAAATGACAAAAACGACTGTTTTACATTGGAAAATGATCTGCACAGTGAAAAACCATAAATGAAGTTTAAACGGTAACGATATTGCAAGAAACAGAGACGCATGATAAATTTAAGGAGCATACTGAGAACACAAAATAAGTCAAAGCAGGAAACAAATCATTTTAGTCGAATTGCAAAAATTTCAAATGATCGGATTTACAGACAATGACAAAGATGTTTTAGATTTCATTGATGCTTAGATGTTTTATTAAAGTATGTTATTATTATTATTGTATCTTATTATATTAAATATATATGAGTTTACAGACGATGACATGGATGTTTTAGATTCTATAGATGTTTAGATGTTTATTAAAGTATGTTATCTTATTATATTAAATAATCAGAAGAGAAGAAGTACAGTACGTTCGTACATTAATGGGATTTTTCAACTGATTTGGCACGATAATATTATGCTTTTCGTATGCCTAAAACTATCCGGTCTAAACTCAAGTGACCTATACTAGAACAGCTTCTTATACTGGGTGGTCATAAAATATCTGCCTATATATGAGTCCCTAGTCACCTTATACGTCAATTAAGCTAATGGTCTCGGGACTGCGGTAAAGAACAACAATCGTGCTCTCATTGTTAGGTTTACATGTACAAAATTTCGAAAATAACAATTTGCAAGAGCCACTGTTTTGTATCGCAAAAGGATCATCACAGTGAAAAACCATGAATGAAGTTTAAACGGTACCGATATCACAACAAACAGCGACCTACGACAAATGTAAAGGTGAATACTGAGAACAAAAAATGAGCTAATAAAGGAGACAGAAAACAAATCATTTTAGTCGGATTGTAAAATTTTCAAGTGTTTAGATTTACAGACGAGAACACAACGCATGGAAAGATTATGAGCAGCAAAAAATCATAGCATGAAAATGGTGCAGAATTTTTTGTTTAACGGCGTTTTTCATGGCGTACGCGCTTCGTGGATTTGATTGTATACATTGAAC
Source organism: Maratus michaelseni (assembly GCA_963931845.1). Taxonomy (NCBI): domain Eukaryota; kingdom Metazoa; phylum Arthropoda; class Arachnida; order Araneae; family Salticidae; genus Maratus; species Maratus michaelseni. The sequence goes on from OZ007590.1 coordinate 190,122,250, forward strand.
TTTTAAATATCGCTATAGACAAAAATAATTTGACAGCGTTTGGGTAATCATTGCGATCAAGAAAACTCGAAATGGCGATCGATTGGAATGTTATCAAATTGTTATGGCTGCACACCTGGAGCTTTTCCTTTTCTTTTTTGCCTTTATATTGCTACATATATCGTTTTAACGACCTTATTTTCGTTGTGAAAATCATTTTGCTCTGAATCAATTTGGATTTTGCTAGCTATTTTTTTTTACTGTAACCGTAACGCGATTGGCGATCTTCCCTTCAATTTCGAGCCTATTCCTCAAAATACGCAAATGCCAAATGGCAACCCGTTTCCATGAACTGTGTGGTCGTTAGAAGCTTATATATCGGTAAAAATGTTTGACCATCCTGTATTTTGTGGAACACGAGACCAAGTTTACGGAATTACTGTTAATGCTTAGGTATGGGACATTATGTTGATAAACATTGAAATATCTTAATCATTTCCCTACGAAACCGTCCAAGACGTCTGGCCAAGGAAACTATGGCCGGAAATCCTACTCCTGAGAAACAGGTGTTCGATTTTCTCGCATTCGGAAATATCCAACTATTGTTGCAGAGTAAGTTACGAGGCTAACGAAAAAGAAAGGCTACCGCGGTGCTTTATGCGAATCTTTTTTACAGACCGCCGGAGTCACGTGATGCTCGAATGCACCAATGCAGGTGTACGAAAAGAGCATCACGTCACTCTAGCGGTCTGTAAAAAAAGATAAGTGGAATGCACCGCGGTAGCCTGTCTTTTTCGTTAGCTTCGGTAAGTTATTGATAAGGTATTAATATTTCAATCAATGGGTGAGGTACTTTAGTACAACACACTTATGCAGGAATAGCTTTTGTACTACCGATCTTAGGAGGGAACTGAGAGGAAAACAAGTTCCATTTTCGAAGATAGCTGCCTTCTTACTGATCTGTTAACAAATAGGCTGGGAGAAGAAAGGGGGATAAAAAATCTCGCAGCTATAATTCAGCATTTGGGCGTTTCCGTATTCTGAATGATATTGCCTTTTTAGACTTCAGTATTCAAAAGAGTTTTTTTACAGAATTGATCATTCATACATTATTAACTGTCAAGTTTCACTATTATTTGCGCATGTTAAAATTAAATTTCCACTTTTTAATTTGATACAATATTTAACTGTTGTATAACAATAAAGTAATACACAATTTTGCTATGAATTAATCAACATATTTGTAAATTTTAATTTAAGAAATTACTTCATTAACTAGTATTGTTTAAATAAGTAAACATAACTAATTGCATGTAGAAAAGTATGATATTTTTCTCAATTTGGGACGCGATTTTAAAAGAAAAGTCAAAACTTTTCCCAAAATTTCCAAGTGAAATATCGTTCTACAGTTGTTGGCAAATGCACCCTCAAAAAATCTTGTTGCCGAAACGGCAGTTGAGACTCACTGTGGAGACATTAAAAATTTTTGGTTTTGGGTTTCTGTTTGTCTGTTCCGCAATAACTGCCACAAAAATATTCCGATTATGTTGATTTTTGGTAGACATGTTGGTGAGGTACCCGCAATTAGCAGCATAGTTTTTGATTAAATTTGGTTCATTCATTCGAAAAATATAGAACATTTTCTTTTAAACCATAATGCTTTTCAATGGGAAATCAGACTATTTTTAAATTTTAACAATCATCGAATGGAAAGTTATGCATTGGGATAATTGACATGCTAAATTATGGATGCTAAATTTCCGAAATGGAGATCTTAAATTAATACGGTCGCTCTAAAATTTGCCAGTAATTTCTTAGAATTTCGAAATTAATTGTATAAATTATTGTGAAATTTTACGCATCAAGAGAAGAGGTATAAAATAATTTTAATTTCTCATTTTTTAGAAAAATGTCCAATGCATTACTTTTTTTTTTCGTTGCTTTCATTAAATGGTTGCTTAGCAACGCATTTCAGAATTTCAAAAAATATCAGAAAAAGAAAATTCGAGTAAATCGCATTACTTTGATGCAAAATTTTATTAATAAAATAGCTTATTTTCGGGTGATTTTAATTTTTAATATGCTATTTCTAATGAAATCGATAAGTATTTATTTTAACTACTAAGGAAAAATTACCACATAAGTTTTCCAAACGAAAATTATAAAAACGTTGAATATGTAAATTGAATATAAATATCATAAGAGGAATTTACATTTGTATAAGTATATAAGTATATTTAGTACACGAAATTGTATCAATGTTAGTAACATATGATGATGCTTCGTTGTTTAAAAGTAAGTGATCATTTAAGGAAAGGATACTATCTCCTGTACAAGGAGATGGTTAATCTAATGAAATTACAACAGTAAATGCATTCAGACATATACTCGAATAATGAATTAGCACAATTACTGGAAATTGAGAACATAAAATTAAAGCTGTAACAGGGGCTTCAGAAGGGGCTCCGCCCCCCTGAACGAATGTATTCTTATTCTGAAAAAAAAAAACGATAATACGTATTTGATCACATAATTGCATAACATTGTGTTTAATGTCATACATCTAAAATCTCCGAAAGTTTCAACAAATCTTATATGTTTATAAATGTATAAATAACATAACAAAACTGAATTTTTCGAGATCAAATATTATGTAGATTATAATAAAAATTAGTGAGATTAATAAACAATGATTTGTAGACCTGACGTTCAGGTCTCTGATCTGTAGATTTACTAGTTTCTAGTTTATTTTTTCTTATGTTTCTGATGTCATCATTGTTATTCATGCTGTATATATTTTTGAAACCAGTAGTGTAAAAAATTTGTTTCATTAGCAAGAACTAAAATATTAATACTAATATAAGGTAACATTATAGTATGATCTTAAATATACGTAATACAAAGGTTATAATAAAATCGTTAACGTTTTATGTCACAACTCATCCAGAATTGATATCTAGGAAAATCTTTTGCTTTCATTCTACTTTGAGCCGCAAGGGTTTCAACTTTCTTTGATAAGAATTAAGCCTGAAAGTCTATCTGGGCATAACTTTCTAAGTTAGAATAATTCCAGCTGTATTCCATTCATAGGAACCTTATGAATAATCTTGTGATATATTTACTTTCTAAAAAAATATAGATGACAGGCGGAAGTAATAATTTACTGCATTCCTGTTAGCATTGTGCAAATAATCTATTTGAACCCGTAGCATACAAAAACAAATCAGTAAAAAGTAGAATATATTTCTATTTTATTTATTTGCATACGTTTTTTTTGCGATTTGAGTGCGTTCTCATAATTAAAAGATATATTGAAAATTTAATTCCTAATTTTAGAGCTTTATCTTCAACTTTATATTCTTTACGTAATAGTTTCTCACTAAATAGTCAATTTTAGTATATTTGAGGCATTGAGAAGCAGAGTGGACCAATTTCGCCAGCTGTGATTTGGAGAAAAATGTTTTCGCCAAAGAAAATTTTTAAAATTTTTTGTCAAAGTCTTTTTAGGACAGTCCTGCCAGTGTCAGAGGAGACCAAGCGTATGGCGATGACGTTGGCCGTGCCAGAATGTACCAAGCCGCTTGATCCACTCTTACACTGGCATCTTGATATCCATACGTTGGACCATTTGTTAAACGGATTCTATCACTTGAAAAGTTTCAAAATTATTAAAATTCATTATACAACCAATAATCTAATAACTACTTCTTTCAGAACGTCTAACTACTCTCATTTCATTTTGCCATTCTCCCTGCGCGGAAACCCAACGTTCTCCTCCTAGCATCACGCGAGTGTTCTATATGCCATATGCTCAGGTGACCTATGTCTAGTGCTGCTATCTTCAGCGGGGAAGTGGAAGCTTAACTGTGTGCTTTGCATAAATGAAACCTGATTTTGAAAAAGCCAATAATTTCAAACTGCTATATTTCAGCCCTTTATTAAGACAGAGGCAAAACAAAATAAAGCTCCGATTATTGTTGTATTAAGGCCTGATGAGGATAAAAACTTTTTGGATTTCCAATGATTTTGTACAACTGTCTGAACTTGAAATCTTTAAGTGGTCGCCATTTTGGAACAAGATGGCGCAAGAAGCTGGAAACCAAACTCGGTCAAGAACTTCGTAAGTGCTGTACATTTTTCAATCACATTCAAATCGGTGCAATCGCATGACAAAAATCAGATATACAGGATAATCGAAAAAGGTGTCCTTTTAAAAATAAATTGAACGAGAAATATGCAATCAATCGGTATGAAACCAATATGAAATGTATAACATCTGAAAGAGTTTTGGCAGTGGGGATTGCCTTCATCTTGACGTGACTGCGCGCATGCGCCGACGCCACTTCGTGGCGCGATGCCATTTCACTCATCAGTCAAGTTCACAGCAATCATGGTCAAAACATCTCAAAAACATTGTTTATGCTGAAAAAAGTCGGGATCTGCAGCAATTAAGGCAGAGAATTTACGCAGCAATAGCTACTGTAACACCTGACATGATTGATCGCACCTCGAAGATCTACTACCGCTTAGATGTTTGTCGAGCAACAGGGGGAGCTCATATTGAAGTTTTCTAAGTTATGTAATAAAATAAAAACTCACAGATATTTTCAATCTAATAGTGTAAAAATAAATGTTTTATCTTTATTAAGGCCTTAGTTATTTTAATTCGAAATGAGGGAAATCTTTTTCGATGACTCTGCATATATAAGTCAACATTTAAATGGAGGGTGGTTTTGGAGTCTGGGGTTTATGATCGGTCAAAATATACCGAAATCTTCCGGAATTGCTTTCCTCCGGACGGCTGCAATAAGTAGCTTCTTACTTTTGGTAATGGAAGCTATATAAAAGAAGAAAAAGAATTTGATTGATAAGTTGCTCCCGTGAAACAGCATAAGCAGTGAAGAATTGCCTTCTCTGCATGGTAATGATAAAGAATCATTAGAGATTTGATTGCGAATACCAAATGGTAAAAAATCTATGCAGACACACTAATATTTCAAGAGAATGTTAAAAAGCCTCTGTTTTTATAAGCTATGTTAAAAATGCTGTTAGAAATATAAATACTCACTATAAATACTTTTGTCTCATAAGCGAAGTATATGAAACTAAAATAAAGACAACACTTCAAGTTTTTCAGGTGTTCTAACAATGGATCTAAGTACTGATTTTGTGTATAAAGAAGATTAAATCTTTGCAGTGGACATTATGGAAACTGTTTCTATACTGTTTTTCCTGAAATGACATTAAAAATTGGGAAAACTACTTGTAATTTCCTGGCTATGTAAATATAAATGAACAATTAATGAACTCAATCAGTCAAGATCATAGGCTACATTTTTTACTTATTTTTTAAATTGTGATTTAATATAATAGGGAGGAAATTTATTGTAGGGGTTAATATTAACTATTAAGGAACTTAAACTATAAAAAAATGCCCTTAGGTAAAGTTCAGCATATCATTTCTTAGGTTCATTTACTTAATAAGAAATGTAATAAATATTTACTAATATGGTACTTTCCACCATGGTTTTAACATATCAAAAAATATTTTCTATTTTCTTGTGGTTGTTGAAAAAGAATTTATAGTGGGTGTGTTTTTAAATTTAAATTACATGACTTTCAATTTATCATATTTTGAAGAAAAAGTAAATTTTCAATCACATTTCCTTTCAACCACGTTTAGAAAAGCTGAAAACAGCTTTAAATATCCTGAATATTTTCAATTTCATGAACATTCCTTTCAAAAACTTTCGAATATAGAACAAAATACTTTCGCCATATGCACTGAACTATTTTAGCACAGGATATTGTTTTGATTTTTTTTTAAATCATATTAGTTTGCAATACAACATTTAAATAAATAGAATTTAAATATGCTTATGTAAGTTATAAAAAATTTTCAAAACTTATAATTAACTTGTTTATATATTACACTGAGAGTTTAAAGCATTTCTAAGTTTTCAACCAGTTTTCTATAAAAAATTTAAATCATAGTTTTATTTTTAGAGACATTTTAATTCCTATATATATATATAATTCATTCCGGCCTGCAAATCTCAATTGTCCTGAAAACGACTCCATTTTTGTTCGCTCTAATGAAACAATTCCCAAAAGCAAATTCTGGACTTGATCTAATTAAAAAACTTCTGGCCAGCGACTAGCCCTGCTGTAAAACACAGTTTTCATCGATAACACCCCAAAGTGAAGCAGCATGAAGGCGGTTAGGGGGGGGGGGGTGCGGCTGTAAACCTGAGAGCACTCCCTGTTTTCGACTTCAGTATAAATGCGATATAACTGCATGTAAAATAAGGTTATGGATAGTCCTCTCGTAGAAAGCTGGTAAGTGGGAGACAGATACAAAACTGGGGATTCTCCATTTCCAATAATGACCACAATTGTGGAGAATTTTCCACTCGATATTTTAGCTTGTTTATGAACCTTACAAGATTTGGTATGTGGGGAGATGATACGATTATAAATTAAATTTACACGAAGATTAGATAAAATTAGTAAGCACTTCCAAACATGTCCTACGCTAGACGCTTTTGAAACTAGAAAGTGTGACTTTACTAAAATCTGTAAATTCCTACTTGAAAGTTTATATGTTAAAAATATTTTAATTAAATTATCTATTGCTCCCTGTGTGTAGGGGGCACAATACTTTGAGTCCAGATGATTAGTCATTTATCACCAAGACAGAGAAAATTTTAAATCTATGTAATCATACACATGTGGTAATATTGTAGCATTTTAGATTGCTCGGATTACACGAGAGACATGCTTGAACACTCTACATGGCCAACTTTAATTTCTGAGCCTTGCTTTTGTGAGCCTTTCATGTTAGTGGCTCACTAGTTTTCAACAGTATACAAATGATCATAATATTAATGTTGCCTTATGCATCGCTACTATACCAAAATCAATATTCCTATTACATAAATTTGAACTTAAATAACTTGTAAAAATGTTTTAATATGCTTCAGAAGCTAGTTTTTTTTTCAAATTATAATGTATCTTTCCTTAAAAAACGTGCTCATAGATCATTGACTTCATAGATCTTTATGGAGAAGCTAACATACGGAACGAACAATAATTTGATCAAAATATGTATAAGTTTCAATAATTATATATTATTTTCGACAGGGTTCATATTTAGCCGCTTCTTATGTCGGTATTCGCATCAGAAGAATTTAAATATACTAGGGGGCTCAGCCCCCTACTCGCGAACGCTCGCCAACCCCGGTGAATTTCTAAGCAATTCACATTGAGACCGTTACGGGGTTCCAGTTCGCTTCGCTAGCTCACCCCTTTTTATTTTTGAAGCAATTCTAGCCGAATAAGCAGTACCATAAATTCACCATAAACTAAGATAAAATGGACATTTTTTTAATGTAAAAAAATAATTGAAAATTTCGTTGAAAACACAGTTAAAAATGCATTTAGTTTGTGCTGCCAATGGGCATAAATCATTTAAATACTATGAACTGAATAACAAAATAATCTCCGAAACAGTGATATATATTTTTTTTACTAAAAATTGGCAGACACGATAATGAAACTTATGTTGGAAAATATGCAATTTTGTCCCGAGGCAAGTTCATGCGTGAAATCGTATGATTACAGATGACAAGTTTCGCGAAAGAAGAAAGAATAATGTTTCTCTTTCATTCCTTTTTATCTTCCGAAGATAATCTTTTTTTTTCTTTTTTTACAAAATTCTATCAAAAATAACACAGAAAAAATAGATATTCAATCATTTTTTATACCATTGCAATAACTCATAATTTTATGTTATACCCACACAATGTATTACGAGAGAAATTTTCATGTTTTATTTGACTGAGTTTCTCCAAATAATTTCCTACTTCCGAACTTCAAAAGAATAATCTATTCCCACCATTTTATTTTTACACCACAATCTATTTTCGCAGCCAATCATATTAATGGGAGAAGAAACACTTATTGCATTGTTTGTTTTATCATAATTCTAAAAAACAGCAAGTTCCTGCACAGTGCACATCGTAATACGTATGATAGTTTTTGGTAATTCATTGGAATTGGTTTTTTTACTAATGTAAGTATTTTTCCAATTTAGAAAATGATGTGCATGTTCATTTTTGTATATAATAAGAATATTGAATAATTTCATTTAAACCAGATTATACATTCTTTATGAACGCATATAAACCCCTTTTTAATTTATGACAAATACTGGGTGCTCTAAAATGTACTGACTGATTTTAAAATTTAATAACTTGCAAACGATAACAGATACTTAACTAATTCTTGCAGGAGGGTAATGCAAGATGTCCGGAGTCTTTTTACTGTGATTTCTCGTGTTAGTTCGAAATAACAGCAATGTGTCGCGCTGCGAGCAAAAGACATCCAATCGAGGCAGAAGCAGAAATCATCCGGCATGGAGGATATTCCATCTACGTCACGATCACGTGGTCAGGGCAAATATCGTAAAGAAGGAAAAGCTCCGTAGATTTAAAGTAAATCCCCGGCAGCCAGCGAAACAGTTCATGGAGTAAAACAGTAGTAGCTTACCTTCTCATCAGTTACAAGTTCTTTTGGTAAATTACCGGTGTCACATGACTTTATTCAGTCTCGAATCCAGACTTGGTGTATAGTCCATTGATACGAAGGAAGGATGTTAAATATATGAAGCGTGTCTCATTCACCAATACAATCTTCATAAATATAAATCTGTCCACTCGAATACTGCTTAGTAAATTCATGTCCAATTCTGAAAGATGTCGTTATATCGGAGAATTAGTTATTTTCATGGCAACAACACATTTCGTCGAAATCATACCGACTGGGTTCAGAATTTCGCCCTAAGAGCAAGATTGTATTGGCGACTGAGACCCACTCCATATATTTAACCTCCTTTATTAGTATCAATGCTGGGTGATTTCAGTATTCTTTCCACTAATAACTGTAAGATTGTTTTAATAGATTATAATTGGAACAGACTAAAGTGAAAGTAACATTTCTTTAAATTTTGTTTGACTCTCATAAAGATTTTTTGGCGTAATCCGTCTTCGATAATATATCCTTAAAATTGTTGTTGTTAATAAAAAATAAAATATTAAATATCATTGTGAGATATAAAGTAGTACTGTTTTCAAAATTTGCAAGATAAACTAAACTTTTTCGTTAAATTTGTGAATTTGAAGCACAATTTACATTGATATGCAAGAAAAAAGGTTTAAAAACATTATATTGAAATTTCTCTAAAATATTTTATCTATAAGATGAATTTGAAGCTTTAAAATAAAATCGAGTAGAAACAATGTAATATGCTTTGCATGGCAAATACGAAAAGTGTACTATTTTAATTTTATAACGAGACCCCTTTCTGAATCCCCCTAAATAATTGTACAGTCTGTCTCAAAACTTTAGCCATACACTAAAATATGATAATAAAACTGGAAGGAGAAATATATGGAATAATTTCACAATAAATATTCAAAGTGTAATTGAAATGAAGCATAGTATGGATATTATAATAGATTTTTATCAGCATTATTTATTTTAAAAACGCGCCCTGTTTATATTTTTGTTAAAAGACCAGTGTTTATAAAATTTAGATACATTATGCAAATGTTAACAAATGCTGGATTGGTTTCAACCAACCAACGAAGTGTTGGCCTTGAGCAGTATAACAGCAAATTTTCGTTGGTTATTTAAGCTGCCGAAAGCTATAGAATTTACAAAAGACGAAATTTTAAAGATATTTAAGTTGAAATCGAAAAATAAGGCCGTTATTGAAATTTCTAGAATATTAAATCGTTCAAAGCGAGGGATATACATATTACTTGATAAAAATAACAATTTCGACTGGAAAAAAAGATCGGGGCGTCCAGGTGTAACAGATATTCAGACTTGTCGAAAAATTGTCGGCAAAGCAAAATATGTCCAAAAGGCAAATTAAAAATGATTTCGGTTTCAATTTCTCAGAGTACAAAATACATAGAAGCATAAGAGACTGCAAGATCATTGTTTTATACAAAACGTGTTGAAAATCACGCCTAAAATCCTAACATAAACAGGCCGGAATAGATTGCTCTCGAAAGTACATGTCGTACGGGAACAAATGTCTCGCCGCATTATTCAGCTACCGAAAGAAGTAGAATCTGGATAGTTCTGATGGCTAGAATTGTTACTGGCATCACCTGGGTAAACAAAACCCGTACTTTTTTTAATAGACTACAAGGCGGTAAGTCTCCGATATTTTGGAGTGCGATTGGCTTTAATGGCCAAACCTGCCTGCCAATTTCACCAAGGGAAACCAAATTCAACAAAGTATCAAGAGACCCAAGAGCAACATTTAGTTCCATTTAATGACATCTTAGGTGTCCTGAGGGGAGATTTCAATACGCCTAAAATCTGAAGCAATACACAATGTATGCTTCAATACACAATTCACAAAGTACGAAACAGTAGATTTCTTGCCGAAATTTTAATGTTTTAGATTATCCAGGTTTAAGTCCGCACTTAAGCCTAATTGAGAACATTTGGAGTTTTCTAGCCCGTGAAGTATACAAGAATAGAAAGCAATATGACCCTACTAAAGAACTAAAAGGGGCCACTGAAAAAAAAACATGGTATTCTCTGACACCAATAATATTACAAAAACTAATTGATCCAATGGATAAAACGATTACTTGAAGTTTTCCACACTCTTAAAAATTTGCAGCAAACTGTCCAGTCATTCAACCATGTAGTCGATTCATATGGTCAGATATGCTTCATAATACGGTCCAGTAACCGTAATTTTTAAAAACGGTCGAATAACCAGACACTTTGCTGAAAATTGTTAAGAGTAAAAACCCACGGAAATATTATTAATAAATAGAATCATGTAAATTTGTTAAATTATGTATTTTTTTCATTGTGCCTAAGCTTTTGTGACACTGTATAGTTACAGATTTTTATGATATTTTATCACTGTTATGATAATGTAACCATTTATTCATTCAGATATGATTTTTTTTAATTGTATATACTCTAATTAGTAAATAATATGTTTCTCTTTAATTTTCTGTTGCTATTTAACAACTTAAACGAATCAGGGCAAAAAAAAAAAAATATTAAAAACATTCAATAATTTATTTTCGTTCATTCAAACTAAAATTAATTTATTAATGAATTTTAAATGAAACAAAAGACTCAACGCTACAAAATTTCTACAAATTTCATAAAAACATCAGTATAATTTCAATCAAACTGAAAACAATAACGTCTCACTTCAATAGTTTCTATTTAAAAAAATAAACAAAACAAATCAATATTCCACATTAAAAATCTGACATGAACATACGCATACGTATGTATTTATGAAGCCGTCAAATCCATACACGGTTTTTTAAAAATATTTCAAGTTTACTTTAACTTAAACATATCAATTTAAAAAGAAAATTTCCAATATGGATTGCTTTTTGTCCCAGCTTATTCTAAAAATATGAAGAAAAAAAAGTAATATATATATATTTCTGAAATCGAATTCTTTAGCCATTTCAACGTTAACACTACTGAAAAAATATTTACTTAAGAAATTTTCTTATCTGCATAGTTCTAAAGATATTGTACTTTCTATAGTTTTTTGCATTAGATTATTTTTTTTATTTAGCAATAAATTATTCTGTAGCTTTAACAAACGCTGCTTCTTTCCATATACATGGTGGCTCAGGTATAAAGAACGCACATGAGTTTCAGTCTCTTCTGTAAACTGAATCATTTACAGACAGAACTTACTCCGGTACACAGTATTTTCTTATTTTCTTTAATTATTCTCAAATATATCAGAAATACTTATGTAAATGTATTTGTCTGTTCCTACAAATTAGTGGTGGGCTTCTCATTTTCAACCTATACATTTTTTTTCTGTGCCGCATTTTTCATTGTAATTAATTTAAATAAATCATATACACAATATCACATTTTATCACATAATTAAAAATACATTAAACCAACATGAGTGAAAAATTGACCTGGGCCAGGACTCGAACCTGGGACCTCAGCGTACCGTGCTGACGCTCTGCCACTAAGCTACCCAGATCGACATCCTAGCCAGGCAACCTTTCACTTTATTCATGTTGGGAACAGTCATCGGCCACAGTTTTGCAGCTACAGATGACATAATACAATGAATAACCATTCATCGGTCCGTAATTAATTATACATAATATTTCACATCATAAACACTATGTCTGATCACTTTTTTACTTATACACAATATCACATTTTATCAGATAATTAAAAATACATTAAACCAACATGAGTGAAAAATTGACCTGGGCCAGGACCTCAGCGTACCGTGCTGACGCTCTGCCACTAAGCTAACCAGATCGACATCCTAGCCAGGCAACCTTTCACTTTATTCATGTTGGGAACAGTCATCGGCCACTGTTTATAAAATCATATTATTTAATGAAAATTTAAAAAATATATTTATCTAAAAACTGTTCCTTATATAAAATACTTACGAATCCTTAATTTAACCTCAAAAACAATTTTTTTAGTACAACCAATATTTTAAAGACAAAAAATTGTAATAGCCACTTAAACTAATTTGTGTATATGAGAGCTTAGAGTTAAGTTTTTAAAGAGTTTTTCAAAAACAAAACAGATTAAAAGTATTATCTTGAATCGCAATAGAAAATCTATCTCAAATTTAAATCCCTTATTACAGATGGAGACATTCAGAAAAAAAATTAAATTACTATTTTCCTTGTATTATAATATGGATCTGAAAGGATCAGGGTCCATAAGCCGTCTTTTTGGCCCATGAAATAAGACTAAGATTCGATTTTGTTATACTAACTGCTGGACCTTAATCGGCCTGTTGTTCCATTTTTACCAAATAAAACCGTTTTGACGGCATTGAATCTTAAAGTCAAAATACCAAATCTTTTAACATAATTCGCTCAATTGGCCGTAATGTAAATGGCAAGAGGAAGTTGAAGACTTGTCTACATTATTTAATTATTAAATCATGGATATCAAGGCATTTTCCTTTAGGAAAATTTTCCTTCTTCCTGTTTTCTCTCCTTTTACTTTTTTGTCGCTCTATTGTGTACCGAATATGTACAGTAGGACTAAATCAAGTGAATTATAAAACCAGGATAATAATGCAAATTTACCAAAGTGGTTCTCAAATCATTGCAGCTGAATAGTTTTTCTTTTAATCTTATGGTATGAAGCATTGTCCGGCTGGAAGATTCCATTTCCATCTTGCAAAAACGATCCGAAAATTTCTTTCAAATAATCAAATATAATGCTTGACATACATAAATTGCGTCATGATGCCTTCTAGACAAATGCACCCAAAGCATAATAGAGCTGCACGAAATCTTCATTCTGCAAACAGTCATTCCATTTTATGACGCCCTGTATAAACTAATGTTTTCATCATCATTCGTGAACCTTGTAGAGGTAATTATAATTGTGCGTCTTTAATATTCAACAAGTTTCCTTACTTCCCATCTACTTCTTTCCAGACATCTTGACAATTTGGTTTTGTTATCACATTAGATTCAACAGCCTTTCATTTTAAAAGGACGTAGAGTAAATAAAATGGTAACTCTGTGAATACAGCACTTCTTACATATCTTTACTGATTTTTCAAGTGCCAATTGTATTAAGCAAACGCACTCAGTTGGATATTGTAGAGAATGAAAGTAATATCCGGCTGATCAACGAATAAAAAGAAAAAAAAAACGCTAATTATCTCCAACCCCAGAACATGCAGATTACTTATGAAATTTGGTTTGATCCCATAATTAATAGAATTTCCAAACCGCTGTGAATTTACTTATTTGATCTCTCTCTACCTGATTGGAATAAAAACACGTCATTTTTTTAAATGTAGTAACTGATAATTGAACGGCATTTAATTCAAGATGTGCAGAAATTGCGCAGATTATATATATATATATATATATATATATATATAGGATCTGAGCATGTAATTCGGAACTCAATGAAGAAACATTTGAATGAAATAATTATATATATTATACGATGATAATATTTACAAAAATATATACATTCAGTTAAATAAACAGCTTAAAACATAATTCGTAACTCTACATCATACGTCTACGTCTTGACAGAACATCTTTTCTCACTGCTCACCACTACTGTTCTACCGCCAAAAACATGACAGTCCTTCTCTTTTTAGTCACATCACTTCATTTCGTCCGTTGGCACTTTAGCCACACCTCAGCATCCACGCGGTCAGTAGAGAGTCTTTATTGAAGAGTAGTGTTTGTAAGTCCTAAAACAACTACGCATGACACAGTGGAAAGGAATTAGCCTTCCCATATATATCCTACATATTAAAACGCCAAGGTAATTTTTAAGATCATTTTAAGAAAGATTAAGAATTTTTAAGAAAAGACTCACATTTTCTTCAGTGAAAAAAAAACCTTTTTTGCGAATGCATAAAATTAAATCTGTAACATATCCAGTTTAAGCTAGAACGAGGTCAGGATGGCTGAGTGATCTATGGCTCCGTGTTTAGGCTATCGTTCTCTGTTGAGATTGTAGGTTCGATACTCTCTCTCGGCAGAATGATTTTTGTTATTTTATTGACAATAAGATAGTTCATTTCAATAATGTCATTTTGTAATGTAATTTTACTTTAGGAGAAGTTATGTAACTTGCATTTTTTTATTCGAATGCTTTACAATTAAGTAAAATTTAACACCCAACAATATATATTTTAAATTATTATTTTATATTAAAATATTTAAATTAAAAGATTTTTCATGTAATTATCGATTAAATATATTGAACCAATCTACAATTTTTGCTATATTTGGTATGACCATTATCAAGATGTTATATATATATACTAAGATATATATATATTTATATACTAAGAAAAGTAAGTTATTATTTTTCATTAAAAAGGTGAAAAATAAAAGGAGAGAGAACAGAAAGAAGGAAAAATATTCATACAGAAAATCTAAAGGAAAATGCTTTGACATCCATGATTTAATAATTAAAAAATGTATGAAAATGTAAAATAAAATTCAAGTAATTAAAAACAATATATTATAAATCGTTAGCTGTAAACAACCAATTCTAATTTCAGGGTTTTATAGTCAGGCTGATAAAAATAAAAATAATGAAAATTTTTAAATGTCGCGTTGTTAAAAAAATTAGAAAATGCTAAATATTGATATTAAAAAAGACATTGAGACTGTAGAAAATAAAAATAAATGTCCTCATACCTGGGCAAAGGTAAATAAATTAATTATCTCATATGGAAAGTGTAAAGACCCAGATATTTAAAACGTGCATTTATTTATAAATTGGATAATTATTCTCTGTCAAAAAGCAATACTTTATATTTGGGTATCACACGAGATGCAACACTCTCCTTTCTCCCCCACCTCCGCAACAAAAGATTAAAAATAACACAACACAACCATTTAAAATTTGCATCATCATCACGTGGAATTTCTAGAGAGATTCTCAAAGTATGGTATAATAATATTCTGGAGAAAAAAATCACCTATGCTGCATCGATATGGTTTGTTTGAATTCAAAAGTCACATGGTCTAAGGATTATTTCCTCAATTCAGTCTCAATGCCTACTTCTAGCCACGGCAGCCTATAAAAAATCCCCAACTGCAGCTATTTGCGTACTGTCGGAAATTCCCCCTCTTGCCTTGCATCTGAAGAAAATATCAACTCTCGAAAGGTTACTTCGACTTGGGGTTCCGGTGGATGAACATAACCCGGTGAATTACCAATCGAAATCAACTAAAATTCTAGTACCTCCATACATTGAATATTGTAAGTGGCAAACAGAAAATGAGAGGACAATCGAAATTGACACATTCATCGACGGATCAAAACCATCAGGTGGCACTGTATACGCTTTCTGTGCATATAAAGGTTCAGTGTTACAGGGAACAAGACAGATTCGTTTACACAAAGGAAATAGTGTCTTCCAAGCAGAAGTGCTAGCAATACACGATGCAATAGACTGGGCTAATTCTAATAATTTTAAAAGCTACACAATCAATTCTGATTGTCTATCTATCTTGCAGGCATTAGAAGATATATCCAACTCCAACTTACTCGTTTGTGACATAATTATAACCTTGCAACAAACATCAAAATCAATTTTTTTTAAATGGGTGCGGGATCATTGTGTCATAGCTGGGAACGAGCATGCTGATAAACTGGCCCGCTATGCAACGAAACCTTCACAGGACATCTTACAAAAATTCTACCCATTTCCATTTAAAGATGACAACATCAGAATTAATAAGATCATGGCAAATATATAGGAATCTGGGAACAACGGGTCGCTATACTCACGCCTTAATCCCAACAATATCAATAGATCTTCAGTTTCAAAACAGGTACCACTACATCTTTGCTACAAACCACAGCCTGTTTCCTCAATATCTTAATAAATTCGGCAAGGCATCGTCTCCTTGATGCACCTGTGGAAAAAGAGGCACCTCCTTACATTATATCCTTTATTTCACCCTGACTGCCCACCATCACATTAGAAAGCCGTCACAAATGAATCTGACGGTCTGGTATGCCTATATGCTGAAACAACCAAAACTGCTTCAAAAAATAACAGATTGTATGTTTCTGCTATATAGCAATCAATACTTATTCATGCTGCCTCCATTGGACTTAGTGAAGGTCCAGGATGAAGTGGACATCCAATGTTCATAAGGACATTTACACTCTCTAACTTTACTCTAACCTTGACAATTTAGTTGTTCTTAATGTCATCATACAGTGTTATTTAGTATTTTTAGCATAATGTATCATTGTTTACTCTAGTATTATTATTCATTTATTATTGTTCATTTAATACTTACTTCTATCCATTATTATTCTCTATTTCAGCATCATACAGTATTATTACATGGTAGTATCATTGCTCAGTATCACATAGTATTATTTAGTATTGCTCAGTACGATTGGTAAATTGTATTTTCAGAATTTGTATTTTCGGAATTTTGTATTTTTAGAATTTGTATTTCAGCATCACATAGTATAATTACTGCTCAATATCACAAAGTATTTAGTACTGATTAGTATAATTAGTAAATTGTTTTCTCAGCATTTGTATCATCAAAATTTGATTTGTTGGAATTTGTGTTTCAGTACTACTTCTGTAATCTCTTGGTGCTATTTCATGTGTGTTGATTGTTTTCTCTACATGTACATACATTCCTAAATAATCACTTATGTTTTTCCCTATTATTCTTAGTACTAGTACACAGTACTTGTACTCTCATATTTGCTTTGTGGCATTATTGCTGTACTTAAATTGTGTTAACTGTTTACTCCAAATACTCTTTATAATTATTCAAGTTTTCCCCTTATAAATCTTTTTATACACTCGATGCTACTATTTAAACGATGATTACTTTATTTGTCAATATCGTATTTTTTAATTGTTTATCGTTCAATAAGTGAGCTATTAGCATTGTTTTGTATTTAAAGTTTTCTCTCAACTTTAATTATTATCTTGTAAAAGCTCTATATCACCTTATATGTATTTACAATCCTAATTGTTCATTCAGCTCATTATTGCATCTAACTTGGCTCGTCCAGTATAATTGGATAGCCTTTGTGATCGACATTGTAATCTTTGACAGTTAATTTTCAATAGTGGGGGGTCCCCTTCCCGAATGGTTCTTCCGGGCATCGTTCCTTAGGCTAAGGCCTTGCCGCATAGTAAACAAACCTGTTAACGGGGCTAGTTCAGCTTAAGCCGAAAGTTAGGTCTCCCCGTTTGGCTTGACCTTGACATCATTCATTCAATTAATATTTTAAGTTAAACTTCAGCTAATAATCAAGCATAATAGGTTATAAATTACAAGCTTAAAATCCTTTCTGTTCATTAGTTGAGTAGCTTAAACTGACAGCGCCATCTACCGCTTTATATGTATAGGAAACGCTTTCAAAGTATAACAATTCATCAAGTTTTCCATACTTAATTAAGTTAAATGCAACTAATTAAAAATTTAAACATTTTTCTAATGGAATTTTCAAGTTGTTTACCTTCAAATCTTGACAGGTATTATGTAGTAATATTTAAAACATGAAAATTTTATGATAAAAAAGCAAAATGTATGCGCTTAAAACTGCAAAAACAAATCTGTCACTGAGTATATTGTGCAACAAACTTGGTAAATAATTTTTAACTGACGACCATTGATAACATATGTTATTTCAATTTTCAAACACATTTTGATTGTTTGTTACAGTTAACTTTTAAATGTTGTTAAGCTTTGATTGGTATAGTTTCACATACAAGTTTAGTTTTACATATAGTTTTACATATCATTAACATTTGTTCATCACTCCATATTTATCATTTTAATGTTGTATATATACACAGGGTGTCCACGTATAACCTGACCGACCTTTATTTTCACAACCGTTGGTCCTAGATGCATACTTCCAGTTACAAAAATGGTTTAAATAAGGAAAAGAATTATTTTAAAAGCGATTTGGGTCAAGAAAAACATTTATTAAAAAATTACGAAATTTAAATTTTTATATGGTCTCCCGGTCCTATAAGTGATATTTAGTAAAAATTTACTATGACACTAACAAGTAAGATAAAAAAAAGTCCCATTCATCTACGATTAAAACTGACCGAGTAATAGCTGTTTAAAGTTGGAGTATATTTTTTGTTGCGAAATAGCAGTCATTCACAAATGTAGTAGAAATATAAATAATCGTCAGATATAAAAAAAAAATAGTTGAGAGCAAAATTAACATTGCAATCTAATATAAATGTGAAATCTGTAATAATTCTGACATATTAATGGAAAATATACAATTTGTACTGAACATATATGAGGATAAAAATAACAGAATTTTTGTTAAATAAAAGGATGAAAACAATAGCACCAATTAAGATTTTAAAATGTTGTTAGATAACACTGTCTTTCAAATTTTGGGTTGTGCCAGGTTTTCTAGCTTTTCAAAATTGATTCTAATGTATTTTTTAGCGCTGAATCCGAAAATGACCTTCATTTTAAACCATCACGTCAGGATTTTTCTCAAATAGAAAATTTCAATGTTAAAATTGTTCCCCTTCCCTCCCAACCTCATCGGACCCCTGAGCTATTTAGTTGTAAAAAACCCAGTATAAGCCAAAAAATTGAATAAATTATTGAATTAAATAAAATTAAACTGAATAAAAAAGTCTTATATCTATTTTATATTTTCAGATTTTTCGCTATTTTTTAACCTTGAAATTTACGATTTACGAAAAATCTTGACATGATGGTTAAAAGTGAAAGTAATTGTTTTATTCAACGTTTAAAAATACATAAAATGTAATTATAAAAGTTAAAAAACACAACCATCGCAGGTTTATGTTATCTAATCTAAAACTTTTTCTTAAACTTGTTGACGGTAATCTATCCGAATTGTTTTGTGTTATCCTCTAATATGAGTATTATTAAGATGGTAAGCGTCGAAAATCACAATAATATTACATTGTCATGGGATATGTCAGTATGTAAAATTTAACTTCGATCGGGCATTTGAAAGTGAGTTAAAGTTCGAGTACAAATTTTAAATTAGAAAGACGATCGTTGCAAGTTAAATAAAACCTTATGAAAATAATATAATTTTTGTTAAAATAAATCATAGCCTCAAATCCTTACAAAATAAAACATATGATAAAATACAATTATTTTAACTAATCTGAAACTTAACTAATAATATTTAAATTAATCGTAATAGTTGTACGATTTCTTTCAAAGTGCAGATACCTTGAAATAAGTTTAAGTACTTTATATACGACCCCTGAAAGCACGGCCGAAATCATCTGTTTTGAGATGCAAAAAAGTGGTATAAGTCATGCATTTCAAATTTCATAATTCGGTCAATTTTAATGTTAGATGAGTGGGACTTTTTTTTTTATCTTACCTGTTAGTGTCACAGTAAATTTTTACTAAATATCACTTTACCAGGGGACTGTATAAAAATTTTAATTTCGTAATTTTTTAATAAATGTTTTTCTTGACTCAAATCGCTTTAAAAATAATTCTTTACCTTATTTACTCCATTTTTGTAATTGAAAGTATGCATCTAGGACCAACGGTTGCGAAAATAAAGGTCGGTCAGGTTATACGTGGACACCCTGTATATATATATAATAAATAATTAATGATTTTGGCATTAAATAAGGATTAAATGATATCTGATATGTTTGCGAAATTTTATATATTATTTAATAAGATAAGTTTTAAACTAAGCAACTATTATTTAAAATGAAAATTGAAGAAGTTACTTATAAATCTCGATACTGTATTTTGATAAAAGAATTTGAAATTATATATATATTATTCATACTTTCATTTCCATTTATTTATAATAAATTTTAAACATATTTCCTTTTTTATTGAAATCTTTGAAAGGGTAAGTGATCATGCATTTATTATTGTCGTCTGCTAGCTTAGAAACACATTTATGACAAGATATGACAAATATGCTGCTTATGGAAAAATTCAAATGGTTTTCCTGAGTCAACCATACAAAAAGAAATTTCTTTCAAAACTTTTTATATGCGATTTCAAAAAACTTTCCTAATGGAAGAACCAAACATATTTTCTCCCTTTAAAAGGCAGCAAATGGAAAAATAATGCAAAAATGATAGTTATTTATGTAAATATTCCCTAAAAGATATTTTATTATTTATCAAAAAGTTTAAAGTTATTTGTTTAACATAAAAGCAGGAAATGCAATGATATTAAAACACCACTAACCTGAAAGAAAAACTATTTTTTGTGAAACATATATATATTATTATGAAACACTTTCCAATACATCCAGAAAACTGTAACGAAACTTCGCCGTTAAATAAGGTGAGGAAAAATATGTAGTAAACAGTTTAGGAAACATATAACACATTTAAAAAACCAGTTTTAACAATTACCTTCCATAGTCAAAAAAGTAGTCTAATTGTATTGTGCAGCCTTGTATATGATCTATTGATTTGGATATATAATACATAGCATGATAAAATTTAATTCAGTAAGAAAATTTACATTTTACAATTTTTGCCAATCGATGAAAATGTACTCGAAATCTTTTGTACAGCCCTTTATATTATCTAATGACTTTTGTACACATAACATAATAAGCTAAAATTTAATTCAGGTAAAAAACGCATAAGGCAACTTAAAACACACTTCAGCAATTACAAATCATAAACGACAATGTAACTTGTTCCTTGCGTACCCATGTATATGAATATATTTATATTCCGCAAACTTCTATTAGTCTACTAAATATAGTTCAGTAGGAAATTGCGTAACACAATTAAAACTACCCGAAAGCAATTCACTCCCGTATTGTATCCCGTCAGTAATATTACGAATTATTTTGTGTAGCCCTGTATATTGACCAACATATTCTATACACATCACGTAGTATGCAAAAATGTAATTAAACTTAAAAATGCAAACCAAAGTTCAAAACGCACTTATTACATATAGACTGTAATTACCGCACTAAGACTGTAAACGAACTCTTTTGTGTGTCCCTGTAAATGAACGATAAAAGCAATGCACACCATGTTTTCCAATGAGTAATTTATAATAAAACTTAGTTATGAATATAAGTATCATTATGATTGAAATAGTGAAACATCATTAAATTACACGGCAAACGAATTTTCCAGTAAACATTATGTAACAGAATTATTTTGTGTGACCCTGTAAATGAATAATAAATGCTTTGCACCCCCTATATTACAAAAAGCATGCTTTAGTGTGCTTCTTAATTATGTATAAATTTCGTCATGTTTCAAATAAGTACCATCATCAAAATGCACTGGAAATGATTTTTCCCATTAACTGTAATGTAACAGAATACTTCTGATTATCTCTGTAAATAAACTATAAATGCTACACACTTCATTTGCAATAGAGATCATGCTAATGTAAACGTCAATAACATAAAAAAATTTCAGAACAATATGATTATATTTAAGGGAGTACATTTAAGGAGAGCACGGACGGATGGACAGACGGATAGACAAATCTAAGTCATAAACACTTTTCAACTAGGTTGAAAAGTGTTAAAAAGTGGAAGAATTTTATTTATTTTACTATATTCTCATCTCCAATGTTAAACCTATTTTCGATGGGATGCATTCGTATAATTAAAATATCTCAATAGAAAGTTAAATTTATCAATTTTTTTCTTTTTCTGAAATAATGATGCTTTTCTGTCTAACTGGAAAAATAATTCTAAAATATGTATACTATTATATTCCGGTGTATAACGTGTATAACGGTGTATATCCGTGTATAACCGGTGTATAACGTGTATAACGGTGTATATCCGTGTATAACCGGTGTATAACGCTACGTGAAATTACGCACACCTAAAATTTGAGGATATATTTTTTGTTTCAGATATATTTTCCATATTAGCCTGACTTCTTTCCAAATAACCCTTTATAACATAAGTATTATGCAAAAAAAAACTAGAAAGAATAATAATTAGTACGAACATGAAAAAACAAATTAACAAATGAAAAATGAGAACATATTGCAAGCATAGCCATAAAAGAAATAAAAGAGTGGGGGAGAGATATAGAGAGAAGATCTCATATTTTGTAATCGCAAAATACTTTTAAATCTCTGAGACATACGAAAAAAAGGCCTTTAGATTGCTTTGCCTTCTTTCAATTTGCTTTATATATAAGCTTAGAGGTTCATCTCCATATTAAAATGTAACAAACTTTTAAATTTTTAACATGAACTCCCAATTTCGACATTATAATTTGAATTTTCTGTAAATTTTACCTTCGAATAGCAAACTTAAAGATATTCGGTGAAGAAACTTGGGAGTTATACGGATATAAATTTTGGAACCCCTAATGTTCCTTTTGTAAATTTCCTTTTAAATCGAATACCAACGGAGAAAGTTTATACGATTGATACAATTGTATTTTTTTTTATACGTATGTCCATGACTAACTTTTGAATGGGTGGCCCGATTTTGTTTTCTTGTATGTGTGTGTTGGAAAGGTCTTTTTTGACCGATAATCCCGTTAAAATGTCATTAAAAACTACAAAAAAGGATATATTTGTCTATGTGATAGTTTTCATGCTTTTTTTTTTACTTTATAGGCTTTAACGTGCATAAACATTTACCACTCGTCAAAAATTTTGAGTACACTATTATGGTACACAACACTACTTTACTTTTTAAAATAGTCGTTATTTAGTGTATTTTATAGAGAAATATCAAAAATCATATATATTTGTCTATTGCGCATCAAAATAGGTGATATTGGCAACAATGACACTTTAAATCAATTTGGAGTTCTGCATCAAGTCGTGTAAGCAAAATTTTCCGGAACCCGTCTGCACATTGGGTCAGGTTAGAAATACCTTTTAGGTAGATTTCGTAAGAAACACTACCTATTACATTCTCACATAAGTTGGAATTTTTGAAAAATTTTTGCAGATCTACGCCGATAATGACTCCTAGAACCCAAAACCACCCCTGGTTCAAAACTTTATATATATATATATATATATATATATATATGTGTGTGTGTGTGTGTGTGTGTGTCTGTGTGTGCGTGTCACTTTTTTATGGACACGATAACTGAAAAAAATCTGCATAAATCTCTTCCAAACTGATACATAAAATCAAGGGGCATAAAATCTCGGTCAAGTTTGTTAATGGGCAAAATCGAACCAGGGAAGGGGGTAATTGGGGGGGGGGGGGCTTTTTCATAATTTCTTAATTATGATACGTATCGAATCCGTTTGAAGTTATTATTACTTCTAGGAAAAGGGCCGAAAATTTATGTATGATAGATTTTTGATATCATTAAAAATGGCCCCAAGAGGTGAAAAAAAGGGGGAGGGAGGGTTCGAAGAAAAAAATCCATAACTTCGTCAATTCACAAGATATCAAATCCACTTAAATTTATTATTAATTATCTTAATATTATCTAAAACTTTTATATTGGCAAGATTTTTATAGGACCAACCCTTATAGCAAAAAAAAAAATTAAAAACAAAAAAATCCCAGCCGTCTCCGATGCAAACAAGTTAGGTTTCGAAGTGGGCGGTTCCCATCTGCCGTATCACGGGAAAAAGGTCATTTCTTCCACAATTCCCAACAAACAGGCGGCCCACGGTCTGCATCTTCGAAATCTACCTGTGCCTGTAGGCCGAGCCGTCAGGAATTTTTTTCATCGGGACGACTCTATTTCTTTCGGGTTGGTGTTTTGACTCTTGCGAACTGACTTTGCGCTCTTCATCTTTGGTGATCGATTTGGTAACCAATAGAAAGTCCATAAGTTCCTTGAAGTAAGTTTTATTTATTTATTTACTTAATTTTTATTTTAAAAATACACTGAAATGCGTGTAGTTTTTTAAGCATAACTTAAAACATACTTGACGGAATAAGCTACATTTTTTTCGAATATTGATTTCAAATCATATATGTTATTTGAAATTAATATTTAACCAAATATGAATTTTAACCGATGAATTTTTTAACTGAAATCAATTTTTAGGAGGTTTGAAAGTGCGAAGATTAAAAATTACAGATCTTTTTGCCAAGTCTGCTTAAATCTCAGGTTAAATTTCAGTTTGTTTCAATAACTACTCGCATTGCAGTTTATTGGAACTGTTTAAAAAAATTTAACATTAGGAATTATTA
The DNA here is from genome assembly GCA_963931845.1 of Maratus michaelseni. Lineage (NCBI taxonomy): Eukaryota > Metazoa > Arthropoda > Arachnida > Araneae > Salticidae > Maratus > Maratus michaelseni. The sequence goes on from OZ007590.1 coordinate 190,146,943, forward strand.
AACTTTATATCCGCATGACTCGTAAATTACTTCACTGAATGGTACCTCGTTCAGTATCCGAAAATTACCTTTATCAAGAAATCCAAATATGACGTCAAAATTTTGTATTCGTGTTGGAAATTATAACATTTGTTACAATTTCAATATGAAGACCCTTCAAGGATTTTTTAACATAAATTAACCGAAGACGTAATTACCAATCGAAAGGCTATTTTCGTTTTTCTCTGCGAGAATTTGAAGATTGAAAATTATGATGGGGTTTATTTATTTATTTATTTTTACTTTTGACGACTGTACAATATTCATTCAAGTAAAAAATCTAAATTCTTATGTGAAATTTTTCTTAATTTTGAAACTTACATATTTATATCCAGCGTATAATGTGCACTTGTAAATTTGATAAATTTTCTTGTGTTTAAAGTGCGCGATATACGTAGGAATATATGGAACTTAACTTTTTGCAAGTTTAAATCTTAAAGATTTGACAAGATGGTAATAAAATTGCGTTACAGCAAATTCATTCCCTGTCTTTCAAAATTTAATAATTAAACAACAAAAAACCCTCATTGCAGAAGATTAAACAGAAAATAAATGAAAATTTTTTAATTTTCCAATGAGGAATCTGAAAAATATGAATGCATTCCATGGTTTAAAATTGAAGAGGGGATCTAGTGTCTGACTGATGAAGAGCGATAAGGTATAGAAATGACGTCATATATTTGTGTAACTTTTGATTGTTAGGATTTCTGGAAAAACTAATAACAATATTTTGAAAATCATTAATACATTAGGAGCATCATGAATGTCTTGCTTCTTCTAATTTACGGAATTAATTACTGTACAGCTTAAAATTAATTCTTTCACGTAAGAAATGTTAAATTATTTATGAAAAACTAGGTTTCACGCCCATAAATTGTTAATACGATGATCAAAATAACGGGGCCCCTCTGTATTTCTCAACCAAATATCGTTATTACATCGATCACTATATCGGGGTTCAGTTATTTTGAGTGCATGAATCGTTAAAATGAAATTATTTTAACAGATCCCATTGAGGTGCACGCCTGTAAACCGATTATACGGCAATCACTATAACGACGCTCTGTGCATACCCGAGCCCATAAATATGGCGATCAATATTTAAATCGCAAATATTTACTTCCAAAAAATGTATTTTGAAAAGAGGAGGAAATGTATTATATTTTGTATAATTTAAATCCGATTTCTAAAAGATGAAAAGCGCAAAAACCATTTATAAAATATGAAAAAAAAAAAAAAAAAAAAAAAAACTTTTCTTTGCAAAAATGTTACTCAAAATATATATTAATAAATCAGAAATAGTTGTCGTTTTCGTCTAATCTTTCACAATCGGGGTCATTGCCGATGTTGACCACAAACGCGCTAGCTCATAAACCGGTGAAATATATGTTTAACTATTTTTTCGTAGATTTGTAATGCTGAATTTTACGATCGTACTTACAACTACTGTTGAGATATGGCGAAATGACCTAAAACTTTCGACCTTCCTTTAGCCCCCTTGGTGGATGAACATCTAAAATCGCTGAAACACGTATTTAACTATTTTTTTAGTAGATTTGGTATCCTGAATTTCACGTTCCCAACTATAACTTCGACTGAGATATGTCAAAATGACCAAAAACATTTACCCCCCCCCCCCCTTAGTAGCTAAATTTCTAAAATCGCTGAATTACATGTTTAACTATTTTAAGCAGATTTGTTAGCCTGAATTTCGCATTCCTATCTCAAAGTGTTACTGGGATATGGCGAAAAGGCGAAATGACCTAAAACTTTCAGCCCCCATTTCATCGCCTTAATAGTTTAATTTCAAAAATCGCTGAAATACGTGTTTAACTACTTTTTTAGTAGATTTGGTGTCCTTCACGCTCCTACCTAAAACTGCTGCTTAAATATGCCGAAAATGTGAAATGACCAAAAACTTTCGATCACCTCATTTAACCCCTTTTAGGTTGAATTTCTAAAATCGCTGAAATACGTGTTTAACTAATTTTTAGTAGATTTGTTATTCTGCCTTTCACGCTCCTACCTGAAACTACTGTTGAGATATGGCGAAAAGGTGAAATGATCTAAAACTTTCAACCCTCATATAACCCCCTTAGGCGTTGAATTTATCAATCGCTGTAATACGCGTTTAACTATTGTTATCCTGAATTTCACGCTGTTACCTAAAACTGCTAATGAGATATGGCGATAAGGCGAAATCAGTTAAAACTTTCGACCCCTTATTTAATCCCCATAGTGGCTGAATTTCTAAATTCACTGAAATACATGTTTAACTATTTTTTAGTAGATTTGATATCCGGAATTTCATGCTCCTATCTAAAACTGCTGCTGAGATATGACGAAAAGGCGAAATTACCTGAAACTTTCGACCCCCCCCCCTTTAACACCATTTGGTGGTGAATTTTCAAAAATCTTTTCTCAGTGGGTGCCTACATTGTGTAAGGAACCTGTTTTCTAAATTTCTTCCTCTTAAGACCAACGATTGAAGTTGTGTGTTGATTATGAGTCAGTCAAAACATGCTTTTTTTATAAGTATAGATATGCACATTTTTGTTACATCAAGTATCGGATTTCACAGCATTTAAAAACCTTTAATGAAATTAAACACAAATATAGTTTTTTAATCCTACGGCGTGAATAAGTTTTAATTTATAAAATTTAATGTAACATGTCCATTATATATTCAGTCATTAAAAGAATTAACATATTAATGTTTTAAAGCCACAAAATAGTTATAGGTGGAAAAGATTCACTAATAGCTAATAATGTATTTTATATTAAAAAACTATGTTTTACAGATGATACTACTTAAAATGCAAAAAGGAATATTGAAAATGATTACTCAACTCATAATAATATATCTATTTTGGTAACCTTATTAAAAAAGAATAAGATTAAATATAAATATAGATAATAAAAATGTCTCATTTCATATCAAATATAATAAATAATATCATCATTAAATTCCCTTAAGCAAAACATTAAAAGCTTCTCATCTGTTAAAAAGATGTTTTATTTTTTATGTAATATGCTCTAAATATTTAGTTACGTAATTAAAATAAATAATGATTTTTTTCCAACTTTGTAAAAACGTTTTAGAAAAATTAATCATGCATACTTTATGATATAAAAAGTAGCTTCATGTTACATTAGTAAAAAAATATAATGACTAAACTTTAAATTTGAAAACAAGTTCTAACGATTTAATTCAAAACAAAAACATTTTTTATATTTACCTATTATTCTGTTGCAAATGAAAGAAATAATTCTATTATTAGTAGGCAAGAAATAAATGGTATTAAAAAAGGTTAATTGTTTGCATCAATAGTAAGTACATAAATTGAAAATAAAGAGTTATTTGGAAAGTAATTCCCTTTACTGTGTTAAAGGACTGGAATTCAGATGTAGGCAGTGATACATAATTTTATTAACTATAGATGCTTTCAACCGTGACATCAGTCATGACGTTTTGCTTGGAAACCGACTCCAAACAAACAGTTGCTATGGTATATTTTCTATTAAGTGTGTATATTATAGCTATATCTTACAGCTATATCTCACGGTAAAGTGTTTTAATACATTATATGCAGTGGTAATTTTTTCTATGATTTATATATAATAAGAAATGAAACATAGCAAAAGTTTGTTTGAAGTCGGTCTCCCCCCAAAACGTCCTGACTGACGTCACACTGAAATCGTCTATTGAAACATATTGTACCATTTTTCTATATAGTAATCCATCACATTAAGGCATTTATTGTGAGCAGATAGAGTTAGGTTTTTACTGAGGAAGCTTAGTGTTTTTCCAGAATTTTGTCAAAATTAAGGGGAGGAGGTTCCAGTAAATTATCCAGAGCTCTATAAAAAAAGAAAAAAAATCTAGTTGCCAGGAAAAATTTCTAGTTGCCTAATGGTCCAAATATTTTTTTGCGAGATTTGTCTGGAATCTTTGCTACTAGGCTTTTACCGTAATATTACTTGGATATTTTTTTCAGTGTTATACTATTAACAAGTGACTCTTTAATCAGCATACATTGCAATACTTATTATTTAAAAATTTGGCGCGTCCCGATATAATATATATTGATTCGAAAGTTTTTGGCACGTGCATGTAAACATATTCGCCGTTCCTGAGCTAGACGAACGAGTTCATCATTCACCACAGATATCCAGCCCTTCTCGCCTGTTCATTCTGTCTGAATTGTATAGGCAAACCCATATTCTATCCAACCCATCACTCATAATTGTATCACGGTACACTTCTCAAACAGAGTCTCTGTATTTTTATTAAATCAGTTTGAATTTACATTTTCCACATATATATATATATATATATATATATATGTGTGTGTGTGTGTGTGTGTGTGTGTGTGTGTGTGTGTGTGTGTGAAGAGTAGAATAATTGCAGTTGGTATCAAGAATCATGGCGAGGATGTTAGGCAATGATGAGACACCACAAGTGTTTCTTCAATAAGGAGCAGCCAATTGCCAGATAAATCGTTTATTAATGAACAGGAGCGATGCCAGTAACAGTTCCCACAGTATCCGGTATAAATTTATAACCCTCAGTCTTGACGATGGATCACTACATCATTTAATAGATCTTAAAGAGCTGTTATGAAATTCTAAGTCAGTTGAATACTAGATAACACTTTGGTCAGCACTTCTGAACACGACCAAAATCTGCTCTCCAAAAACTTGCAAGTCATTTTTGTTCACGACGCGTAGAGTTACTGAAAACAACGTAACGAGCGCAAGATCCAAAGAGTGAGAGGCGAATTTAAGCTAAGAGAATGAGGTGCGAGGGAGAAGATTTAACACGAAAGAATCCCCATATTAGCTGTGCATTGATTTTGAAGTGAAAAATACCCAGGGCGCGAAGCAAAGCATGGAATGAAAATTTAAAAATTGCTTTTAAAAACTTTCGACATGACAACAAATGTCTCTCAGAATTTTATAGATTGGGGAGTTGATAAAAGCTACGAATGAACGAAAAGTTTTAGATTAATATTTGGAATAAGATAATTATTAATATACGTGTTATTACTTTTAAAAGGACATTAAATAGAAATAAATATTATTAAGAATTAAGAAAATAATGACTATGTTTACCTGGACAGATTCTATTAAACGAGTGAGACAAGTCAACAAAATTAGAGTAACAATAATTACAAACAAGCCAAGATTTTGACAAAACTCCTCACGACCAGTCAAATGTTTTTATTCGTATGTCGTCACTATCTTATATATAAAGGCATTTTAGGTGTTCAACGTTTACTATTTCGTCCAAAATCCCCTCGACTATGGACTTTTATTGTTCGTATGTCGCCACTATTATATATATAAAGGCACTCCAGGTACTTATATTTTACTATTTCGTCCAAAATTCTCTCTATCTGTCAAATTTTATTGCTCGTATGTCGCCAGTTCCTTATTTATAAAACTATTTATTCTAGTTGCTCATCGCTCCTCATTTTATGCAAAATCCTCTCGACAAAAAATTTTTTATTGTTCGTTTGTTGCCACTCTCTTATATACAAAAGCATTCTAGTTGTTCATTGCTCCTGTCCAAAATCCTTTTGACCAATTCAATTTTATTTCTCGTATGCCCTCTCTCTCAAATTTATAAAGAAAATCTATTACTCATCGCACCGTCTAAAACGCATTAAATAATCATATATTAAAATATTTGCGTATCCTTGTAAAAAAAGAACTTTACACGATACGGACAATAATTTTAGCTTAAAACTTTCCCTGGTGTATTAGAATTGTAGTATAAAAGTTCCATTCAAATCTTTGGAGTTGTTGTTGAGGAAATTGAGGACATACATACACACACGTAACGACCAAGAACAAACTTTCTCTTTTTTTTAAGTCGCTTAAAAAATATCTCATCAGTTTCGATATTTAGACTTTTGAAATACATAAGAAAAAATGTATCTCAACAAATATTTTATTTGGTCTGTCATTTTTTATGAAATTTTCTGTATCTTAATAAATTATTATGCATTTTCGAAACGAAATAACTTTAAAAAATTTCACGACATTAATTTCCGAAACGTTAGTTGAGGTTTACTGTGGAGACCTGAAAAGTTTTTGGTTCCCGTCTGTCTGTTCCGCAATAACTGCCGCAAAAATTATCCGATTAGGCTATTTTTGGTAGGTATGTTGGTGAGGTACCTAGAATTGGCTTTATAGTTTTTAGTTACATTTGATTCATTCGTTCGGAAAATATAGAACATTTCTTTTTAGGTCATAATGCTTTCCTATGGGAATTCAGACGAATTTGAACTTTTTTATTCGTTGAAAATAAAATGGCGCATTTGATTAATGTATTTAAACGGTACGTTGTGAAGGCTAAAATTTATCATGTCAGGTCTTAAATTATTCAAATTAATTTGAAATTTTGTTAGTACATTTGTCAGATTTTTTAAATTTGGTGTATAATTTTTGGTGCAATTTTATACATCTGTACTAATAATATAATACATTTTATTTTATAATTTTTTACAAATTTTAAAATGCACGTATTTTTATATTCCTCTTTAGTTTAACCGTAACCTTGCAACTATATTTCAAAGAATATCAAAATAATAAATTCAAATAACTCAAACTATTTTGCTGAAATATTTTATTCGCAAAATAAAATCTTTTCGGCTGATTTTAGTATTTTATTGAAATAAATGAAAATTCATTTTGATACAAGTTACCTTTTAACTACTATAGAATGATTACAGAAACATTTTGACATAAGATATTAGTCATTTTCTGAAAGAAATGTGGATTTATCGTGATTGAAAATCAGTATCATTTTAAAAATTTGATAAAATCTCGCGTACGAGATGGTTAATCTAAAGAAATTAACGTAGTAAAACACATCCATACATCCTGAAATAGCACAATTACTGGAAACTGAGATCATGAAAAGCTATCACAAAAAATACTTTATAGCGCCAAATCACGCGTTTGCTATTTAGTGAATTGGCAGTGGACACGAATATGAATGATTACCCAATAGGTTTAAAAGTCCAAATATGCTTAATATATATATTTTTAGGGAAGGGGAGGGGCTGGAGATTTTAGTAAGCTATTGCCATCGAGTAGATCATGATGTACTTAGATAAGATCTTACATCTAAATATTATAGAATGATCATCAAAACTATTTTTCCAAAACAAATATTGTAATTACACTAGATTTCTAAAATAGTTATAAGTAAAATATAGTGGATTTAGTTTACATATCCATAAGTTGCTTTTGTGCAAGAGATATTATTCAACTTATCCATCAGATGCATGTGTTTGATGGTTGGAAGGTAAGTATATACGAGGGGCAGTCAGAAAATAAGTTCCCCCTGGCGACTGTGGACAGAGGTGTGTATGAAAGACAAAAAATGCAATGAGACATTAAAGATAAAACTTAACTTTATTTTTCCACATAAGTACCAAGTACATTGAGACATTCAAAAAGCCCTCCAGGAAAAAGTCACAGCTTTGCATACGGACGAAGCGTTTAACGGCTATGGGCGAAAGACGACACAGCAGGTGAACTCGAACGTACACAGCACCATATGCGCGGTCGACCTCTACCCAATGGTGTATCGGTGTCTTGCACGTTCGCGTTCACCTCCTGTGTCGTCTTTCGCCCATAGCCGTTCAACGCTTCGTCCGTATGTAAAGCCCTGATTTTTTCTTGGAGGGCTTTTTGAAGCTTATAAAGCGGTATGACAAATGTCTCAATGTACTTGGTACTTATGTGGAAAAATAAAGTTATGTTTTATCTTTAATGTCTTATTACATTTTTTGTCTTTCATACACATCCCTGTCCACAGTCGCCAGGGAAAACTTATTTTCCGACTGCCCCTCGTATATTGCTATTTGGGTATTAGGATAACTATAAATTATTTTCCAATCTGTTACTTAACCTAATAAAACGACAGTGTAAAACGAAATCCAATATATACAATAATCATTGACTCAATCAATAGGAAATCACGAATATAAATTTAACAAGATCATGAGGTATTCGGGGGGGCTGAGCCCCCCTGATGAAATGTACATTTTATCTGAAAAATCACATGAATAAGAAATTCATAAGAATTTCAGATTATCATTGCATAAACCGTGTTTAATTTAACGCTTCTAATTTTTGAAAACCTTCGAAATGTTTTATGTGCCTATAAATCCTAATAATATTATAAATCTGATTGTGTGCAAATGTTAGGCTGAAGCCAGCGTCAAAATGAAGAATTTAATTATCCTGTATCTTTGCATATAAGTTGATTATAACCCTCAAATGAACATAGAATTGTTTTTGTTTATTTTATTTCAATATTTTTCTTAATAATTCAAAATTTCATTATTTTCATAGAGAATAAATGGACATTTTTTCGTATATTTTAAAATGGTTGGTTGGTTTGGTTGGTTTGGCCCAAAGGGCCCGGTTTTGCAGCTTTTTTTAAAATGGTTAAATTTATTTTACCGTTGCTAATACTTTATCGTTGCCAATATAAAATAAAAACCCTGAGTAATAATTTTAAATCAACAATTTATTTTCAAGTGAAAAATGAAAAGGAAATGAATTATTTAAGAATTAAACAGAATATGAAATGATGTCATATTAGAAACAAAACGTGCGTTTTCAAATATTGGATAATAATACAAAGTGCATAAATACGAGTAAGTTGGAAAGCAAGCGACTATGATGTCATATATAGAAAAATAAAACAGATTTGTTTTGATGTTGAAATAAAATGATCTTGGGTTATCAAATTATTTGTGATTAATTTCTCTTTTTTTTTCTTTTTCTTTTTGAAATGAAAGGAATTATTTTAAATGTACGTAATATATGTATTTTAAATGTATGTGTTGTAAATTAAAGTTCTGTGTTTTAATTGAAATGAGTGAAAGATTTATATTTTTAATGAATTCAATACGAATGATGGGATATGTTGGCGATTTATCGTCTGCACATGGCTAACATAAAGATACCATATTTTTAATTTAAATTTTAGAAAGTAAAAAAAGTAAAATAAAAATATATATCTACCCTATATATATAAAATCCTAATGAAACGAATTTGTGAAACGATTTTATGAAACGAATTTATGAAACGATTTTATGAAACGACTGATTAAACGACTGATTATGTTTCAGGGCTATTTTTAATAAAATATTAAACGCTTGATGGTGAAATTAATACCAATTGTCCATAAAAATCCGCGAATGTCAAAACTGGTAATAGAATTTTGAAATTTGAATTAGTTTTCGAGATATTAATTTTTTTTCTAATTTTAATGACATTTCTGTAATGATGGCAACTAATTACTCAGTTTTTGGCAACTAATTACTCAGTTTTTTTGTGACAAAAAAGGGAAAAAAATTGAACAGGATCCCGATAGGGATTATTGATTTCTTTTTATTCGTCATTTTCAAATTGAAATTGAATTTATCTTTTATTTCAATCGATAATGAAGACAAGATTGTGATTAAATTATGTTTTTCAGGAAAATTTGAAAAAAAAAATCACATTTCTTTTGTCAGGATTCAATCGTCTGTCAGCATTTAATTTAATTTATCAACTGAAAATATTTTGAATAAATTCGTCCAAATGACGTCATTTATGTAAACGCAAAAGAAAGGGGGGAAAAGGAATTAATAGTAATTATTATTTATTGATATCATTTTGTTATTTTTTTTGTAAAATTTAACTAAACGAATTTATAAAATCACTAATTCGGATATTTGAAACGAATATATAAAATAATAATTGCCCAACTGAACGGAAGGAGAATAAAATATCCTGCTTGGTTTTTTCCGCCAAGCTTTTTAAAAAAGCGTCAAGACCCCTATAACAGAAAAGCACCAAAAGTTCATTGGGTTTGTTTTCATAACTTTGGGCAACAAATCTATGTATATTAACGAATCTATCCCTTTTTGAAGCTCGAATTATGCCAAACATAAAAGGTGAAAGAATCTTATACTGGAAAAGTACCCGATTTTCTTATGGACAATATTCAAGTGACATAACATGATTTAAAAGTATCGCGGATAACAAATTTGTTTAAATATCTCATCAATTGATGCCGAATAAATGCAGGCATGCATGCACAAAATATTTAATTAATTTTGTATGATAAATAATTATTAGAAAATTCGTATATACATATTAATTAAAATAAATAATTTACATATTTAAAATAACATGAAAATATGCATGATGGTGCACTAAAATAGAAAGAAAATTAAAACCTGTTACTGAAAATGTCTATAACATAGTACTTTTCAATACCGTGGTTCTTAATGTTATTCACAAGCAGATGGAATTTTTCTCATCCTTAAACGCAAAGGAAGAATAGAATACAGATTGTTGTTATAAAAGTCCGAGAGGTAGCCACAATTTAAACCTAAGCATTTTATAAAAGCTGCTTTTCAAGGTATAATTGATTATACTTATCAATCCCGAAAACAGTCGTCAGTTGTCGCAATAGCTGTGTATGAGGCCATGATAATAAATAAAGGCCACATTAAAACGTTAAAAGCATGGCAACCCAATTACAGATTTACCAATATTTTTAAAACAAAGCACGCTGTCATGTTTTTAGAGGCCTCTAAGTCTGAGCGGGGGTTGGCGAGCGTAGCTCGCAGGGGGGTAGGCCCCCTAGTATATATATATTGGATGGCAAATGTCAATGATATGCATCGCAAAATTATCCGTATCGAAAATCAGAAAATCTTAATAAAAATAACTATATTTTTTAAAAGAAAGTTGCTTTTCTCATATAAAAGCTAAAGATTTAATATGATTGTGTCGAAGTAACAGCATTTTTCCTCAATCATTTTCCCGCAATGAGAAAAAGCGTAAGAGCCCTAGAGAAAGCGTAAAAAAATTCAAGCGCATGAAATAAATTAAAATAATCCTATATATACTAACAAAAATAAGTAAATTTAGATAATCAGATTTGTGTCGTCGGTATTTATTTGCTAATAGTGTTCTTGACGCGATAGAGAAAATATCGAGGTTAAATTGGGCAGAATTTAAAGTACTTTCTAGCAACCTGTATTTACATTTTAGAATCGCATCAGATTGTTATATCTTTGGGAAATATCTATCAATGTTTAAAATCCACAAGCAGTTTGTTCACTATTTACACCACTTAGCGTGAAACACTTAATTTAATATATACATAAACAAGATAATGTAGTAAGAAATATATAACATATGTCTATGCAAATAAACAATATAATAATGCCCATTGAGCAATGCACACATATACAAATTGTACACCAAATACCACCTAAAATTCACTGTTGTATAGAACAATTCTGCCAGTGTTGTTTTTCGTTTTACGAAAAGGAATTCCTCGATTTTCACGATTTTACTGGGTCCTCCTTTTTGCATTAGTTGCAGTTTCATTTTCGCGATTGTATATATTATTTGGCATGAAATTTCACTTTTTTATGTCAAGGCCCCTATAGCAAAGAAATACCGTATGGTCTCCTATAAAATGTTATAAAGCTTCGGTTAATTATATATGTTGTTAATTATCAAGTGAAATGTTTTGCTAAATTAATGCATTTATTCTTTTTTTAATGTTACGTGAACGAAGTCACGGGTAACAGCTAGTACTACATATGTAATATAAAAAATTAAATTGTGGATTGTAAGATGCTAAATATATGAAAAGTGATATTAAAAAACAATGATTTTCAGAGCTGACGTTGAGGCTCCTGATCTGTAGATTTACTAGTTAATAAAAAATATTTTTTTTAAATATTAAAAATATGCACCAGTTTTGGATTTTAAGTGTTTCAAATAAAAATCTTTATAATAAATAAGATAAAGTTTATAGTCTAATGGAGTCTCAAGACGATATGCAATTTTTTTCTTTTCTCCAAACTTCAGTATTAACTCTTGTGATCTATTCAATTTTTCTAGAAATCTAAATAATTTTCTAGGAGATATACGTATTATAGATGACAGATTATTCATAATTCCTCCAGGGAAACCACTTTCTTTATTCGAAGTTTTGTTAAAGAAATTGGATACGACAAAATACAAATATTTAAAGGATTTTCTTTTTGTATGCTTCTGAATATTGTAGCTATTAATATATTTTTATTAATTCAGCTTATTATTGTTTATTGCTTTTACAGATTTAATGCGCTTTTTCTAATAGAATGTATGATGCAGCGGCATTAAGACTTATTCGACGCTGTTATGTTTAATGATTGTGAATTATATAAAAGTAGAGTTTTTTTTATATAAATTATATCTTTTATATTCCTATTTATATTTCTTGTGCATATTAAAAATATGCACATAAAGGGTTTTTTAAATATCATATCAGTTGTAGATTTTAAGTGTTTCAAATAAAAATCTTTATAATAAATAAGATATAATTTATAGTCTAATGGAGTCTCAAGACGATATGCAATTTTTTTCTTTTCTCCAAACTTTAGTATTAACTCTTGTGATCTATTCAATTTTTGCGGAAATATAAATGATATTCTAGGAGATGTACGTATTAGAGACGACAGATTATTCCTAATCCCTCCAGGGAAACCACTTTCTTTATCCGAAGTTTTGTTAAAGAAATTGGATACGACAAAATATAAAGATTTAAAGGATTTTCTTTTTGTATGCTTCTGAATATTACAGCTATTAATATATTTTTATTAATTCAGATTATTATTGATTATTGCTTTTACAGATTTAATGCGCTTTTTCTAATAGAATGTATGATGCAGCGGCATTAAGACTTATTCGACGTTGTTATATTTAATGATTGTGGATTATAAAAAAATAGATTTTTTTAAATATAAATTATACCTTTTATTTTAAATGCGATATTAGAGTGTTAGATTTCCCATTTAGATTCGAGCTAAAGGTCTGCGTTATTTACCAAACAATATTTTATTATTTGAATCGAAACATACCTTTTAATTTTTATGCATTAAAGGAACATATAAAACATTTATATACAAAAAAGAAAACTATTGTTGATAAAAAAAAAGTTCATACTGAACGATATTATATGTTGTAAAAAAAAAAAGGCCAGAAAATTTTAGTAAGCCAAAGAAATTTATATTAGATCGACAATCATGAAATATATATATTGTTTTTTCAACATAAATTCTTTTGGCACAACAAAGTATTCTGTTTAAATATGTTCGAGTAAAATATTTTTTGATTTCAACAACTTTACTTCTAAGTGTACTATTTCTGTTTTTAAACACTTTAAATAACATAAATAAATGTATCTCAGCATAATAGGATGTTTTTATCATTTTATGAAACTGTAGTACAAAGTATATGAAGCGCCTGTCATCTTTTCTATATTTCTCAGGAACTCCATTTGTTATTCTTGGAATTGAATAACAGGTGAAATAATGTATTTGATCCTTCCAGGGATGCCAAATTCTTCATTTAAAAAAATTTATTGAAGGAAATTGATTGGATCGAAAGCAGATTTGAACGATTCTCTTCTTATATGTCACTAAGCATTTTTAGTATCGTATGTATGAAATTCGTTCCTTATTTTTCTTTTATTTATTTGGATAAAATTTTAAAAAACAAATACTTAAAACGAACAAAATGTACTCATTTTTAAAAAAAATATAGTAAAGTAAGTTCTAAGTATTTAATTCTCCATTTTGTTTAAGACTCGTACTTATTTTTTTTTATAAGCAACAGAAATAAAAACAAAATGAGAGGTATATTGCCGCATGTAGTTGGTTTGGTGTTTACTTCCATTTTTTGCACACGAGGAGAAAACAGACCTGCACTTTCATTTAAAATAGAATCCGATACGCTACGAAAATTATAGCCTTGAAAACATGATTAGAACTCTTTAACTCTTATGTTGTATCCAGCAACAAACACTAGAAATGTAACACACGAATGCAACATAGAAAACTATATTTATATTTATTGATAAAATCATTTTAAACCTTTAATGATCCAGTAGAAATTCAAGTTTATTTAACGTTGGGGCTAAACTAGTTTTCACACGAAAAGAAATAATGTACTAAAGATTTTTATATGAAATACTAAATGGGAGTTCTGCCCCAGAGCCTTTGGAGTGCTAACACTCGGACTTTTCTTTCTATGTCAGTTTGTCTCTTTCTCTATCTGTATGTCTGTCTGTCTGCCTCTCTATCTCTCTGTTTATCTGTCTATATATCTATCAATTATCTGTCATTCTCTCTCTATCTATTTATCATCCATTCATTCATTTTCACTCATTTTAATTCTCTCACTCATTCATTCACTAAATTTCATTCTTTCATTTACTCATTTTCATTCATTCATTCACTCATTAATTTCTTTTAATTCATTCTTTCATGCTATCATTTTCATCCATCCATTCATTCAATCATTTCCATTCATTTATTTATTTATAAATTTTCATTTATTCATTTTCATTCATTCATTTATTCAATTTTATTCATCTTCATTCATTAATTAATTCATTCATTTTCATTCATTCATTCTCTGCATTTTTATTTGTGTATCTTTATTTGTTTCTCTTTAACTGTGTCTGTTTAACCATGTTTTTTTATGCTTATCCTTTTATCTCTGTCTCTTTATCTATGTCTCTTTATCCGTGTCTCTTCATCTATGTCTCTTTATTTGTGTTTTTTCGTCTATGTCTCTTTATATGTGTCTCTTTATATCTCTCTTTATCTGTGTCTCTACCTGAATATTTTTATCAGTGTTTCTTTATCTGTGTTTCTTTATCTGTGTCTCTCTATCAAAATTGTACTACAAACCGGAGATTTAACCCTGGTATAAATTCGATTTATACATTCAAATTCATATGTCACTCGTTTCATAAAACCGTTACAAAAATACGTTTCATTAGGATTATATATATAGAGAGAGTAGATAAATTAAAATATATAATAATTTTTTAGTGAAAGGTTATTTTTATATTTCAGAGTAATAAAATAATGAGATGATTTAGGTTTTGTATTCTTTCAAACTGTGGTATTGGACCTTTATGGGATAAAAAATAAAATAATTTTTGATGCAATATACGCGGTATTCAACCTAATAAAAAAATGCTTAAATTTAATCTACAACTTTGTAAATCACTTTTTACCCTATCTTTTTCCGGTTTCGAGATAGGAATGCTAATTTCGCAGTTTTCGAACAGGTGGCCACCTTAGGTGGTTTGACTCAGTACTGCATGGCTACTTTACTATACCTAGACACCACTTTTATGAATATAGCAGTAGCCGTTTCGAAGTTAAGAGGGTGGCAAGGAACTTTAGTGGGCAAAATGTATAATTCTTAATATATATTTATAAGATTTCTGGGCCCTATAAAAAATATTTAGAAAAATTTTATCCATGCTTTAATAAGTAAAACAGCAAACATTCCATTTTTGTACAACTAAAATTTCCCGAGATATGAAACTTTTAATTTTATGAATTTTTACCATTTTCCGCCACCAAAATCGCGAAATGTTTTTCTTTTTTGTTTTTAGTCATATCTTTGCGATTAATTAGAATCTTAATATTCCAGCTTTACCATATGATATATGATCTCCTATCCAGTTTCATGCATAAAATTTTGAGAAAAATGTGATATAACATCTTCTTCCATTCAGGTCTTTAATTGTGCTTTTAAAAAATGAGCAGGTTCAATTTCTCTATTTTGTGTAGATTAACAGTGAAGATTTAAACTTGGATTGTGACAAGTTGAAAGGATGACAAGAATTGTTATTTTGTTAGAAAGACTTCATAGTTATAATTAACTTTAAAAAAAATCTGAATGGGGATTTAGACGGTCATAATATTAATTTTAATACACTAAAACCTCCACATTCCAAACTGCTTGAGGCCAAAGCCTGATCGGAGTCGCGGATTTTTCGGATTATCCGAACAATAAATTATTACAGTAATGTATACTAAAAAAATTATTATTAAACTACATACTACGTAATAAATACAGTTCTTTAGACAGCATTGGAATGCAACGGCGACAGATGTCAGGTTTATGAGACGTTATTTTAAAATTGTGCCACGATCTAGATTTGCATCTTTATGACAACAAAAATTGATAGATTTTAAGCAATCAAACAGTAAATGATGTTTTCTGTATACTGGTAAGCAACTGGTTGTAGTAGTACTGTATTTGTATGTACGCAGCTATAGAATTATCTACATTTTGTATTATTTTACTGGAACATATTAATATTCAAAGTAAAATTTGTATCTTTTAAGGCTTAAAAATAATTTCTTACTCAAAAAGCTTTCGGTTTGGATTATGCGAATATATAAGATTTCTCCTTTAAAGAAAATAATTGCACATATTTATTCACGTAGATGATCACATTTTATATTCCTGGAAACGTGTATCATCATATTTCATTACGCTCTAAAAATATGAATTTTTCAAATTTATGAATACTTGCGATGTTAAATTTCTGAAATAAGAGAAATTATATATTAATATATGTTTTTTTTTTCTTTCTAAACTTTAGGGGAAAATACTTACAATGCATGCCATCATTTCAATATTTCCTACGAGATCTAGCAAGTATTATTTCAGCTGAATAAATAAATGAAAGAAGAAAAAGATAAAATATGATGTAAAAATAAAAAAAAGGGAAGAAAGAATGTCAAGAATAACTCCAAAGATACCATATTTTTCATCCGAAGATTTATTGAAGGAAATGGATATAATTTTGTTTGAAGGATTTTCTTTTTGTATATCGTTGAATAGCATTAGTATATACGTTTATTTTTTTCAGTTTACCCAATTTTCTTTCCATATACATATAAAGAAATGTAAAGTTACTATGTGAATGTAAAGTTTCATTGTGCTTGTGATAGGTTATATTGTATTTTAAATATTTAAAACGTTTTTTTATAAAATTGTTTGAATTGAAGAGATGATAAAAGGGGAATAAAATCATGCGCATCGAATAGATTATCGTGCACTTTCCAACACTAACGGAGTGTCCTTGTAAAACTTCACATACTCTACAGAAGAAGGAAATGTATAAATAAACAATTCAGAAAAAGCATAAAGCAGTTGAAAGCCCATTTTCAGTCTGTACCGCCCATAGACGGTAAAACTGAGCTGCGTGAGAGGCCCCCGTCAGCGTCTCAACCAACATACCCATGTTCTGAGGGACATATAACACACACGGCCGGATTTGTCTCTCTGTATGCGTTACGGTCATTCGGAGCACCGCCACCTGCGCATCACCCCTATTAAACCCATGTGTGGACGACACAGGTCGCTGCGATACGCGGTGGATCCCATTATTAGAGGAGACCACCGGGAAAACAATTTTGGAAGGGCCGGAATCCCCCAACAGCTGCGAAGCTGAACACCCAAAATGGAGTCAGGTCCTGGGCCTTAAGTCCGGTTTCCCCGATCCGCACTTGCTTTACCAGAACTCGAGGGATGTGGAAACCTACAAAGGTAATTACGGTTCCCTCTTGTTATGGATAAGCTATAGACGGTAATGCATACGAAATATTTTGTGGAATACTGTACAAGTTTCTTATTATTTTATACACGTCACATAATATACGAAAATTTCTTGAAGATGGAAAGCACATGTCACATCAAAAAATGCATTTCTGGTAATTACCATTTATTGAAGTCAAAATAGTCAAATTATTTTGTGCAGCCATATATATGAATTTGTCTCTATTACACTCACATTTGTGTACTAAAACTTAGCTCAACTAAACTAAATGTACCTCAATAGTGATATGAATTTCAATTCTTAGAAAGAGTACATATTGCACCCTTAAAACACATTTCAAACAATCACTGTTCTAAGATAGTAATATAAACGATCTGTTTTTAGTGTCTCCGTAAATCAACGATAAATGAAGTGCAATTCTATTTTATAAGAAGTACGTTATGGTACAATAATGAACATCATATTTGTAATATTTTAAGTTGGGTAATACCATTAAAACTTTGAATAATTATCGCCCATACACCATATTGTATTCAAATTATTTTGAGGGCCTCTGTAACGGAATTAGAAATGCTACACTCTTCATTTACAATAGAAAACATATTGTAGTACATATCAATAATATATGTCGGTTTCGTAGTGTCTGAAGCAATATAACGTCATTAAAATGAACTGAAGTAATTATCAGCGAGAGACCACACTACAACCGAATTCTTTTTAGTGTCTCTTTAAACGAATTATAAAGGTTATACATTTCATTTTTAATAGGGAACATGCCAAACCTCAATAACATAAATCAATTACGTGGTAATCCAAGCATACTTACAAAAGTTAGAGCATGGACAGGCAGACAAACTGCTAGACGAACCGAAGTCATAAACACTTTTCATCTTTCTTGAAATATCATGAAAGTGAATTTCAAATGTACTTCATAATGGTAACAAAATTGTATTTTATAGTTTATTTCAGCGGGTCATTTAAATTTTCATTTTCTTTTGAATGGAGGGGGGGGGGAACTAGAATCTCAAATTGAAAAATAGAATTATAATTTTTTAACACAATTTTTCATTATCATTAATATTATTATTATCATCATCAGCATTATAATCTCGATAATAATACTCTCTACGATAGTCAAAGATAAAATTTACAGTTTCCATATTTAGACTCTTGATATAACACAAAATATGCTTTGCAAAATGATCTATATTACTTTTTTATTTTACCAAACTTCCATGTAAAGTATAGTTATACGTGCCGTCATTCCTATATTGCTTAAAAAACTGATATTACACTACGTGTGTATTCTTGATATATATTCAGAGTTCAATGATACCTTAATGGATATACAAATCCCTTAAAAGATGCCACATTCTTCGTGTAAAAGTTTCCTGAGTAAAAACATAAGCAGTTTTGAAATATTCTTTTCTTTATATATTTCTAAATATCTCTAGTATATAATGTGTGTTTATTTTTAAATAAACTATTAAAAGTTAACTCGGATACAGTAATATTATTCAAAAAGATTTTAAAGATAGAATATAAATCGAAGGTATCACGAAATTTAACTCGTGTTAGATTTTATTTTTGCGGATCACTTTTAAAAACTTTTATAAATGTTAGACGATCATAACTTTTTTTTTTAATCAAAAATTCGGAACGTTAAATTTCATATTAAAGAACTGCATGTGCTTAATAACTCAAAGCCGTTTTTTTATCTTTAAAGCATTGATGATATATTGTATTTTTTAGACACACAAATTTAAATATACAAGTATGGTTTTTTAAATCATAGTGAGGTAAGAAGATATTTTTATCACTGATATGAATGAAATTCTAAAAGCTAATTTCATTTAATCATTTTTAACACTTTCCAACCTAGTTGAAAAGTGTTTATGACTTCGGTTTGTCTGGCCGTCTGGCCGTCTGGCCGTCTGCCGTCTGCCGTCTGCCGTCTGTCCGTGCTCTAACTCCCGTAAATATGCTCGGATTGCCCTGCAAATTTTATATGTTATAATCGTTATCTATAGCATGTTCCCTATTTCAACGGAAGTGTGTAGCACTTATAGTTTTTTACAGGGACACTCAAAAGAATTCCGTTACATTGCGGTCTATGGGGGAAAAATCATTTGCGGTTTATTTAAATAATGTTTCAATACTTTAAACGCATTGAAATTTATATATATCACTAAGGTGCATTAGAAGAAGCTTAATATGGAATAGGGTGTGCATAGCACTTATACTTACTTTACAGGGACAGTCAAAAGAATTCCGTTACATTACGTCTATGGAGAAAAATCGTCTGCGGTTTATTTAAATAATGTTTCACTATTTTAAACGCATTGAAATTTATATAAGGTTCATTACAAGAGACTTACTACAGAATATTGTGTGTATAGCAGTCATCGTTCATTTACAGGGACACACAAAAGAATTCTCTACTGTATGTTAACAATAATTCCTGGAAGTGCGTTTTAAGTTACTGAATGCGATTTTAATTTTAAATCGCTTTTTGTATATTACGTGGTGTGTATAAATTCTGTAGATCCTATACAGGGAAGTACAAAAGTTCGGGAACACATTTCCGTATTATTTAACTCCAGACGGAGAATTTTAAACTGTGCTACGTGTTTCCTAACTGAACTAAAATTTAGCATCCTATGTAGTATATATACAAATCTATAGATCCTATACAGGGCTGAGTAAAGTATTCGGATTACTTAGATGTTATCTTTTAGCTTATAAAAGAGTATGATTCGTAAAATTATTTTGGAAGCGTTGGAAAGTGTTACATAATCTATGCTTGACGCATGATTTTTCGTTCTTGTTTAAATATAATTATACTTTTCACTCGTTTAGCCAATTTATAACGGATGTATGTGTGAAATATAATTTTATGCAATATTCAAATATAATATAATAAAGATTTGAGAAAGAGAAAACAAGACATAAATAAATTTTATTCTGTGATATTTAAAACGCTATAATATAACAAAATGAAATTAAAATTTTAAAAAACAAGATTTTTCTTAACATGTTTAATAATATGTTATTTCAATTCTAAAGTCTTTGCTTGAATTTTTTATATGATGTCAATAGCAAAATAGTCAACTAATCTAAGAGTTGGACTTTTTTTCTAAATTATTTATCATAAAACTAAAAGCTTATGCGTAAAAGTACAAATCATTAGCAAATCTTAAACCACAACACAATAATTGCTACACTAATATTTCCTCCTATAATCGGGTGCTATGGAACGCCGTTTTTCCTATGATTGAAAACAATAAGTAACTTTGTTATTTAAACGAGAATGGTAGAAATTAATTGTATCGTCTGCGACGTTGCAGTCTTGTGTCAAGGCTGATCTCTTGCAATTTTTTTGTGCACAGTAAATTTTCTGTATTGGCAACATATTGGTTGTTAATGACGCGTAATGACTATTCTGAAGTTTGTTCAACCAAGTTTTATTAAAGTATGAGATATATTTTTTCATAAGTATTCAGTGATTAATGAGTGTATTTAATTTAATTTTAATCACCGCTATACATAATTAGTGTCCCTTCAAGCCGGAGATTGATGTTTTTATGTACAGGGTGTTTCACAAAGGACCCCTAACTTTAAAAATCAATAACTCAGAAACGGTGATTGATAGAAACATGAGACCAGTGGTATGTTTGTTAAAAAAATCGTAAGAATCCTATACGTAAATATCAAAATTTAGTTAAAATAGCACCGATAGATGGCGCTGAGAGCGTTAAGAATCCTTCTAAAGAGAGTTCAGAAGCATAGAAAGACTAGCCGTCAAAGATTTCGCCATTGAAATCTGACCGCTATTTTCGTATAGTGAAAATAATTTGCATCGGCCACGTTGCCTGTCTGTTGATTTTTTTTGAAAAGCTCACGAATTGTTTTTCCATCTGGGTCTCTTGCGACTTGAAATGGCGTTTGAAAACTTCTCCTTGTGGCAGTAGCACTCTGATTTAATCGGTAGTACTCCAACACAATAAACACACATTCCTCCACGGTATACACCACTTTCGGAATTATTTTCACTATACGCTAATAGCGGCCAGATTACAATGACGAAATCTTTGACGACTAGTCTTTCTATGCTTCGGAACTCTCTTTAGAAGGATTCTTATCGCTCTCAGCGCCATCTATCTGTGCTATTTTTAACTAAATTTTGATATTTACGTATAAGATTCTTACGATTTTTTTAACAAACATACCACCGGTCTCATGTTTCTATCTAGCACCGTTTCCGAGTTATTGATTTTTAAAGTTAGGGGTCCTTTGTGAAACACCCTGTAGAAGTGATTGACAGAGCTTTAAAAAGTGTTTTGTGTTGAACCCTAATCATGTTAATGCTCCGGACATTGTAAAGTGTTAGTAGGACAGAGATGCTGCTTTATTTAAAAGAGTCATCTTTACACTCTGGTGAGTTCTTTCTTTTTGTTACTTACGTAGAAATATAAAAATATTTAGTTTTTAAAAAAGTACTGAAATCTAACGTTTAAAAATTAGAGAACAAGGTTACAAGTTGTATTATTGAAGCTGATGCTAGTTAACTTATTTTATTTCAAAATAAAATGGGAAAATAAAATGAGAAATTATATGAAATATTAAATGCGTTTCTTTTTTTCGCAGTAAAAAGAACAAAATATAAGTACTTATGTTGAAGAGCAACAAACCGTGCGGGATAAACTTCATAGCCTCTGGTTAAGTGTTAACCGTAAAAGTTCAAAATTTATTTCAAACGAAACAAATCAAAATACTAATTTTAAAATCTCAAATACCAAGAGTAAAGCTACCAAAACTCGCATTTCTCACGTTTACTGGTAATGGACAAGAATGATTATCATTTTATGACTTATTTAAAGATAGTGTGCATTGCAATGACAATTTATCAGACTGTCAGAAGGTACAGTATTGGAAATCGGCATGTAAAAACAGCGAACTTAAAATTATTCTATATCTTCCAATTTCTGATTCAAACTATAAGACATAATTAGAGTTGTTGAAGGAGTAATATTCAAATAACAAGAGTTAATAAGCGCATTGATAAGGAAATTAATTGGGATGCTTTATATTTCGGATACTGCAGAATCTATTTTAGAGAGTATTGATGTCATTAATAAATGTGTGCGTACATTATGTGTACTTAAACGAGATGTTAGCGGATTTTTTCAAGTATGGATAATTTATTTAATTACAGAGAAATTAGGTGCAAATAAGAGATATTGATGGGAAAGAATACTGAAAAACTGGGGGGTTAGGAACACTTGAGATATTATTATCTTTCTTGAAGGAAACTGCTAGAACACTTCGAAACAGTAAATCTGCAGTAAAGGAAATAAAGAAAACTAAGCCCACGACATTGTTGTCTGCTGGGAATATTTGTTCTGTATGAAAATAATCACATCCACTGCGTACATATCCTAAATTCTTGCACTTAAATGAACAGAAAATAATAGAGTTGATTATAAAAAACAGCTTGTGTTACTTTTAGATAAATATTTTGCTAGAAATTGTAAGAATTTAAGTAAATGAAAAGTGTGCCATAAGCCTCACCATAAAGTCTTGCCTGTTCCAAGAGACACCGAATCTCATGCAGATAGTGTAAATGAGACACGGATTGTTCAGCTGTCTCAAATGCAACGGAATTTCAGCCAAAACAAAATTAATCATTAATTCAAACTTCTTGTACTAACACATTTGAATTTTGAAGTAATTCTGTGTCTGTATTACATTAATTTGAAAAAAAGCAATCACTGCTTTGTACAGCAATGATTAAAATTTTTGACTCACTGGTTAATCTTGTAAATTGTCACGTGTTTCTGTATAGTAGCAGTGAAGCCTCTTTTGTAAATGAAAATTGTATGCACAGATTGATTGTCAAGGCAAAGTACTAAGGTACAGATTACATGTTTGGATTCTTATAATCCTGAAATTCATGGAGAAGTAAATTTAAATTTTATTTCACATTTTAAGTCTGAAGTGAGATTTGCCACTAGAGTATTCGCGATAAGACGAATAACATCAAATGTGCCACATAGGTTTATTCATTCAAATATTGTTAATAACATTAATGATTTTGTTCTAGCAGACTCACTATACTTTGAAGCAAGATCTGTAGTTATCTCATTAGCAGTTAACGTTAACTTTACATTGTTTAAAGGAAAAGTTGTAAAAAGATAGGAAACTCTGTCCTTCGATTTATGTTCAAAATTTGAATAGATAGTTACGGGAATTAACTCTTTTAAAAATTTCAACGTACATTTAGTGTTAATAATATTCAAGATTTAGTTTAAGAGTTTTAGTTTTTGTATTCCGTTCTTGAGCCATTTCGAAGGCAGAACAGTAGTGTGAAAACTATTTTAAACGCAATTATTTTCCAGATAGTTCAGGAAGAATTGTTGTGAAACTTCCATTTAAAGATTCTACATCTGGATTAGGGCATACTAAGGAACTGGCCATACAGCGACTTTGTTCTTTAGATCGCAAGCTTTCAAAACAACAGTCTATTTACGAAAACTATCGAGAGTTCATGAAGAAATATTCGGAATTGGGTCATATAGAATGTATATCCAAATCGTTCAATTGTTTTTTATTTACCACATCATGCAGTAATTCCTTAATCAAATACGACAAAAATATTAAAAGTTGTTTTTTGAAGCTTCTGGTATGTCCACTTCTAGTGTGTCTATGAACGATATTCTTCTACTCGGACAACACTAATAACAGGGAATTTTCCCACTCTGTTACAATTTAGAACTTTGCATATTGTTGTACGTGCAGTATAGAGAAAATGTTTAAACAAGTTTTAATTAATTCAGAAGAGATATATTTTATGTAAATTCTTTGGAGAGAGTTCCCAGGATTCTATAGAGTAATATCGTGTAACAACAGTCACTTATGGTACGGCATCTGCACCGTTTCTCTCTACTAGAATTCTCTCTATTAGAACTCTTCATCAACTTGCCTTGGATTCTCCTTTGGCATCCACAGTAGTATTGAAATATTTTTATGTGGATGATTTTCTCTGTGGGGGCCATAATGAAGAAGAAGTCATAGAATTAATTAATGAATTGACTTTATTAATAAAACGAGGTGGCTTTAATTTGCGCAAATGGATTTTTAATGTACCAGAGGTATTGCGAAATATTTCTGAAAAATGTAGGGAAAATACAGTTCTTGATCATTATTCATTGCTCTTGAATAACGATAGTAGCATAAACATCTTAGGAATCCAATGGAGTTTAAAGGGTGATTTATTTTGTTTCACTGCTTTAGACCATGAGAAGAACAGATATTCTAAAAGGGATGCCTGAAGTTGCAAGTGTTTTTATCCATTAGACTTGCTATCTCTCTAATGTTATTTTAATGAAATTGGTGTTCCAAGATTTAATGACTTTTTTCTTACCTGGGACGAAACGATTAGTAAAGAATTTAGCAAACGTGGAAAATCATTTCGGAAGGATAGAAAGGTGATTTCGGGAAGGTAATTTCTCAATTGAGAATTCCCCTATTTGTCTTGGCTGCATATAAGAAATTGGCTTCAAATTCATGTTATTCGTCTGAAAAAAAACTAATGTGTATGCGTTCAGTTTCTCCTGATGAGAAATTCCCCGTAAATCTTTTAACATTTAATACATAGGTCGCACCCATTAAGACAAATTCAATACCGAAACTTGTATCCTATTCAGCTCTCCTTCTGGCGAATTTGCTAAAAATGGTTTTACATCAGTTAAATTTCAAGGAGAGTGAAGTATTTGCACAGACTTATTCTAAGGTCTCGTTGGCATGGCTTCCTTCAGAGCCTAATCGATGGAAAAAGTTTGTAGCTAACCGTGTTGCTAAGGTCCAAGAAGCACTTCCTAATATTTCGTGAAATCATGTTCATGAGCTTGAAAAGCCAGTTGACTGTGGAACACGAAGTACGTTACCGTCGGAACTAGAAATTTGTGAATTATGGTTTTATGATCCATAGTGGTTGAAAGAGCCATTAAATGACAAATCGTTTAATGAGTTACTTTAAGGTAAGGATAGCCAAGAAATTGTGTTGTAAATGTTTCTGAACTTAATGATGATCGTCTGATTCTTAGGTATTTCTCTTGGGACTTACGAATTAATGGTTTTGGGATTTTTAAACAGTGCAAGAAAGTAGCTATTAAATCGAATAAATGGTTTACTCATGGTGTTAGAAATTTCAATTGACAACTATTTCAGAACCTCAATCTCAGTAACGTCCCAAATGGCTGGGTTAGGGAGCAAATTTAAAAGTCAGCGATTTGGTGCTCATTAAAAATGAATTTGTTTCTGCTCTTCAATGGAAACTGAGAAAAATTATTTAAACATTTTCTGGTAGTGATGGTCATGTGAGAGTAAGCATAGTAAGGACTGCTACAAAAAAAACTAAACATCCTATTCATTAACTTTCATCTGCCATTTGAATAAAAGTTGGCTGAAAACTCTTTATTTGTACCCCTTGAAGGTTGTTCGCAGTTAATTGCATCGACTGTGATTCTGTGGTCTTGTGTAAAGTCTGAGCTTCTGCAATATTTTGTGCAAAGTTGTTTTTCTGGAATGATAATGTATTTCTTGTTAATGACATACATTATTCTATTCTAAAGTTTGTAAACCAAGACGGTTTTATTAAAGTGAGACAAAGTTCATTTTGTATAAGTGTTCGAGTGGTTTGTGAGCATATTTAATTCAATTTTTAAACCAGAGTTAAACAGTTACAGAGAGAATGAAATGATAAGTAAAGATTTCATTCAGTATTAAAAATATTCAACAGATGTTTGTAAAAAATGCTGTATCTTGTGTTCAAAATAGATCTAAAATTTCACTAAAACATACTTTAATGCATGTGAATTGTTCTGGAATAAAAAATCTCCAAACCGGCAGCTCTGTCTAGTTTTGACAGTCTTAATGAAAATTATACTTTATGCCTTAATATGTTACAAGGAATTTTTTCTTATACTAGACATCGTGTGTTAAGTTGACTTTTTAAATTGAATTTCGTTTTTTTTTTCATGAGAAAAATACAAATATAAAATTCAGAATGAATTGTCTTAAATAAAAACATAAGTGAATTAACAAATATATTTTAAAAATGAATGGTGAAATAAATTTAATTTTTGTAAAAGAAATCGTTCAATGCTTAAATTTTGACAATATCTAATTCTTTACAGGATCATTTGTAACGCAAATAAATCAATTACTAAAAAGTTTAATAATTAAGTTACGAAGGAAATCGTTTTATTTTATTAAACTGTCGATTTTAACATTTAAAATATATTATAATGTATCCATTAAGAGAACACTTTGAAACTTTTTTTAAGTGTCTTTGAAATATTTAAAACACTTTTTATTTTCCTTTTAGTCTTCCGCATTTTAAAAGCATTAAAGCATTTGTAATTTAATCTTAAAATACCCAAACGATCATTCCTTTCATAAAAATATACGTAAATGTATAATTTAAAGTATTGCCTAAAGGAAGCTTTGATTTAACATATTTGTAATTTATTTATTTTATTATTTGTTTTTGCGAACATTGTACAACAAACAGAAAAGCTTTTTACCTGTAATGTTAATAAAGTTGATATAGGATAATAATCTGTCTAGTATACTTTTTTTAAAGTAGAAGGCGTAAAATGAATAATTAATGTGATTTGTATGTAATTTTTTTTACTGTTTCATTTGCCAAACAATTAAAAGTGTCGTTACATAAAGAAAATTTTTAAATTAATCAAGCCTAATAAATTCAGAGAATTTTTTAAAGTGGTATTTAAATTTTTTGAAAGATAAACGAAAAATTAAATTGAATATTTTGCATTTTAGTTATGTGTGATTTTTGAAGATTTCAAAATGTTTTATTTCATGAAAGAATTATTTTTTTAATGCTCTTAAAGATTCGGTTATAATCAAATCGAATAAAATGGTGGCCAGATTAAAATATTTTATTTCACAAAAGCTCGTGCAACTTAAAACAGGTTTATTTATCAGAACGCAAATTTTTCCCCATTCACTCTCTATTCCTACGAATGATTTGAAAAGTCAATGCCGAAAAAATTTTACAGCTCACACTGAAGACGGATATCTCGAAATGCTTTCTACTGGATATAGTTGGAAATTTATGAGACAATGAAGTAATGGAGGTAAATGCTAGAAGTTTGGAAAATACATGTTGTTACAAAGCAACAAAGCCAAATAAATAATTAAAGCTAATTTATCAGAGTTTCATCTAGTTAAATACGTAGTGATAAAAACGTAATTTGATTTAGCATAGTTTTTCATTAACAACTTACCGTAATTTCCGGCGTATAAGCCGCAGCTCAAAGAGTCGTTTTTCGACCCAGAAATATTATTTTATAAAATGTAACTTAAAAGATCGCTGTAAATATTTAACTACAATTATTGAATAAAATTTCTGGGTCGAAAAACGACTCTTTGAGTTGCGGCGTATACGCCGGAAATTACGGTATATATTACGTTCAGTGCAATTTCACATTACAGATGTTGAGATATGTATGCCATAAATCATCGTGGAAAATAGATCATAAAAACGCCACTTTTCAAATATGGGTATAATCTTTGAAAGAGTGTTCACTTACATATTAAAAACTATACCAAATTTTATTTTTCGAGTCCCACTTTTAACGCTGTATTTGAATTGCTTGGATAAAAGCAGCCGGGTAATGTATGTATTTTCCTTACATCGTCAGAAAATTATAAAATAAATGTTAAAAATAAAATTAATATCTTACAGAAGAAACTAGAAGGGTCATTTAAGAAGTAACCCGAAAAATGTATGAGACTTTTAAATAAAATTAATTAATTTTATAAAAAAACAAATTTTAAACAACGTTTCTGGTTACTTTGTAAGATTTGCAGACGCAAACAATAACAAGATACTTAGACACCCTTAGGAAAAATTATTTCTCTATTTCTCGAAAACTAATGATAGGAATGTGCTATAAATTCACAAAGCGATGATTTTGACAATGCTTATTTTTTAATGTTAATCATTATTGTCAATCAAAATTTATGCATTTTTTCAATGTGCATTTAATAATAATTTTCATAATTAAAAATATGCTTATTAATTAAAAAATGCCTGGATTATTGTTTGGTGTATTCATTGTATCTCATTTAAAAAGAAACGTTTCAATCGAAAGATCTTTTTAGACGATATAGGTTAAAGATTATCACGTTGATTTAACATTAACTTTTTCCAAATTTGATACCTACAAACTCTATGGACATTTAAGACAAAATGCTTTAACTATATACATTTCTGGTCTGTTTTGTTCCAAGGAATTCAAATAAAGTGTCAAAAGTTTGTGTTACTATTCAAAAAATGAAGCATGGCACATTTTTTAATATGTTTGCGATCTTTCAAAAAATGTAATTTATACACAATTCCCAGCTGAATGCTATCTCTCACATCTTTCTGAAATGATTTGCTAATAAATTAGCATGAAATGATGTTTTTTTCCACGATCGTACAATCTAAAACGACTTTCAAAATAAAAATAGCTGGCAGTAGTTATTCATGTTTTTAGTTCGACATTCTGCCCCTGTTATGAATAAATTTTCACTAATCCTTAAATTAAAAAAATAAGAGATTTAATATATGATTGGATCATATCATCAAATAGATTTGTTTGTAAGTTCTTCAATTAAAAAACTGTCTACATCAACATTATATGGTGGCGCTTCGTTTTGTTGCACTGTTTGTAACGAAATGCCATGAAATTTAATATCGTGTAGATTAGAGTGTTCCAATCTTTTTAATCTAATTACACTCTTGGACATACAGTGAAACTTTCGCAGCACACTTCAACCTATAGCTAAACGTTCACGACACACTTTAATTGTGGCCAAAACACATACGAAAGGAATACCCCCTGTTACCTGTTCGGGTAATTTGGGTGTAGTGTGGTTATAGGAGTATAAATTAATTCCCTTTTTATGTAAAACCTAACATTTTTCAGATTTATTTAATTTATACCGTATGTTTATACCATGTTTTTGTGTTTCAGTGGGAAATGGTGATAATCAAATTTACTCTCTGTAAAAAAAAAAGTTTAACCAATATTTCCTTGCACGTTTGGGCACTCAACTTGGGGATCAACTTTAAAAGCACATCATAACAAAGACATTTGATTTACACCTTCCTAGTTCAGGTATGTTTACATTAAATTTGTTTATAATAATTTGACTTATACGTTCGATGTTAAATGGCAGTGATTAGTATATAATTGTATTTTTTTTTAAATCGCGGGTCATTTGAGTACACGGTCTAATTCTAGAATAATGGGAGAGATATGCATGCTGTGAGTTGGTGGATTCATCGAAAGTCAGATTCCATATCGTTTTTAAGCGACAGAACTGTTTTTGAAAATTAATCTCAGTTATTAAAGTACTCCGTTCGTCCTCGGTATTTAGCTCAGGAAATGCCCAAGGAATATGAAAATTCTCTCGGCCATCTACTAGCACGCAAGATGTACAAGGCCTTCGTCACCCATACCAGAAGCTCCATCAGCCATACAAGGACCTTCATCACCCGTACCAGGACCTTCATTAGCTGTTCCAGGTCTTTAAACAGTTAATTTATCACCAATGAAGAAACTAAGGAAAGTTATTTTAGAGACCTCGTCCCCTGAACAATCACTGGAAGTTAAGTCAGCCTTAAAAAATTCTACGAGTAACAGAAGTAATAGTGTAAGAAAGGTATTTATGACCGAAGAAGTGATGGAAATACTAATAGAAGAACAGAAAAAGAAGAAAGAAATATGAAAAAAAGGACAAAAGGACCAAGAGAGGTAAAATCCTAATAAACTCAACAAACTTCAAGGTAAAATCTTAACAAACCTGAAAGTGAAAACAAAAAATCTAAGGCTATGTCTTCATAAAAACCATGTAAGCAAATTATTGTTGACTGGGAGGACAGCGATCTTGAAGAAGATTGTAGATCTCCGATACCTTTAAAAACATCATCCAAAATTAGAATAGGGTGATGGATGGAAGTGAAATATCAGAGTACATGTGGAAAAACTGTGAAGGAGTACAGAGAACAGATAACAACTAATGATTTTTGCATTAACAGCCGCTATTCAGCGAAGATTTTTAAAAATGTAAGGATTGTGCTGTGCAGTGTTATAGTTTCCTGCTGTGCATATTAAAAGAATGTATGAAAGACAACACTCTCAAGCGTTTGCTGACCTTGACTTTAATGGAAGATATTTTAAGTTTTCAAAATAATTTTTCAAACCTTTGTGAATTTTAAGTAGGTAGGCAAGATTATTTTGCTTTTTACATTGTGTTTATCCTTGATTTAGGCCAAATAAATTTTCTTTAATCAAACTCTAAAATGTTTTCTTCATTTCTTAACATACCTAAATTTACTTATAGAATATAAACTTGCGCAGAGTTAGAATAAAAAGTCTATATTTTTTTCTTATACCCAAATTTCCTCACACACAGTGAAGTTTTAAAGTAATGAAAGAGACAATAAATGTAACACTTACATATTTTTGAGCTAGACCAAATAAGAAAAAAAATAAATCCTGTCATGTTCAATATCTTTAAAACTTGAAAGTTATGAACATGCGATTTTTAAACCCACATTACCCCAACAGGGGATATATATACCGGGTGGTTGTAACATAAGCATCTCTATTTCGAGCTGTCTGTAGCTAGAAGGAATAACCGGAATAAAACCAAAATCGGTACACTTACTGTTAGAGAAGGGGAAAGAAGAATGGAAGAATGAAAAAATAATTGGAAATAATCGCCGACAAATGACGTTTTTGAGTGTGAAATGTAATGTGTAATATTGTGTACCGTGGATGTGTCGCAAACCTCAATGACTTTACCGCATATTACAAAATGTGCGAAACATCACTCCTGATGCGTTACATTCCGCAGTTGAGCACGTCGTGCACCGCCTGGATTGCGGCCTCCAGCGCACTGCCCATGTGGAACCTGAACATGATCGGCACCGTGATGCGAAGACATAACCACATTCTCCGCGACATTTTCAAATAAATTAGGTGTGCCATCCGGTTTGACGCCTTAATTCTTTGTTTTTGTATTACACATTACATTTCACATTCAGTTACGCCATCTGTCGGTGATTATTGCAATTATGGTTTTTATGTTCCATTCTTCTTCCCCCTTCACGAATAGTAAGTGTACCTATTTTGGTTTCATTCGGGTTATTCCTTCGAGCTACAGACAGTTCCAAATAGAGATACTTATATTACAACCACCCTATGTATCAGAAGGAACAGATTCGTTCCAGAAAAGATTCGGCCAAACAATTCCTGTTACAAACAATTGAGGTATATTTTTCTCTGACGTATAATATTTACATCTGCTGACATACACTTAAAAGCATTTCTCATTTAATCCAGAGAAGTTCTATAAATGAGGGAATGTATTCTTCAAAATTAGTATACAATAAATCTAAGGTGTGTAAGTCTTGACCAATATTAATTTATATCCAGTTTACATATTTTCACTAGTTGAACTATCCATATGCAATTTGCTGTTTTAACCCTTTTCTGAGATCAAAATATTTCTCTAACAGCATTGTTTTTAATAGTGACAAAAGTTTTATATTTTTTTCCATATATATTATCCAAAGCGTCGAAATACTGAAATATACCTGCCAGCAATGCAACTTTATTACACTAAATCTTATTACAAAGTAAATAGCACCATTTATAAATTTCCATTAAAATAAAAGATAAGTTTGTCAATTCGGGACATATTAGACTAAAAATTATAACTGCAGACCTGATATCCTCTCCATGACACATAGGTTGAAAACATTGCTCTAGACCAGTATTCACCTCCCATTCCACAATTTGGGGCAATTTGATTTTTAAGAAGAGCAATTACACATTTGTTATTAAGCTATATCTTGTTAATTTTTTTTAAATAATATTAAAGACTAAAATTTTAAATAATGCATGCAGATTTAAAAATAAAATACAAAGAAATATTTTATATTCATTTTTTAAAAAGTTCCCATTCAAAAGTTCAAAATAAATAAATGTCCAAAATAAATTATACAAAAGACTTTTAAAAATATGTTTTTATATCTGTTTAAACTTTTCCGGTAGCAATTGTATTTTAACATTTTACATTTTTTTTCACTTATTTATTGAATGATCGTTGTATTTCAAATAAAATTTTGTCACACGAAGAAACTTATACACGTGAAAATACTTACGAGTACTTCTAAAACGAACTGTCTTGAACAAATGTAACCAAAAAACTATTTGCAATATCTAAAATTGGTAACCAACCTTATACATTTAATAAATCACCAAATGGACATAATTGGAGAAAATAGGTAAATATCATTTTTTTATGGTTCTAATGCATACTCCCCATATAGCATGTATGAAGTCTATGCATCTCTAAAGGACAAAATAATCAAGGTAAAATCTGAACACACCTGAAGGTGGAAACAAAAAATACTAAGGGTATG
The DNA here is from genome assembly GCA_963931845.1 of Maratus michaelseni. Taxonomy (NCBI): domain Eukaryota; kingdom Metazoa; phylum Arthropoda; class Arachnida; order Araneae; family Salticidae; genus Maratus; species Maratus michaelseni. The sequence goes on from OZ007590.1 coordinate 190,179,949, forward strand.
TCCTCATCAAAAGCATGTAAGCTAATTATTTTTGAAAGTCATACAGTTATCTTGAAGAAGACTTTATATCTACATTACCTATAAAAACAACATCCAAAATTAACAATAGGGTGATGGATTGAAGCGAATTATCAGAGAAAATGTGAAAATATAATATTGAAATGTAATTTTTCCCCAAAAGATAAGAGTATATCATCTGACAGCTCTGCTAGTATAAAGTTCATATCTTATATACAGTTTTGTATAAAGTAAAATATGACATATTCTTTTTTAAATTTAAAAGTTTGTCTATACACGCTGGTCAATTAAAGATTATGTGGAAACAAAATACCGCTAACAGAGAAAAAGGAAAGATGAGTGATTACTAAAATTTGCTGAATATGATAATCGAGAAATGCTTCCTGCGTATAGTATTCATAAAGAGATCTTGGTGTCTAAGATTTTCCAGTTGATGTTAATAAAGTATACTACATGAAGTTGTAAAATGTCTCCATGCTAACATATTTAATGCTAAATGTGACAATCTCTTCAAGAAATTTTGTGGAGATAAAACGCAGACCAAAATGCAGTCCTTTGTTTCACACTGTGGTAAGTTGGCAAGAAACAAGACAATACTGTATATAAAGGCGAAGATATATGGCCTCGTTGCATTTATAGAGTTATGTAAAAAGCATATTTGTGAGAAAAATTATCTTTTTATTAGATTATAAAATGTCAAATTACTTGTCATTCTGATTCCTCTTTAGGCTTTCTCCATGTGAATAACAGTTCACTTTTTAAATAATAAGAATTACATTGTACAAAGGTTAGAGGCATCATGATTTTAGAGTTGCTTTGGTGGAGAATGGCCAAAAATAGGTTGGGAAGCACTACTCTAGACATTTTTCATACAATGAAAGGTGCACATATTGAAATTCATTTTCTTCACCAAAGATAACAGCATATCATCTGACAACTGTACTAGTTTCAAGTTCCTATCTTATATACATTTTTATATTAATTTCTAAAATAAAGTTTTTTTCTTAACTCGCATTACTTAGATAACTCGATTTATTAGAAATGGGCCATATTCGTAAAATTTTCAAGTATCAGTATGTTGTGCATAATAGGATAAAATTTTAATAAAAAGTATTTTTTATTTAACGTTGGTGAAACTAACCGATAATCTTTTTAACGTTTCGATGAAACGTAAAGATCACATTAAAGACAACGTGCCAGACTTTTAAGACAGTTGTTGTTGATATCAAAACAATCTCACTTCAATATGACATCATATAAAGGATGTTTACTTTATTTTTAAATATCAACTGTTAAAATTTATCTTTTTACAGGCACATAAAATGAACTGTCAAGTACAGAAGTAAAACAAAACATGGTCTTTCTATTCTATTATAATGTTGATTTATTGTTAGCTTAAAGATTAAACTAATAGAAAAACAAGAACATTAAATGTCTCCTGTTTATTCAATTTTCTCTAAGGTCCATTTTAAATATCTTATGAAATTTGAATTCGCAACACTTGCGTATTGTGTTGATAAATACTTTTAGTGCACTGTGTAGTGTGCACACTGAAAAGTAGTACAGGAACTATAATTATATCTATATAACTCTACATTAAAATGTACAATTCCTGTGTGTATTAATATTATTGAAAAAAGCATAGGTTTCAAAAATGAGGTAATGAAATATTCTTGTAGTGAAACATATGTTAAACCATATTCTACAGCATATTATTTATTTTATTTTTTTGCAAAATATTACTATTGCAGACTAATGATATAACAAAAAATTCTAAAATTGAAAACTTACAAAAACTTTGTTTCCTTTTTAGGAACTGTCCAATACATATGATGATGATACAAACATATCCAACGAAAGCGACAGATCTCGATACTTCACTGATTTAACCTTCAGACTACGTTGAGCATATAGGACTTCGACAATTGATGGAAACCAGCCTATATTGATCACGTGAGAGCCAAGAAGAGTGGAAGCGTTACAATCCAATGCTATAAAATGTGTACATCTGTTTTACAGTTACTCAGCAATACTCAGATTTATTCACCAATAATTTATGACTTGTGATGATTAAACTTGAGCATAATTTTAGAATTTTTCATATTTATTTATTATTTTTATAAAAAGCATGTAAAAAAAATAGTAAAAAATTGCCATGATGTGGTTTGTTGTGCATAAAAAGAAAATGTTTAAATGAAAAATATCAATATTAGTTTTTTTATGTTAGCGAAGTCTGAAGATTTTCTATCTTAAGCCTGCTTTTTTATTGAAAAGCAGATTTTAAAAGAAACACTTGTCAGACTCTGAAGACAGTTGTTGCTGACATAAAATCAATATCACTTCAATATAACTGACAGCATATAAACATACGTTAACTTTATTTTTAAATATCATCCATTAAATGTATCTTTTTATGAAACACATAAAATGAAATGTCCAGAACACAACTTAGAATAAATCATCGTCTGTCATTTTTATTAACATTTTGATATATTGTTAGCTGAAAGATTATACTCATATGAAAATAATAATAATTTTAAAATTAATTGTTAATTTACGTTTCTCTGAGTTGGTTTTCATTTTTTTTAACTCTACGAAAGTTTAGCCTGTCACATTAAATATAGCTAATAAAATATTTCACTAAATCACACAGCTATAATGAATATGAGAGGAACACATGCCGACAAAAACTATTTAAAAAATGCAATACATTCAGGGTACATTCAGGGTAGCCTTCATCCTGAAATAACTCTCGAATTGTGACACAAGTATCTGCCTATATTATTGACTAGACTAATTTCATTCAAATAAAAGAATTAGTTCCTGTGATTCATGATCAGTTGATTTTTAATCCATTATACCATTTTATCATTAATTCAAGATCCACAGTCAATGTGTGTCACCACTTGCATTTTTCGTTCATTTATTATTTTTTTTGTTTTTAATTAAAAAGTAAAAAAAACATTTTCCTTTGTTTCGGTTTCCTGCTCATGCTTTTCCTGCAATATGATTTTTTTTCTAGTAATATACGTTTAAACAAATTTAATTCATCCTTTATTTTTAAGTAATTCCATAAAATATATTTTACACAGGTTAAAAGGAAATACACTGTACTGAAACAATATTAGCGACTGTTCATTTTATTGGTATAAAAATAAATTTGAATATTTATCAGTAAGCATTTTTTCACTGTCTCTGACACTCTTTCTTCGTATTTTTTCATGTTGGAAGTTCTTTATAGGAAAATATTACATGTTTTTTATAAAAATGTATATATTATTCAGTAGAAGGGTTTTCGAAAAAAGCTAATCAAAAAACTTATATTTTAGTCATTTTTAAAAGCATAAATAATATTCCGTGAAATATACAGGGGGATTACAAATAAATATCCCAACTTTGAAGGGCTTTATTAAAAAAAATGTAGAACATACACGCATTTGCGAAAAAGACATAAAAAAGAAGGTTGTGAAATTACTAATAGCAAAAATTTATAAATGTTCAATGTGACCACCAGCAGAAACACGAACGACATCTAATCTGTAGAAGACACCTGTAAACCTGTAACCTGTAGAAGAAATCGTCCACACGGTTTTCAGCATGTCGTGTGTTGCAGTTGCAATAGCCTCGTTTTCAGTTCAGCAATATCAGCTGGTAGAGGAGAAAAAAAATATTAGCTTATATGCATCCCCAAAGAAAAAATTCGCATGGAGTTAAATCTGTGCTTTGTGGGAGGCCACTGATGAAGAGCAGAAAAACCAAATTAAGCCGAGACATGCAGGCCATAGTCAGAAACATATACATAAAATTTGGTTCATTTATACGCGTAACTTCATACACTTTTCGATGATAAAATATTGAAAATGAAATAAAAATCGCTATCACAGTGCTCCCTTCCGTCGGAATATCCCCAAATTCAACTGGAACCTGCTAGCGAAAGCCAAAAACATATAAATGAGATTTAGTTCAGTTCTGTGTATAAATTCATACACTTTTTTATGATAAAAAGGGACACACACACACACACACAGATATTTTGTAAAAACATGCTTTTTGGGATTTCTGACACATAAAACTGTAAAAACCTTTGAAACCCAGAAGTCGCAAAAAGTAAAACATTGCTTTCTACTATTACAGATAGAAGAAAGTAAAAATTTACTTCAGTGAAAAAATATGGAATATGTATCGGATTTCTGTCATTAGAGAATAGAAAATCACTAAACGATCTGAAATTGCCCAATGATTCTCTTCCAAAAAAAACTTTTTCCATACATGCACGAAACATATCAAAATGCATATGGCTTTTTACAGAACTTTGAGATTTTGAATCGTGGATGTAAACATTTTAAGTTTTCTCTGCGCAATTTTAAATACAGGCTGATTCGCCTGAATTTTTCTCTTTTCCCTTTCTGTGTCGCTCTTTCTTCGTATTTCTCCGTGCTATAAGTTTTTTGGGCAAATAATTGTATCACTTTCATTCATCAAATAACTCTTAGATCTCTAGAATTAACCAGTTAACGCTCCGGAATAATTATACCAGTAATTTGCAAGAAGTACGATTTATGAAGCTACATATATCTGTACGCCTAAAGTTAGACTGTCTACAACCCCTATTCCAAGGGAAGTGTTTGACTAAGTGGGAGATGAGCAGCAATACACCTTAATACTTCAAAATTGGCTATCACAGCTCCAATAAAATCAATATTTTTCGTTATTCTGTTGTACGACGGCTGCTTGCGAAGCGCCGGATTAACTTCGCTGCACGAACAGCAAAACTACAAAAAAACTACAAAGATTTACAACAAAACTACAAAAAATGGACAAAATCACATAAAAATCGCTGTCATAGCGTCCCTTCCGTCGGAATAGCCCCAAATACAATTGGAACCCGCAGGCAGTAATCATAAACATCCAATTCTATGCGTAACTGCATACACTTTTCGATGTTAATATAATGAAAATGGCACAAAAATCGCTATTACTGCGCCCACTTTCGATGCAGTCTCTCCAAATCCAAATAGGACCTGCTGGCCATACAGGGCTGGAAAAAATTATAAAGCCACTTGAAAATATGATATAATTAAAAAACGAAAGATGGAACATTTATGAAATTTCATACATATATAATATATGCTACAAGGAAGTAACGAAAAAAATAAATTCATTAATAACTAAATTAATAAAAGGTTAATAGACTTCAGATAATTTTCTGTTCAAAGAAAGTTGGAAACAATTATAAAGTGGATACATGTATTTCATCAATAATCGATGTGAGACCCTTTTTTTTCTATGACTTTGACTAATCTCTTGTTCACTGAATCTATCAGACGACACAAAGTACTTGCATCAATATTGTTCCAGTAGTTTTTCATAGCATTCATCAAATCTAACTTTGAATTCAATTGTCGTCCATTTTTGTAAACATTTCGGGCTAAAATTCCCCAAAGATTTTCTATTACATTCAGATCGGGGCTACGAGCTGGCCATTGAAGGCATTTCACCTGATTAGCTTCCAGCCAAGATTTAGTTGACTTCGAAACATGAACGGAGGCGTTGTCCTGCTGAAATGTCCAGTCTCCTGAATTTATAAGAGGAGCAATGGGTAATAAATTATCTCCTAACATATCTTGATACATAACTGAATTCATTTTGTTATGCATGAAAACAATTGGAGTGGTTCCACAGGCAGCAAATGCCGCCCAAACCATTACCGAGCCACCTCCAAATTCACGCTTTGAAAAAATATGAGGTTCCTGTCGTAAATCATGCCAAAAATATTTATAGCCGTCGGGTCCATCGAAATTAAATTTATTTTCATCGGAAAAGACAACATCTTTCCAATTTGTACCTTCGGTTAAATGTTTTCGTGCAAAGTCTAAGCGAGTATTTTTGTGGTGCTAAGAAAGAGGGGGTGCTCCTTTAACTTTTTTAATTGAACAATGGGATTGTTTCTTAAAACATTTCTTGCCGTTCGGCTTGTACATGGTAATTGTAACTGTTCTTGAATTTGGGCAGACGACATTATTTGTCCGCAAGCTAGTTTCAGGATTTGTCTTGATTGCCTTACAGTTAAGGATTTCGATCTTCCTGTAAGCTTCTTACTACCGTAATCTTCTGGATTTCTGAGAAAACTGTTTACTGCAGCCTTGGACCTTCCTATTTTTCTTGCAATATTAGAACCAGACATTCCAGCTTCATTTAAAATTAATATTTTAATTTGTTCACCATCGGATAACTTTTCTCCTCTTGGCATTGTATTAAACACACCAAATACAAAATAAATGCACGTAACACGTTTACATTTACCTAAACTTTCATGGCGACCTGCTGTCTTAAGTCTGGCATTATGCCAAATGAGGCTAGAACCATCGACTTTATACTTTTTTCCAAGTTGTTTTTCATTGGATTGTAAGAAGTTAGCATAATTTATGTTCCTCCTTCCTTTTTCTAAACAAAGTTTATGCGTACTATTGGGATGTTGATCATGCAAATGAAAATAGAATTTGCGTTATCAACAATTCCATTACTTTTTGACTTTGGAAATTTTCCTATGGACTTTATAATTTTTTCCAGCACTGTAGTCAAAAGCCTATAAATGAAATTTGGTTTCAATTGTATGCATAACTTCGTACACTTTCCCATGATACACTGAGTACCGACAGACATTTCGTATAAATATATTTTTCGGGAAATCTGACCTATGCAACGTGTAAATACTTCGAAAACCGTAAGTCGAAAATAATTTCGATTACAGCACTTTGTTCTATTATAGATAGACGAAAATAAAAATAGTGTCGCATTAAGAGCCTACGGTTCTCATGTGACAAATTTCGCAAGCTAATGTTAAACTTATGTGAACTTTTTTTTTTCAAATTTTTCGTTTGCATTTCAATATTTTAAATTATTTTTGTTTTTTGCATAGGATATCTAAGGTTGATGTTTAATCGGAGACTTTCATATATTTTTTGTTGTTGTTGTTTGTTTGTCTTACAGTTTTTTTTTTCTTTTTCTGAGAACACTTTTGGTTTTGGAACAATTTCCAAAAAAAGTGCTAAAATTGCTTTAAGATAAAAACCTGCAAAAAAAATTTCGAAAAAGTTTAAAAGTACCCGTTTAAATATCAAATTCAGATGTCCTATGCAAAATAAATCATTTAAAAATATCGAAAATCAAACAAACATATTGAAAGGAACGCTTACATAGGTTTAACATTAGGTTTATATTGTCGTCGCGTGACTAGCAAGGCTTTTAAGCATGAGTAGGTGGGATTAATTATTCGTAAACCACTATTTCTAAGCAATAATCTTCGTGGTAGATGTCTACAACATTTCCAAGATATATCTACCACAAGGATTATTGTTCGGAAATTGTGGTATACATTATAAAGTGATAGCGCGAAAACTGTTTAAGGGACTTTTTTCTTTCTCAATTTTTTTAAACGTGTAAATTTATAAATATGTATTTTTATAAACATGTAAATATTGTTCTTTAGAAGGGTTTTCAAAAAAGAACCTAATGAAAAAACTTATATTTTAGTAATTTCGAAAAGTATAAGTAACATTCCGTGAAATATAGAAAACGCCTCAAAAATATACTAAAAATTTACTTCAAAGAAAGATATGGAATATGCATCGGATTTCTGTCATAAAAGAATAGAAAATCACAAAACGATCCGAAGTCGCTCAATAATTCTCTTCCAAAGAAACCTTTCTCCATACTTTACACGAAACTTATCAAAATGCATATTGATGTTTACCAAACTTTGAGTTTTTGAATAGAGAATGTAAACATTTTAAACTTTCTCTGCCCAACTTCAAATGCTTTCGAGTTCTTTCAAATATAAATTTTTTCAACAATAGGCATTAGTTATTTTCTGCCAAATATTCAAAAGTATTGATTGCTGAATATTCTGCTCTTCACCAGTTGACAAGTTTATGGTAAATAATGTTGAATTATAAGAAATTGCTTATCCAGTTTTTCAGGAATTGCTTTGCATAAAACAATTTGCAAAACGAAAACAGGTCTGGCTAATATTTAAGGGGACGATAGACGTTAAAATTGATTTTTTTTTATTTTTCATCTTAGACATATGAAATTTTGTGCATATATACATTTCACCATAAGTATGTAGAATACCTTAAAAAAAATCTAACCTTAATATAATTTTAAAATTTTTTAAAAAATTTAAAATTTATAAACCAAATTTTAAAATTCTTCTTAATTTGTAAGATATTTCCTCGATTTGGCATTTGGGTCATTTAAAACTATTTTACAAACAAATCTGTGTATTAGTTATTTAATCACTTGAATAGTTAATTTTTGAGAGCTTTTTTCTGAATTCCATTCCGATTTTTATCAAAATTTATCATTTTAATAAGTTATAAATCAAATTTAATTATCTTAACGAAGTCTAATTGCAAAACGCATACACAGTTTCTTTGTAAACAGTATCAGAATTATTCTTTGTCAATTTCATGAATTTTGAACCAAAATTAAAACGCATGGAGCATTTCAAAAATCTAAAAAACGTGTAAAATCTGTATGGAGAAAAACGCGTATAAAGTATACTAAAACATTGAACAAATTATTGTGTACATAATTCAAGCGCTTGTAACTTTGCAAAAAATCACCGCAGCTGCATGCAGTTATTCTCAAATGGTTCAATACAAACTGAAGAATAATAATACCCACAAAAATAAATTTTGATTTTTGGGTCGATTTTTGATCAAATAAAGGTCCACGGTCCCCTTAAAATATATAAAAAGAAAGTTTTTTTTTCTTTAATTATTCCTATCTAGACATAGACTAATCTTTTCTTTATTTTAATACTGAATAAATAGGCTAAAATTCGAATTCAAAATATCCAAATACATTTTGAAGTTAAATTAAATTATTCTCAGAAATCGATATATAATACGTACTTTAAAAATTCAGGATTAAAGAACTGTAAAACGTCTTTAATTCCTCACTTTTTTAACCGTGAATCATTAGTAACAGTAATGTACAAAAAAAAAACGTTTAAATCTTTTCGTCGTAATTTGTCGATTTTCACCCGATGCTTTTAAACAGGATAATTGTTCTAAAGATATCAGGTAAAGTTGTTCATTCAAATAAAATAAAGAAATTAATATGAATTAGACAATGAATAAAGAAAAATTACAGACTCTTTAAAATGTTAATGCAAGTGCCATAGTAATGAAATGTGCTATTCTATAAATTTGTTTTCCCTTTTACTTCGAATAAATGTTGAAAATTAAAACACCATGAAAATAATGCACTGTATATTTAGTATAATGTTCTAGTAGAATATATGTTATTTATATTCTACAAACTTCTATTAGACTAGTAAATATAGTTCAGCAAGAAAATGCTTAACACAATTAAAAACTACCCTTATGCAATTCACTCCCATAGTCTGGAATACTTACGAATTCCCTTGCCCCTGTATATGATCAACCGAGTTTATACACATCACGTGCCATGAAGAAATTTAGTTGAACTTAGACACAAACAAAAGTTGAAAACGCACTTATCGCACACAGACTGTAATTATCTCACAGATGCTGTAACATATATATTTTGTGTGTCCCTGTAAATGAACGATAAATGCAATGCACACGATACTTTTAAGCGAGCAATTTAAGCAAGTAAAGTTGTTCATTCAAATAAAATAAAGAAATTAATTTGAATTAGACAATGAATAAAGAAAAATTACAGACTTTTTAAAATGTTAATGCAAGTGCCATAATAATGTAATGTGCTATTCTATAAAATCGTTTTCCCCTTTTACATCGAATAAAAGTTGAAAATTAAAACACCATGAAACCAAATGCACTGTATATTTAGTATAATGTTCTTGCAATTTGTTTCTTTAATAACAATTAAAAAAAATATTTTTTTTTACTGTATTTCATGTACAGCTGGCCTAAAAGAATAAGAAACGAGAACACCCAATACATTTTAATCACTACATTGTCTCAGCATAAAAGTGAAACAGCCATTCGATTAAAAATTATACCTTCCTACAATTTATGTTAAAAAATAAACTTAGAGGTACGCCTTCATGTTAAAATTGCAACAAATTCTAAAATTTTCTTTACGAACATCCACTTTTGACAATATATTTCTTTTTTTTAATAAAATTTACTATCGGATTCCAAACGGGATGGCATTCGGTCAAATAGTTTAGAAATTATGGAGTTTAAAGTTTGAAACTTCCAATATTAAATTCCTTTTTCATCGTTGTAAAAAATATTGCAATGCGGATAGTGTTTAAGCATAACTCAACAATAACAAGAAATCATGCGTCAAGCATAGATTATGAAGAACTTTCCCAACATATCCAAAAAACTGTAAAGAAATTTCAAAGTTAAATAAGATGAAAGAAGATATGTACGTAAACAGTTTAAGAAACACATAATACATTAAAAAATACAGTTTTTGAAATTACTTAGTCCAATTATTTTCTGAAACACTGTATATGATCTATAGATTTGGATATATACTACAAAGCATGATAAAACTCAGTCCAGTTAGAAAATTCACATTTAGTAATTTTCGCAAATCGAACGAAATACACTCGAAATTTTTTGTGTATTTAAAGACTTTTGTACACACCACATATTAAGCTAAAAGGTAGAAAACTCATTTAGGTAAAAAAGACTTAAGGCAACTTAAAAACTCACTTCCAGCACTTACCAACCGTAAACGACAATGTATCCTGATTATTTGCGTAGCCTTGTATATGTTATTTATATTCTACAAACTTCTATTAAACTAGCAAATATAGTTCAGCAAGAAAATGCGTAACACAATTAAAAACTAGCCTTATTCAATTCACTCCCATAGTCTGTAATACTTACGAATTCCCTTGTGTATCCCTGTATATGATCAACCGAGTTTATACACATCACGTGCCAAGAAAAAATTTAGTTGAACTTAGACACAAACAAAAGTTGAAAACGCACTTATCACACACAGACTGTAATTATCGCACAGATGCTGTAACATATATATTTTATGTGTCCCTGTAAATGAACGATAAACGCAATGCACACGAGACTTTTAAGCAAGCAATTCATATTGCACCTCAGTAATGCATATAATTTTCATTATGTTTGAAATAGTGAAACATCATTAAATTACACTGCAATCGCTTTTCTCCCGTAGAACAAAGTGTAACAGAATTCTTTTGTTTAACCCCTTTAAGTGAATACTAATGCTTTGCACCCCATATTCTATGAAAAGCATGTTTTAATGCGGTTCATAATTATATGTCAATTTTATTATGTTTCAAATGTCGTAGCATCATCAAAATGCACTTGAGACGATTATTTCCCATTGACTTTAATGTAACGGAATACTTCTGGCTGTCCCTGTAAAAAAACTATAAGTGCTACACACTTCATTTTCAATAGGAATCATGCTATAGTAAACGGCAATAATATACAAAAATTTCAGGCAATCCAAGTACATTCACGCGAGTTAGAGCACGGACTGACGGCTGACGGCCAGACAAACCAGATAGGTATTTTTAATAAAAAAATTCTCCCAGTCTAATAACACTGTTTATAATAATCATTTTAAAACATTTTTTTGCCGGTATGCAACAAGAAACGAAGGACTATTCTCTGCCCATTTTTATAATAAATTTTCTGTGTTACAAAGGAACACATACCATAATTTCGAAAATCACAGATGTTAAGAGAAAAAAAAAGCACAAATAGTTAAAAACTCATTTTTACGCATTCAGTGTTTATCTTAAAAATCGAACCCCGTTTATTATAAATTCACCGCGTTGATTATTTACGTTTGGTAAAGTGTGAACCGGGGAATTTATTTAAAAATATACATATAATTTTTGCTCCCATTCTTTTTTTAAGATATTTGAACAGGAAAGAAAAAAACAGCATTTAAACTATCTACTCAGGATTTCTATATTGTTTTCTGAATGTATAATCATAATTTAATTAACTTTAAACCATTAAATGATAAAAGAGTATTTTTTAAATAACACTCTTTATTGTTTTATTTCAATTTGTTTTCTACTTCTTACTGTTTAAAATATTCTGTTGTTGCAGTTTTATTGGCAGTTGGCCTATTTTGCCGAGCGTGGTTTGGCGCATAGTAATTAACTGCATTGTTGTTGTAACTCTCTTAAAGAGTTGTAACCAAAAATATTATTTGGCTATTTATCATCTGAGCCCTTCCCTGCTATAGAAAACATGCCTTAAAATAAACTTATTAATTTATAATTAAGTTCTTAAAATAACAAATGATATGTACATCGGTGTGTTTCAGATGACTTTATATATATTTTTTAATTTGTAGCCTATGAAGAAGAAAATGAAAAATCGATTACGAAATTCTATCTTTAGTTACATACAAAAACACATTTAAGTTAAATAAAAGAGTATAAAAAAGTAATAATAATGTCACGAAATATTCGATTTTCTATTATATAATCTATATATTTATGTATATACCAGGGGACCCGTGCGAGGATTTCGCACTGCAGTCTAATTTTTTTAACATTATCTAATATTATACATCATATTAATTTATATTAACATGTTGAAGGTTTATACTTGAAAAGAAAAATTCAGGATAAAAATATCTACAAACAACATTAGTCAAGATAGAATATCACCTCATTTATTCTTCGACCAAAGTTACAGTAAAAACTAACCAAAGATACCAAACGCAATATATATATACAGGGTGTCCACGTATAACCTGACCGACCTTTATTTTTGCAACCGTTGGTCCTAGATTCATACTTCCAATTACAAAAATGGTTTAAATAAGGTAAAGAATTATTTTTAAAGCGATTTGGGTCAAGAAAAACATTTATTTAAGAAATACGAAATTTAAATTTTTATACGGTCCCCCGATCCTATAAGTGATATTTAGTAAAAATTTACTGTGACACTAACAACTAAGACAAAAAAAATCCCATTCATCTAACATTAAAATTGACAGAGTTCTGAAACTTTGAAATGCATGACTTATACCACTTTTTTGCATCTCAAAACAGATGATTTCAGCCATGCTTTCAAGGGTCGTATATAAAGTACTTAAACTTATTTCAAGGTATCTGCGCTTTAAAAGAAATCGTACAACTATCACGATTGAGTTAACTTTTATTAGTTAAGTTTCAGATTAGTTAAAATAATTGTATTTTAACATATGTTTTATTTTGTAAGGATTTGAGGCTAGGATTTCTTTTAACAAAAATTATGTTATTTTCATAAGATTTTATTTAACTTGCAACGATCGTCTTTCCAGGTTAAAATTTGTACTTGAACTTTAACTCAATTTCACAAGTCCGATCGAAGTTAAATTTTACATGCTGACTTAAATCCGATGACAATGTAATATTATTATAATTTTCGACGCTTACCATCTTATACATACTTATATTAGAGGATAACACAAAACAATTCGGAATTATTTACCGTCAACAAATTTAAGAAAGAGTTTTAGATTAGATAACATAAACCTGCGGTGGTTGTGTTTTTTAACTTTTATAATTACGTTTTATGTATTTTTTAACACTGAATAAAAAAATTACCTTCTCTTTTAACCATCATGTCAGAATTTTTCGCAAATCGTAAATTTCAAGGTTAAAAAATAGCGGAAAATCTGATACTATAAAATAGAGGCAAGACTTTTTTATTCAGTTTAATTTTATTTGATTCATTATTTTTTTCAATTTTTTGGCTTTACTGAGTTTCTTACAGCTAAACAGCATGATGAGGTTGAGAGGGAATTTTAACTTTGAGATTTTGAACTTTGAACTTTGCGATTTGCAAAAAATCCTGACGTGATGGTTTAAAGGGAAGGTCATTTTCAAATTCAGCGCTAAAAAAATACATAATAATCAATTTTCAAAACATAAAAAACATGGCACAACCCAAATTTTGAAAGACAGTGTAATGTAACAGCATTTTAAAATCTGTATCATTTTGTAAAGAAATGAGGCTGTTGTTTTTCATCCTTTTATTTAACAAAAATTCTGTTATTTTTATCCTCTTATATGTTCAGTACAAATTGTATATTTTGCATTAATATGTCAGAATGATTATAGATTTCACATTTATATTAGATTGCAATGTTAATTTTGCTCTTTTTTATATATATATATCGGACGAGTATTTATATCTCTACTACATTTGTGAATGACCCCTATTTCGCAGCAAAAAATATACTTCAACTTTAAACAGCTATTACTCGGTAAGTTTTAATGTTAGATGAATGGAACTTTTTTTGTCTTACTTGTTAGTGTCACAGTATATTTTTACTAAATATCACTTATAGGATAAAAATATAAACTTCGTAATTTTTTAATAAATACTTTTCTTGACCCAAATCGCTTTAAAAATAATTCTTTACCTTATTTAAACCATTTTTCTAACTGGAAGTATGCACCTAGGATCAACGGTTGCGAAAATAAAGGTCGGTCAGGTTATACGGGACACCCTGTATATATATATATACTTATAATAAAATCCGAAGGCAAGAAAGTCTCTATAACCATTCCAGGCGCGATCACTCTGGTCTGCGAATCGACCATAGTTAAACGCCTTGTTAGTCTTAATGAAAAACCCGTGCTAACATATGACAGCTAAATGAGATAATATCTTCTACTTGAAATCATGTCTGTTGAGCATATTTTCCTATAAAACATGTATATCGTATCCTATTATAATGTTTTAAGTTCTTAATTAAAAATCCAGTTTTAACATCAGAATCTCTGGTATAAACAAACGAACACTGTTGCCATTCAGCATCACAAATTCAAATGAATCACAAATGAACGACTCTTTGAAAGCTTCACATCCGATTCTGCACTTAAAATATTGTAAAAGCATATTAAAGCTTTTAAATATTTTAATTTTGTTTAAAACTTTCAAAACTTTTTTAGCAGTCATCTATCGACAAATCCAAGTGTTGGAAAGTATAGGGCAGTTGCAATTGACGTCACCTTGGAGGCACACAGTACAAATAGGCAGTTCTGATTGGTGGAATTACCCTTACCTCCAAGTGAATACAATGGTTGATCAGCTGATTGCAACTGCCCTATATTGCAAGTAATCATTCCATAGCGAACCGAGTCGGAGATGCTAACCCCATAGAACTAAATTCCTACTTCCATGGTGAACCCGAGCGTAGCGAAACGCCATGATAGGCTTAATGAAAAACATATGCTAATATATGACAACTAAAAAATAATTTTTTGTGCCTCAAATCATGTTTGTGCAGCATATTTTCATATAGAACATCTATATTAACATTTATCAATTTTTTCTCTAAACACTTTTTTCCGAAATAGCGCTTACAGCTTTCGTAGGGAAGCTTTGCGGTGATCAATCCAGTATTATATTAAGCTTCTTTTTTAAATACTTCGGCACCATCTACCGACACATAATACAAACAAATTTTTAAATTTTGTTTCCCTTGTAAATAAAATTATTTTTTCTTATGAAACGTAATTAAAATATAAGGAATAAATAGTACTGAGTAATTTCCATTTAATTTTGCTTATATCATCAAAACATGAGCTATGTGGTGAGTCAAGCTCTTTACAAACCCACTGATAACACTTTCTTACAAAAACTTTCTCACGTGGATTATTTTTTAATATTTAATTTGAATGTTTTGTCCAATCGTTGAATTTCAAAAATTTAATATTGAGTAAAAAAAAAAAATAATAACTCATCATTTGTATTTAATTTAAGAAATCATTTTTCATTTTTAAAATGTACTTTTCTACTATACATTATCCTTTAATAATAAAATCTTTATACTGTTTGTTTGTATGAAGTCTTATGAAAATGCAGCATAGCTCAACTGACGGGGGATTTTTTACGAGGGATATATACTAGTATATATATATATATATATATATATATATATATATATATATATATATATATATATATATATATATATATATCGTTTTTTAACTGCATAAAAGGGTTACATCATCTGTTTTGGTAAAAAAAAAACATGAGATAAAGAAAAATAAATTAAGCATTTGAATTTTGTTTTTTAATCATAAATACAAAAAAAAACTTGTGCAGCAACTATGTACCACTTTATCTTTATTGAAATTTTTTTTATAGTCATTGTTGCGGTATTTTACTAAGTTTTACTAAAACACTAATTTGAAAATCTTTCATATTTATGAAACTAATGCAGGTTTAATTTTTAATTAACTACATTTTTTTTTTAAATAAAAAACATGTTTTGACGAAATGTAAGTGTACTACGTCAGAAGCCTATTAAAAATCCTATCATATGGTATCTCATTTATCGGTCTGCGTTTTTTATTTGCTTAGAAAAATGAATGTTGACAGCAGAAATTATATATAGGATAAAAATATACGTGCGTGTCCCTATATTTCACTTTGAGCCACAACTACCCAGCGCAGACCACTGGTGTTTGTGTGTGGTAGTAGCCTCGAGTCTTTCATCCTGCACTAATGGTGGTTGCATGTCGGTAGCTGTGGGAGTGTAGAAGATAGGGTGGTTGAAAGTAGTCACATAGGGCATTTTCATATTTCGATCAAAGTGTTCTAAAAATGTTTGGAATCTTCTTCAACAGGAATTTGTTCATTCAACTTAACATGAACTAATTAAGATATATATAATTACGTGAGATTTAGTGCCGCCTAGCGGTGGAAACTGAAACTAAACGATATTGCAGCGCGTGCGTAGCACGAAGTCAAAGAAGTCAAAGGAGACGACTGATGGGGTTTCGTTCGGAAAGAGGTTTCTTTAAAACAGAATGCGAGCCGAAAATGACTATTTTTATCGAAACCGCAAAAGAAAGTTATTGATTTCCGGGCAACGCCGGAAGGATCGACTAGTTGTTATAAAAAGGAGAAAGGTTAATCCGATGAAAGCGACTTATTCTACGAATAATTCAGAAACATAAAAACTGACCAAAACACTGCGAAGGAGTGTTTTGTTTTCAGACATTGACCACATATAATATGCAAAAGTCCATACTTATGTTTCAATATGCCTTTTTTACTTTAATAAGTGTTAATTTAAGACATTTAATTCAAAAATTATTTTTAATTCAAGTTTTTTTATGGGGTTAATGTATTTTTTATTTTTTTTTTATTTTTTTTTTAACGTGGACTTTATTCAATCAATCGCGGCTAAATTTCCAAAATCGCACCTGGGCGCAGGTAATCACAACGTCTCGCTCCTCAAATGACTAAAATGCGCCTCAAATGACCACAAATGCGCCTCAAATAAGCACAAATGCGCAAAAAATTATAAGGGATATTGTGCGAGCTTCATTTTAAAAGACGAAAATGTATAAAATTGGGAAAGTTTTATACATGAGTATCAAAAAACAATTCAGTAAAAAAAAAGAAAAGGGCTTAGAATCTTGTTCACATAAAGAAATGTACAACAATATAAAAAATTGAACTTGCATTTCAATACTTTTTTAGTCATACTCATTTTTTGTTTTCACCTGTTTTTCCGATGCATTTTATTCTGAAAACGGGGCTAGACAATATGCAAGGGAAACATATGTGGTTTCGCATGCTGTTGGACTTGTAGAACAACTCTAAACACCGGAACCTGACAAAACCTTACAACCTTGACAAACACCTGAAAAATCTTAGGAAAATACATACAGTTTTCACCGATGTCGTGTATATTCGTCGTTTCGGCACACTGTGGGACTTGCCGTTTAAAACCATTGTCGTGTCTATTGTAATAGACAATAGAGACGGTAATGTTACAAATCTTATCACAAATATCAAGAAAACAGCGTAATAACAATCACCAACGAACAAATATTGCTGGTAACCAACTAGTACTACATGAGATTAAACTGACTGACTCTTCGAATAGTGTCAGGGCTATACTAGATACCGGCCTTGCTCATTCATTATCATGACGTCATAATAGATGGCCGCGACGAAAGACATACAGCGATTGGCACAAAACGATGGGCGCGTCGCTTTGTACCAATCGCTGGTCGCGGTCAGCCACTGTTTGTGATGTTATGAGAGTGAATGAGCAAGCCCGGTATCTAGTGTTGCCTTGATAGTATGCATATATAGATTCCTTCGATGATGACGTCAAGTGTCGAGATTGATTGATGATAAATTTTCTGTTCCAGAAAATTCAAGATATTTCCTTTAATTTTCATCGTAGAGCTTACGTTTCTCGAAATTTTCAGATAAGTATTTGGTGACTAAGTTTTTCGCCAAAGTCGACAGGTCAATAAAGCAATATAGGGACTTTCCAATTTATATGCAGCATCTACTTTTCATTTTTGTATAAATAGAATCTTTCGGTATTGAAATTTTGTAGCAATACGTTGTCGGCATGTTACATAAAATCCTTTTATTTCTGTGAAAATGAGACAGGTAAAAATTAACTTGGCAGAAACTGTACAAATCATTTAATAAATATTGCATGCAGCGTTTTAAAGTAATTAAAGAAATTTTGTTAAAATAAAAATGTGGTGGGGGTAGAAATAAGAAAAAGAGAAACAGTAACACATATACTTAATGCAGCGGCTATAAAACGGACTAAGTATAATAAATTAGTAAAGTGTGGATGGAGCAGAACGCATAATTTCTTATAGTTTATGTCTACAAAATTTAATAATTATTACCGTCTTTTAAGTGTTTTTTTTTCTGCCTATTTTCTTATCAGAAATGAATATACGCATGCATATTTATGTATGTATTTGATTGGTCCAAACTTTCTTTTAGCTATATTTACCATTATGGTCTAATACAGTTACACCTTCTTTTTAAACATTAATAAAGATTTTTCGCTAACAAAATATACCCTTAAAGAAAACTTTTTTAATCACCTGCACTTTATTAAAATTAAGTCAAATTTCCGTTGGAGCAGTGATGTCTGTTTGCTCGAGAAAACATTTCCGGCACTTGTCATAAAAATAAATATGAAGTTAAACACGATTACATTCTTTACTTGGACGTTGATGAATTTTATTTTTAATAAACTGCATTAGCGTTTCGTAATTAAATCCATTCTGTCATTAAGTAAATGTTAATCACGATTATGTTGTGGTTTTTCCATTAATATGTTTTACCAGTGCACTCTGGGTGATATATTTTGTTTTATAAATGACATTCAATATCAGTTACTTTTTATTTTTCATTTTTTTTCTAATCTTAAGACATTTAACAGACAATTTATATAAGTTAACACACGTGGAGTTGCAATTCAGAAACTGCACGAGGGACTCAAATAGTCCTTTTCCAATTAACTAAACAATTATAATTATCAATCTATAGTAATATTATAAAGAAGTAACTTTTTTTTGTTGTTTGTTGTTTGTTTGTAGGGGGAAATCTCTGGAACTACCGAACCGATTAAAAAAGTGATAGTGGCAAATTGATGGTGACAATCTCTGCTCCAACATAGGCTATATTTTATGTCGGTGCCACCATCACCACGGGGGTGCAGGAGCGAAATCGTTCTAAAATTGCGATTTTTTTTATACTGAAGGAGCTGGAAACTTGAAATTTGGCATAGTAGTTACATATAACATGTAAATGCTCTCTAAGAACAAATTTAAAAAAATCGAAATTAAAAGGATTAAATGAGCGAAAAGCGTTCTAAAACATACTAAATTACAATTTCTATGAAATGTCTGGAACTACCAAACCGATTTCAAACGTAATTTTGGCAAATTGATGTGGACAGCCCCTGCTCGAACATAGGCGATATTTTATGTCGGCGTCACTTATACATGAGGAGTGCGGTATCTTTAAATGTTCTAAAATTGAAATATTTGTAATAATGAAGGAGCTAGAAATTTTTAATTTGGCATGGTAGAACTGAACCAATTATAAACGTAATGATCGAAATTTTATGGTGACAGTCTCTGCTCTAACATAGGCACTGAGCTCCAAATATAACAGGAGATCTGTCTTCCTAATGCCCAACATGATTCCCAGCGGTCAGCGTGGAAGGATACAGTGACGATAATTTTAGCTCACATTCATGGCAAAACATGCTGTCTATCACATTCCTTAACATTATTAGTAAATTATGAATTAGATAAGCATAATTTAATTATAAAAAGCATAAATTAGCATAATAGTAAATGAGAATACTAATATCTGACATTAAGAACGCGGACTATTTTAACTTTTGCCTTGCAAGCTTCATTTGCCTTTCATGCTTCTGACCGCTGATTCTGAGCTCCTGTTATATATAGAGCTCAATGAACATAGGCTATATTTTATATCACTGCCACTACTCTCAGGGTGTTTCTGGAGCGAAAAACCTTCTAAAATTGCAATTTTTATGATACTGAAGGGATTAGAAACTTTAAATTGGGCAAGGTAGTTACTTATAAGATATATATACTCTTTAACAACAGCTTCTAAAAATTTCGAAATTTAAAAGGGTAATATGAGGGAATGGTGTTCTAAAAACTTTCGAAATTACGATTTCTATGGAATTGTTACGGACAGAAACTTGAAATTTGACAGGGTTGATACTTTTTAAGACGTAAGTACACACACAGAACAGTTAAAGATATGGAAATTTAAAAGGTTCAATGGAGAAAAAACGTTCTACGAGGGTGGTTTGAAAATTCGGCCTAACATTGAAAGCACAAGATTTTTGACATAATTTCATATTTTTTAATGTAGTCTCTTAGCAACTTAATACATTTAAGACACACTCTTGTGTGCGAATTCTTTAATGCGGCCCTGTACGAGGGTGGTTCGAAAAGTTCTCGGTTTGACAAAGAAAGTACAAGATTTGTGACAATATTTCATTTTATTTTTCACCTTGCAACGCAATAAATTTCAGAACACTCTGGAGAAATGTTCTTTCCTTGGCGTTTCTGGTCGACGTTCAACAAACGTGGCATGCATCGAGCGGAAAGCTTTTTCATAACCACAATATCGTGTAAAATGTAGTGGACACAGTCTATCGAGATATTTGTAATGTCAGTAAGTTCGTGTATTTTCAATCGTCGATCATTCAATACGGCATTGTGCATTTTTGAGATCATTTCGGCGGTCGTAACGGTTTTTTGGGCGTCCTGAGCGTTCATCATCGTGAATTGATTTCCTACCATGTTCAAATTTAGCAGCCCACTTTTGTATAGTCAAATATGAAGGATAAGTATCCTTTAAGGTTTCCACCTGTAGCTCTTTTTGTATGTCCGTGGGAATTAAACCTTTTTTAACAATGTATTTTATGACAGCTCAAACTTCATTTTTTTTTCCATTTTCAGAAAATGTCAAAAGTTGTTTACTTTATATTTATCGCTCAGCAATAACCAATAAACTCACGCGTCTGAAACTCGGCAGCATGTCATCTAAAGGATCATACTTTACAAACATCACTGTCATTTGGTCATACTTGTTCCATCTCTGGGACAGGCCGAGAACTTATCAAACTACCCTCGTAAATTGCGATTTTTTTTTTAATATTGACAGGATTAGAAACTTCAAATTTGGCATGGCGGTTACTTTTAACATTTGCGCTAACAATGGTTTGTAAAGAAATTCAAAATATCATAGTGTGAAATGAGAGGAAAACGTTTTAAAAGCGTTCTAAATTATGATTTCTATGGAATTATTAGGGATAGAAACTTAAAATTTGACATGGCTGTTGCTTTTAAGACATAAATGGTCGCTAAAAAAATTTGAAATCGAAAAGTATAAAAGCGCGAAAAGCGTTCTAAAAATATTCTAAATTACGATTTATTTGGAACTGTTAGGGTTAGAAATTTGAAATTTTGCAAGGCTGTTACTCACGTAAATGATCAACCAGAACAGTTTACTAAAAATGCGAAATTAAAAAAAAAAAAAAAGTTCTAAAATTCCAATTTTGTGGTACAGCTAGTAATTAATAAAATAGTTATGAAAATGATCATTTTAGCTAATTATTAATGCTTTTATCGTGAAAAGAATATTTTTATTACTTAGGTAGAAGATTTATGATATCGAATTCTAGAGTGTTACCATTATCAAATTAAAGAGCAGTGGGAAAGTGAGTTCTGGAGTGCCATAGTCTCCCAGACAAAATAAACGGTTCTCTACAGAAAATAAACAGTCCTGGAATATTAGTGCATGTATCCAATATTCTGGCATATAAAGCGCTCCTGCGCATAACACGCATCTACAATTTGAGACTACACTGCCAGAATTTTTTTTTGGATTTTACGGTATAATACTAGCAGCCCAGCTGCCAGTATTATACCGTAAAACTAACAGTAACAAACACTAAAATAAGCAGTAATAAACAGTAAAATAAACAGTACCGCGCATGCGGGGTAGCGTATTACTGCTTATTTTACTGTTTATTACTGTTAATTTTACGTTATAATACTGGCAGTTGGGATGCCAATATTATATACCGTAAAATAAACAATTTTTTTGCAGTGTATCTTTCTAATTTTAGGCCTATTCCTGTATTACGCACATCTCCTTTTTTTAAAGAAACTTTCAAGTGAGGTGTTGTATGAAAATACAATAAAGAGCGTTAAAAGTACAATAAATAGTACAAACAAAGAAAGTAAAGCAAATGCGGAGTGAGAACATACACCAACTTCCATGCTTGTTGCCTTCAATCCCCACAAAGCGTTTGGAATCGTACTCTAATGCAAACTCTTTCATGCAAATTGTTTTGTACTCGTCTTAGTAAATCACTCAACTCAAATAATCTGTTACACGTTTGTGGACTGTAAAACAATTTTTTTATTTTAACTCTCTAAGTAATTTTCATACATCATCACTTCATGAAAACAAAACACACTCTGCCTTTACAATAGAAAATGACGAAACACAAAGGGTTGCCAGATTTGGCTACATGCCAGCTCCGAACATCTCGCTGCGCCTTGCAATGTTTTTTAAACATTCAAGATAAATGTATTACACAAATTTACACTATAATCATAAATGCAACAGTTCTAATATTACATTACATAAACACTAATAAACAATCAGAAAGAATACCATAATAATACATTTGCAACAAGTTTAATTAATTATTCATAGGTAGGAGACATATCTTTGAAATTGGGCGCTTATATTTACCCAAGGCAGTTTTCACTTCTACTACTCTAACCTTTGTGTCTTTTCCAGGATAAATATTACAAATTCTCCCTAAAGACCATTTAACAACTAAGTCTCCAACCTTTACATTATTTTTCCCAAATTTCCACTTGCCCCTATACTTGATAAAGAAAGGGCCGCAAAAATCTGCCCCAGTTACATTAAAGGGAAAGGTTTTCCTGACTGTTTCTTCAGGCAATTCTCCCATTAACTTATCTAGTACCCGTGGTTTGGCCTTAAAACAGATAATACAATTATGCACAATTTTCCTACATACACTTCTCCCATTAATTATCCAGAACTGCTGTCTAATTTGTTGCAGTAATGTTTGGGGTCCTGAATGAAAATACTTTTTATGAAAATAATTAACAATTAATTCTGTTAATTTATGTTTGGCTGGCAACAAAATTGGGTACTTTTCATCATAATTTAAATCACTGTTGCTCAACCTACCTCCTACTCTTAAAATCCCCTTTTGATCTAAAAATGGATTCAAACTACTTACTGAATTTATTTTTTATATTTGTATGGACTTTTTTATATCACTCAGCACCTCCTGGAAGCTTTGCTTCGGTACTAAACTTACCAATTTTAATTCTGAATCTCTTAATTCTTCAGATCCTAAAGGTCCTGTCTTAGGGTGGTGCCCTTTGGAGTTCCCGATGAACCTAAAAATATAACTCAAAACACGTACAATAGTTATATAATTATTACTTAGACCAATTAACTCATTTACAAAAGAATCGTTAATAATCGAAAGTATATGTTCATTAATGTTTTTAGAAGGTCCATCAGAGCATTTGAGTTCATTTTTGAACTCTTCACTGGTTTCTGTCACACGTATTGGACGGTAAGGATAGTCATTGTTTTTAAAAGACGCCGGGCCTTTCCACCACAAGTCACAGTGTAGCAGTCTTTCTGGATTCATACCTCGGGATAAAAGGTCAGCAGGATTTTGTTCTGAATCAATGTGACGCCACTGGTCAATGTTAGAGTTCTCTGGTATTGTAGCCACTCTACTTCGAACAAACTGCTTCAGCTCTATAGGCTCCTTTTGAATCCAGGAAAGCACAATCATGGAATCTGACCATAAGAATATTCTAGTCACTGCTCCTTTAATAGCTGATAACTCTTTTTACCAGTTTTGTTAACAGAACGGCGGCACATAATTCCAAACGTGGTATCGTTAGACACTTTATCGGGGAAACTCTCGACTTGCTGGCGATTAATGCTGTCATACCGTTTCCCAGCGCATCACAAGATTTGCAATATACAGCTGCTCCATAGCAGCGCTCTGAGGCATCCGCAAATCCATGTATTTCAATACTAGTTTGATGTTCAATTACAGTACGTCTATTAATCTTAATATTGTTTACACCTTTAAAGGACGTAAGAAACTGATGCCACTCTCGAAATTCTGACGCAGGAAGTGCATCGTTCCAATCGATTTTTGTTCTCCACAATTGTTGCATTAATATTTTAGCCTTCGCTATCACGGGTCCAAGCAGGCCCAAAGGATCGAAAATCCTTGCTATAGTTGACAGTACTTGTCGTTTTGTGTATGAATCGCAAAGTTCCACCTTTACTCTAAAGGCAAAACAATCCTCCTTCGCGTTCCACGACACGCCTAAAGTTTTCGTTTCGGATTCGTTTTCAAAATTATATCCCTCTCCAGGGGTTAAAGATAGATTTTTATGATTTGAGCTCCACTTATGGAGACTCATTTCTACTTTCTGCATAATTGCTATGAGCTGCCTCTGCAACTCCTCCGCTTCCGCTAGCGTAGGTGCACCGCACAAAACGTCGTCCATATAAAACTGTTCTCGCAGTACCGGTGCTGCTTTCGGAAAGTTTTTCTCTTCATCGTTCGCAAGCTGGTTTAGTGTTCTCATCGCTAGAAAAGGCGCACTGACAGTTCCATATGTGACTGTTTGTAATTCGAAAGTTTCAGGCTCCTCACCATAATTATCGCTCCAAAAATTCTCTGTAAGGCATGCTGACTAGGATCTATATTAATCATGCGATACATCATTTTTACGTCGGCCGTTAGGGCATAAACATGTTCCCTAAATTTTATCATTATTGAAAACAGATCGTTCTGAATCACTCCTCCGTTAAATTGCAAGTCATTAAGCGATGTGCCATTGGATGTTTCAGCCGGACAATTAAACACCACTCTTAGTTTTGTTGAAGATTTTTCTGGCTTGTATATGCCGTGGTGAGGGGCATAATATGCTATCTCGGGATCTCGAATATCTTTAATTTCTTTCATGTGCCCTAGTCTTTCATAATCCTTTAAAAACTCTTTATAGAGTTTCAAATACTGTTCATCCTTAGATAAACGAGTCCACAGCGATCTGAGTTTTTTATGAGCAATATCCCTAGATTTTCCTAAACACGAAGGATTTTTTTAACGGCATTTTTATTACGTACTTGCCTTCCTTATTTCGCTAATGTGTACGCACAAAATGTTCCTCACATACGGCGTGCTCTCTACTTTTTGTTAATTCCACTTCAACATTTTCTATTTCCCAAAACCTTTCTAAAGTTTTATTTAAATCCTCCTCCCGAATTAACCCACAATGGATTTTTCTCTCACTTTCCTGTTCTACACATCCGCTAGCTACATATCCGAACACCGTGTTTTGTAAAAATAGTTTCGAATTCTGTGAATATATTTGTCCTGGTCTCAACAACTCATAAAAATTTCTGCACCTATCAACATGTCGATTTTGTCTGGAATATTAAATCGATAATCTGCTAGCACAGTTAAATCTGAAATCTCAATATCTACACGAAACATCCTTTGTGGAATTAAATCCGTTATCTTATTTACGACCAACATATTTAATACCCTTTCAAAGCTTTTATCTCTATTAGCTATCGTTGTCTCTACGCAACCCTTAACAGTCATCGAGGAATCATTTAAACCAGATATCAAAGTATTTGTTTTATTTATTTTAAGTTGCAATCTATTAGCGCACTGCGATGAAATTAAACAAGTTTGAGATCCCACATCCAAAAGACATCTAATTTCCTGCCATTCAGAATATTTATCTTTAACGAGAATGCGAGCCGTTCTTAATAAAACATTTTTTGTTTTATTTTTCACGAAACTCGAAGCTACCGTTTCGTGCGTAGGGAAAGAATTTTCGCTTTGCACCCCATTTATTCTGCTTAACTCATCACTCGCTTGACCTACATTTTTGTTCTGAACATTTTCTTCTCTCGGGAAATGTATCAATTTATTATGTGGTCGTCCACAGAAGCAATTTCTAGCTGCACATTTTTGCACATATCAATTATATTTTAAACATTTAAAACATGCTATATTGGATTTCACTACTTCAACTCTCTCCTTTATAAGAAGTCTTTTGAATTGAGGACACGCATGTAATGCATGAAATTCATTAGTCTTACATAACACGCATTTAACATTTTTTATCTCAGATAAAAATACACTTGACATTCCCTTTTGCGATCGGAAATTTTGGAATTTATTTCCCCGTTTGTTTTCATTTAAATTTCTCATATCTGCATTTGACTCACTTTTGGTTTTATTTCTAACAGATCAGAAAATATCGCATTCTTTCGCAAGTTGCTTCGGCTTAAAATAGGTTTCCTCTTGTTTAATTGCAATGTGATTCATTAATTCGCGATCCAATGAATCGGAAATTCTATCTGATACAATTAATTCACATAATGATTTAAAATCAGGTACCTCACGCAACTGACAATAATTTTCGAACGTAGCACTTAATTTCGCAGCGAATTGTACATAATTCTCCGAAGGTAATTTATAAGCTTTCCGGAAATTATTTAAACACTCTTGCGGTGTGGGTTGAAACTCCTTTAAAACTATAGTTTTCAATTTATCATAGTTACTCAAATCTTCCTCAGACATATAAATCATTAAATTACTAGCTTTCTCACCCAGAACGTTCAAAAGAATTTCGGCTTTAAACTCGTCCGGCACGTTTTTTGTTCTAAATGCTTTCTCCACTGACTGGAAAAACAGATTAAAGGACTCTGCTCTCGAAGGAACCGGAATAGTTAAGGTTTTAATACTTTTAATAAAACTTTCTATGTTATTGTCAGTTTCCGATTTTAAAACTCCTAAAAGCGAAGCGCTTTCATTCGATTCTTTGCGAAACTTAGCTAATTCTAATTCCTTTTCTAATTGTGCCAATTTAATTTTTTCAAGCTCAGAATTTTGAGAGGGTTCCTTACAAATATTCGCCAATTCTACCTCTTTCTCTAATTGCGCTAATTTAATTCTCTCTACTTCTAATTTCGTTTTTTCGGCTTCCTTCCGAGATTTAATTTCCGCAACTACATATTCCACTACGTTTTTCATTAATCCCTCATTTTCATAATGCTCGCTTTCCTCTATAATCTTCCTTAAATCTACCACTTTACTTCCCTCCTGTACTGTTAATCCCAATTCTTCAGCTACAAACTTAAGCTTATCCTTATTTAAATTATCTATAATTGACATAATTATCGGAAACAAAACTAGGAAAAATTGCTCTTACCTCAAATCGCTGCGACAGACAACTAAAACTTCTTCACAAACCTCTTCTTCTTAAAACTTCTTCGAATCACAATATTACTCGCTGTCTTAATCATAATAAATATAATATTCTCACAAATTTATCATCACTTTACTCCGGCTCACAGAACCAGATGTTTTGTACTCGTCTTAGTAAATCACTCAACTCAAAATATTCTGTTACACTTTTGTGGACTGTAAAACAATTTTTTAATTTTTCACTCTCTAAGTAATTCTCATACATCATCACTTCACGAAAACAAAACACACTCTGCCTTTACAATAGAAAATGACGAAACACAAAGGGTTGCCGGATTTGGCTACATGCCAGCTCCGAACACAAATAATTATTTTGTTCATTAATTGTAAAATCAAATTTCTAATTAGATTAAAGTATGCTGGCTCGGTTTTTTAACATTTTCCAACATAGTTGAAAAGTTTTTGTGAATGTCGTTTGTCTGTGTCTGCCGTCTGTCCATTTTCTAACTGCCATAAATATACTCGGATTGTCATGCAATTGATATATGTTATTGAGGTTTACTATATCTTGTTCGGTATTGAAAATGAAGTGTGAATGAAGCACTTAGATTTTTTTTTACAGGGACTCTCAAAAGAATTCAGTTACATTACGATCTATGGTGAAAAATCATTTGCGGTTTATTTTAATGATGTTACACAATTTCAAACGCAGCGAAATTTATATATATCTTTCAGGTGCACTACAAGAGGCTTACTGTAGAATATGGTGTGCACTTATAGTTACTTTACAGGGACAGTCAAAATAATTCCGTTACATTACGGCCTACGGAGAAAAAACATTTGCGGTTTATTTTAATAGTATTTCTCTATTTCAAACATATTGAAATTGATATATAATATCACTAAGGTGAATACAAAAGGCTTACTATAGAACATTGTGTGCATAGCATTCATTTACTAGGACGCAAAATAATTTGGTACAATCTGTTAACAATAATTGCTGGATGTGTTTTTTCAGTTGCTGAACGAGTTTTTAAATTTAACTCATTTTTGTGTATTACGTGATGTGTATAAATTCCATAGACCATATACAGGACAGCATAAAAGTGTTCGAGTGCATTTCCGTTTATTGATGGATATTCTAGACGGGGACTTTTAAATTGTGCTGCGCGTTTCCTAATAGAACTAAAATTTAGATTTCTACGTAGTATATTTACAAATCTATAGATCATATGTAGGGTTTCACAAAATAATTCAGATATTTATCTGAATAGTGTTGTTAATTCTTGAATTTTGGTTTTTAAATATGTTATGCGTTTTCCAAATTCTGTATTTAAATATCATCTTTCACCTTATTAAACAGTAAATTTTTGCAAAATTATTTTGGAAGTGTTGGAAAGTATTACATAAGCTATGCTTGACATAGAATTTTAATTATTAATTTATTCCAAACTACATTTAACATAGAACAAGAATGAAAAATCCTAAGAATTTACTTTTGCAGCAAATTTAATCATGAATCTATTATATTAATTAAATATAGATTTTATTCCTTCTATTAATATAGAAAGTTACTTTTGTTTCAAATTTTTAGATGTATTGTGTAAATAATCGTGCCCTAATTTCCTCTTCAGATGTTTGCAATGAGCGCTCAGCCTGTACTCGCCTTTTTTAAGTTCAAAGGAAAGTTCGTGTTGTTCGATTGTTTTCCTGTTGTGCTCATGTTCATTCGGGAGGTTAAATTAATCTATTTTAATTTGATATTAAAGTGCATCCCTTGATCTCATTGCACTTTTTTGAGGTTCAAACTGTTAACAGAGAGCAACACGAAAAACCAACATGGTGACACCAACACTGTTACATACTTGGTGGTAAATTAAATTATAGTTAGATTTTTAAAAAAACAAAGAGCCAGCATACTTTACTCCAATTAAAAACCTGATCCTACAAATAAATACATAAAAACTTTCTTTTACTTAAGTAAGGTGTCAAAATACACATATAAAATAAAAAAACAACTGACATGTTTCGGTTTCCTTCGAGATAAAAACCATTATCACAAGAATACAACATCAATCAAGACCCCGAATAACACTGGACTAACATGGTTTATTTATTTTATATGTGTATTTTGGTAACTCATTCAAGTAAAAGAAAGTTTTTATTTATTTATATGTTTATGAAAAAGGTAAAGTTCTCTTAACTTTTAGGAATTAAAATATATTTTTAGCTGATCCAACAAATATAAAAATCTTAATTCTTATACTTAATTTTTAAACTTTAATTTTTATACCCGGCATATAACCGACACCTGTAAATTATGGTAAATTGTCTTGTTTTGAAGGTGCGCGTTATAGGTCGGAATATACGGTAATTGTATTTCGCGGAACGATTTAAAAGTCTTCAACTTCTTAGTAATATTAAAATCAAGATATAAACTCGTGGATGCAAAATTTCAAATATGGAATAAAATTAGATCAAATTAAAAATGGAACTTGCAGACCTGTCGTTGAGTTTCTAATTTACAGAATTACCAATGAAGATTGCAACCAATATTTATGGTGTTTCTTTATGAAAATAATTGTTTTTTTTTTTCAAGATATGAACTGTTAAACAATGAAGATAGAAAATAATCTTTGGAGCAGCTCATGCGAATTAAATTATCTTTATTACTAATTGGGAAGTTTGAGCCACACGAGCCTTTTTTAGGGTTTCATTCCTCTGACGAACACCATTCGCCCGAGGCTAACGAAAAAAAAAGGCTACCGCGGTGCTTTACGCATATCTTTTTTTACAGACCACGGGAGTCACGTGATGCTCGAATGCACCAATGCAGGTGCACGAAAAGAGCATCACGTCACTCTAGCGGTCTGTAAAAAAAGAAAAGTGGAATGCACCGCAGTAGCCTGTCTTATTCGTTAGCCTCGATTCGCCCCAGTACATTGTCTGTCCGTCACAGACTCAAAAACAGACTTGAAACTTTGTGTAATTATAGCTGAATACCAACCATGAAGCTGAAAAACGTAAAATTATAAAAAATCTTATAATATAGAGATATAAAAAACCAAAATTCTAACAGCATTTTCCTATTAAATTTAAACATTTTTAGTTACTGTAGATTTTTAATTGTTGGCAACTGCTATAAAATACTTTCTACAGTAATTAATTTTCTATTGAAAGATTTCCACGTGAAAAAGTAACCAATAGGACAGACTTCTTTTTTAATAGTTTGAAAGATTTTAAACATCTTATGCAGGGTAAAGGAAAAGGTATTATTTTACTATTCTTAAAATTCATTTGTCAAATTGATTTTAATAGCAGCAAAATTATTTATCCATCAAGACTATTTCCCATCCATTATCCGTGAATAAATATATATCTATATGCGAAGCGAGAACATGTGCAATGAATCAGCCCGTTTTGAATTTCCTAAAATATGACACATTATATACCAATTTACAAAAGCAATAAGAAAATATTAATTTTTACGTTTACAGTTGACCACTGCCAAGCACCAGCTTTTATTATACATATGATTGCGTGGTTTATGTTTTTAAAGTTTATTTTCAAAATTATTTGCGAGAACAGTTTATAATTTATCTTGAAAATGTCACCGTTTGTGAATTCGAAACATGTCGAACTTTATATTAAAAAGATTTTTGTAAACCTTTATGTTTTCTGTTTTATCATTTTAAAAATATGTATTTCTTTAGTTTGAAAAACGAAATTACAATTATTTCCTTATTTTGAACATTTTTGAAAATTTAGGTTACCTACGTATCTCCAACAGACAAAATATTCAAGTGCGTTTCAAACTTTGATATACAACAACTTATACAGTATGACCCCTAAAGTCCCTTGCCACCCTTTTAACTTCGGAACGGCTGCTGCCATATTCATAAAAGTGGTGTCTAGGTATAATAAAGTAGCCGTACGCTACACAATGAAACCGCCTACAGCGCCACCTGGTGGAATGCTGTGGAGTTAGCATTCCTATCTCGAAAACGGAAAGAGATAAAGAAAAAAAGTGATTTACAAAGTTGTAATCATCGATTTAGTACGAAAATACACCTTGTGGAAATTCATGCGAAGAATAGAATGATTAAAAACGCGCATTGTTTTTTTGTGATTTCCTATACTGTGACGTGACAAAACGATCTTAGAAAGAAAGAACCAGTTATGAAACAGCAGGTGTGTGCGACCCCTCCACAAACATTGCAGGACATTAAACTACGCTATTACGGACGCTTGTGCCAACGTGTCACCATCTATGCTCAGACGTGTGCAACGTGAAATTCAAACAAGCATCCAAATATGCATTGCAGCTGACGGTGAGAAATTTGAACATCTAAAATAAAGATATTATAACTAGTTGTTTTTTTCTTTCTAAGATCGTTTTGTCAAGTCACAGTGTAGGAAATCACGAAAAGACAAATGCGTGTTTTAACCGTTCTATTCTTCGGATTAATGTCCTATATGTGTCTTTTCGTACTAAATCGATGATGCTCTACAACTTTGTAAATCACTTTTTTTTGTATCTCTTTCCGTTTTCGAGATAGGAATGCTAACTCCGCAACATTCCACCAGGTGGCCCCATAGGCGGTTTCATTGAGTAGCGCATGGCTACTTTA
Organism: Maratus michaelseni; assembly: GCA_963931845.1. Classification (NCBI taxonomy): domain Eukaryota; kingdom Metazoa; phylum Arthropoda; class Arachnida; order Araneae; family Salticidae; genus Maratus; species Maratus michaelseni. The sequence continues at coordinate 190,212,216 of OZ007590.1, forward strand.
CTATACCTAGACACTATTTTTATGAATATAGCAACAGCCGTTCCGAGTTAAGAGGGTGGCAAGGGACTTTAGTGGGCATACTGTATAAAAGTGTCAATCGATTATCGTAAAAATCGAAACGATATAGGCGATATTACTACTATATTTCAATTATTTAAAAAAATAATTGGACGAGGAAATTTTCAAAAAGTGGAGATTCCGTCACATACCACAGGATAGTTGAACTGAATCGCATAAAACTTTCCAATTTTCTAAATACATATATTTAAGAATGAAGAAGATTACATCGCATAAATTTCATTTCATAAGATACAATGTTTCGTATCGCATAAATTGAAGTTTATGAACAATCCCTTAACAAGTTGCTTTTATAAATTAGCCGAAATTTAGAAATCTACATCGTAGATAATCTGTCCGAATTTTCATTATATTAGACTGGTGTTTATGCAAGTTGTCCTATATAGTTGACTGCCAAACTATAAAATAATTTGTATCATTGGCTCATGCGCATTTATAAATTTCATAAAAATACTCACATTACGAAATAAACTCATTGAATTTGTAATCGCCATTTGTTACTCTTCCGCTTTGCCGATTTTTCTGAAAGTGTTATGAAACAGAGTTTAAAAACGCCAGCATCTTAGATTTAAAAAGACTAACAAGGATCTTAATCCTATGGCCCGGCGACAATATAAATTATCCGCAGTGCCATTTTAAATACTCAAAAACATAGATTTTGTAAAATATAAAAAGCACCTTGAAGTGCCTTAAATAGGTAAATACTTTTAGGCAATAGAAAACTAAGAACGCAGTGGTGAAAAATACCACTTTATACATTTTTCACTGCAAAAGGAGGGAGAAGTGAACTCGAAATTTCATTAGTTAATTCCAAATATCCGGCCATATGCTGCAATAATTAAGTATGCCACTGTTGAAAGGAGCTCTGTCCATATTTTGAAGCTCTCCAAGTCATGGACATAGTCTTTTAACACTCAGCTTTTAAATCCCTCCCAAACATGCATAGGTGTCCTGGGCATTATTCCTTTTTTCAGGAAAGTGTCAAACATTAAGAAACATTGAAACCATCTTAAAGTGAGAAATGCCAAAATATGACTTGGTTCCTTTCAACAATCCATTTTAAAACTCAGTAATCATACATTGATATTTTCTTTATTTCTGCGACTGCGAATTTTTTTTCCATTGATGAACTAAATCCATTTAATATATCCTGATTTATAGTGCTGCTCAGAAATATTTTTATTCTGTTTCATATTAAAGATTTGAGGCAGGAATCTCGTTCTGGACGACCATCGTGTGTAAAGGAGGACCTTACCTGCTATTAAAGAAGCTATCAAATGATCATGCACTTAAAATTTTGGAATATTTACTGTTATAGATCCTGAACTGCAATGTTAATTTTCAGCGATAGCGTCTTATAAGTGGTACTCCTTCACAGATGATGGTCATACAAAGAGCATAATCTTCGAGGCAGATATTTTCGCACTTAAGCTTATCAAACTGCCTGCGGACAGAGTTCTGAAAAAGCGCTTTGTCCATATACAGCACAAATTTTACGAGTAGTCAGATTATCATTTTTACCTTTTTTTAAAATAAAAGAGGATGACTAAAATGAACTTTTTGGTTCTCTATTCTCAGCGCTGCACCAAAACAAACATGCCACAAATTGAGCAAGAATTGTGCAGTGCAAGCAGAAAAGACAATGTACATAACTGGGTCATTCAAGGTCACTCCTTATCAGCAGTAACAAAATTAGACTAACCACGCAAAAACCGCAGAACTTTTCGGATGGTCCAATGTATAGCACGGATAAATTCCATTATTCCATTACTACTTGATTGGCTGAAACTCGCTCAAATAAATCGGATATTCTATGTAGACTGGAATAGTGAATATTCCATCATGTTTAAATGTCATATGAACTTTTTATTCTTATATTTAGCATCTTGATAAAAGTAAGGTAACCAAAACATCCTTTATAGATTGACATCTATTGGAAACATGTATCCACATCATTCCATACCAAGTTTATATAATATGTAATATGAAAATTTATAGAAATACACTTAAAAGTAAATAGAAAGTTAATCTTTCAGTTTGCGAAAATTAAGGATATTTGTTTTTGTACTAATAAGGGTGGTAGGGGAGGGGTGGGCAATGTTATTTTTTGCCAAGATTTGCACAATTTTGTTATGCAGTTTATATAATTTATAGTACGTGGAGTACTTAAAACATTAATTCAGTATTTACATCTCGGCTAAATCTAAATGAAACCAATACCATAATTTTTTTATGCAGTTAACCTAAAATTACAAAAGCTACAAGGTGTCCCAGAAAGATTTAAACAAGCTTCAGTTTCTTTTGCCTGTTAAAGATCCATAGGTAATGCAAGTTGCGAAGGCGTGCAAAATAGGGTAGGAGTTATGATTACGTTAATGAAAAAAATCCTAACACGAATTTTCAGAAACATAAGTTTAATTTTTACACTGACCCCAATCCTATATTTTATTTAGAAAATTCTTCATGATCTGACAAGCAAAACAGTATGAATTCCATTCGTCTATACTCTGACAAGCAAAGCAGTAAAAATTCCATTCTTCTATGTTATTAAACTCACCGAGATGTGTTGAATTCATAATTTTTTATACCTTTCATGCACTTAAACACCAACTAACTTTGGTGTTGGAAAGCTTCGAAATGTCAAACTATCATAACGTAGTTTTGGTTTAAGAATGCAATATTTACCATTTTACTAGTAGCAGCAGTATACATTTTTCTTAACTTATTAGGACCCAGTGACGTACAAAAAATAACGTTTTGAAAATTAGAGACTAACATAATCTTAAATCCTACCTGATTTTGAACACTCAATTTGCGTAACTCTGTCAGGCAAAAAACTACAGAACGTCTTTTTTGTACAATCTATATAATGAAAGATCTTGGCAAACTGATGCTGTTACTTTCATCTCTAACATAATTAACCTTAACAAGATTATACAAATCAAAATACTCCAACATATTTTTTAAATAGGGCCAGTACTTAAGTTTTAAAAAGCAATACAGAAAAGAATCCCGTAGTTTTATTGCTTTTGAAAGTATCAGATTGTAGTCTAAAATATTTAATTTGAATAAAAAATTAAATCCGATAGTCCATAAACTTGTATTGCAGAAACGAGATTTGGATATAACGGCACTTTCAGGAAACCTATATCTGATCATTTTATTTTTGATGAATGGAAACTAGAAAATCATTTAATTCTTATCAGATGAATAAGGACCGATTCACCACAATTTTTTCTTCCTTCAAATAAAAGATACTGGGAAAATTATTAGAGCTTCCTCAGTAATGAGTTATGCGACGTTGCACATTTTATTTTCAGAGCCCAGCAACTATTTCTGGCAAACAAACTGATCTGTACGAAGTCGTGCATGTTTCTACATTACATCAAAGCAGTTTTAACCAGACTAAGTTGACTGAACAAAGAAGCAATCATTTCTTTAAAGCACTTATTGGATGAATAGATTTTTTTCATTTTCAAATATCAGAAGGAGTAATGCTGTTTCATTTCGCGTTCCTAGGAGTAAATCAGTGTAGTCCTCCATTACAATGTCTTAAGCATATTTGCAGGTAGCTCAATCTAACATTTGGAGATTTTCCCTTGCACCATTTGACAATAGCATTTAAAAAAAAAAAAAAAAATCAAAATTTTATGGAATCAAATAGACTTTTTCCAAATTTCAAAACTACGCAAAATCTAAAGCACTTGGGTCTTTCAAATGTTCAATTACACCGCAATTTGTTCATGCTACACGAGTATCTAAAGTGATCATTTGTCCAAAAGCAGCTAGGATTCCAGACAGCATTGATAAATTTAGACAATCTACACTAAATTCCTCGCAAAGGTCCCTATATACAGGATGGAATTCTTTAAACTAGGCCCAAATTATCCATTTAAATGGGGCTTCATCACCAAATATCCAATTCATCAGATAACCTTTTTCAGTAGTAAGCCGCTACTTAAAAACTATCAAATACGTGCTCAGTCTTTTTTTAAAATCTTGCTTCGAAACAACGCTTAAAGAATTAGAATCTCGTTATTTAACAACAAAAGTACAAAAGAAAGTTCAAACTAAGTGCCTGACCCGAAAGGTTTTTTTGAATTTCCAGATTCTAAAAACTGAAGATTGCACTAGTCACGTGACAACATACACAAGCAAGCATTCACCTATGAGAGCATTGTTCAAATTTATTCTTTCCATTCCAATACAGCTAAAATTTCTGTAATAGGATAGGCGAGGTCAATTAACTGGGCTTAAGGTTAATTTTTTTTAAAATGGGAGGTCATTTTAATTCGGAACTGGTTTCGAAATTACCTCTATATAAAACGTTGGCAAGCAAAATCGTAAGCAAAAAAGTCCGGTTGGAGATTGAAATCGGGTATCAAATACAAAAAAAATAAAAATTTAGAAATGCAAACGAGAAATTTCAAGGAACGCTCCTAATGGTTTAATAGTTTGAGAGTGCCGTCGTGCGAGTAGTATTAACTTAATAGCCTTTTCTTTTCTAGCAATTCAAAATGTCAAAAAAAATCCAGTTTATTCCGATAGTCTAGTTCTTATACGGAAACTTAGTTAAGTATAATTTTAATGTACAACTGGCTGGCGGATGTAAATTCCGCAAGGTGTACATCAACCCTTTCCGGCACAGGCAGTCTGTTCGTACAATGAGAAATTACTGACAGACACCGGAATTTGCAAACGACTTTTTTAGAAAATAAGGACTTATTTTAAGCTTTCATTGTAAACAGAAATTTAAATATTCTAGGTGTCTAATGAAAGTTTGGCATTAAGATGAGGTGTGCCCGGAGTGGGACAACAGTGCCGGAAAGTGTTTTAATAGCTGTAGCTCAATCCTAATTTACGAATGTCCAATTTTCTTTAAGCTTTCAGCTATTATTTGAGCTATTTGTTCATATCGTATCAAAATTAATGGTTAAAACCAAGCCTTTAAAATGAGCTGCAACCAACATTAGTAATTTGAACAAGAGCATTAACTCAAAAAAGCTATTTTTCGGTGTAGGTAACTGAGGGCGGGGACAACTTTGAGAAAGGGTACTTGTAAATATGAATCCTAAACAAGGGGGTACGAAACGAAGACGTTAACGTTGCACTAGAAGATACATGGGTTGTAGCCCTTTACATAGCACGTATCCACTAGTACAAACATAACCAAACGGTTAAACCTATGGGTGGCCCTGAAGCGCGAAAGGTTAGAGATCAGTTTTAGAAGCTTTGTATCTTTATGAATAAACGCGTCATTCTCAAAATTAGTTAAACCAATAGGGTCTTATGAAATGCTTTTAGATCATTTAGTGCTTCTTAAGATAAAAGATGAGCGTAAGTATTAAATTTGTGGGTATTTTTTTTTATTTGCTCCCGACTACACCTTTACTGAAAAATAAGTACAAACGTAATCTTATAAGACTTAAGGTCAATTCGTCAAACATTTCTGTCGATATTCCACAAGACTGAAAAAAGGGGCCTTCTGGCCATATACAGGGTGATCGAAAAGTCGCGCGACCCTTGAAAAATATTGTTTACTAAAATAAACATTATTCAAGTTACAAACTGACTGAATTGAAAGAGTAACAATACAGAGACAAAACTGAGTGAAAATTAACATTGTTACAGAAGATATTCAAAATGTGACCCTTTTTCTCGGATACAAAGACGTATGAGTTTTTCAAAATTTGGAGGACACTCTTCTCAATGTTTCAACACTTAAATTTCATGTTCAATGTTTTCCGGTCAACGATGGAGAGTTTTTTGCGAACAATCCACACTCCATCGTTGACCTGAAAATAAACATTGAACATGAAATTCAAAAAAGGTGTTCCAAACATTCAGAAGAGTCCTCAAAATTTATAAAACACATACGTCTTTATATTAGAGAAAAAGGGGTCGCATTTTGAAAATCTTCTGTAACAACATTAATTTTTGTTCAGTTTTGTGACTCAGTATTATTACTTTCGATTTGGTTTATGTTTGTAATTTGAATCATGTTTGTATTTTAGTAAACAAGATATTTTTCAAGGGTTGCGTGACTTATCGGATCACCCTATAGCACATTTAGAAGGTAACTCTATAGGTGAATATAGGGTAACCCCCCCCCCCCATAAAAGGTGCCAAAGACTCGCTATTTCGCTAAAAGTCACCTTACACATTACAATTCGGACGATGACAAATACTCAGCAAATTTCGGAAGCTAAGAATAAGAACACTTTTGGTTTCTTCATTATGTCAGCGAAGATTTAATCACGAAGGTAATTAAGGAGACAATAACAAATTGAAAAAAAAAAAATAGCGATCACTAAAAAATCCTCGAAAATATCTAGCTGTAGAACATGACTACGTCGATCCTGAACTACATTTCATTTATGTAAAATAACAAGTATATTCATAGATATAAATGTTTCTTTGAAGAAAAAAAAAATAGTCTAGTTTTCTGAAAATGGAGTTAATTTGGTTGAAAAAATTATATTATATAATATATATATATATATATATATATATATATATATATATATATATATATAAACATGCACAAAGTACAATAAATAGAAACAATGTACTGCAATTTAAATATTTAAGGAAATATGAACATTTGTACGAAATAATTTTCTAGCACATGATCAAACTAAATATTTGCATTATTAGTCAACTACATAGAGCAGCTCATAAAAAATCCCAATAGAATATAGCTAAAATTCAGAAATATCTGCGATATAGTTAACTTCCATTCTAAATGTAGCTGGATTAAAAACTTTCCGCAAATTTCATTTTTGAATAGATGTTTTAGTTCTTCGAAGAAACATCTGAACAAGCTCGTTCAAACAAAAAACTAATTATCAAAATAAAAGAATCCGTTTAAACGCCTGCGCGTACCTTCATCACTCCTTTGTGAAATGTTGTTAAAGTATAGCAATTTGTGGAAAATTCTTTATCCAACTACATTTAGAAAAATTAAAATCACATTGCGCCGATATCTTTACGCATTTAAGATATTAGATCGATCTTTTCATATTAGTTGCTCCAAAGAGTTGACTACTAAATTATGCAAAAATTTATATGTAGTCTACTTTCAGATCAAACTTTCTACTTTTATTCAACTTTTCTGAAAGTGGTATTAAATCTGGTTGAATCATTTTATGCTATAAACGAAATACAAGAGGATATCTAACTTTTTATGAAACCTTTATATCTATGAATACGAGTGCTGTATTTACCCAAATGTACAATGTTGTACAGGACCCGCAGTCATGCGCAACAGCTACGGATCAATGAGCATTTTTTACAAAGGAGATAAAATATTTATTAAATCCCCCCCCCCCACGAATTCCTTTCGTGATCAAACCTTCGCTGAAAACGTGAGGGCAAACATTTTCTTCATATTCCTAAAATTCTAGAAGAATAACCAAGTATTTGACAAAACATCTAAAATCTAAACTGTCCGACAACTTTTTGCCATATAGTGAATGCTGTATAAATAAACCGCTTTGGAAAACATTGTCAAGTATTAGCAACTACAATATTTTATAACGGGCCATACAAGATATTTATTTGAACATGTATTACAAGATTTCAGTTACGTCACATGTCCTGTTTCTCCCCCTTTGCTTACCAATATATGCTTCAATATTTATGAATTCAGAGTTATTATAATCGCCAATAAAAAGTGCTAAGCATTTCATATTTAACACACTTAAGAGATCTTTACCGTGGTATTCAGAAATAGAATCAGATTCATGGAATTTTATGACATTTATTATAACTACCAGAGATACCACAGCACTAACTCAAATTCGTAGTACCATATCAATTTCGGAGCAGGTAAGTATTTTTGGAACAAAACAGAGCAATCATAATTACAACTTTAGAGAATCCGTTCCCAATTTGAGATGTTGTACCACTATCCTTGTAAATATTCTTAATTAAAATTAAGCATTATTATAGTAATCGTATGATGCAGTGTACCTAAAACATATTGTATCCATTTTAAATTGCATTAAGTTAGAACCTTCCGATACACGGGTGTAAAAGTAAACTCTCATTGTTGCAGATAAGAGATTTAGATTTTTCATAACTTATGTGCTGAAATCTAAACACGTTTCTCAATTTTTGTAGTTTTCCATGTTATGTTTTTTCAAAATATTAAGTATTTATATTCAAGATGTAGCATTTTTTGTAGACACTCAAATGAGTAACAAAAATGGGTATAAAACTTGAGTAGTACAGTTATTTATAAAAAAAAATCTAAAATGTTATAAGTGCGATACTTTCAAATAAAAAAAAAGTCTTATAAAATTTAGAATGAGCTAGATTTTAAAAATTTAAATCTATCAGTTTTTTTAGTATTGTTTTAGGAATGGTAGGGGTTAAATTTAAACTAATAATTTGAAGTTGCAGGAGTGGTCTAAAATATTAAAAAACAAAGTTGTTTGAACTGCTACTTGAATACCAGTTTCAAAATTAACTTTATTAATTTTACAAAATAAACAATGATAACACTAAAACTAAGAACAAACTTTAAACTTTCGGAGTCTTTCAGTTAGGAATTTAACAAGTCTACATTAATAGACGTGATCGTGGCCACTCAATACAATAAGTAAAATAACGTTAGTTTATTAGTTAAAACAGATACATTAAAACTGACAACCGGCGTCATAACAATTATGTACAAAGTGCTTTACAAAAGTTAAGATCACAACATTGTGGCATTCAACTTCAGCTTACGAAAGAAGTTGCCAAGCGTACTGGAGGTAAAATCACGCCCATATGACGGCCATTTCTTCAAGTCATTTTCTTCTGCTTCAGAGTTCTGTGGAAAAAAAGCAAGCAACAAATCTTTATTAATTTCGATACCAGCATTAAAGTGTCATTAAAATTATCCTTAGACTACAGTTGTCCGTTTATGCTCAGAATTTTAAAAATTTTCTAATAAAGTGTAAATGATAAAATATCCAATTAAGCTTTAACCATTTCAGTTAACACATCTACATTTATTTAAAAATTGCAGTAAACAAAGTTCCAACTTCCATATATTGCAATTCTGTGGAGCAAGAATCTTTTAGAATGAAGATATTTACGGAAACTAGAAAATTTTCACCAGTATCAAAGTTTAAAAAGCCAAGTTATCACCTAGTACTTTGATATTCCAGAATTTTCCTTAGAGTTTAACACTCAAGCTTTAACACTGCGGTAACGCTGTGCATACTATTTTGAAGAATGTTTCGAACGAGGAAATCTATTCAATTTGATTTTTACAAATCTTACGATCTAAAAAAATTTTAATTTGTTAAAGACTCAGCAGTGACATGAAAGACCTCGCCCAAATGGAATTTCTCATTGCGCGTTATTGAAAGTTCATTTGATTCAGAATACTTTTAGATGAGTTTCGGCAATTAAAGAAAAAAGTTGCTTAATAAAAAGACCGCTTCAATTGAACGTTTACACTAAAAATCTGAATTTTTTTCAGAGTCGAATTTGTAAATATCTGAATTTCACATTTCCTTTACATCACGCAAACAAATCATGCTACTGCTAGCTTGCGCAATTTGCTTACGATAAGTAACAACGAAAATCTTCAAGGATATTAGATTCAGACTTAATATTTCATATGTAGAAAAACAAAAAATGCAATCTATGATTTAAGAAGTTAGTCTCAACATCCTCGAAAGCCCAGTGGTTTGAGCATCGCGTTGCCAGAGGCAAGAGTTTTGTTTTCGACAAGCTCGAACCTTTCATCCTTTTGGAGGAGGGGGGGGGGTGGTCTATAAAATTAGTACTAAGCGTGCTTGAGCCCTGGGGATTTGGTGTCCGATAGAACACTTGACCAGTACAGAGCTTTTATATAACACACCAGGACCCACGATCACGAAAACCGAATTGGGTTGGGTTGATTTATGACGGCCAATTATCAACACGAGGGATATAGGCCCTGGGGGGAGTGCCCTCCGTGGTGGTTTTTCTAAGGGATCCTAGCCCGTATTTACGCAAGATTCGAAGAAAACCACGGAAAACTCCGAACGGTCAGGTCGACGAGCGCGTCAGGGGTTTGAAAAAAAGAATTGGGTATCGCAGACAAAGCTCATACATAGATTGCAGCATCGTCGTGGAGTTCAGCTTAAAATCATTTTTAAATATATTTAGAACTAGGTTCCTCCATTCTTTAAGATGTCACAACACTCAAGCTGTCAATACCGTTAAGACCGATTGTTTTCATACTTTGAAGCGTTAAAGAAGTTCAAATAAAATTTATTCTGGATTTATCGATGTAAGTCTAGGGTACTCACAATATAGATGCATATCTTTAATATCCTAAAACTAATTTTTGCTTTGAAATTAACAATGTGATTCTTAAGAAGTACAGAATATTTTTAAATCAACGTTCTACTGCATTTAGTCTAAACTGCAAGATGCACTTACAACCAAAATTGTTTAGCACGCTGTTTCGAAAGAATAAGACTCCGCATTAAACTCATGTTCTAGATTTTTACCATGGCATTTTTAAAGAAAATTTACTAGGACTCCTACAACTTTCAGTTCAATACATCCTATTTAAATTTCGAAATTAGTATATTCCATAATATAAGTTCACAATCAAAGACAAATCAGATTCTGCATACAATAAAAAAGGACATAACATACATCGATAACTACAAAAATGTTAAGTTAACTATTTTTTTAAATATTCATTCATAAGCATGAAAACACTCGTTTAAACTATTTTCGGATTCAAATTGAAGACATCTATTTAAGTGGCAAAAATTTACAGATTATAACGAATAGATTGAAACTTCCGAATGTATGGCACTAAACAAGGAGCTTTAATCTGTGCGAGTCTGTTAAATATTTTTTTCAGAGTTTTTTGAATCCACACTGTAAAAGTACACCAATCTGTTTTACTAACTGTTTGTTTTTATTAATAAAAATTACTTTGCTACCAGAATTTCTGTATAGTAATTTGTTTTATGTAATGATATATTGTGATTGAATAATACAAATTACTATACAGAATATCCGGTAGTATAAATTATAAAAAAAGGGTACAAAGTTCACAAAAGAGACTCTTGAAAAGCATTCTTTTGAATTTAAGAAGTACCATTCTCGCATATATCTTGCTAACTGTCTACGAAACTGGCTTAAGTAAAAACACCAAAGTTAATTATTACTTCTAAAAAGCTTTTCTGAACAATGGATAATTGAAACAGGCCACTCTTCCCAGAGAGAACAAAATATTGGAAGAATCAGAGTTTCAGACAATTTTGTTAGATTGCTTTAACGTCCGGTTTAAACTTCACTGTTACAAACGTAGCAGATAATCAGATTCAATTAAAATAATTAAACTTTGTTTTAATCCAATTGGTTAGGCAAAAAATATAATTGGCCATTATAAATTTTCATGCGCGACTTTGATTATTGAGTCTCGCATACATAATTTATGGCTATATTTGCAGTCACAGCCTGTTTATTTCTGTACCGCTATTTCCAAACAGTCTTCGGATTAGATTTCTATTGCATATGTTACATAAGTTTTCCACGAAGATTTTGGAATTGTCGTAAAGAAAAGCAATAGGAGGCTGCGACCCATCCAAGGTATACATTCCAGATCAGTTAAAGAATTTACTGAAGTAAATGTACTGCCACACGCAACCAATGATTTTGTATTGTACACTCCGGTATTAGCATTATTTTAAAGTGTTCTGCAAAACGTTAAATTTCATCCATACATTATAATCTCGAAAAAAAAATTGCTGCGTACCGCATAATCCGAATATCCACGAGTTTTTTTACAATCTTCGTTCTGTTCAATAACAAGTTCATCGTATACATTTCCGTCATCTGTATCCATCACTAGGCGGCCATCATGACCAGATTTCGGGTTGCAAAACTTCACGGATACGCTCTCGCTGACTTTTTGAAGTCTCTCCCTGAAAATAAAATGGCTATTAGTGTCATGCAACAATTTTACTTAGTTAACCATTATATTACCCATATTATCCAATTGCAGAATAATTTGATTTTTAAGAGCGTGTAGTTTTTAAGAAGATCAAAAGATTAATTTCATATATCAGCCGCGAATATTATTTAAAGTTTCGAGACATGTGAACTCAGATACAAGAATTGCACTTTCATTTTATAAGTTAGATCATTTCTCAATAAGTATAAATGTAAAAGTAGCTTAAAAAACTTATAATCATTGAATATTTTGAAAATGACTTGCATTGCTGCAATTCCTTCTCTCTCCCCCCCCCCCCCCCCCCGCTACCTCCAGTTGTAATACATTAAATTTGGCGTAGACATTGAGTGAGATAAAGACAATCTTTTTACGCCAGGTAAAAATCGCGTGCTAGTAAGTTTATTAAAAATTCCTTAAAGATATGGGATTTCAAATGTGTTAACCTATACTGGTCAGGCGCAGAAACTTAGTTTCTTCGCCTGAACTGCCTTTAACTTTTTTCCTTCTGAACGTACTGCGTACGTCATGAACTTTTATTTGTAATACCAGGATGTATGTACGTATGTCCTCATTTTAATTCAAGACTGCAATTTTCTAAGCATCTAGTTTTTTGAGTCGCAAATTTCTATTGGTTTTGTACGAGCTTTATCGCAATGATTGTTTTCGCACCCAGTAGATGGCGTTACGTGTCCAAAATACTTCATTAGTTTTCTCGTTGCTTTGTTCGTCATTCATTTGTTTACGCATTAGTTATTCTGTCCAGTTTTCTTTTATAAAATTGTTTCGCTTTCGCATTTCTCATAGATACCGATTTTAAAGAATAATTATGTCAAAAATGGATAGTGATTATGTTCCTAAATTTCAGTGAAGTAGACTATAGTGATGATAGCTTTGAATCAAGAGATGAAGATTGGAACTTCGGACAGTATTTCAATTGTTATCATACATAAATCATTTCATCTCCATTACATGTAATTAAAACTAATTGTACATAACAAACTGCTTTTGACGCAATCTAATATATCTGGTATTCAGGATATTATCACTAAATTGATGGTTGCTTGGTTTATGATAGACGATTATCTACTCTTGGGATATAGGCCATAAGGGGAGGGGGGGGAGGATGCCCTGGGATCATTCTGTATCACTAAATTTAATGGTGCTTAAGGGGTTAAAAACCTCTGAGCATTCTTTCAAATATCTCGCTTGCATAATATGTAAAGGACTTTTTGCATAGGATAACCGAGTTTAGTCTCTTACCGGGTTAGCTTTTATTTTTAGATTACAGTTTTTATAAATGAGACTACTTTTAGTTTCGGAACCGGTTCTGAAAGTGGAAGTAACTTTATAAAAACGATCTGCAACCAAAATCGAAATATAAACACAAACCCGGTTAGAGATAGACCTCAGTTATTCTATGCGAAAAAGGATCCTTTAAAAATATTAAAATACAACAGATATTTGAAAGGAAAGCTCCCATAGGTTTAACATTAGCTTGCAAGTGTTTTCGCTTGACTAATGTCTCTCAAGTGGACAGTAAAAATTATAGGAACACGTTTCAAGAATCGCAACTTTCTCCCGAGCTTTAAGTAGGCAGTTTACCTCAAATTTTTCTGAATTTAGTTTAGTAATTCGGATTAAAAAGTTTGCTGGGAAGAAAACTTATAACCGACATTCTGTTATTGTCGCAATTATTCTGGAATGCATTCAGCAGGTACTATGCGCACCCCCAAAAAATTATAATTAAATGGTTCTCTTGTTCTGAAAGTCTAAATAAAATCATTAGCACACGAGATTTATTTATATTGTTAATTGTTTACAATGGTTTTGTATGCAGACGGGTTTACATTTTTAATAAATACAGTTTGACAAAATGTTTTAACACGTTACCTCCGATTACATTTGGCACAAGGTTTGAAGTACTTGTACATATTTTGAAAAAATTTCTAACATTTTTTTCTACTCTCATTTTTATTCGAAACTATTAACAAGACTACTTCATCTTGATCTTTAAAATCTACCACAGCAAATGACAAAAATTGATCTAATCGAACGGTAGTACCGTCTCGACTCAATTCAATGTTATAACTGACAGTTATAACATTGAACAGCAAATTGTCTTCAGAAATTTGGAGGTTAAATTTGGCACTGGCGGAATGAAAACTCTTCGAAAGTTACTTTAAACAATTGGAACAATTAAATTTTCTGAATAAAAACTTTCATGACGTCCCTTTTCACATGTGAAAAAGTTCAGTCATTCTAACTTTTGGGATTTTATTTCATTTATAGCAAGTCGCATGTTTGAAATATCTGTACGCCAAAATTGAACGTCTTACCTGTTTCGAATGCACACAAAAATTGACAGGATCATAACAGCTGTAATCGTAATTGCCAAAACAACTGCCACTATCCAGCTATTATCGGGTGCAGTGGTAGCAGCATGAGCTTTAATATCACAGGTCTTTCCATAGTAGGGCGGTGAACACCTATCAGAAGAAAACAGAAGTTATCAAACAAAAAATAAAGAAAATAGAAATTGGCTTTTGTCAGTAAAAATTAACCGCTTTCAGTATTTTTTATATTGGCGTTAGACAATGCAATAAAAAAAATCTGAAATAAGTCAGTTCAACGTTCTCTCTTCAAGTTTGAAGTACTACTTACAAAGCAAATCCCAAATCTTAAGTCTATTTTAAGCGAAAAAGTTAAATTTTAACATATTTAACTACTTATAAAATTCAAAATCACTGCAGTGAGCCAGTTTTTCGAAGACTTAAGAATCTAAACTGCAAAACACGAGAAAAGGTAAATTTGTAAAATGTTATAAATTGCTATCTGCTCTAGAAAAGAGATCCGAAACAACGAATTTCTTAAAATTTGCTCCAATTTAAAATCTATATCCAAATTATCTATCAAGACTTTTCTAGAAAAGAAAAGGGTAGACCATCGCAGTCTTTTAAAAGAGCCACCAAGAAAGAAATGCGGCAACAATCTTTGTTGAAAGTTTAAGCAGCAACTGAACTTCGAAGAGATGGAAGCTGCAAAACAGATTGTAAAAAAAAATTGTAAAAAGCTAAATGACATTTATTTAAACGCCCCAGAAAATAATACATGTGTGATCGATCGAAAAAGGCTATTGTCTTGAATGCTTTGACTTTCCATTTAAGATAAATCGGTGTGAACTAAAAGTACAATCAATATAGTATATCAATATTATTGTTAATAACTACACATATTTATAAATTTAACTATTGTTATCTAAAGTATTAAAACAAGTTACATTTTGCTTTAAAATATAATTTATTATTCTCATTCTATATCACTACCGTATATACTCGCGTATAAGCCGAGAAATTTTACCTAAATTTGTCTTATGAAGAGGGGGGGGGGTGTCGGCTTATACGCGGGTCACATTTGAAGAGAAATTAAAGCCATACAGCTTTCCGACAGATATTAATTCCAAATCTGAGTGAACCATTTGATGTTTAATTTTTTAGGCAATTAATTTTGCTTGTTTAGTATTTTAATAAAAATTTAATTTTTCCCAAAGCATTTGAAATGTTTGTTTTTGGAATTTTTTTAGGGTCAGCTTATACGCGGGTCAAGAATTTTACCAATATTTTGTCCTTCAAAATAGGGAGGTCGGCTTATACGCGAACGGGCTTATACGCGAGTATATACGGTACATAACCCTTTAGTCCCTCAAGTTTCATATGAAACTCTTCCAAATTGAATAGAAAGAAACAAAAAAATTTCAATGAAATATATAGAAACATTTTATATACAAAAAGTAGCAGCAATATTTTTTATTCAAATTATAAGTCGGGAATGAGAAGGTAAAGCCGAGAAACACGCAAAACATCTTTAGATAACAATACAATGGAACCAGCTGCAGGCCTTGCCAATTAAAAAAAAATAAATTATGATAATCATTCAAGAGTGATGCGTGTGAAATACAGAAAAACTAATTGTATAACTTGCTCCGTTGAAAAATCTTACAATATTTGCATTGAGAATGTCTACGAATTACACGAAAGAAGCATCCTTACATGAAAATTTTTATTTAAAAACAATACATGTTTAAAAATAAGTCCATGTCTTAATCTCGTTTATAACTTAGTTACATACAAAGTTACAAAGCCTTAATACAGCTATTTTGTTTGTTGATGAAAGAATGCACTTTTATATTATATGCGAGGAAGGTTTAAGACGTTCTCTCCAAGCTTAGATGACATTGCCAATTGTGGTAACTGCCATTTTCTCAGATTTGCATGTTTATATGGCTGCATATTTTTTTACATTAACACAAGATTTAAAAATATCTCGTTCTAAAGAAATTTAAAATGAAAAATTTGTTTTCAAATAAAATGTACTATAAAATACACTTCTATTCGATCGTGTAAAACATTAAATTGTTTTGAGTTTAGTACGGTATATAGGCACAGTAAAAACTAAAGAAATAGTCGTTGCTACCACCGTTATGTCAAAGGTGCGTTGTCAGTGGTGATGTTATGGGAACATTGATTTATAATTTATCACATGCAAGCAAGAAAAAGGTAGAATACGTATGTGTAATTGGCATAAAACCTTAACCCTACAAATTACAAGAAATTAGTGATCCAATGTTCTTTTAAGCAATCCTCCGTTCAGAAATTCTCATTTTTCAGATAGAACGACAGCCTCTGTCAAATATTTATCCTGCACTGGAAACTTAACACTACGTGCGACGAATAACCGAAAATTAAAATAAAAATTGCTTCTCTTCAAATACCTCAATTTAAACGCATTTGTGTTCAATTTATAGGTTTTCCAAACTATCTGTTAAATTTTGTTATCAGTTAATCACCACAACGTTATCAAATGTTTTGTTCCACTTAAGATTCAGTCACCGTTAAGTCCAAGTAACTTTCAGGCAAGCACTATCAATTGGTAGCATCCAATTTAAAAATAAATTTCATATTGACTTTAAATGAAATTTTAACATTAAGATTGGGTATAGAAATTTAGTTTCAGTCAAAAGCTTCAAACTGCAATACTTTTTATAATTTCCTGCACTTTAACAGTACGCAATTTAAATATTCATAAAATTTAAAAACGTACTTACAAATATGTAGACGTACTTCATTATTCACGCTAAAAGAACTTAAGATATTAAAGCATTGGTTTGTAAACGCAACATTAACTTGCAATTAGCGCAAAAAAGTTTAAATTTCTCTTCCGCGCACTACGGAACTCAAGTGTGAACAAACCGATTTTTGTTCAACAATTTAAAAATTTATCTTAAGACACATGCTTAGTCTTTCAACTTTGCTTACTAATCTCTTTACTACTAAACATTTAATTTTTTAATCCAGTGTAGTGAAGATAGAAGTACTTTAAATTTCTTATCGAGTATATCAACAATCAAAACGCCTCCCAACAATAATTTCTTTAAATTAAACATCAGAAAGTGAATTATACAACAAATTTAATGAAACTGGATTTAATTTTTGCTTATAAAAATTTAAACAATTTTTTCTACTCGTTTTATGATTTACATCTGGCTTTGGTTCAACCGGGGTCGATCTTGTAAGTATCCAGAACTTTCAAACAATTAAACAGTTAAACCGGTATTTAAATTTTCATCTTATATGTAGACGGTCCAAGACAAGTTAGTTTGATCAACAACAGTTTATACAATCCGCTGCGATTACAAGACATGTAGCATGGCGTCTATCGCCCATTTGGGGTGCATTAAAAAATCATTCACAATAGAAAAAATTCAAGTCAACCCTTAACGGCTGTGACAAAAATGAGACCGCTTGATCTAAAGATAAAAAACGCTCGATTAACTCATAGGATACTCTCCCTGCGTTAAACTATATACAAGGCTGTTATAATTAAAGTTACCATATTCAGGGGTCTGTAGCGATAGTAGTAAGGTCTCCAATGAAACTAAATTTCCCTAGTATCTGTAGATAAACTGAAAATTACAAGTTAAACTACGAAAATTGGGAAAAACAGCTGTCTGCGAGACCGCTAACAGCAGATAAGTAATCCAATTTAAGTGTTTAAATAAATCAGACCTACAGATTTCAAAATTTTAAGGTATCCACACACCTTTGAAACGTCATTTTCGATAAAGAGATTTTTCATATTTGCAATTATATTAAGATTCGATCTTTTATCTATCTAATTCTGCTTTAATTGTGTATCTTAATTAGAATTCGATTTACAGCCGTTTAAAATTGCATCTGTTATAGCTTGCAAAATAATTTTTCAACCGGGAATATCGTTCTGCAAACCGGAAATATGTTTACATTCTTTTACGAGATTTAGCATTTAAATTTGATTGTAAGTCAAAGAAGATACATGGAGTACATAATTAAACCTAAAAATAATTTTTATAGAAAGAATTACGTTTAAAAGTTATTTTTAGGTTTTCCTCTAAATGAATTTTCAGATTTTTACTGTACGCAAAATATCCTATAGCTAAACATTATGCATGAAATGTCTTTGAATTTTTTGTAGTTATTTTAAAAATGTTTATTGAGGGAGTAGACTACAATCATGGTAATATATTAGTTCTAAATGGACACTAGTATAAGTTAAAAAGCTGCACGAAATTTTAGGAATTTTTCATTACATTTGTAATTTAAGTCCCATATAGCATCTGCGATAGAGACACTATTACATTACGGCTAGTCTATGTCCTAGAGAACGTTATTCTCTTTATTATGCAATTTACAAAGTGTATGCATTCATTTGATTGAGTTATGTTTTGCGCAAATGTCAATTATTCACATAGTTTTCACTATTTCACTTTTAAAAAATCATTTCTTTGCAATCTCTAAAATGTTTATATATTTTTCAAAGCTTTAACTTAAATGTCATTAGAAAAAATTGGTATAAACGGAAAATTTCAAAAAATCCCCTCCGAAGGCATTTGGTACCTGAAAGCATTTCTTAAAAACAGAAAAATACTGAAAAACACTGAAAACGTTAAAGTTTCAAATTGTTTCCCATTTACCGAGGAAATCGCCGAGAAGTATTTAACAAGGTTAAAAATCTTAATGTTAAGTCCAAATAATTTGTAGCCTCAGCTAAACACATAACATGGGTAGCGAAAAGTAAAACAAAAAAGGATTCTGTCTTAGAGACCGGATTTTCATAGATCTAATGAAGCTTTTAAAATGTTCGTAGGAAATTTAACATACGCGAATTTTGAACTCTCGACTTGAGAAAATATTACGAGTATTCCATAAAAGATATTAGTAAAACATGCCTACATCAGAAATCTCACTAACCCTTAATTGATGCGATAGAAATTGTCGCATAACTATTGGGTGCGGTCTTTAAGACGGTTGGATCAGAAGATTAAAGGATCGATTAACTCACAGGATACTTTGCTATACTAAACTTTATGTACATGACTAATAAGTCATTTATTCAGAAGATCCTAGCGACAAAACTAAGACTCCAAACGAAAAGTAACTTCTCCAATATCTACAGTTAAACTAAATTGAAAATAACAGCGGTCTGCAAGACCCTAACAGTAGTTAAGCTCAGTCAACACTACGGTCTCAGACCGCACCTCCCTTGTTATGGGTTAATTTTTTTTTTAATTTCCACAAACCTCAAGGATTTGGCATACACTGGCGAAACCGATTATTTCATGTGGTTGGCTATGTTGAGTTTAGTTTTCCCAGAAAAATCGCTGAAATAGTTTCGCTCTATATTATCAATTCTCTGTAGCGATTAAGGCAATGTTTTATATGAGAGAAAATAAAGTCGCTACTATAGTATTTTAGATATGTAACTAGCAAATTTAATTAGATCTGAACTTACTTGCAAATGTATTCACCATCAATAACTGTGCATTCTCCTTGACCACCGCAGTGATCTTTCGGACATTTAACAATAGACATTGGCGTGATCAATTCAGATTCTACATCACAAGAATCTTTATCCATATCGTCACAAGCGCACACACTTCCGGAACGTGTAAGTAGACAAAGCTGCGTACAATTTGTATTGTTGCAGCTGTTAACATCTGAAACAAGTTAAGTATTTTAGTTTTTTATATTGGATATTGGTGGTATTTTAAAGCAAGCATACAATTTAAAATATTTTCTAATTGCAGAACATGACAAATCAATACGTTTTACGTTTATATAAAAACTAGCTGACCGCCCATTGTTGCCAGAACCCACCAAAAAATTTCAGACAGCAAAAAACAAAATCTTAAAATTTAATATCGTTGCACGAATTCCGAATGAACTTCATTTGAAAAGAGAACAAGATTTTCTGCATTCGGCTAGAAGAAATAAACTGGATTCCTCTTAGCAATGTGGAAAAATCTTAGTTCAACGTAAAAACTCTAAAAACTCGCAAAAAACACTAAATATTAAAAAATCTCACCACAAAATTTAATACAATGGGCTAAAACATTGTAACCGAAATGTTTTCACGAATGTCAAAAAGTTAGCGCGGAACATGAAACGCAAATACTTATTGAAAATCTCTAAAAATTCGAATTCGCAGCAGACTAAAATGTGCTATATTTTGCTTAAAAAAAAAAAAAAAAAAAAAAAAAAAGGCTAAAAATCTCATTGAAAATGTTATTAAAAATCTCAAAAACTAGAAAAATTTCATATTAGGGTAAAAGGGACATCAAATTCAATTTAAGAAAGACAAAAAATCGCCATGAATCGCTAAAAAACACTTAAACTGAAATAGTTAATTTAAGAAAAATAACCCGCAGATGTCAAAGCCTTAAAATCTAATTCCATTTACGAATTTTAAAACATTCGTCGCAGAACGCGGAAAAGTGCTAAAAATTTCAATATTGCAGAGCACAAAGTTTACTATAGTAAGCTAAATTATTTTAACCTGAATTCTTTTCACGAATGTCCAAATATAGAACAAAAAAAAAAAACCCTAAGGTCTCAAAAGTTAAAATCCTATTACAAAATTAAATAAAAATTCAAAAATTGCTCAGACAAAATTTACTCAATGTTTGTAACAGACTTCCCTTTGACCAATGTCAAAATCTAAAAATCTCATAATTTGCACAACATTTAAAAATCTCTACAAATTCCGAATAAACTTCATTGGGGGGAAAAAAGGACAAAATTTACTACATTGGGCTAAGATTTTAATAAAAAAAAATAATTTATACAAAACGTGAAAATGCTAAAAATCAAAAAGAATCCGGCTTCAAGGTGCATAACTACATAGAGCTACCTACCAAATTTTGTAGCTCAGTGTATAGCGGTCTCTTTAGAACGCAGCACAAACTTTTCCTTATTAAAGGTAATGACAAGTCTTCAGATACAGCTACTCGTACCGAAACTTAAGCTTTATAACTGCCAAACTAGTTATTCTTTAGGTCAACGTTTGGAACAAAAATTGTCACTGTATAAATTAAAATACCAAGTAACAAAATATTTCATTAAATTATTTTGTTCAAACAGCATTTCACTTTAAAAACCCGAAGACTGGCAGTTATCAAGTTTTTAAAAATAGTATAATAAAAGTTCATTTTGTTTTCGTTGTCTTTCTGCAATTGTAAAAAGCTTTAAATAAAATTACAATATTCAAATTTATAAATTAAAGTACAGATTAAAGAAACTAAAAAGTAAAAAAAAAAAGAAAAAGGACTGCGTGTATTGAAAAAAAAAATATCTTTAAAAGTTTAAAACACAAGTTATTCCTTGTGTGAATTTGATATTTCAAATTCTAGATTTTAACGTATATTAACAGTTTGAGACTTGACTCTCATGAGAAAAAAATTAACGCTATATTTATAGGCGTTAAAAAAATCCAAATGAATGTTACATTACAAATTCTCAAATTCGTGAATTTTTACAGATACTTAAAATATTCTTTCAACTACATCATCGGAATTAGTTTAATTTATTCGTATTAATATTTATAAATACTTTTTCTCACCTTTAGATGTAAAACTGAGTGAGTGCAACAAGTTTAATGACATCAAAAAGAAAAACCAATGCAAAGTTCAAATTTCGATCATTTTTTGTTTGAACTAATAAATCAAACTCCATGAAAAGCAGCTGACATACAACATTTGTAACGTGTAACCCCCACTGGGATTCAGGACATGGGATTCAGGATTTTCCAGTTCACAGTGAATAACAAGATTTCTAAAGTCAATTCAATACTTAAAGAACTAGAGTAAGAAACAAAAAAGTATTACGACGACATGAAATGACAAGTTAATTTTTCGATGAATCAACGAAAATCTATTTACTGCCTCTGAACATAAACGTCAAACATACCCACTGAACTTCAAGCTAATCCAGTGTTTTAGGACAGTCAAAATAAAAGTCGTTAAAAATCCGATCGGGTCTCCAAGTTCTTTTTCAACAACTAGTTACTCAACAATTTGATATACTATTGTTAGATATGAAACGTTATCAGTGGTTTTAGTTTGTATGCAAATAGTATGCTTTTAAATTAAGCAGCCGCTATTGTTAGTTAAAATTTATCAAAAGCAGCTAAACTTACTTTGAGGCTGCATAGCCTTATGAACTATCAACAATATTTGAGCTTTCACATTGGTCTCTGTAATGTTGGCACAGTCTTGACCCGTGAACTTGTTGCAACCAATTATTCTGTCAGTACCCCAATCAGCCCAGTAGACGTTGTCTTCAAATACACTAATTGCCATAGGATGGTACATACCAGATTGAACAACTTGCCGTCTGAAATAAATTCATTAACACATCACAACTCAATTTTATATATTCTAAAACTTGTTATTCTAGATGTTAAACCAATATAAAGGCCATACATATGGAATTTAAGGCTATAAGCGATTGAAAATTTCAATTTCTCACTGATCACGATATACAAAACCTTTAATCTAATATCCATTAAATTTATATCTAGTTTCTTTATAACCGCTGATAAGCCTTTCAGATAGAAAATACATGACAGCGCGATAAATAATGCAATGAAGCTCTTTAGATACATCTATTAATTCATCAAACATTGAAAATTTGCTAAAGTAAATCTTTACGCATAACGTTATCCGAAATATTTAAATTTTCTATCTACTTTATTTCCTTTCGAGTACATATGCATTGAAGCTATTCTAGGTTTAAACGTGCTCTACTGCCGAAAAATTCAAAGACAGAACTAAAAAATGGTAGCTCGTGTTAATAGCAGAAGTAGCTAAAATTAAGGCTGATTTGAAGTTCAAAAGCACCCATTTGAGAAACTAAACACAATCTGATTAGAACAAAGAATTTTAAGACCCTCGATTTCAAATCATGGAGGAATCTAAATTCAAATGAGCAAAAGAAAGTCTTAATCCTAATTTTCGGATACTTCGTATGTTTCTTGCAAACTCTAATCATTTAAGCATTGCTCACCTTTGATTTCACAAAAAATGTCAGTACGACCGTCGCACATTCACTCGTTTAATTACCTAAAGTATTTATCGAAGTCATTTGATACAGAAATAGACTATTTAATCTTCCAAACCGCTTTACCTTTGAAGCCCATGGAAATCTGCACATTCCAATGTGTTCAATTTCATATCAGTCCAATATATCATATTAAGTATTCGATCGACTGTTACAGCAGATGGGGCGTTAGTTTTCGAAGACACTATCGCTAGTCTATGCGAACCATCCATTTCAGCTCTTTCAATGAGGCCTGAATGCTGCAGTCTCTTTTCATTTGCCCAAACAGTCCAGAACATTAACCTGGAAACAAATGAACAGTTATTATTCTATTCTTCATATTAAAGTTTACTAAGTTTAATAAAACCTTCAGATATTGTAACTTAGCTGATTTGAAAACAAGTTACAATCACAGTCATGTTTACAAGTTCCGTAATCAATGATTGATAAAGTCAGTTATTTTCAAATACCGTAGAACAAAATTCCAACGATCGGGTGAGATTCTATTAAACTTAAACCAATCTACTCTGAAATTAGTCTTCATTTTTAATGATGTACCCTGGCCAACCTTAAAAGATCCAAGTCTATAGATCAAAGAAGTACAACTTCCATGCCTACTTCTGCCGCATGGAAGTGTTGCTATAACATTCATTTTAAAGATTTCTATTAGATAGGGAATACATTAAATTTAACATTTAGAAATAAAAGTTTAAGTTTCAACACAAAATCAAAAATAGTTTAAAACTGTTCTTACAAATTTTTTATCGCGATGTGCACTTTCCTTAGTTTAAATCTGAAAAATCTGTTTCGCTCTCCATCATAAAGCCAAGTGCGGCATGAGAACTTGCGTTCAGAAATATGTGAACAAAACGTGTAAAAAAGGTCAAACAATAAGTATTAGGGTAAATTTTCTGATATCCATATTAAATTATTAAAAAAATTGCTATAGGCAAAAAATTGCTTCATTGCTAGAAAAGGAAATACTTTTAGGCTTACGTTCTGTCACATTTCATATTTAACATACACGGTTTTTATAAATTAGTTTATCGGGTGAACTTTAAAACTAAATGCCAAAACTAACCAAAACTAGTTGCCAAACCAATGCTGTTCTTGCATAGGCCACAAGTTAATATACAGTACACTCTTCCCGAATTACAGAAAAGCTTTTAAAAAACTCTGTAAATAATGCTACGCCATTTAATCCAATTTTTGTTTATTCATATTTATGTGATAACAGTAGTTGCAGAAGTAACATTGTTAATAGTAAGTTAAAGATTCGAAATTAACTACAAATAAATAGAAAAAAAAATAAATTACAATTGAGAATATACTTAGTACCGAGATATCAAATAGAAATTAAATAACTTTTAAAACTAAAGTAGTGACTATCTCCATGGAAACCTCGTCGGAGATTATATTCATTAGTTGCAACTTTTTTTAAAATTATGTATAGTCTAATCTACTAGTAATATCAGAAATAGTCCAACAATTATATTCAATAACTTACCCTGCATTTGGAGCGATATCTATGCTATTTATTTGTGTCCTGCTGGGGTTTATCAGGGTCTTGCAATACCTTACATTCTTTGTACATGCTAGTATACGTGAAGAGGCATCCTTTAGGTACAAATTTTCAGCTATCCAATCATAACGAATATAAGTAGGTCTCAAGGCTGATCTAACGATAACGTTCCGCTTTCCCGTTTTTGGCGAATATAAATTAATAGACTCCTGAAATAAAGAGTATAGAATTCAAAATTCGCAAACAAAGTTCTAAGATACTCAGGCATATTTTATAAACACATCGGATGCATCTACACTCTAAGAAATAAACATACGGTAAACATACTTAATTATGAAACTCATTTACTACATCGACTATCATTCTTCCTACAATTTCTATACCAATAAAATCTTTAAGATTACTAATTTCAAACTACTAAGAAGATTTTTTAATAGTGCTAAACAATTTAAAAAAATTGTCAATGGAAACCCTGTAATGGTGTGCTGTCGTCAGTTTTGCAACCATCTTGCTAAAACGTTCAGTAAATATTTACCGAAATGTTTGTAGGCGATTTTTTTTACTCATTGAAGAAACCCCACTACACCACCCTGCAAGAAATAACACTTTCTACAGGGAGCCAGAATAACCTGTAAAGTTATTTTTGTTTGTTTTTTCACAGCGATTCACCGTCTTTTGGATTACGTTTTGAAACTCCAATCCTGTAGCTTTGGCTAAGAGATTATTCCTACATTTTAATATATATCGATATGAATATTGATCCATATAACTTGATTTTGAAAGACACCTTTAAACCTAAAGACAATGAAGTAACAAAGTTAACGAATAAGAAGCTATTTATATTTAAATGCAATGCTATTATTGGATACGGATGAGAACAAACTTCGAACAGTAACAAATAAAAAACATTACTCCAATGAAAAAAAAATCTCATTAGAAAAAATATTCATTGAGATTTGTCGCATTTTAATTTATATTGCATAATCTCAAGAGGTAGTCCTCATACCCGAAATTTTGCCAAACTAAAATTTTCAGTACGAATACTCAATTTTCAAGTCATTTATGTGATGTTTTGGTAAATGTTATCTTATACCAAACGGAAACTCATTCGTGCAAATTGAGTTATGTAGCTTAGAACTTTAGCTATTAAATTTTTATTCCTTACAAAACAGATTGAAATGAGGGTACTTTAGCCCTCTGACTGTTTTTCCCGTGATATCTACGGTCGTGACATTTGTATAAATATTTATTAAGTAGTTTTGATTTTAAAATTCCACAGTCAGAAAGGTGACAACGCAAATAAATTTACTACATATTTCAAATATGATTTGGAGTTGTAACAGGAGATACTGGTTACATATTTGTCGAAAAGATTTTGAAAAAGAAATTAAGCGGTCAGAGGGTTAAACTCTACTCTGAGAAATAAGAATCGCATATTTGAACCTTTAATAAATCTTAAATTGATAGGTTAACAGTTCATATTTCCAAAATATATTTTAATCCAATTTTTGAAACCATTTTAATCCATGATAGTTTTCAACGGTATGTTTTATTAAAAATGTGCTTAACCTTCCAAACATAACTGGCATATAAAAAAACAATTTAATGGAGTCAAACAAAGTAATGTTGAAGTATGACCTTTATTTCGACGTTCAATCTGATGTTTCATTTTAAGTCAAAGCCTTTGCTGAAAAGTGTTTATGCTAAGCAAAGCAAATTTATCTGGTTAGAGTCGTCAAATTTCCATTTATCAAATTCTTACAAATAGCAATTAATGTTTTGAAGTTTTATTGTATATGATGACCCTAGAAGTCAAGGGATACAAGTGACAAAATTTCGATTTGTATTAAATTGTGTTCAAAGTTGAGTCAATAGAAATTAACCGAAATAATTATGAAACTGTCATAGTGGTTTTTTAACTCATTTAAATAACACTGTAAAAAGGGGGTAGAATTTTTTAATTTACAGTTAATATTGATAAAAAGGGGTACAAGTTTTGAATGCTTAAGTAGTTCACCTCCAAAACGCAGCACAAAAAATCACATTTTGCGTACAAACAAATAGCTTCATTGCCAGATCGCCTGTGCACTTAGCTCAGTTTTTTCAATTTTGTTACTTCTATCCCTTGCCGTCTGGGATCCTCATAGTATTTAAGGTATTAAAAAATTAACTTTTGGGAATATAGATTACTGAATTAGATGTCATGTTTCAGTATTAGCCCTATATTTATAGGATTGACACCATGTAACTTTCTCCCTTGCATGCTTTTGAACTTTCAATTCTTCATGTATAAAATTAAGATGCAATATTTAAATATCACTGTTAAATTTAGTTTAGTATACGGCGGGACGTGTTTGAAAACTCAGTATATTTTAGATACAATCTCCAATTAAATTTTTAGAAGATCCTTCACACATTTATCTGCAATAGTTTTATTCATGAAGTACAAGGCTTTATCATTGAAATATTTATCAGACTAATTCTGATAAAGAATTAGTGACAATGTCGATAGCAAATAGCGTATGGACAGCCTCGCCATTCACCGTATTTTGATACGAGATATTGCACATAGCGTTCCTCCTAAGTGGGGTACAAGACCGGATATATTTTATGAATATCCTGCCAATCCATTTCAATCTAAGGAGTGCTGAAATAATGTTTCAGTAATTGTTAAAATAAGTTTCCTTAATTCCTACTGTTATAAGAATTACATTTAAAATAGAGTAAAATTCTCAAACTGACATCTACCGAGATCGGTAATGTCAATTATTTATGAAAAAAAAAAAAAAACTAGAAAAAAATTTTCGGCTCTAAATAATTTAGGCTTTAAAATACTTTTTGAAAATTCTGATTTCTAAAAAAAAGCCAGCAAGATCGGCTTAAATAAACAATAGAGATTTAATAATTAACTCCAATAGAATTTTACCACAGTATGGTACTCAAGAGCCCTATTTAACTTAAATTTGTTTTCATTGTACACCGCTAAAATAATTTTAACTTCTTACTCTTATGAATAATGATTATCTGCTAAAGTAAGGAGTGGTAGCTCAGATTTTAAACAGTAAGAGGTGTAGGATCCTATGCATTCTTCAGCTATCTAGTTATATTGATAAAAAGGGATGTCACGATCACTTTTACAAGATTCGGGAATCTACATGTTTATTTGCCCAATACTAGGCTTAGTCATAGTTCTTACTGAAAGAAGGAAATATTCACTTTTGAGGTTCTAAGTTTTATTCTGGGGATAAAAAGGAGCAGAGAAAAATAGGGAATGTTACCCAAAAGGAAGTTCTCCGGGTTAATATATTTTTAATTTTGACTGTTTCACCCATTCTTGAGAAATACATCTTTGCTATAAATTCATCTAATAATTTTGAAGTTTCTTTTAAATTTATTAAAAAGAGATTATATTTCAATTTTTTTCGAGAGTTACATTTAATTATTGAAGTTGCTAAAAAAAGGTAGCAATTCTCAGAGTTAAAGTTAGATTCAGACTCATTCCAAATATATATACGAGACCTCTATGTTTAATTTATTGAATTAGTTTGAATTTATTCAATTAGTTTGAAAATATTAAAAGTAACTTGTGAAAGTTCTACTTACATCATACTTCTCTGTCCAAAAGAAAATCTCCGACGAAGCATCGTAGTCCATTCCAGAAGTATCATCGTTAGTCGCATTAATTATTACATGTTTACTACGGGAGTGTAAATCAAAGCCTCTTATCGCGTTTCCCAGAAGATACACTAGTGTAGCCGGACCATCTGCTTTGCATTTATTATGGTCATGCAGTTCATATCCTTCGGCACAATTGCACTTAAAACCGCCTTTAGTGTTGTTGCAGAAATGACTACAAGTACCAAGTACGTCGCATTCGTTGATGTCATCACATGTTTTATTATCAGCTAGCAATCTACAAAAAAAAAATTAAAATAAAACGTAATTATGAAAGAGTTCCGCAGAACAACTTTTAAATTTCACATTTTTCTTGAAACTATTCAAGGAGAACTCTGCATTTCGAATTCATTCAAAATTTCAAACAGTACAGCATATTAAAATTACATAAAAGTTTGATGCAATATTTTTACAAGGAGTTTTCTTTACTTTGTTCTAGAAGAAAACACCAAGAAAAAAGGGCCTTTTCTCGTTTCTCCCATGTTGCAACAAATTCATAAAAAAAAAAAAAAAATGATCAATAAGAAAGTTTAAATAATGTAAGGAAAATGTTTTACAGAGATTGCCTCAGTAAGGATATTAAAAATTAGTTTAAATTTTATAAGTTAAAAAGTTAGAAAATTAGAGAGACTCTAGAAGTCTCTAGATTACAGCACAATAGGAGTATCTTCAAAATTTCATCATTGCGTTCAAGATTAAAGGGAATGCATGCTAAAGTGGCAAATTATCGGAAAATAATGCAAAAAGAGAATCTACACATTTATACAAATTCCATTTGTGAAGATATCGAAAGCTTAACATTAAGAAAATAATTCTTTGCGGTTACTATTTAAAACAGTATTTTGAAATGAAAAGACCAAAGTAATGCCAAAACACAAGCCCCAAGCCGACGAATAGGGGCGTTTTAGGTAGTGCTGCATTGTCCTAGATTACCGTAAATTTAGCATTTCTATCTCTTGGAAAAAAAAAGTAATGTAGTTTTTTTTAACAGGCTGATGTGTGTTTTACGTGTTTCACATAATTCCTTATATTTCATATTCACTTATTTTAAGAGATTATCATGAATATCGTTGCAGTAGAACTTGTCAAAGTCAAATAGAATTTTAAAACTATAAATTTCCAATGCCTTTTTTGTTTCAGTAACTGATACAGGAAGTCTATGTTTATACTCACCTATATCCTTCGAAACAAAAACATTTCGGTCCATACGGCATCTTTCGGCAAATCTGTGAACAACCACCGTTCTTGAGGCACGCTTTGGAACACTGTTTACCTTCGTCAGATGAATCATCGCAGTCTTGACGACCATCGCAGACTTTTTCCCAGGGAATACATTGTCCCGTCAGGTAGCAGTAGAACGAGTCGCATGTTGAATCTGGAAGTTTCCATAAATTTGCTAAGTAACATTACTTTTACACTAATTTAGTAAATTTCGCTATTTTGTTAGAGATTGCATCAGTACAAAATCTTTATATTTCAGAAGTTAAATATATTATCAAAGTTTGGAAAAAAAATAAGCTTAATCGATAATTTCACAATAAAATTACTATAAGTTGAGAAATCCATTTAGAAATCCTAAATAAGATAGTTTAAATTGTTATTTTCTTTCCTGTTATAGCTTAAATAACAATTTAGTGCAAAAGCTCGCGCTTCTACCAAGCGTTAAAAAGAAATCTAAATTTTCATACGAGTTCGGTGAATACTCCAACGAATATTTATTAGAACTAAATGATTTCCAGCCATGAAATTAGGCGCAGTTTTAAAAAGAAACATACTTTGAGTAGAAAAAAATAGTTATTCACCTCCCTAATTTTAGATTAAAGTTCATTTAGGCCAATAGAAGTTTCCATTCCGATTACGTTACACCGATCTGAAATTAAGTTCAACACTGGACACCACTTAATTTAGTATTGTTTCAAGCTTTAAGAGAAATTATGTATACAGAACAGTTATAGCTTATCAAAAAAGGTCTGGGATTACCGAAAATTCTATGTTTCTCAAACTTTACCTGCGATTGGTGACGTTAGCTTGGGCTTTTCTGTAGTTCTTGACTGATCGCAGTTTTCTTCGTCACTTTCATCGTTACAATCAGGATCTCCATCACATATCCATGTCTTTGAAATGCAGCGTTTAGGTTCCGAACATACCAATTCGTCGGGTTGACACATAGTATTAGCTACAAGGAAATTTCAAATATATGAAAGGCATCCTGGCCTATTGATTTATTTTACAAAATAGTTTAACAAATAGTTAGCATCACTTTTAGATGACAAAATATTGTACAAAACCCATGAAAAAACACCAGCATCCCACAGCTAGTTTAACATTCTCAATTATGTTTTATGAAAGATCTACTAACATTCAGAAACTTACGAGCGTTGATTTGAGAGATTTCTACATTAAAATGTAAAAACAAAACTGATTTCCAGTAATACCAAGAATACAAGACCGTTTAAACCATGAGGCTTAAGTTTGATATTTTTCCTGGAGGCCTATGTGTCCTATGTTAAAGACTTTGAAGTTTCCTAGTTAAGAATTCTGCAATATTGCACTTTACAGAATATGCCAAGACAAAGCTTATTAACCCTTAACTGTTCGTAGGTCTCAAAGACCACATTTTTCAATTGGGACAGTTTATATTATAACTTTCAGTTTAACTATAAATACCAGCGAAAATTAATTTCCTTTGGAACCATAGTACTATAGCTAGAGAATTCTGAATAGGCGAATTTTAAAGCAGTAAAAAGTTTGCGCATAAAGTTTAGTACATAAACTATCCTTTAAGTTAATTGAACCCTTTATTCATATTTCGGTCAAATTGCCCTAAACCACTCCCAGTAGCTATGCAACAATGTCTGTCACAGCAGTTAATGTTTAATGCTCCAAGCAGTGATCTTTCTTCAAATAATCAACGACATTTAATCTATTAAGTGCACAACTAAGTTTCGGGGTTTCACACATAGATGACGCTAATGACCCATGTAATCGACATACATGTCTAAAGTTGTGTTTTTCTAATAGGTTGTATATCTATTAACAATAACCAGTCTTAATAATAGCACATATCAAAACGCAAACATTTATTCCAACAACGAAAATGTCGATTGTTGTGCCAAATAAACAGCATTTGCGGGAAGCTTTTGCTTTTTTACTTTAATTTATAAAAAATGCAGATTAAGCACGTAGTTTGCTTGAGGAGGCCTATGGCGAACATGCACCATCGAAAACTACCTGTGAAAATTTGTTTAAACTCTTCAGAAATGGCAATTTCGACACTGAGGACAAGGAGCGCTCTTGAAGACCAAAAACAATCCATGCCGATCTGCAAGCGTTATTGGATGAAGATGATTCGAAAACACAAAAACAACTTTGAGGCATTAAACATGACTCGCCAAGGTATTACCAAGCATTTGCATGCCATGGGAAAAATTCAAAAGAAGGAAAATGGGTGCCGCATGAGTTGACAGAGAGACAGATTGAAAATCGAAAAGCCACTTCCGAAATTGCTTTTGTGGCATGAAAGGGTTTCCTGCATCGAATTCTTACTGGCGATGAGAAGTGGATATATTTAGAGAATCCCAAACGCAAAAAATCGTGGTTTTCACCTGGCGAAGTATCAACATCGAAGGCACGGCCAAATCGCTTCAGAAAGAAGACAATGCTCTGCGTTTGGTGGGAACAGAAAGGAATCTTACCATGAGCTGCTGAAACCAGGCGCAACTGTTAATGGGAATCTCTACTGACAACTGAATAATTTGAACCATGCATTGCTCGAAAAACGGCCAGAATGAGAAACGCGACACGAACGAGTGATATTGCAGCACGACAACGCTCCGTGCCATCGCACTTCCATCGTCCAGGACACCATCGAAACACGGAAATGGGATCTGCTACTGCACCCGCCATATTCACCAGACCTGGTCCCTTCTGATTATCACTTCTTCCGGTCAATGGCGCATGGCTTGGCCAATTTCGAAGAAGTGCAAAATTGGTTGGAAGAATGGTTTCGGTCTATCTGTTTATCGTCGCGGTATTCATGCATTGCCAGAGGGATGGCACAAATGTGTAGCTAGCGAGGGACGGTATAAGCGGACATTTTCAATTTTGGAACCTGTTCTGTAAGTGAAAGTACTCTTATATAAAAACTGGAATCAAAATCGAAAAAGTTAAAACTAACAACGTTAGAGATCGATCTCAGCTGTCCTTAGCAAAAAAAAATTTAAAATGTTAAAATGAGAGAAATCGCGCAAGAACCTTCCCATAGACCTAACACTAGCGTGTGCTTTTTTTCTCGTGAGAGATGTAGGCTCTTAATAGGAAAAGGCTGTTAGAATTTTGGTTTATCTATTAAATTACATTTTTTTCACATTTTAATATTGAGCTTAGTAGATATTTAGCTGTAACTAAATAAATTTTCATGCCTGTAAGTTATAGTTTCTGAGAATGGCTGTGACGGACAGACAACGGAGCGAGAGCAAAAGGGTTTCGTGAGATGAACGAAACCCTAAAGACCTAATTAACAATTTTATTTGCTTGAGTGAACTGAACAGCCTTTTATCTTTTTCGAAAGGAAAAATGCTTGAGTGTAGCACAACTTATTAAAAATGACTTAGAACAGATTTCAAACTAAAATGAGTAATTAAATGGCTAAAATTAAAAAATTTTAAACCTAGTAGTAGGAAACTACATTTTGTAAAGCAGATATACACAGCACACACATTAGTGAAAACAGTTCCAGGTAGTGAATAAGCATTGTCTTAACCTATAAGCACATTCCAATAACTTAAATTAGTCTTCGCTAAATCGTTTAATGTAATCATGTTCCAAATCCATGCAGTAATGCCAATTACTTAAGTACAATTTTATTAATAAATTAGTTTTAAATATTGAATTACCAATTTATTAACTTTAAGTACTGCGTAAATGCATTTCGCCTCCTAGGATATTTTATATGCATATTAAATCTTAATAATAATAATAATTTAGAGTTAAAACTCCTTCATGAGAAGGAACACCGGGTAAGTCTGTCGTGTTGCAAATCTATTAAAATTACTTTCATTATCTAGTGGTACAGCAAAGCTTAATTTTGATTTTTCTAATATATGTCTAAAAGCAGGAAATCCTTGCACTTTAGTATGGATTATATTTGTAATGTAATAAAAAAGGACTAATTTAAGTCTACTTACTGCAATTCTCTTCGTCTTCTTCACCTTTACAATCACTGTGACCATCGCATACTTCGTAGTCGTATATACAAGAACCATCCTTGCACCGATACATATCCCTGTTGCAATTCGTATGCAAATCTAATTTAAAAAAAGTTTGAGCAATTTTTATTCATAACACTCTGTATGAGCATAATACATAAAATTAGCTTTTACCCAGTACAATAAGTTTTTTGGACTAATTACTTTCATATATTGTTGATGTTAATAACACTTTGCGCCGTAGTTTAACAATCTACGATACAATAAAGCAAGTTAAATTCCCAGCTTTGGAGCTTTTAAAATATTTATAAGCATAGTTCTGCAATTTTATAAATTTCTGAATTGTTCTTTATCGGATTACATTCTCTGATGATTTAGACATTTTACAATGTTTGCACAAACATGTATGCATTATATATGTTAAAGTTACGATAGTAAAGCAATTAGTTTCATAGCTTATTTGAAAAGTTGTGTTAAATTCAAAATCGGGAATTTGAGTAAAAGATGCACTGTTGAAATTCTAGGTACATTCCGCTTTTACATGTTATTGCACTTTACTAACAAAAAGTTAAGTTTAAAACTTTCATTACGACAAACTTGTACCATAATTGTATTAAAAGTATGAAATTTTTACTTACGAGGACAATTCTTTTCGTCTGAACCGTCACTGCAATCTGCTCGTCGATCACATTTTAACATTTCATCTATACACGATCCATCAGATTCGCACTTAAATTCGTGCATCGTGCATGTTTTAGCTGAAAGAAAATAGATTGAATCAATGCATTTTTAATTCAGAATAGACTTTAAAAAGTAGCAGTCTCATTAACTACCAATTGAAATATTGCACAAACTAATACATAACATTAAATTTTACAAATATTTTTAGAATAGATAATCATTAACACTAGAACTACCGGAAACTTTACTCAAGTTTAAAACTATTTCACACCAGAAATTTTATTTAAAACTACTTAATTTATTCATTTAAAGTATTTCTGAAACCAGTTCAGAAAAAAAGTTTAATTTTAAAAAGAA
This sequence comes from Maratus michaelseni, assembly GCA_963931845.1. Taxonomy (NCBI): domain Eukaryota; kingdom Metazoa; phylum Arthropoda; class Arachnida; order Araneae; family Salticidae; genus Maratus; species Maratus michaelseni. Next base: position 190,247,103 of record OZ007590.1, read on the forward strand.
ATGTCTGGTTCGAATCTGAATATATTCATTTGGTAACCGTCAAAATGACGGCTCGTGGTAGTTAGTGTTAAAAATCAGTCCGAGAGCATAAAATTTCTGTATACTTTCAGCAATGAATTTTTTTACATGGGTTTACATGGTGGCAAAGTTTCGAGAATAATCCCAATGTTTACACTTACCCGATATAGCGAAAAAATCTTTAACACTGGTAAAAACATCAATTTCTGCTTTTAGAATTTAACTTATGAAATGTTTAGCAATTTTAAAGCATACCAATCATTTAAGGAGACTTGGCACCTTTCATTTGACGAAAGATTTTATACAGTGCGTTTCTAAATGAATGTCGAGGTTTTAAGGCTTTGTAGTATTATATAAAACTTAAAATTATATTTAATACATAAAATGAAAGAGCAACTCAAACAGTTTGTTGGTACCTGTGCATGTGCACGTAATTTCTTTCGTCATTTGTTAGAAAGTGCTAGTAGCAAAAATGGCGACTAGTAACAGAAAGCTATGTGTTCTGCAGTTTGCAAAGACCGAATCTGTAGTTACTGTGCAATGTACGTTCTGGATAAAAGTTCAGATGAAACAGGATTGAGGCAGCTGTTGCAACAATTACCCCACAAACACTAACGTTTGGGAAGAACTGATTTATTGACCTGATGTGTGCCGTTTGATGAAAGGTGTTCACATACAACACTTGTAAGCTTGTAGATAAAACTGTTACAGTTGCTCTTTCATTTTATGTATTAATTATAATTTTAAGTTTTATGTAATAAGTAGTGCCAAGCGTTAAAACCCAGATATTCATTTAGAAACACTAATTGTTATTAATTTAGAGATACCTAGTATATTCTGCTGAAATAACGTAAAGTTCCGATGATTATCAACGTGATAAAGGACTCTTTACTCCATTTCCCTTTAAAATTATTCAAAATTGCAAAATTTTAATTTCTTAATTTGTTTCTTTAATATCTCAATACGATTAAAATGCTAAAACTTCATATTTTAACTTTTAGGGCAGTCCTTAAGTGCATTCATAAAAATAGGGATCGGATATTCAGCAATAGTTTTAAAAAAATGTTAAGTTATTCTTACTATATTTGTAGATACATCATGTTTTTTAAAACCAATTAAATTTCCGGAAATCTGAACTCTACAGTTATAGAGCACTTGTAAGAGAAGCATTCAAAACAATGTTTAAAAATTTTTTTAAAAAATTTCACGAGAAGTCTAAATTGAAATTTTGTAAAAAACATTAACATTTTTCAATTTTTATTTCAATAAAAATGTCAAAAAAGGCATAAAATGCTCACGGTAAGGTCCTTACCGTTAGTAAACCAGAATACTGTCGTTAATCCTTTAAGTGCAAAGCTTAAATCAGGATGAAATCCTTTGTCTAAAACTAATATTGCACTCTCCAGCAAACAGTCTTTTCCGAATATTATTGTCCCCATTAAAGATCTTTCAAATTCAGAGCTTTAAAACCTTCCCAGAAAGATTCAATAAGACACTTAATTGTGAATAATGTCAATTTTAACAATAAACTACCGATGTCAAATATTAGTAAAGGTGCTTCCAGTTGCATAAAGTAATTAAAATCTAATCCAAATATATTATCAACAAAGCTGATAAAAGGTGGCCCGATTGTTAGATAAATCTTGTGTTTTAGTCTGTAAATAGACTTAAAAAGATGAAGGTCCTTATAAAAAGAAAGTCTGAACTTTCACAAAGAACTCTGAACAATTAAATCCGTTATCCAACGTTCGCCCTCATTTTCAATGGTACTAAATCCTCCCTCATTCCTTCTGCGTCACATTGCGCAAGATTTTATGCACTTCGAACGGTTCACGAACTTTCCATTCCATTCAAACTAATCGTTTATAACATCTGTACTTCCTACAGATAAGGAAAATCTTTTTCTATTTCCTCCCCGCTACTCTCCAACAATATTTAGACCTGAAAAATTTATATTTCGCAAGTAAACTACGTAACTTCACCATTACTCAAAGCCACCGTATGGTTTCATTCGACGTAAAATCCCTCTTTGCAAACGTACCGGTTCAACGCACTTCAAAAAAGTCAAATGACGCCTTCAGGAGTTTCACTACTCAGTTTGAAACTGATGAATTATTTTCACCTTACTGACAGTTGTCAATCGCAAAACACGTTCAATTTTAACGGTGATTTTTATCGCATGACCGACGGCTTATCTATGGGCTCGCCCCAGCTCAATCCTCAGTGATTTTTATATGCATTATTTTGAGTAACCTTTTCAATAAATTATATTTTCCATTTTACACACGCTATGTCGATGACTGCTTCACTTAACTGGATTCTAGTGATATATATCCCTCATTCTTTCTGTTATGAACTCTGTAGATGAACATACAGTTTACATCTGAATTTGAAAATAACCAACTACCTTTCCTTGATGTTATAGTTAACCGTGAAAATGACTAGTTCCAAACCACTGTTTATCGTACAACATTCGCAGTTCCTTTACCGCCACATAGTCTCATTTCACACCCCCCCTAATCAAAAATTGGCTACTTTTAATACCTATGTTAATCGTGCCTTAAACATTTGTTCATCTGGGAGTTTACTCAAGGCAGATTTAGGCCACATTAAATCAATTCCCATTGATCGGGGTTATCCTGTTGAAATCGTTGATTCGATTCATAAACTAACTAAACGTACGCATTCCAACGTTAACAATGTTCGCAATGAAAACTTTATTATATACTTCCATATTTTCCTCGAATAAGCCATCAAATATCCAGAATTTTGAAAAGATTCGATTTTAAAGCAATTTATGCATCATTTTTAACAAACTCAAATTTACAGATTTCAAAACATCCAATTGACAAATTTTCACAATGGAGAATTTATAAGATATCTTGCGAATGCGATAGAATGTACATTGGTCAAACTAAGCGACCCCTTAAGGTCCGCTTGGGAAAACATAAGAACTATGTTAAAAATTGACACTACACTATCTGCGGTTGCTAACCATTGTGGTCTAACAAATCCAGTTTTAATTTTTACAGGGTTCAAAAATTCAGAAATGCTCCTATATTTACGACCTTTATTTTTGAGAAGCTTATATATGGAAGAATTCAGGCAACACAGTTAATGATATGTCCAGTACATCAAATTTTTCAAATGTCCGACTACCTTTCATTTAATTCATTCTCTTCGTCCCCCCCCCCTTCTTTTCTCCTCCGTACGTAAAACTCATCCAGTTTGGCCGGATGCTTCTATTGGCTTCCTGCGTCACATGAGTTTCCTGACTCAGCTGTTTTTAAAAAAATCACCGCCATTCAATCTCGGGCATGTGAGGGAGACGCAAGCATATTTACATGGCTTGAGCTTTTGAATCTGTTTTTAATCTTTTAAATTTGGCACTGATGGAGCTTTAGGGGCTCCGAAACAGCTGTTTGCCATTTTATTATATATACACACACACGTGTGTGTGTTATTTTAGGTTCATTTATTTTTATATTTTTAATACACTACAGGTCTTCATGATTTTATATGCAATGGTTTTTTAAGTATAATCCAAGAAGTTTAAGAGGTCACATTCAGATCCAATTCAGAGTATAATTATAAAAATTACACTTCCATTTATTTTTTTACAGATTTTTAAAATTCCAATAAAAAAGGCAATTAAAAAGACTTAACTGAAGATATTTTGTAATAGGCTGTAAACTAATCAAAATAAAATTTCAGACATTAAAACGTGATGTTGGACAGCAATCGCCAATGATAAAGAATGCTTAAAAAGAAGTTTCAGAAAATACTCCAAAGAATGCTACATGCAGAATAATGAAACACAAACTCACGAAGCAATAAAAAAGCAGAAAATCAGTCTCAGATTAAAAAAAAGGATGCGATTAAACTATTGAAAATGTCCATCTTCGATTAGAAAGCGTATGAGATTAAGTCTTTCCCAAAAGGAGATTCTTTACCACAAAACTATCCAGAATGATGGTAAAATATTAGAATATAAAATAACGGGTAATCCATTAGAACTGTGTTTACCCTCCTATTAAACTTTGATTTAAAAAGACACGAGAAAGCAAAAATAAATTTCACATCTGACTCAACAGAATACAAAGCCGTATTGATAAAAACATAAGTAGCGAAAAAAAAAATTAGCATTGGATATGCCTGCATAGAAGCCGAAAACAAGCTGAAATGGGCAGTAGCTACACGAAAAGACAATGTTCATAGTTTAAGATCATAACTTCACTGAATTAGATCAAAAATTGAAGCTATGCTTACAAAATCAAATTTGAGCCAAGATTTTTAAGAAAAGTATAAAGAGGTATATCTTTGCATTCATGTACTTCTGAACCATTTTTCTCAGAACCGACGTACACAAAATGTAATAACTTCTTTTCTATAAAAGTACATACATATAACAAGTGTTCATTTATTACAATCTACAATCGAAGGTGGCAGAGCTGATAAAAAAGGGAAACCTAAAATATGCAATATAAGTTATGAAAAATGTTTTTGCCAATAAAATATTAAGAATATATGTTCAAATACTGTTTGTCTTTAAACTTTCACAGGTCTCATGGAAACGTACAGTGCAGTATAACGCACTCATAAGAAAAAGGGTTATCCATTGATGTCGGACATAGAAAATCTTGAAATTACACATATACAATTTTTAAGAATCTCAACCAGATTATCCGATTTTACGAGCTATATTAAAAATTACTTAATGGCATAAATACTTCAAAAAATTCATAAATGGAAATAGAAGATTCAATACGCAACTTGGATAAAATAAAGTTTAACCCTTTGCACTCGAGAGGCGACTCTTACCCACGGCCAAACTCGATCTTTCTCTCTCCCCTCATACGGCCTTCACAATCACCCCTTAGTTTCGGAATCGTTAAAGGGCTACTTTCGCCGGTAGGTGGCGCGCTATACTTACCATAAATAATGCTTACTAAAGGTTACTTCTATACATAAAAATACAAAAATCTTTGCAATATATTCATTATAAAAGGTATGTATAACATGTGTATCTTTTGTTTCGGCGTTTTCTTTACTACAAACAGGAAAAACTAAAAGATTTAGAGATAAAATAAATAAATACAATGCTTTTAGCAATTAAAAATAGTTTAAATAACTCGCTACTATAAAGTGCAAAACAAACATTATAAGTAAATTTTATATATTTATATACATTTAAATTCTTGATTACTCGAAACATTGATAATTCTAAGCGTAAAATACACAGTAAAAAATTTAAAAAATAATTACTAGTTTCATAATAGTAGTAAGAAAATTAAGCAAGTTCGCCAATATCCGGCAATGAACTCATATCGTTTTTTTTTCTCAAAACATTGATTATTTTTACACTATTCTTAATTATTTAAAATATGTATATATATGTATATTAAAAACAATTTTCAATAAATTTAATCATTATAGGTACTGATCTGAAATATATAAGCATTATATATAACATATCTATCTTTTGTTTCGGCGTTTGCTTTGCTACAAACAGGAAAAACTAAAAGATTTAAAGATAAAATAAATAAATGCAATGCTTTAAGCAATTAAAAATAGTTTAAATAACACCCTACTATAAAATGTAAAACAAACATTATAAATAATTTTTTATATTTATATACATTTCAATTCTGGATTACTTGAAACATTGATAATTCTGAGCGTAAAATACACTGTAAAAATTTTTAAAAAGATTTACTAGTTTCACAATATTAAGAAAATCAAACAACTTCGCCAATATCCGGTAATGAACTCATACCGAATTTTTTTTTTTTTTCTCAAAACATGGATTATTTTTACGCATTTCCTAATTATTTAAAATATAGGTATATATGTGTACATTCAAAACAATTTTTAATAAATTTAACCATTATAGGTGCTGATCAGAAATATATAAGCATATAGAAATATGATAGAATTACATATCAAATTTAATATTATATTCTAATTCTGGAAAGTCATGGTATAAAAGTATGTATATGATAAAAATAAAAATATACTTTCATGTTTCATAATATCAACAGAATAAGACAACCTATTTCGCCAATATCCGGCAATCACCTCATATCGCTTTTTTTTCTCAAAATACGGGTTATTTAACAAATTCATAATAATTTTTAATTTAATATATAAAATTTAATAAAATAGTTTCGACGATTCCGTTTGAATTTAGGATTGGTATAGTCCTAAAATTCTAGTAAAATTCAGTCTAAAATTGTGGAAATTAGACTGATGAATTGTAGTTTAGGATAAGACAACCCACCTCTATCCTGATTGGCAATTAACTGAAGTATGGTTGCATCACATTGATCTGTTTCTATGCTTGATAAGCAGGATTCTCATTCAAAATTTACTTTAATTACTCTTACAAGATTACTTATCCGCTAACAATGGCAATACTTGCAAACTTCAGCTTAACTCTTGGTGGTGCTAGCAGTTAAAAAAGAAATTAATTAAGTGGTTTATAATTTCGATCATTAAAATTCAGTTTAAATCTACAAATAAATTGAGAGCCGCAGCAATTTTATAAGGCACATATTTCGAAAATTTTGCTCTGTACTTCTACTGATTGCTGGTGTATCGGTAATAAAAGCGCCTATTCATGAAAAGAAATTCCAGATATTTTTTTTTCTCTGAATTCGAAGCACAATGTGGAACACAGCAATGAACCATTTTCAACAAAAGAAAAATAAGAACACGCAATTTCCTTTACGTTATATCTAAGAAAATACAAGAGTGAAAGGCGAGAATAAGGAAATTCTCCATTAGCCATGGTAAGTAATAGCGCCCCCTACTTTCTCCGGGGAGAAAATGTTATTCCTTTTGAACAAAGGGAAAACGACTTTTTGTTACGGCCGTATAAGAGGAAAGAGAACGATCGAGTTAGGCCGTGCTCTTACCATAGGGTTTGATGCCGCAACTCGAGGAGAGTCTCGCTCACCACTTTGTTTGCTGCGGTAACTAGATGCGCGGCAGTAACAGTTTACGTTTAAGTCGTGGCAGAGAGACTACTAAAGTTAAAGCTTTTGATCCCTAAAAACATGAAACGCAATACTGAAATAAGTTCAAGTGAAGAGGAGTTAGATTTCGCGGTGCTTAACGAGGAAATTACGTCTCTACACAGAGAGCTTGACGATACTGAGAATAACAGCAGTAGTGACGAAGTAAGAGGTGTAAGAAGGCGAAAGATCAGAGTAATAAACAGTGAATGTGACAGCGATACTGATACTACAGAAGACTCTCAATCTGACAGTTCTGAATGGATTAGTTGCACTGAAACGGAAGAAATACCGTCAAGTACACCATTCATAGCTGGCGACACTACTGCAAGACCGCATGTACCACTAGATAAGAACAATGATTTTTTTTACCAATGTTTTTAACTTTACTTTGTTACAAATGAACTGGTGAATTAAAGTTATTAAAACTAATAATTATACTACAAAAAAGTTAGAAGAAAAGACATTATCACCGTACCAGATATGGCGAAATTGGCGGAATGTAACTAACGAAGACTATCGTGGCCATTTATTGGCGTTATAATAAATATGGGGACAATGCCGTTGGCAAATTTACAAGAATATTGGTCACGGAATGATGTCAGCTAAATATTTAAATATAAATGAGAAGTTTGCAGAGGATGCTACTATTTGTTTAGTATTAGCTTGTCAGCATACAACATTCACAATCTAATATTAAGAGCCTATTTGTTTTAACATTCAGAACCATACTAAAGCCATAGTGCCAGAATATTAACTTACTGCAATTTTTCTCATCCGAGCGGTCGTGGCAGTCTTCAGCACCATCGCAGACCCACGATATCGGAATGCACCGTCCAGTGTCACAGCGATAATGATCTTTAGGATCACAAAGAGTTAAATTACAATTTAGCTCATCAGAGCCATCTGCACAATCTTTCTCTCCATCGCATCGCCAAAGCACGGGAACACACTCGCCGTTCAAACAGGCTATATAGTCTTTCGAACAAACAGCAGAGGGCGCTGCAACAGAATAAGAATTTTCAGTAAACACAAGCATAGGACTTCACTCAGGGACGGATGAAAAAACTTTAAATGTTTATATTTACTGCCTCTGCCAGTTTTTTGACCAGTTTATATGTATTATTAAAGGTCAGAAATGTAGATTTATTTAGAAAACTTATGAAGAACTCGTTGGTTTTAACGTATGGTGAGGGATGAAATAAAATAACACTGGTGTTAGGAGTGCTCCGTGTAGAAAATTAAATTTATATAATTTGAGAATATTAAATTTTACTAAATTAACATGTTTCTAACTTTTAGAACCCATTTCAACAATTTTCAACTTCACATTAGACAGAAAATATACATACTAATTTATATTAAAAGAACCTTGGAAATAACTTTGCCCCTATCGGGCGGGTGGGTGGGGGAGAACAAAGTTTGTTTATCCATGCATGTCTTTCAAGATAGCTTTAATTATGAAATACATTCTAAAATGTCTGCATAATACTCATTCGTAGCTGATGAACAGTGTTGCCAAGTTAGCGCGTTTCATTCAAAATATCCGCATTTGTGGACAGTAAAATTTGATTACAGAATTTTCAACATTAATGCAAAAGATAACTATTCCTAATTTTGGGTACAAAAACACCCTTGGCAAAACACTGCTGGTATAGTTCATAAACATATTCCAAAGTAATTCAAAAGAAACTCATTCGATGGCTATTGAAGCAAGTCAGAAACCTTAGTTTATAAAGTTAGTCTATAGTTTCAGCTACGTCTATAGAAAACCAAATTGAGACTAAAATAAAGTTTAGTAGAAACTTAATATTTCTAAAATTAGATACTTCGTTCTTATGCACCAAACAACTAGTGTTGGAACATCAACATAATGTTTTAGCTTGTAAAAAAATCCGTGCGCACACATTTAAAATTTGAAACAATATTGGCATGTTTTAACGAAGCTTAATTTTAAACGTTCACAATACAATTGCAAGTGATTTCCATGTATGACACTGGTGCATGTACTTCGACTGTCCTATTAATGTTTAAGTTTCTTTCCTTTATTGATATTCAAAAGTAAATTGCAATTTTAATTCAGAACTCAAATGCGGAGCTTAAGTTTCAATCAAGTAGCATAACATGAATAAGAACAGAAAGTCCAAAAATCTGGAAAGAATTCCACGTTTCATGTCCATTTCCATGTTGCCGTACATTCAGATTTAGTTATTCCAGGCGCGCTATAGTTTATTATTGGTAATACACGAGGTAACTCATGATCAAATAAGCAATATTACAGTAGAGCACGTGCCATTTTTCTTTCAAGACTAACATTTTGGAGATGTCTCGTTAAACGAAATAAAAACCATAGAAACGAGGCATTTTATAAAAAAAATATTTAAAAAAAAAACCAGACTAGTAGCTATGTAGAGTTTCATCCTAGCCAGAATTAATAGTTTCGTTCTATTTTCAGAACAGCGCAGTATTCAGCTTGTGTTCGTTCCAGAAATAAAAAAGCCCCGACTTTTTTTCGCGTTGGTAAATGCACAGATATGCAACACCTGTCGCAGTTTTCGTCCACATAAATTATGGCGCCAAACTGCCATTATGTTTTCGATGGGAGAACGTCTAATGAGGGCGATTAATAACCATCTTACAACGATTATTTCACGCACATCTTTAAAAATTAGCGATTAGATTTGAACACTGCAAAACCAATCTTTTACTGTCATTTAGAATTTATTTCAATGCTTAATTACTGTCAGCTAACTTTACAGAAGCCACAACAAAGAATCTCTGCAGAATGATAGGATTTTTAGGGTTATTAAAAGTAAGGACCATTTCATTCCAGAAACTTTCTCCCTACCCCCTTCTTCAGTATGGGAGAGGGCAAAATTTTAAACCGATGACAAACTTTTGCAGTATGGCTTAAATACACACATTTAAAATTGAGCTTACACAACTCTTTTATAAAAAGTCAAAAACAATAACGTCTCAAAAGAGCTGGTTATTTATAGAAATACAGGGTGCACCATAAGTTTGTTAGACCTTTAAAAGTTCATTAAAAAGAAATGCTAAAAAATTGCGGTTTGCAGGAAAGCGATGAGAGACATCCGATTATTTTTAATCTGAAACATTTTTGGTACAAAAAATTATATTCTGAAAGCTAGCGTCATCTTTAAACAGATTTATGCAAATTAGGCTATCAATAAAACACTTTAGTGCACATGAATTAGATGCCAGCAGTTTGCTATCATTACCAGATGAAAAATTGTTAGGCTTTTACAAGAATGGGAAATCAGCAACCGGCGCATTTAGGAAATTCCGCACGGCAAAAGGACTCTAGACAAGGGCCCGTTTCATGTGTGTATACTTAAGCTTGGTTTTGCATTTGTTTATATTTATAAAAATATTTTATAGATGGCTTTCTTTGAAGGTTTGACCGGGCCCTGCCTCTTTGTTAGGATCCTAGGATGGTGGATATCACCGTTGAGCGGGGCTTGCAGAGCTTTAGCCAATTGGTAGACCACCCCGCTCAGATGAACCTGTCAGACGCTTTGAAGAATGGAGGATCGTTCCGAAGTAGAGGCCCTTTACATCCGTTCCATATTAAGCATGCCAGCGCCACCTATCGGTAACATTGAACCGCAATATTTTCCGTATTAAATACGATCTCTAACTTCATTCCTGCAAACTGCAATTTTTCATTAAAAGTTAAAATTTTCATTAAAAGTTAAAATTTTCATTAAAAGTTAAAATTTTCATTAAAAGTTAAAATTTTCATTAAAAGTTAAAATTTTCATTAAAAGTTAAAATTTTCATTAAAAGTTAAAATTTTCATTAAAAGTTAAAATTTTCATTAAAAGTTAAAATTTTCATTAAAAGTTAAAATTTTCATTAAAAGTTAAAATTTTCATTAAAAGTTAAAATTTTCATTAAAAGTTAAAATTTTCATTAAAAGTTAAAATTTTCATTAAAAGTTAAAATTTTCATTAAAAGTTAAAATTTTCATTAAAAGTTAAAATTTTCATTAAAAGTTAAAATTTTCATTAAAAGTTAAAATTTTCATTAAAAGTTAAAATTTTCATTAAAAGTTAAAATTTTCATTAAAAGTTAAAATTTTCATTAAAAGTTAAAATTTTCATTAAAAGTTAAAATTTTCATTAAAAGTTAAAATTTTCATTAAAAGTTAAAATTTTCATTAAAAGTTAAAATTTTCATTAAAAGTTAAAATTTTCATTAAAAGTTAAAATTTTCATTAAAAGTTAAAATTTTCATTAAAAGTTAAAATTTTCATTAAAAGTTAAAATTTTCATTAAAAGTTAAAATTTTCATTAAAAGTTAAAATTTTCATTAAAAGTTAAAATTTTCATTAAAAGTTAAAATTTTCATTAAAAGTTAAAATTTTCATTAAAAGTTAAAATTTTCATTAAAAGTTAAAATTTTCATTAAAAGTTAAAATTTTCATTAAAAGTTAAAATTTTCATTAAAAGTTAAAATTTTCATTAAAAGTTAAAATTTTCATTAAAAGTTAAAATTTTCATTAAAAGTTAAAATTTTCATTAAAAGTTAAAATTTTCATTAAAAGTTAAAATTTTCATTAAAAGTTAAAATTTTCATTAAAAGTTAAAATTTTCATTAAAAGTTAAAATTTTCATTAAAAGTTAAAATTTTCATTAAAAGTTAAAATTTTCATTAAAAGTTAAAATTTTCATTAAAAGTTAAAATTTTCATTAAAAGTTAAAATTTTCATTAAAAGTTAAAATTTTCATTAAAAGTTAAAATTTTCATTAAAAGTTAAAATTTTCATTAAAAGTTAAAATTTTCATTAAAAGTTAAAATTTTCATTAAAAGTTAAAATTTTCATTAAAAGTTAAAATTTTCATTAAAAGTTAAAATTTTCATTAAAAGTTAAAATTTTCATTAAAAGTTAAAATTTTCATTAAAAGTTAAAATTTTCATTAAAAGTTAAAATTTTCATTAAAAGTTAAAATTTTCATTAAAAGTTAAAATTTTCATTAAAAGTTAAAATTTTCATTAAAAGTTAAAATTTTCATTAAAAGTTAAAATTTTCATTAAAAGTTAAAATTTTCATTAAAAGTTAAAATTTTCATTAAAAGTTAAAATTTTCATTAAAAGTTAAAATTTTCATTAAAAGTTAAAATTTCCATTAAAAGTTAAAATTTCCATTAAAAGTTAAAATTTCCATTAAAAGTTAAAATTTCCATTAAAAGTTAAAAACTTTCCATTAAAAGTTAAAAACTTTCCATTAAAAGTTAAAAACTTTCCATTAAAAGTTAAAAACTTTCCATTAAAAGTTAAAAACTTTCCATTAAAAGTTAAAAACTTTCCATTAAAAGTTAAAAACTTTCCATTAAAAGTTAAAAACTTTCCATTAAAAGTTAAAAACTTTCCATTAAAAGTTAAAATTTTCCATTAAAAGTTAAAAACTTTCATTAAAAGTTAAAAAATTTCATTAAAAGTTAAAAAATTTCATTAAAAGTTTTAAAAAATTTTAAAACTTTTAATGAACTTACGGCGCACCGGTATAATATATTAAACTATTTATTCGGTTAAAAATTAAAAAGTTATGTATTTTGAGTCAAAATTGCCAATCTTTTCAAAAAGTATTTTAAAGTAAACAGTTGGACAAACTAAAAATAAGCATGTAAGAAGAAAGAAATTCACTCCACAACCAAAAGAATTACAGGAGTTAATGAAACAATTCTAAAGTAAATGCTACAAAATTTGTTAGGTCGTTTTATAATCAATAGAAAGACAATTCAGAAACCATTCTAACGGTATTCTGAATAGCATATATTCGTGTAATCTTTCACTTATGAAAATAATTCTAGAGAATAAAAGACCCAATGTGTAAAAAACCCATTTCAAAGTCAATACATCCGAAATCATTCAGTAAACAAAATTAATTTAATGTTTTGGTTGTGACGGCCGGTGTTGTGTCAAAAGCCTGAATTACTATACTGGATGGGACAATTTTCTAAAAGAAATGGGTGGATTCAAGAACTCTGACAAAATAGAATCCATGTATTACCGAACTTTCCAAATGAATTTCTCAAAATTTTATGCTTCACGATAACCCAAATCATGCAGTTACAATTCTTAGGATATGTTACTGTTGCAAAATGAAATTTCACACTTTACCTTAATCTCCCGATCTCTGAAAACTTTGTACACGTTGAAAAAATAAAAAAAACACTAGCAAAAAATACTTATTTTTCCCCACTAAGAATAATCCAATGTATACTGCGAAACCAACTTATTAACGCATTGCCACGTTATTTGAAAGTTATTTTCGATAAGAAAGAGTATAAAACAATATCAATTCATATTTTGCTATTTCATGACTTTGACTAAGAATATTATAACTTAAACGTAAAATTAAGTCGTATCTAGTCTAACTCATACATTTCTTAATGCATGTATTAAAATTTGCATAAATTAAGCAAAAATAAGAAATTACTTCGAACCTTTAAACGTTTAAGAATACACTCAATATTGAGAGGCAGTGAAATTATAATAGGTTAATAATTTGTGTTCCCATTTCACCCGCGCCCTCCCAGTGTAAGTTGCGAAACAGGGACAAAGCATCTTTTATTCGGTGCATTCGTCAAACGTCGCATTTTCTCATTTTTCTTGGCCGTGTTTAATTGCAATGATCCAGACGTACCATGTTTTTAAAAACTTGTATAGAAATTCATCAGTTTATTCTTAAACAATTTTATATGCATCATTGACAAACAGATTAACAAAAGAATTTAAATTCTGAACAGTAATCTAAGGAGGAGAACGAGAAAAGCTTCCATCGCAGACTGTATTCCGGCCTTGGACTAAACTTACTGTTAGACTAGACAGAAATTTTAAATCTTCCAGAGTTGGACAGATTTCAGTCTGGCAGAGTTTGTTTTAGACATAGTTGTGTATTTCACTTATGAAACACTATTGCATTAAGCTTTAGACCTTAAAAGTTAGTAAATTGTTATTTCTCGTAGAGGAACAGTCCTATTAATATTGAGTGGTTTATCTAAATTCTGCTTACATAGCAGATTTTTAATCATGAACATGGTAAGTTATTTAGGGCTAATGTTTGGTTTATAAAGTGAATTGTTCTTTTACTTGTATTACTGTTAGATTAGAAAATGAAAACCTTCATTTTAAAAATAGACTAAATCCACTTACTCTAGCTTTTTAATTTTCAGTAACCTTTTCATGAATGAGCAACCTTGCTTATTTGCTCCAGGGAACACTTAAAAAACCACAGTTTAATATTTTTACAAAGTTAGTGCCAGATAACCGATAAAGTTCACATTTCACGTAAATTGCTAAACTTTCACATTTTTCAGTGTACTTTGATTTAAAAATACTCACGACAATCTTCCTCATCAGAGTTATCTACGCAGTCGTTTCGTTTATCACAGCGCCACGACCTTAAAATGCATCTTCCATTTTTGCACTGAAAATCATCTCCAGAACACCTGTTCCCTGCAATACAAGTTTCATCAATTGATTATATTGATTATAACAAAAAACATTCACCAGGCTGCAATTCCAGCCTGTCATGCCAGAGAAGGTAATTTTATATTCATATATGTACCAGAAACTCCCAATAGTAATTTTAGTTTTATTTAATCACGAAATTTTGGCCATATAAAATACCGCAAAAATTACTGTTCAGAATTTGTAGTCAATATTTCGAATTAAAAATCTAATAATCAAACCTGACAACCATGAATTTAAGCCATTTTCGTCTAACAAGGGAAGTCTTGCATACTCAAAATATTTTTAAAAAAAGGAATCTTCTCATGTGGGTATACCTGTTTATAAAACCAGTTCCAGTAGAATATTAATATCCGCCCGTAAAACCATGAAAACTTGGCGATTTATTGCCAATTGGAGTCGCTTTGAAATACATACATTTCTCGAATTTCTGATCTATTATTCTACAGTTTAAAATACACCCAAAAACTATTACTGCTCCATATGCTGAGCAATATTAATTTAAATGAAATTTAAAACTTTAGTTCAGACAATTATATATTTTCCGATTTACAGAAAATTAACAGTCTTATTATACAATTTAGAACAAAATTTAAACAGTTTTAAAAATTTTAATTCAAAGTTACTTTTAAAACAACCGTGAAACTTACCTAAAGGATGGGACCATTGATCTTTCATCAAAAAATCGTGGAACGTAGGATTAAGCAAGCATATAAAAGTTGAATCGGGAATAAACGTTATAGGAAAGGAAATTATTTGAACTAATTTCAAATGTTTAATTTTGTTTCTACAATAGAGTAATATCAAATCCAAAAATTAGTAAGCAAAATTAAATCTAAAAACAGGACGGAAGTGTCATGCCTTTAAGAAAAATCCGATTGTTCTATGGACAAACACTTGCTATAAAACAAAATATTTGAATTCATTCTACGTGTTAGGCAATTCACTTTCGAACCTTTACACGCTGAACCAGTTTAAAAGTTAGATATTTTCATTATTTCGAGTTGTCAAATATAAATATTTTGCTTCTTAATTTTATTATACAGTTAAGGAAAAAAAATTTCAATTGAGAAACATTTTGAAAAACATTTTGAAATTCACCCAACTGTGAGAGTTCTAAAACACAAAAATGGAGAGTTAAACAATAGAATATCAAATCTGAAATAAACATTGCGCCGAAGGAAATCTTATTCAACTTAATTTTAAATTAATTTTGCCTTAAAATATATAAAATTGACAGTATTTCCCCGTAATCTGGAGATTCTAAAGAAGTCTATGAAAAAAAAACATATACGTACTTAATTGTAAACAATATTGAAACAAGTGGGCAAGTGTGATCGAAGATCGCACCAAGGGTTTCGTTTAATATTCCTTTCAAAAACACTTTATTCTTTTTTAATCAATCTAAATAAATTTCATTTTCAAAAAGTCATGTTTTTTTATAAAGTAAAAATTTGCAGGTCTATTTTTCTCGTTTTTTCGAATATCTGAACCAGCACGATAGCGGGTGAAGCCCGCTATTATACTCTGTCATGCGACTAACTACGTTATAAAATAAATTTCAAAGTTAAACATTGTATAGAGACCTTCAAAATGTTAAAGTGCCAATATTTCCATAATCTGGTTCTAATCATGATTCAATATGTTCCCCAAACTCACGACGTTATAATCACTTGCAGACATATCTACTTGCTTTCTCTATTACTCATTGTTACTCTTTGTATTATTCTCAAACATTTGAAGAAGTCCGTTTAACTTCCAATATGACGTCAGATTTTCGCATGACATTAACCTGCTTTCTGTACTTACACACTCTTTGCATTGAGAAATATTTGAAAATTTCAGTTTATTACCAATATGACGTTATCTTTTTCAATTGGTGAAACTTTATTTCATTTTTCACGTGGAAATATTTCAATCGAAAAGTAAATTTTGTAGAAATAATTTTATTGTGGATTTTTAACTGTTGGCAACTGCTATAACGAAAAGTGTTCAAATTCAATAGGAAAAGACTTAGATTTATTTCTATATTAAAATAAGACTTCAAAATTATGATTTTGTAAATAAAGTTATCATGTAAATGAAGATTTAGAGACATATTTTCATGAGTCCCCTGAAAAAGGGCCGCTCGGCCGTGCCCGTGCTTATCTAGAGGGAAGGAAAAGTGTCCGGAAAAATGAAAACCTAACATATGACGATCGTTGTATATGAGCCCCTGTGAGATTCTCGGCATAATTTAGATATAAGTTTCAACTATGTAAGGATTGTCACGCGTTTAAATGTATATGCAACTGAAATATGCTACGAAATTAAGTAGCCATTAGAACACTTTGCATCGTTTTCGAAAACGGCAGAGTAGAGATCGGACTGAACCTTTCCAGATCCAATTCAGATTTAGTAGATAGTTACTGTATACAGATAGTCGCGGAAATGTCAATAACAAGTAACATCTTCAGATATACGAAAGAGATCAGAAAAC
This sequence comes from Maratus michaelseni, assembly GCA_963931845.1. Lineage (NCBI taxonomy): Eukaryota > Metazoa > Arthropoda > Arachnida > Araneae > Salticidae > Maratus > Maratus michaelseni. The sequence goes on from OZ007590.1 coordinate 190,264,116, forward strand.
CTGAGGTTTAATTAAATAGAAATGGTTACAATTGTTTAAAAATTTGGACGAAGAATTTTTTTAGTCTTCATTAAACATAAAGAGGTTATGAGTTTCGGAAATATTACACACAACTCATTTAGAAATTTTCTAATTTAGCAAGTAGCAATTTCATAAGACAACTGAACTGAACCGCTGATCATAATGCATTAAAATAATGACATGCAGATTTAAAAGCTTAACGCCCTGCTTACGCTTAATTTACCGTAGAAACTTACGATTACTATCGAAGTAATGAATTTAAAAAAAACTTCAATTTTTTTATTTTCTTTCCAATTTTTTTTTTTAATTGCTTAATAGGCGTATAGCCAACCTAGTGAAAAAGTACCCAAGCCGGGACTCTAACCCGGGTCATCAGATTAGCGCACCGACATTCTACCAACTGAACCACTTGGGAACGATTCTCAGCCTGGAACTTTTTCATCATAACATGTTGACAAGACTACAAACTCAGCACAAGATTGAATATTTTCCGTGAGCCGCCAACCCTGGGGCAAACACGAAATCTAAGAAAATCCAGCATCGACAATTCAATAAATTCATACTTTTAATACCTTTACTTACTTCAGTAGTATTAAAACTTGAGAAATTTTCTTACCGCAGTCAATTTCATCCGATCCGTCAGCACAATCCTTGCGACCATCGCAACGCAAACTAGGAGGTATGCACTGACCATTAACACACTTGAAATCATTACCTTCGCACCGTCGAGCTGAAACAAAATTACAATTCAAAAATTCTTTATATTCACATGTATAAACTTAAAGTGATGCATTAGTTGACTAGCGGAAGTACTGAGGTTTTACTTTTAATGTGGGCCATTTTCTTCCAAAAAACAATGAGTCGCGTTGAGCAATTTATACATCTATATATTTAAAATCAAAAGGCTTTTTTTGTCAAATTCACATGAAATCGTACCCAATACGCATGTGTTAACTTAAATCTAGAACCTAACCAGTTTTAGAGCACACTCGATTACGTAAACTGAGGTTGAGTAGTATAAAGCGCGTCTCTTCACTGTTCAGATTATTGTGTGGGTTCGATCCCCGCTACGGACAGAATGATTTTTCTTACTTTATGGCTATAATTCATTTTAATAATGCCACATTTAATTTAGGAGGAAAAGTTATCATTTGTATTTTTATTGGAATGCTTTATAATTAAGATTTAACACTTAAACTATTTTGTTTTAGTTACTCAATAAAAAAATGTGTATTAATCGTTAGCTGCAAACAGCAAATTTTAAATTCTTTGATTTAGAAATCGGACTGATAAAAAATAATTTAATGTATGTTTTTAAAGATCGTGTAGTTAAAAAAACATCAGAAATACTAAATATTGTAATTTTTCCATAATATAGGACTGTGGTAAATAAAAGAAGTACGATTCTCCTTAAAAAAAAAAAATAAAGCAAAAATATCCATATATGAATTACAAAAAAAAAAATCAAGCTGATACACTTTGAGTTTAATGTGTTTCAAATTGTTCTTTGAAGTAATGGCATTTTCATAGGCGCGTTTCTTCTCCAGTTTGATTATCGTGTGGGATTGATCCCTGCTTTGGACAGAATATTTGTTATTTTATTCGAATTATTCTTCAAAAAGTTCAAACTTTTTAAAACAGCTATGAATTTTAATTGTACTATCAAATTGTTTCCGTCAATTTTTTACGGGTTTCATATAGTATATTTGTTAAAATCTAATCAGTTTCTCAATAAATATATTGGTACCGATTGTACGCCGCGGAGCTATAATTTTACTATAACTCCAATTTAAAGCACTAAAGTCTTCCCGGATGCTGAAGAATATCAGACGTGGCGAATTTTATACTTTGCTTTTAACAATTTGAAGACCATTGTCCTATATATACCGCTTAATTCTAAACTGTCAAATGACACCCAGAAGTTTAAAGTAGTGCTTGTGTAATTCCCATTAAGATAATTTTTCAAATCTATTTTTTCGTAAATTATGGAAAAATCTTATCTACAGAATTACTTTGCTCCAGCAGAATTGTATTAGTTTAACTCCAAAACTAACCCCAAGAATTAATTTCTTTCACTTACAAGGCAGAATATTTTCGCAGAAATATAAGTATTCCGCACGGCTGCAACATGCAAAGTAAGGCTTATCTAGTTTTAAAGATGTCAAAAAATATTAACTAGAGAAAAAGAAAAAAACATTAAAGTACTGAATTTCTTTCATTTATTTATGCAATACAAATAAGTACCTAAATTTGCTGTTTAGAGTTGATCCTTAACTGGTATTAACGATCTCATGTCCATAGTAACTTTCAGCTTAACTAGTGAAGGTTTCGTTTGGGGCTTTAGTATTATCGCTTTAGTACTTCTGAATAGGCGATTGTTATTACAATAGTCTTTTACATAAAGTGAAATATAGAAACAGTAGCTTGTGAATTAATAGAGCCTATATTTCCTTTAGATCAAGCGATTTCAGATGTCACTTTTAGGTAATGGCATATTTCTGTCACAGCAATTAGGTTAAAAGCTGTTAAAGTCAGACTTGTTAACATTCCTGCAACGAGATCAGACCGTACAATTTGGACAACCTTATTGTACCAGATAAATTTGACTAAAAACTTAAAAGCATGCATTTCATCGAAAAGAGAATTTTTAAAGTGCGCTGTCGAAAGCCTAACTAATCTTCCATAATAGGATCATTAAGACTCGCGTTAATAAAACTCATGTTTACGGGTCTCAACTTATTTGAAAATTATTCCTTTACATAGGATATTTTCTGTATAAAATTCTAAATTCGACAGTCTTCCTGAAAAAGTGAAATGGTACGATGTAATTACGCAATTAGGTGATTAACTGGATGTTGACACTACGTGACCATGGAACCACTTCAAAGATGTTTGAACTCTTAAATACTGTGAAAAATTGTCGCATTGCTTGTGTGAGTGGTCTACGAGACCGCTAGATAGACAGAATAAAAAACTAATTTAAGATATTGTTTCTGTACTAAACTTTATGTACAGGACTAAAATTCCCATATTCGAAAGTCAAGCGATAATACCAAGTCTCCAAATGAAAAGAAAAAGTATCTCTAGTTAAACTGAAAATTAAAAAAAAAAAAATCCGTGGTGTATGAGACAGCTAACAGAAGTTAACAGTTAATCGAAACATGAAAATGATCTTAAATCGTTCTTTAAAACCGAAGTAAGAAAGTTCGGCAAGTCCAATGCAGTCTTAACTTATGTTAGCGGTCTGACAGTTTCTATTTTAAAATTTTAGCTTGTAATTTTTAGTTTATCTGTAGGTACATAGTTAATTGTGTTTAGTTTGAAGCCCTAATACTATTCTCTAGACTTCTGAATAGGTGAATTTTAATTTAGTCCCGTGCATAAAATTTAAGAAACATCCTACGAGTTAACTGAGCCTTTTATTCATACTTCGACCAATCTGTCGCAGAGACCTCTCACAGTAGCTATGCCACAATTTTTGCAACATCAGTTAAGGATTAACAGAAAAGAGTATATCGATTAGAAACTTAATTTCATCTTGCCTATCATTACACGTAATATTGCTATACGTTGAAAGGCCGAGAAAAAGTTTAAATGAATCATTCTAATCTCAAAATTCTCCAACACTCATTTAACTCTGACTATTGCAAGGTACGCTGCCTACATGGTTGAATGAACAGATATTCATGTTTTCATTTGAAATCTTATTTGCTTAATCGCACCACTATTACTATACTTAAACACTGCCATTAAACTTAAAATCGGAACGAATCTTTCTACGTGGTCTAAAATCCTGACGTAGTCCAGCAATGTTACCCTTCTTATCGTTACAGCAGTCTTATTTTATTCTAAACAAGATATTTTCTACTAACCTACGCAAGATACGTTGTCATGATCTAGCATCAATTCCGTAGGACATGCACAAGTTCTTCCTCTAGGAGAAGTAAGGCACAAGTAACTGCATCCCCCGTTTCCAATAAGACATTCAGACTTGCCTGAAAAAGGAAGTTCATTCTTGCATCATGATTTTTAATTAACATAATCGTCAGAAAAGGTTCAATATATATTCTTACTGTAAATACGATTAAAGCTGTTGCTATTTATAAAAAGATGCTTTGAGGTGCTATATGTTTTCAGTAAATCTCCCACAGGCTTTACTTTTCAAAGCAATTAATCTCTATTTCCGAAGTCTTATTTTACTTAAATACTCTTATTACGCAAGCCAAAAATTAGAAAATAGCAACAGTAAAGTACGTTCATTACATTTCTGAAACATACAGAGAGCCTTAAAAAATCTGTCTCAAGTCGCCACTAATTACATCCTAGTAGGAATTTGTTTTAAGTTATATGTTCAAAGTAAGATTAGTTTCATAATTCATTAACGCCCGGCGTTTAATAAATAGGACAGCATTTAGCTTCCCAACACCTAGTTGTTAAAGTATCTTATTTGTTTCTTGCTCGCATATTCCAGCAATCCTACTTTTCCATTCCGCTGAACATCTATATTGTCTAGTTTCTTACGGTCCTGTTGGAGCATAAACAATGCTATTTTCTGCCAGTGGAAAAACCATTTTAAAAAATCGCTACAATTTATAGAAGTGTTAAAATCTACTAGAATGATGAAAACCAGACCTCAGTTTTGACTAGATTTGAATAGTTACGTCAGAACGATTGGAACAACTTTAGACAAGGAAAAGCACCCATTCCGATATCTCCATACTGTCATGCGTTAGAAAGTTTCTGCATTGTTTTAAATGTTTGAGAGCATCCAAAAATTTTAATTTGAACGCAACTAAAATTGAAACTTTCTATATTGCTGTATGTAGTATATTTTTGAAGGATTTATATCCCACAATGAAACTTCCTAGAATGTAGAGGTGGATTTTTATGGCTTGTTTTGCGGTCCTCATTCCCTTGGGGGGGGGGGGGGACTATGCAATAAAATTGGTTATTGGAAAACAATGTTTAAATGGACTAAAGAGTGCTTTAAGAAAAAGCAGTCTAACCTACATGCACAACAGCAATGATTTTTCGCTAGTTGATAAAGAGAAACTGATTTTTTTTTTTTTAACGCAATGAACATATCAGTCTTTAAATGTTAAAATGATTAGACTTAATTTAAATATTAAAGTTTGTTGTAAAATAAAATGGGTTTTTCATAATGAAGAAATCTTATTTCCTGCATGATTAACATTTCCTTCCTGTCTTACCCCACCAGCGGAATAAGACGATAATTTGACTCTAGAACAGCATTTAAATAAGAAATCTATTTATGATATTGTACAAGGATATTGCAGAGTGATTACGCAAATTCTCATTTAATTCTGCTTTAAGAAGCAACTAAGGCAACAGATTTTTCTTACTTTCCGTTATGTTTTACTTTTATATCCTACCACTACCAGAACATAAGACTACTGCCCTCGTAGAGATAGAAAGTCTTTGTATCAGATTACAAAACATTCTTTTGTAACGAGTTTAGTTACTACTTTTTATGGTGCATTTAATAGTTTTTATTATGGAGACATCGTACATCCTTATTTCTTTACGTTCTAAGCATATTACTAAAAAATATTGCTGAAGGGGCAAAACTATTTTGGATTTTAAATTTGAGAAAACTACATGCGAAGGATATTTGGTTTCAAGGTATTTATATCAATCCAACTTTTTCAAAAAAAAAAATCTTAACGGCCACACTAAAATTGACACCATGGTTGTAACAAAAATGAGTTGCCAGCATAATGTTAATTATGCGATTGCCTCTAAATTTTAACGACATTCGCAACACTTCTCTACAGAAGTTCATAGGAGAATTAAAATATTAAAGTGAAAGTTGGAAACATGCAAAAAGTGTACAATCTTCCAGTATAAATTTGTATATTCATTAAAAAGTAAATCCTGCGCATGCCAAGTGTTTTATACGTATTTAAAATTTAGAGGCGATTTGATAAAACTTGTTAAGCTTATGCAGATAATCTCATTGGACTTCATGTCGCCACAACCCCAGCATCGCCATTTTGATTAGTTATTAAAAAATGTTTATTTCATCATTTCAAATAACTTATCAAATTTCATAATTTAGTTCTAAAAAAAAAAATCTTAAAAATGTTTAATTGTTTTTCAGGCGTTTGAATTAGCGTTGCACTTTTAAAAAAAAAAGGGGGGGGGGACTTATTCGGGTTAAACAGCAATCTTTTGAAATCTCATCTTCACAAATAGAAAGTAATCAAACTGTTCGAATAATTTTATAACTCCTACAGACATAGGCAGGGACTAGCGAATACAAAAGGTCATATTATAGGAATTGTGAAATTATCGCATACATGTGTACAACGATTTGATCAAAGTTCGTCGTTAATAAATATTTTCTACAATGAAACATAAGAGACCCTTTTAAGTATTTTTAATTTACTTAAAAGAACTACGCATTTCTATAAACCAAAATGTCATTTAGTTTAGGAGGACATTAAGCAAAAGAAAGTTTGTGATTGTGAGTGTAAGGGAAATACCACTTTTTTTATTAAAGTCAAGAATAGTTACAGGACGACTTGAAAGATATTGCAATATAAGCAATATTTATTGAAGAAAATGAGATAATTTGTCGAAACTCCTTTGATATTCTAAAACTGCTAGGGAAAGTTATGCTTTAATTACAAATATCTTCAAGCTGAATATTTGTAAGGTCGTTTTCGCACAGTAGTAAATTTTACTGTGCTAAGATCTAAGCCATTATTTCGCTACTTATGTCAAACTAATTTTGAAATATCTAATGAGAGTATACAGTAAAAAGGCATTTGAAGATTGCTCTCACGAGAAATGTATACAGATAGTTCTTTAGATATTTGTATTCTTACCAGATGGGACAGTTGCTGGACTGTATGTCACTCTTTTAATAAGACTTCCTTTACCTTGTCCCGGTAACTGAAGTACATTTGTTACATTGCCTTTACGAAGACTTAATTCCCGTCTCGTAGATGTCCAGTAAACGTATTCTTCACTTACTGCTACAGACATAGCACCGTAAGCTCCTCTTGCTAGTATTCGAGGAAATCTAAAGTAATGAAATTCAAATGTTAGGCTAAATCGGCAATTCCTCGAATGGTCCTAGGAACGCACACCAACTATCATAAAAAACACCAATTAAACAGTTAACTCAACTAATCATACAGTGCTCAATAATAGAGTTGCACAAGCAGCTTATAAAATGTAGACAATTTGCTCAAAACTTTGAAGAGAAATAATTTAAAATAATTTTATCTTAGTCTGGTCCTAAAAATGTTGATATAAATACTATAAATTATTTCAAATTTTGTAAACCAGATTTTAAAAAATTATATAACAGGTTTGGATATCCAATCTTTATATTTCGTAAGTGGAAATTTCGACATTCAGGATTTTCCTACTGTTTCGAAGTTTTCATGGGGAACTAAAATGTGTTTTACGTACAAAAATTGGTACAAATATCACGTGCTTAATTTTATAATACACACAAACATAGAAGTAATTATCATGATGCATTCGTTTAATGTCAATTCTATTATGAAGATCTACAAGAGTTTCCATTAAATTTTATTTGCATAGTATGTTTATATTATGTGTTTTATATGTAAAAATATAGTATTTCTTATTCTGTTTTCACCTTTATTTTCTGATGGAAGAATTACAGGACTTAAAAAACGAGACTGGAAAAGAACATTTGAGCTAACACTAGACTTTAGAAATAAGTAGCCAATAAAATTTACAACCCGATTCTCTGACGCCTTAAAGTATCCACGTATGGAATCTACATTCTGCACATCCCGACAATTTACACTGGCAATAAGGCTAAGATAATCAGAGAATTGCAAAACCAGGCCTCTTAAAACGAACTGTATTAATTTATTTTAGGAGGGACCCATACTGAGCCAATCAAAAAATATCAATAGTCATTGGGGGTAGATTGTAATTTCTGGAATTGGAACATTTTAATCTGCAGATCTTTATTATCATTAGAATGTTTATTCTTTAAACGAGTATTCGGATCGATTTTTCTTAAAATGGGCCGCACGGATTTTAATATTTTTTTATGTGCGATTACAAGAGGTGGACCTCTTCATATCCAGTCGTTCACTCAGCGGTTTACAGAATTACTATTAACATTTAATTATATATGGCACATTTTTTTTTATTATTTACAGTTGTTGCCTGGTACATCTACTTATTGATGAAGGCGCTTCCCAGGATTTGAAGCTTATAGATTTAATGTCAAATTGACATTTCTAACCTCCTTAATATAACTACCTTTTATACTAATCTAGAATTGTTTAAGATAAATCAAGAATGTTTAAAATACTTTAATGTATGCATTTTAGAGTAGCTAAAACTGCTGCAATTTTAAACTGGCCATTTCACCTTCACTGCTTACCCTGGAAAAACTCAAAGACAGAAATTCATAGTTTTATGAAGACATACATGATAAAAATGCTGTAGACCATTTTTAATTACAATTATTTTAAGCGCTGAATAATATTGAAAATTATCATCAAGATCAGTTACACAAGTTTCATGGTTAAAATGCTAAAGTTTTTATCCCATCTTTCGCAGGCATATACTTGACTAAATTGCGATGTGCAGAGTTCAATCATTTTTAAAATCCTAATTTCAAATTTCCAAAGTTTTTTTTTTTGTTATTATTTCATTTGAATAGGAGATTAAATTCATATTTTGAAATAGGCGTTTTTAATCTGCTGTTGCCAGATTTTAATAAGCTTAAGCATTTCTAACACATTTTAAATTGAAAATATATTTACATGTAAATATCAAAAGATTTTCGTGCAAAAATCATTTAAAAATGGTAAAAATTAAGTCATATTTGAGACATTTTCTAATCTAAAAGAAACCTCTCCTAGACGTTAGCCCGGCAGGCAGAGACATTTACTTAACCATTTTATACGAGCTAATTGTCTAATATGTAACTCAGCCAACTTAATCTGGTAAACAACCGTTAGCTGTCGCGACTGCGGGCTTTGGAAGCCGAAACTAAAAATTGAAAATATGAAGAAATTAATCTAAACTATTACGAAAGTTGCTCTTGCCATGGTAGTATATTTCAAACTTCCTGAATACGGTAATCTATGAACAGCAAATTACCGCGTTATTTAGAGCCTGTGGGTTCTGGACGAGGGTTGGCGTGAGTAGCCAGTGGAGTCTGAGCTCCCTAGTTATAGAAATTTTGTAAATATATATCAATTATAAAAATGAATTAAAATTTTTAGAATGGAGTCTGGAATTATCTTGCAGCTTAACTTCTCCTGCCGAAAGAATTTTATACAAAAGACAATATCACAAGCTTTTCCGATTTCAGGAGATACTATAGATGTGATCAATAAGCTTTGTGGAAATTTCAAAAATATTTCAGAAGTCTCTACATTTTTCTGAGAAGTGCTTTTAATAAAGAACTTGTTAGTACAAATAAGTACAAGGTATAATCAATGCATTTCAATATTGTCCTTTAAGCGTAGGCTCCACTTTCCTTGGGAGGCGCGAAAGACATCTTCAAGCATATGTGGTATTATTTGTGCTGCTGCATTAGTTATCCGTTGTTTTAGTTGTTCAATTGTGCAGCTCTTCTCCGTGTACACCGACGTCATGAACTCCTACACGGCAAGTCTAGGGGTGTTACGTCAGGAGAGCACGGCTCCCACAGTCTGCGTGAACCGTGACCTATCAACCTCTAGGGGAATTTTTCATTGAGGTAGTCTATAATAATTCGCGCGAAATGGGGTGGTGCATTGTAGGGGTGGTGCAGTGAAATGGGGTGGTGCAGCATATCAAAGTACATGTTCCCTGTAATTGTTGGCTCTGAAAACAAAAGTTGCATAAATTCTATACAACTGAAGTTCTTTTCTTGTAAACATTTCTTTCGTAATCTGGAAAAAAGGAATAATTATGCATTCAAATGTCAAGAGACTTGAAACGCCCTGTATAACTAGTGTATTTATATGAATATCAATTCATCAAATATTAGGGTTAACTATACACAATTAAAGCCATTAGTTTAATTTTTACTTTCCTGTATTTGTAAATCTGCTAGAATGTACATATTTAAGCAAAAAGGGTGCCAATTAAGGATTTTTTAAATTTAATGAATTTTAAATAAAGTTTTAATTTAACGTTACTAAAATATTTTAAGTTAAACTTCAATATTTACGCCAAGATCAACATCTGACAATTTAAAAGTTAATCTTTCATACAATGAAGCTGGGTACTCAGCACAAATAACCACACCCAAGTTCTACATTTAGAGATTTGAAAATAAGCTATTTAAATATTACTTAATTTTTAAACAAAACTCTCGATGACATAAATCTTTACATGTTTAGTTTAATTATATAGGGTATCCGGTCTCCACTTCTGATCAACAGGTTTTACTTAACTGTTAACATTAGTTGCATGCTTTTCTGCAATTATTGTTCGAAATCTTGTTCTCCATATCAGAAGTCATTTACGTCAAGTGTTTTAGTAAAACGTACAAAACATACGCCTTTAGCACATGGAACGTTGAAAATTTATATAACAAAGATAGTTCTTAAAAAGGTAGGGAAACTGGGTTGTCTCCGCGACCACTAATAAAGGGCGGTTAAAATGTATTGCACACACCTAAAAAATGTTTCTTTTAATGCATACCTTTTAAATTTTACTGTTACGTAACACTGACAAATATACTTAAAAACGGACATACTTGCTCTGTATCCATGAAGGTTTAATTTTTTTTTTCAAACTTCCTCCAGTTCTATAGTAAATTGTTAGATTCCAAAAGTATTCTCCTGCCTCTATATCTGGTACATACAGTAAATTAACTGAAGATAACTCCTATATAAAAGCTTCTGGATACTTAACCAAGTCGTTACTGATGTGAATCCGGTATTTGAGAATTCAACATAAAAGTACTAGATTTAAATGTAGTTTAATGAAATACTCTGAAAATTCTATAATAATTCGTGTACCATGACAGTTATTGATGAATTCATTAATGCTTTCGCTGCAGAGAATACTGAATGAATGCAGGTATCGAATTATACGAAGAACATCCTCTAGTGACTAATATTTCTGGCATTATAATATAGATAACTCCGTTAATGAAAAATCAGATATTTCGTAGCCGTAAACTAAATGATCAGAAGCAAACAATTATCCGTTAATCAAATTAAAAATTATCACTAAGGAAAAGTGGAATTTGCAATGACGTTTTGGTCATAACATACCCAATATGGTTAAGTTCGCTTAAATAGTTTCCAAGTGAATATTCTACCCCTCCCCTTATTTTTCTCCGGTTACCAAGATTAAATTTGAATCTCCCAACAAACCTGGATTATTGAATGGACTTTCCCTAGTACCGGAACAAAAATGAGATTTTTAAAGTAAGACGTTGGCATAATTCGACCACGAGTTGGCGGCTCAGATCATCGCATGGAAGGGTTCATTTTTACTCAGATTCGGACAGTGGAAGGAAAAGTAATTTAGGGTGTTAACACATTTGAGCGTTACGGTCTTTAACGACGATTACGATAGCTTTCCCTCCCGTCATTGAGATCCTTTGTACTCTGCTAGAAGGTTATTTTCAGCGTGATGTACGATTTCTATGATTGTAGCCACGTACAAAGAATTTAAACAGAATACTGGGAAACGGGTGGACTTAGACTAATGGACTTTTAGATTAAATGTTACCAGAAAGTTGGAACAATTTGATATTTTATGAGAAATAAATTGATACTGCTTCTGAAAACTGATCAATTGACTGGGATTTGGACATGTCATACGAATAAAATTCGGGACCCTTTCCCTTAGAAAGACCTCGCTGAAGGCATTTGATTCTTCAGTAACTCCAAAAATGGCCTTATACTAAATAAACGCAATCTCTCTCCTTTATACCAATATAATTTATGTGGAATGAATTTAAATTATATTTAACTGAATGAGAATCTTTACAGATATTGCAGTTTTGTATTTTAACACAAGTATCTAAAAAGTTAAAAATGTTCTGAGAAAAATTTATAAAAATGAAAACTTTAGAATATTGTTTAACCGAGAGATCTTACTGACCATAATATCATGAATATTTCATACTACACCAAAACATACAAATATTTCCATCGCAACATAATATTCAATGTTTTGTTATTTAATATTTCTGTGTATTTATACATGGTGAAGAAGTTTCAAACTTTTAGTAAAAAAAAAAAAAAAAAATTAACGTGTGAAAAGTAGTTTTAATAAAAAGAACAGTACTAAAAATTTTAATCTGCTTTTGGATTAGCTTATATTTAATTCACAAGGTCCGATTTAAAAAAAAAGTGTCCTTACCTCAAATATCTTTAAAATTTTAATAAAGAATTCACCCAATAACTCACTTCCTATCTTCCAAAACTTTTTTGCCATATCCAGATTGAAAATAATTTCGATTTTGAATTCTATAAAACATCTTTTTAATTTAGATCAAAAAGGCACTAAATAGCCAGATATGGTAGTCTGAGGTCAAAGAACTTTGTCCTGAAGTTCCACCTCTCATTCTTCCTTATATGGCTGAATGATTCAAACAGACCTCTGGCACCAAGTGACTCTTACGTCACACCCACCAACTCCCGATTTTATTTTTTTTTTAATGACAGTTTCATTTTGATCCCTCATTAAGGTTGTGTATATCTGAAAGTGCTCCGAGTAGTTGACAATGAAACTTGTTAATGTAGTTTAACATCTTCCTCACAATTTCATCACATTTTAATAAGGCACATTAAGTATTTTTCAGAAATACGTTTATAGTGCAAAAGCGCCTGTTCGATCGACTAATTTACATTGAACAATCTAATTCAGTGTTTAACATCAAATTTCTATATCCAAAAAGTACGAGATTCCGTAATAACTGATCGCTGTTGGTTAGTGTGTTCCATAAGCTTGGATTCAGTATTTTGCGTTTAGTCTACGAAACATTAGTCGCAATATCAGGAAGCATATTTGAGATATTTCCTACTTCTATCTGCAGTTGGAGAGTTTCAAAGTTTCCGTAAGACCAGGAAAAGTTTTGGAACCTTTGAACTGTATGCGTATAGAAGAAACTATTGTTCTTACTAGTATTCCCAATCAATCTTCGGGGCAAATTTCTAACAGATAAATAGAAAATGAGTTTTCTTCGAAGTAGTGGTAGAGAATGTATTAGCTTCTAGCCCTGGAATCTTTAGTAACACGGGCTACAAGTTTTTGTGAACGTTTATGCATTTGTTTACACTGTATATGGACCAATATTATCTTCGTTTTAATCTAGTAAATGAACGCTAAAATCAGATTCGAAAAAATCGCTAAAATCAGGTTCGAAGAAAACCACGGAAAACTCCGAACGGTTAGGTCGACGAGCGCGACAGGGGTTTGAACCCAGTACCTCCCGTCTACCAGCTTTGAGAGCAGAACCTCTCAGCCACTGGTGGGGCAATAGAAGAATAGAAATATGCATTTTGCATATGATCTATTTGCATTTAGTCTACTAATATTTCCATATGGTATTCCTGTCAGATATTTCACATTCAGTTTAATATCTCTCAAACAGATTAATTACGTATATTAACAAGGGTCTAATTTTGAACTATTTTTAGTTCTGTCTGCTTTTGAATTGCACATACGAACATAAAATGTAAACAGATTGTTACACTACAACAGAAAGGATGTATATAGCGGAAAATTTTATTTACGGTTGAGTATTAACAGATTCTAACTATTTTTAAAGTAAACAAAAATATTACGTCTGAACATATTTATATTAAAAATCATTAAATTACAGACATTACAATTACATAACATTAAAAACATTAAAATTCGACGTTTCGGATTTACATGAAAATCCCTCAACAAACATTTTCTCTTAACGTAAGTCACAGTTCAAAAATATCAACACATAGAAATTGCAACGTATCAAAATGTCGAGGCCATAGTTATAAATCTTTTGTAACCAGATCAAGGTGCAGCGACTACAGAACTACTTTCTTAGAAGCATGGTATACAAAAATTAGATTTACCTCTTAATAAAGCAGGTGTTATCCCGAATGAATACTCTGTGTTATAACTAACTTTGGCCTCGACATTTTAATTATGTTGCATTTTCTATGTGTTGATATTTTTGAACTGTGACTTAAGTGAAGAAAAATGAGGGATTTTCATGTAAATCCGAAACGTCCAATTTTAATGTTACGTGTTTTATGCAATTTTAAGGTCTAATTTAATGATTTTAATATAAAGATTCTAACTAATTTGTTGTTTCGACGGATACACCACAAAAGACTTTTTCGAGGATGCCTTAAGGCAGCTAAAATACTTTATCCACAGCGTTAAATTCTTTGCCCTAGGGAGGCAAAAATTCAGGCCAGAGCGGCAACAGGATTAGGACCCAGTATAAGCCCGTATGTCTCAATCTTAAAATAGATTTTTACTTGCAAGAGCGTTTCTTAGGTATACCCCCACAGGACATAACACTGTACAGAAATTAAAAATACAAAAATAACCATTAACGTAAATTGCTTAATATGGAGAAGACTAATGTTTTTGAAATTATCTTCAAAATGGAAAAATTTACTTATTAATGATAAGGGATGGCATTTTATATGGGTCTTCATAAAATATAAAAAATCTATTTGATAGTGTAAGGGTCACATTTTTTATTCATTTAGACTTTTTAACCTCACTTATTTCTGAAGATTGAACTTAATTTGTGTATGTTACGAGATTTAGAATTAAAGAAAGGGAAAATTAACATTAGAAAATTTAGATTAAACATAGACGAGCGATTCAATTTGATTGCAACCCAATACTTCAGAGATCGTAAATGTTCAACCACGATACGTTTGATTATTAATTTCACAATTTAGACAGTACATGCATTAAAATGACAACTAGCATTAGAAACTGGTACAACTTTCATTAAATAAAACTAATTTTAAATGCTATTTTAGCTACTGTTCTCAGTAGCAGTGAATTCAAGGTCTAAATTTCTCAGGCAAGCAGTACATTTTTTTACATGAAAATAATATTTAACAAACTGAAACGCAGCCAAAACTAAAAAAGGTACTTGCCGTAAGTTGTCATAATCCGTATAAGATATTGTTCCAGAGCTTGGGTCTGCCCAGTATAAAGTTGTTTTGGAAGGATGCACAGCTAAAGATACAGGCATGCCGTTTATAGAATGTAGAACAATTCGATTGTTTCCATCCATACCGCATTTTATTACAGAAGGATGCACAGCAACAGTTGCAATAAACATTATGCTGAAAAATTAAAAACGTTGATCAAATACGTATTTCCTCAATTATTCATTTCAGCATTTTTCCATTATTTACACTTACCCCTTTGCTGGAGAAATTGCAAGAGATACTGGTCTGTTCAAGTTTGTAATAAGCACGACCCGCTTGAGGCTGTCTATAGATATGACTTCTAACGTTCCTTTTCCTGAATCTACCCAGTAAAGATTGTTACTTCTGGAGTCAAATGCCAGATCTTGTGGCATTACAAGATGGTGTTTCACCAATATGCTGCAATTAAAATTAAGAAATATTTGTATACTACATTTTAAAGTAATGATATTTACATTTGCAATAACAGCACAGACTTAAAATGAGAAACGTGGTATTTCAGTTTGTGGACTCCCGCTTATCTAGCTTTTATTTTAATTTAATAACAGCTTCTATAATAAATTCTCCATATAGTTTATTTCTTTATTTCAAACGTTAAGTGTAGAGCACATAAAAACTAAACTTACATTGAACATATTCTTGTTACTCTTGCCTTTCATGCTTAAACTCCAATATTGTCTGTTTAGCAAAACGTTATGGCACCTGGCAATTTGGTTCTAGAAACTAGATAAGTTGAATTTAACATTAAAGTGAATTAACAGGTGTCAACTGAAAGTTTAAAAACAGCACTACCAATCCCTCTAGACAGTGTTGGTAGCGCAAGATACGCATTTTCGTGTACAAACAGGAATTTACTTAATTTTAATTATTTTGCATAATTTAGACCTCGTGACGATTGCGGACTTTTGTAATGGTTCGCATTCGTTCTGACAGAAATTCCACTGCAAAAGCTTTAAATGTATAGATACTTCAAATTGCCTAGTAGAGATACTAGATTCCTTTAATTTCGGAATAAGTAAAGGACGCATTCAAGACTATTGCTTACTACCAAATATTACAAATATTACCCCATTTCATATTTTTTTATAACTGGCAAAATCCAGATACGTTAAATTTTCTGAAAGCGCTTATAGCCACAAAATCATTGCTCTTAACTAGTTTTGGACAGTAGGTAGAATTGAGTTTCTCATTCAGATGTTTTATAATCTCATTCACATAGCCTTACGATTACACACAAAACTCATTATCAACGTTAAAGAAAATTATTTGAATTTAGTAAGCAGGGCTTACTTTAAGATTCCCTCAAAGATGAATGAAACAAAGAAAACTTAATTTACCCAGATTTTGTAAAGAGTTTCAATCATAAGATAGAAAATCATAGCCTCGATACATACATATATAAACAGTAAATCATGACCTCAATCATTAAATGCATGATGTAGCTGATTAATTACATACCCATTTTTTACATTTTTCTGAAAGAGCGCATGGGACATCACATCAACGCCTTCAAATTTAACACTTTTTCGGGAATTAAGTTTAGAACTACGAAAATCAATAAGTTAATGATTTGTTATATACGTATTAATCTTTAGTTCATTTTACAGAATTTCGGCTTGGCAGTTGAGCGCTTCTAAAAAAAGTGGTGGTTACGATATCTCATCGTAGACTTTAGCTGCAACGATGAAACCGAACAAATTTGTGTCCGAAAGCTTGTTAAATACGTAGTGTTATGAACACGCTAGTGAAATGGCTATATTTCAAGTAAAATGAAACTTCCAGTCAACGATTGTGTTAAAAAGTACAGAAAGTGAAATATCAATATTTCGAAAAGAATTTCATATATTTCACTAGAAAAATTTTCAAAGAGATTCAACTTGACTGAAAATTGGCTGAACTAAAGTTCCCGCCAATTTTGAAGATACTGTTCCGCGGAAAAAAAATTACTGTTTCGTTATTGTGGTGCGCTTTATTTAAATTCCAAAATTCTGTTCACTTTTTATTTCTAACTAATACAATAGTATTCTACTCTGCATGAATAGTACTATATACGAAAAAAAAAATTAAACAGTCAGTGATGTTCACTTATTTTTTCTATAATTTTTTTTTGTATCCATTCCAATACCTAAACCAAGAGAATGGTAACAGCTTTGAACTCATGCCCAATTAGATTAATTTTTTATCAATTGCATTCATCATACGCCGTATGTCCAGTTAAAAATGGTGAATTTAAAACCAAATCGCCAGGTCTTTAATATTTTTTACTAATCATTGGCAAATTTGATTACATTCAATATTTTTGGATTAACTTTATATTTATCTAAAATCGAAATGTTGCAGGCATTTGGCTAAAAAGTAGAATGTGCAGTTACTTAAAATAGATTTTAATCCCAAGATTGCATCTTAAAAATTACGAAGTGTTATTGATCTAGGGATATTGTTAAATTTATAGGGGTATTGTACGACACCGCTAATTAAGAATGGAGTAACTCACTAGAAAAATCGCTTTACCATGGATTTTTCTGTGTGGGTAAGATGGTGCCTGATCTTTTGGCAATTATCTATCACCTTTACTGGTATCTGCAACTACAAAAGTCCACGAAGCTTTCTGGAAATCTGTGGAGCCATGGTTTTAGGCACTATGGTCAGATATTCAAAAACTCCGTGAAGCAATTCTGTTCATCTCTGCGATCAACCTAATAAGCGCCAATTTAATTTTTTGTATAGTTAGACATATAATTTAGGTTATGCTTATAAGAATGGTTCACATGCATTAATTTGCCCTTAAAGTAAGTACCAGAAGTTTGCAGATGCTCTGTAGAACGAGTTATCGGAACAAGCTAAACATCTACAAAAATGCAATAAAAGAGTAAAGATTAAAAACGCAAGTTTAAACATGAATTTTCTAAATTTATTCTAGATTAATATAGTTAAGCTTCGAAAATCTTTAAAAAAGTCAAAATGAACGGAAGTATTCCCGCCAACTCTAGATCAGCTGTAATAAGTGAAAATAGGAAAGCCAAAAGATTCTGTATCTCTTCAATTTCAAAGTGAACATTATAGAAATATTAAACTTACCGCGTATGCAGAGATGACATATTTACGGCATGTATGGCTGGTGTGTCAGTATCAGCAACAAAGAGACAATGCAAGTTCCTGTCGTAGCTCACTCTGCTTATTGTATTATGAAACTGAAGCGGTATTTCAGTTATAGCTCCACTACCAACAGCTTTTGGAATAATGTAAAAAATGCTGGATCCTTCGCTTACAAAAAGAGATTCAGATCTTTCTTCAACTATATGAAACAAAAAAATTATGAAAATAAATCTTTATATCGTTGCTGAATCAGATGCTAACCTTTCGGTTTTTTAAAGTCAAATATTCTGAAGCAGAAATTTAAATAAAGAAATACCACATTGAAAAAACTCATTGACAAATCTGGAAAGTTTGCAGCTAGCTATATTATATATATATATATATATATATATATATATATATATATATATATATATATATGTGTGTGTGTGTGACGATTTAACTGGAATCACCATACTTTTGTACTCATATTCAAGGCAGAGGTTTCTCCGAGGAGATTTGCAGTCGAGCACCGAGACTTACTTCATTGTGTACGTATAAGCTAAAGAGAAGAGGCAATTCCAGTTCACATTTTATTCGAAAAATTAAAAAAGTGGGTTATGCTTTATTTCCACGTAGCTAATTTATCCGTGCTGATTTTTAAGACCGTGAAGAAGACTTGATGATTTAAGTTTTTATATTAAAGAAAGAGACATTAGTTAGTATAGGCAGGTATTCTTTTAAATCAATCGGCGGCCAAGGAGAACATTCGAAGATTAGGAAGTACATGACTAGCTGCATCCACCACCGAATCCCGGAACCTTCTGCTCTAAACGCGGGAAAAAATCCGTATATCATTTCCCGAGCGCGCCAGAATACATTCTATCTAAAAAGCCTCTAGGCCAATCAACGCTCACGGCTTAATTCCTTCGGCGAATTAATATGGAAGTGAACTTACCGAAGCGGGCAAAAGCGCGCCAAAAAATGTTCTAGAACAAACTCGAAACTAATTCCTTCGAATAAATAAAAGCAGAGAGAAAAGGAGTACATATGTTTTATCAAGTAGGGCAATATGCCAAAATGATTTTTACATTGAGATTAAAATCTTTCAGAATTTGAAAAGTAATATTTTGTCAGGAATCGTAGGGAAATAAAAAATAAGGAAAAGAAATTCATAGGTTGTTATTTCAAAAGAGTAAAATATATTTAGCTGGGAAATGGGTATTTTTTACAAGAATTAAATTCTAGGATGCTTTTTATTTAAAGAAAATAAAAGTGCGTAAATTTAATAGAGCATTCTATCAGTGCCATTTTTTAAGAGAATGAATTTGGAATAAACTATATATTTCGCTAGATGTAATTGACAATCTAATATTGGAGCGAGAAAATAATTTAGAATAATGGGATTTACACAGAATTAGTCTTAATGAAGTCAACGGCGAAAAAAAAAATTACATATCTCTCTATATTAAAAAAAGTAACCACCGCTGCCGCCGCTGTCAATTAAGATTTTATGCCTTGAAGTCTTTCTGGACTAATATCTAGAAAACTATTGCATGTAAAATTTTAAAAATTGGTAGTTTTATAAAGAAATGTTCGATAAACACGCTGAAGCAAACAGTTTTTAAATCTAAGAATTATTTTAAGAGATATTTAAAATCAAAGTTCGTCAAAACAGTTTTTTGAAAAAAGTTTTATAGGAACGAAAACTATCCGCAGGAATTTAACCATAATTTGTAAGGATATAGTTGACAAGTTTGCGGAGTGCAGACTGCAATCACTTTTTTAATTTGAGTAATTTTTTCAGGTTATATTTCAATTTTTTATTCAAAATTTTCATTATTTTAACGAAGATTTATTTCATATTTCATAAATTCCATTATTTGAACCGTTGCCAATTTTTTATTCAAAATTTTCATTATTTTGACGAAGATTTATTTCATATTTCATAAATTCCATTATTTGAACCGTTGCCAATTTGTAAAATAGCTCACGTAATAAGATTCCCTTTCAATTAAGAAATGTATTTACACGAGACTATTAAAAACAGAAATAAAACTTTAAAATAATATTTAAATGATCACGTGTTAAAAGCAATAAATGTAGAAAATGACGTAATAAAAATATACTTGCGCGTGAATATTACAAAGAGAAATACGAGTAACTAGGGAAATTCACGTCACATTTAAAATGATAAAAAAAAACAATATTTCCAAACAATTTCAATTAATTATTATATTTTCATGAGAGATCAATTTATTTCGACATATCTTTTACCCATTATTGCAAATTTTAAAACAGCGTAAATAATAATATTTCCTTTCCAATGTCAAAATTCTTCTATTTGTTTATTTGGTGTTACAGTTTAACGATGTTTTTTTTTTTTTTAATGAAAATTGATTGACGGGGTAATGGAGAAGTATCAAAAGACAAATAAGCGTTGAATTAAAAATTCCCCGATGAAAAAACTAACTCGTGTAACGCATCTGATGTCAACTGAAAGTGACGCGACGCCACGATTATGCACGTTTGGCGCTAAATCATATTTTGGTGACAGTTACAGTTGTAATCTGTTTCAACAGCAGTTGATTCGACCTTAAAATCCCTCAGTCAAAGGAAAATGAATGGAAACCCTGTTACAGCAGATCGCCACTGGTTGTTTAATTATAATACAATATTCCGTAATCGTTTTAGAGATGATCAAATCAGAGTGTTTTTAAAATCATGCGGTGTCAGAACGGGGGTTGGCGAGCGCAGCTCGTAGGGGGCAGAGCCCCCTAGTATATATAAATTTCAATGCGTTTAAAATAGTGAAACATTATTTAAATAAACCGCAGACGATTTTTCTCCATAGACGTCATGTAACTGAATTCTTTTGACTGTCCCTGTAAAGTAACTATAAGTGCTATGCACACCCTATTCCATATTAAGCTTCTTCTAATGCACCTTAGTGATATATATAAATTTCAATGCGTTTAAAATACTGAAACATTATTTAAATAAACCACAAATGATTTTTCCCCATAGACCGCAATGTAACGGAATTCTTTTGAGTGTCCCTGTAATAAAACTAGTGCTCGCGATTATACGTATAATACGTATAAAACGTATTGTAACCGGTAACGATTTTTAATAGAAATCATATGGAAAAAAGGCTTGACTACGTATACGTTTAAACGTATAAACGTATAATCGCGAGCACTAAATAAAACTAAGTGCTACACACTTCCGTTGAAATAGGGAACATGCTATAGATAACGATAATAACATAAAAATTGCAGAGCAATCCGAGCATATTTACGGAGTTAGAGCACGGCCAGACGGCAGACGGCCGACGGCAGACAAACCGAAGTCATAAGCACTTTTCAACTAGGTTGGAAAGTGCTAAAAAGCACAATTAAAGTACATACGTCACGAAATTTTGTGCGTACGTCATTTTCACCGGCGGAAGATTTTCGTAGACAATCGGAATTGAAAAGTTCATGGAGTACATGGAGCAAAAAAATATGCACGCATTAATATTCAGCACAATAAATTATATTTCAATTTAGTAGAAATCGAAAATTAATTTGGATTTTTTTCTGTTTGAAAGAAAAAGCCCGCAATAACTTGGTAGACTTGTATTAGAGATTTGGCGCAAATCTCAGCAATAGCAGCTTTTTTTATTTCGCGTGTGTAAATTTAAAAAAAAAATTCTTTCGTGTTTAAATAAAAGGTTACGATTTATGGCATTATTTCTTTTTTTTCTTCTCTTTTTAGCATTTTAAATGGGATTAATGAAAGGCATGTATTGTAAATTAAATGAGTGAAAGGTTTATATTTAAATGAAATGAATTCAATATGAAAATGTTATAGGAACAATATTTGGCGATTTATCAACTGCGCCAGGATAACAAAAGTACCAATATATCAAACGGTATGTAGTATGTGAAATGAAACAATTATATTACAATCACCCATCGTAAAAGAAAAAAAGACTAATATTTTGCATTCAGAGGGGAAAATCCATCTCCTGTGCCGTAAGATTTGGCGAGTTCTTTTTTGGTGATAAGTTTTTCGATGTGATTGTTGGGATCTGCAGGATTTGGCTTACTTTTTCTAAATCTTATTTTTTTGCAGATGTAGTATTATGTAAATATTTTTTTGCAGATATTTTTCTATTTTGTATATTTGGCATTCTATTTTGTATATTTTCTATTTGGCATTTGGAAAAGAGATTTTTACCTTTTTAACTGTGCCTTCGGAAATATTAAAAAATAAAAGATTTACATATATCAAGCGTATAATGTTATGTTTTGCATTTTTATACGGACCACTTCTCCCTTTTTAGATTTTAAATGCTATTTATTATTTACTAGCCGTTTATTAATTGTTTACAATTTACCTGCCTGACAATAACAATTATTTATCACAAAAATGCCTCTTAGGTTTGTTAAATAAGTTTGTTTATGTATTTTTATTACTTATTAAAATACCGACTATGGCGATAAAATTTTATTTTAGCATCGTGCTTAAATTTTTAAGATGGTGCAAAAACATGCTTTAATAAACGTATGTTTGTAAATATTTGAAAAACATGTTTTACCGCTCTCTTGAAAAATTTTGTAAGATGCTAAAACTACCTTTTGGCACCATTTAAATTTTTTTTTCGCCAACCGACATAGGATACGAAACTTTTCCCCCTTCAGATACACAGGCAAGGCTGGTCTCAAACAAGAGTAAAGCTAGCAACAATATTGTTTTAACTCTGTAAGAGTTACAATAATGATATTAAATGCTCCAATTGGCTTTGGGCCCAATTACGAAAGTTTCTCCTAAAAAAAACTGTAGAAGAAGTCTTTTACATTTGTTTCAAATGAAGCTCGGTGTACAAGGTATTAGTTAATAATACAAACACTAATGGCATGAAGGCAAAAGTTTTAATTTAAATGTACATATTTAAAACTCTTACCCCCCTACTCCCCCCCCCCAAAAAAAAAAAAGAAAAGGAAAAGAAAAGAAAGTTACAGTAATGAATTTAAAATGGCGTTAAGCCGCGCTTTCTGACATAAGCAAATGGCTTCAAACGCGATAACGAAACTTTTACTTAACTTAATAACATGTAGCTAATATAGGCCTCAGGGTACTTTGCAGTTATACAGACCATGTGGTTTTTTTAAAAAGCTTGAGACAATTCAGGTTTAAGAAGTTGAGATTTACTGTCAAATGATATAAACAACTATGAACACAAAACTGATGAATTATTATTCAGGTTTATGTATGTATGTATTTTTAAAAAAATTGCATCTGATTACACTTATTAGATAAATTATTTCCGTTTGCATTTAATAACTGATAAACGGCTTCTGTATATTAAATAAATTGTTTAAATATTGGGAAGAGGTGGCGAGAGGTAGAAAGACGAGTAAACAAACGGGTAGACAGACGGGTAGAGAGACGAGTAGCGACATAGGTAGGCTGACGGGCAGCGAAACGAATAGACAGACGGCTAGAGAGAAAGGTAAAAAGAGGGTTGACAGAGGGGTAGCGAGATGGGTCACGAGACGGGTAGCAACAACGGTAGACAATAATGTAGCGAGAAAGGTTGCGAAATGCGTAGCGTGGTAGATAAAGAGACGAGTAGAGAGATGAGTACAGAGACTAGTTGACTGACGGGTAATGAGATTGGTAGCGAGTCGGGTACAAAAATAGACGGATAGTGAGGCGGGTATATAGACGAGTAGAGAGACAGTAGAAGGGTACGGAGATGGGTAGAGAGGCGCATAGCCAGACGGGTAGAGAGACAAGTTGTGAGACAGATAGACAAATGGGTAGCGAAGTGGATAGAGACACGGCTAGACATACAAGTAGTTAGACGGATAGACAGACGGTTAGAGAAATATAGAGACAGGTAGCGAGACGTGTAGAGATAGACAATCGGTTAGAGAGACGGGCAGAAGAACGGATAGGGAAACAGACAGATTGTGGAGAGAGACAGACAGGCAAAAGAAAAGTCTGCGGATTGGCGCAGTAAAGGCGCAGGGTGCAGAGCCTCCTAGAGAATAATCAAGAAGTATCTGTTAAGCTTAACTTTGAAATATATATAATTTTTCAATTTTGCCGATATGGAGATTTAATGTAAAAGTTATTTTACAGAAGTCATCGAAAGATTTTTTGTATACTTCAATAGTAATTTAGACTATAGTTTTGCAGTCTGGTTTGTAGCAAAGCATGCTATCAATGTGGTTTGAAGTGTAAGAGTTTCTATAAACAGTTATACAAATAATAGATATATAATCAAGGAAGAAAAAATTTAAATTCACACACGAAAAAAGGTGCAACAATGAAATTAAATTTGCATTAAGCCACGCTTGATAGAATAATCTAATGGCTGCAAATCCAATTACTTAACTTTAAAAAAATTGGCGTTTTAAAAGATCCGGCGTTTTTTTTTTTTTCAAGTTTTGCGCAATACGCGCTTATGAAAATGAGATTCTTTGCCACATGTTAAAATAAATTATGACAACACATCTGATGAACGGTACTTCTTTTCTATTTTTTTTAACAGTGTATATGAATTTACATATGATATTTTGTAATTCTATCATTTAATTTGCTCTTTTTCTTTATATTGTAATTGTTAACCCTATGTTCTCAGCAATATCACTCAGACTAATCCCTTTTAGGGAAGTCCGGGTAGTATATTGTAAGCGCATAACATTTAATAATTTGTTAATATCGTAATTTAAATAAGTATATAATATAAAACTACACAAAAAAACATCATAGCTATCTATTATTTAAAAAATTACTTTAGAAATTATTTTTTCTGCCAAAGTTTTTATTATGTCATTATAAGATAGTTTACAAGTTACAAATACTCAAAAGTTATAAATTTATTAAATTTATTTATCGCTGATTATTAGTTTAATTAGCTTATTGTGTTTAATTAGTTAGTGTCATATGAGTTTTAATGTTTCAGCTTGCTAAAACTTCTTTAGTTGGAGGCGACAGATACAGACAGTGTAAGTTTGATATATTTAAAAGGGATTTAAGCATCTTTAAGGCCATATACAATATACATGCATATATCTTAGTTGATTAATCACCGAGCTTGATTTTATTTTTGTATCTAACTCCAAGGCATGATGTTTCAAGCTTTAAGACTTCTAGAAACAGTTTATGTGGTCACAGACTCATTCTTCCGAAATACTAATAATGCGATATATTATATAAAATATAATGAAATTAACTAATATTCGTTAACTAATGAATACTTTCTCATAATATGTAGTTATTGATATCCTTTGAAATATAATTCTGAAGAAATAATAATAATAATAATACATATATCTAATGATAGAAAATTGTCACAACCCCAAATCGATTATATAAGTGATCCTAAGAAATGGTAGAATCTAATATGGAATTTATTCCATTGAACTCTGAGCAAATGCGCTATATCGTGTTCTCTTACCGCTAGTACCTATTGGAATTTTACTACCATTGTCTTAAAAAAAGTTAATTTTGTTACTTTTATATCGATAAAGCGATGTGGTGCAATTATTATACATTAATAAAATAATTTTTACAAATTTAATAGTTTAATATCTGAAATATTTAAATAATTTAAATTTTTATCTATATCCATGATATCCGAGTCCGAGCATTCTTTTAATTGTTCTTTATTGATTCGTTAAATAGTTTCAAAATTTTGTTAATTGGCTGAAATTTGCTGCAAAACATTCCTTTTTGACTTTATACATTGATGATTCTGATTAATATTACATATTATTTAATTTTAAAAATAAAGATTAATGAAATAAGACTAAGCATAAAAGTTTAAAAAAGTTCCCAATTTTGGAATTAAAATAAAGTGTAAATGTAAAACACAATGCTTTTTTTCATGTCCATCCAGAGCCAAATTTATTGGCAGTAGTGTGATATGCGCATTTGCTTAGTACAGTAATATTTTTGAAGCAACACATAAAGGTTCAGAAAGATTGAAATAAAGAGATAACAAAATGCATTACTGCACCGGCAGGCATATAAAACGTATGGACAAGAAAATAAGAATCACAACTTCACGTTTTAGAAATGATGTTCTATGAAATAAGGGGCGATTTGTAAAAATATAAGTGAATAGAATTAGTGGCGTTGTATTTCAAACATTTGTTTGAACAACAAATTTGTAGCTCTCCTTTAACCCTAAAAAGTTTTAGAAGCTGAAAAAAGCAATTGTTTAAGTAGTACGACCAAAGCTTAAAAAAGGTGAGTAAGCTGGGAAAAACATAATCTGGTAAACCTAATTATGGTAAGTGCAGGACTTGCCTGTGTGGTGAGCGATCACAATGTAGTTGTGGGGAAACAACTAGCTTGCACCTTGTTAAATTTACTATTTTATATCTCTTTCTATTCTGATGAAAGTAAATTTCCCCCGTTATCCGAAGTAAAAACAAATATTTTGACATGCACAATTTAAAATCTCTTTTTTTTTAAATATTTATGTAATTCCTCATTTTGATGCCATCCAAACTCAGAACCCGGGACCCCCCCCCCCCCTCCCCTCCTAATTTCGTCACTGACATCACTTGATGCAGCATAGATATACGTAAATGCCTGTGTAAAATATTTTAGATTTATTTTGTACGGATTACTACTCGATAAATACATATAAAATTCACATATAATTAAATTTATATAAAAAAAGCATATTATAAATAATAAAATATGCATCAAAAAAAAGAAAAATATACACAAGAGAATAAGTGAATTAAGTTCTCTAAACAACTTTAAATTGATACAAACTTGAATGATCTCCAATTAATCTGCAAATACATTTAAACACTAACATAGCTAAACTTTGCGGCATACTAGCCATCTAAACATCGTACATTTTAAATTTTTACATCGTCAAATGAAAAAAAAAATGCACTTTCAGACGAAATTTGTTTGAAAACAGTATCTCAATTTACTGTTTTTTATGGTTTTTAAAATAGTTTTCAAGCATGATTTTAAAAAATCTCTCTATCACGTACAGTCTGATTATGGAAGATTTGGAAGACCACGTGTACTTAGAACGATACAAATAGTTCAGCATTTGTTTCCGGCTAATATTCCACAACAAAATTAAAAAATATAATAAATTGTGTAAATGTCATTGATCACATATCTTCTCAATGCTATTTTAGAAATAAAATGAAAAATATGCATGGAATTTCATTAAATTAGACAAACTCATTCATGTACAGCCTATACTTGTTTCTGAAAAGGTATAAAACTCGATATAAAGGTAAAATATAAGCGTAAATTTTCTAAGTACTATGTTTTCAGAGACGCTGCTCTGTATGTAATTCCCAAACAGACGAATGTTTATAGCCTCGAATCCAATCGAAGAATATTATCCACACAAAATACAATTAAGAGTCTACGCTAGTCATACGGCAAAGCTCGCAAGCTAACGTTAATACTAATCATGGGATCGTCCATTTCAAATTTCTCGTTTAAATTTCAATATTTTTAAATGATTTATTTTTCTTCCACAGGGCAGCTGAGGTTGATTTCTAACTGGACCTCTTTATTTATACGATTTTGATTGCATATCCTTCTATATTAAAAAAAAGTAATCTGGAACTGAGCCAAAAACGAAATGGACCAATCAAATTCTGCGTAGATATTCCGGGTTATTCTCATCGCTTTTTTACTACGGATGTTTTTGAGGAGCTATTACTCTTTTTTCTAGCCATCCTACGGATTCGAAAATCATACCACCAGACGTGAAATAACAAGTTTTCAGAAATAAAGAAAATTATCACGGTCGGACATTAAAAACTCAAAAAATCCTTAAAAATCGAGTAAAAAAACTTATTGAAAAAATCTTTTTATATTGTTGCCAATTTCTAAATAAGCGCAAAGGATTATGTTTTATCTCAAATAAAAAATGTATTTGCGCGAGACTTAAAAACAATAATGAAAGTTTAAAATAATAATTAAATGATCACGTGTTGAAAGCAGGAAATAAAGAAAATTACGTCATAAAAATTGTGTTTACACATGAATATTAATAAATTTTTTAACCAAAAATAGAACCGACTTCAAAAACTACTACAAAGTAAAAAATAATTTTTTTTAGGTAATAGTTAATAAGAAATTAAATTAAGAGCATTGTATTTACCATGCATATTATTATATTTATGTACATTATTTTGATTTTTTGGAATCGGTGCCAGCCCAGCCAAGCCAAGTTAAAGCCATGTTACCATTTTTAAACATTTCATCTGATGTTATAAATGTGTATTCTCAAATGAGATTAGCAACTTATATGTCGACAAACATTGCTTTGGAAATTAGTTAATCACTTAAATCATAATATTTTCTACCATTTGATGAGTTATGTATTTTTTTATTGTCTCGTATTTATGCAGATTTAACTTATACGCGTGTTACGATTTATATTGGATATTGTTTTAAATTTTGTACTTGGCTTGACTGGCACCGACTCCAAAAAATCAAATTAATGTACATAAATATAATAAAATGCATGGTAAATACAATGCTCTTAATTTAATTTCTTATTAACTATTACCTAAAAAAAAATATTTTTTACTTTGTAGTAGTTTTTGAAGTCGGTTCTATTTTTGGTTAAAAAATTTATTTTTCGCTTTTTAGTAGTTTTTGAAGTCTGTTCAATTTTTGGTAAAAAAGTTTATTTTCGCTTTTTAGTAGTTTTTGAAGTCTGTTCAATTTTTGGTAAAAAAGTTTATTTTCGCTTTTTAGTAGTTTTTGAAGTCTGGTTTTTTTTTTTTTTTTGGTTAAAAAGTTTATTACTTTAGTGATATCTATATTTATATTAAACCATATTGTTGCTAATATATTTTTTATTTCACGCTAACCTTGGCAGTAGACTCGATTACGGAAGATTAGAAATTTTATCATTCTCACCTAATTGTCTTGGATATTGTGTCATAATCGGGCTGTATACTACAGTTTTGATAACTGTAACTCACTGATTTCGGTGCTTATGCTTAATGTGTACTGATTTTTACGATCCGTACAAGGTAAATACACTGCGCCAACAATGCCGCCTATAATACTATTCGGAGTAACCCCTTTCTTTCTATATTGTCACTCTATAGTTAATATTATGTAGTAGAAATATTAAAAGACAATTGCAGAAGCATTTATATACAACTGTATTGCATAATATAATATAGATATTGGATATTTTAAAGGCAGTTTCCAACTAGTGCGCCACAGGTGATAAATCGCCAAATATTTTCTGTAACTCGTACATTTAAATTGGATTTGAAACAACAATATATTTAATTATGCGCCAATAAACGCTCGTCAAAATATGCCAAACCGCTGTGAAACTGCAACAATGGAACTTTTAAAAGATTCAAAAGTAGATTTGTTGTGGCATAATTTATAGTTTTTATCCGTACGTTGTATTATATTTATCCAATTCACAATTTTATGTAATTTTGCTTTTCACATTTAGCAACACTCAAAACTTTGTTTAGATCGTAAAAAGTTTGTTCTATGAAAATAAATCCGACAAGTTAAAGCTGATTTAAATATGTCAGTCTTTTTATTATTTGCAAATTCACGTAATAGAATATTTTATGATATGAAATGAAAGTCGTCTGCCCAACAAATTAACTATTTTTAAAATGCTTATTTTTTTTTTCGTTTTTATTCAATTTCTGAAAAAGTACTGAACCAATTTTCATAAAATTTAAATGGGACCAATTCGAGAGTATTCTCTTTCGAATAATAAAAAAAATCACATAAATAGGACGCAAAGTTCCGGAGTAATCGGTGAACATACATAAAAGATTTTAAAAGATTCAAAAGTAGATTTGTTGTAGCATAATTTATAGTTTTTATCTGTACGTTGTATTATATTTATCCAATTCACAATTTTATGTAATTTTGCTTTTCAAATTTGGCAACACTCAAAAGCCAACAAATTATCTATTTTTAAAATGTTCATTTTTTTTCGTTTTTGTTCAATTTCTGAAAAGTATTGAACCAATTTTGATAAAATTTAAATGGGACCAATTCGAGAGTATTCTCTTTCGAATAAAACAAAAATCACATAAATAGGACGCATAGTTCCGGAGTAATCGGTGTACATACATAAAAAAAAAAAATACATACACGTCGAATTGATAACCTCCTCCTTTGAGTCGGTTAAAAATAAAAAAGATGAATTAAATTAAAAAGCATTATAGCCAGTTAAATGAAAAAGCATTATAACCTGATTACAGAAGATAGTCGCCGTTCGTGATCATCTTTTTAAAACAGGATACATTACCAGGTTTTAAGAGGCTGTGAAATCAGAACGGGGGTTGGTGAGCGTAGCGAGCAGGGGGCAGAGCCCCCTAGTATATATAAATAAACAGCCAAAACTTTCGGCATCAAGTAGAAAACCGTTAAATCTTTAATAATTATCAGGAAGAAAATAAAGGTTTTTAGAACAAAATTTGAGCATTTTAAAAACATCAAAAAACATTTGTATAATTACGGATAAATATATCAAAAAACAGGATATCAAGTTCTTTATTAAAACTGGTTTTATCTCAAAATGTCAAAAATGTGCTTTAAACGTATGGGTGTAAGATTTCTTTTCGACTTCAGATTCACTTCGGTTAAATTTGGGGCTGAATGTAAAGTTAATGGGGAGCAAGGTCAAGTCATTTATCTGTTCAGGACCAAGGAGCAAATAAGCAAGAAATTGTCTAACCTTTTTAGAATTTATCTTATGACTCCAGTAACAATATTTAAAATATATAGATATGAAATTGCAGTTTTGTTTAACGAGATCCAATTTTATATTAGACATTAAAAATAATTTTAATAAAAATCAAAGCTATGTAGTTTGTTACTTTGTTTTAACGGAAACATGAAAATGAAATATTGTAGTTAAAATTTGAAACTAAAGAGAATAGACTTCATAGATTGGAATTTTTCTGCTTTGTCAAATTTGACGGTTTTCCGTCCCGATAATTACCAAGAAGAGATTGTTTAAATTCATTCAAATTATAAAAATCTCATATGGACAAGAATGCATTTCGCCCGGAAAAATTAATGTTCCAGAAATCAATAACAGTTAAAAATTCAAGCATCCGGGATTTACAAATTATATTAAATTTTACCAATAGACATTAATGTATTACCAACTTAAATATTATCTTGCTAATATAAAATAATTTTGTATGAAATTTAAAAAGTTCATATCTGAACTAGATCTGACCATACTTACTTATGCACGTCTTTCCATCTTTTCCCAACTGAAATCCATATGAGCAAGCACAACGAAATCCAGATACCGGCGAGATCAGGCACATATGACTGCATTCATTGGACCAGCAAGGATTGGATACTGAAAATACATTCATGAACATTTAGGAAATTTAAATATTACAAATAAAAAACATTTAAGTGCTCTAATTCGTATTTAATGAATTGTTATGGTACAAGTAAATATTTCAGAATAGTTGCGCAATAAGCAAGTCCAAGAGTGTGTCAAATGTTTAAATAACTTTAGAGTCATTTACTTTTGTATGATAAATTAGACTGAAAGATAAGAAAATTTGCCAGTTTGGGTACTAGCGGATGGTGTTGCAATAGACACAGCACACAGCACACATCCACTGCAAACTAAAATGTCTTGCCGATTATTTTGTCTGCGATGGCATCTTCCGTAATCGCGATACAATTCATTTCACTTTACCCACAAATTAGTGAAATACATCCAGAAAGTATTAAAGAGAGTTCAAGTAAATTAAGTGTCAATTCGCAAATGCTTCACAGACTTTAAGAGAACGCATCTTAGAGAGTTCAGATAGAGACTGTTTTTGATCGGTTTTACGTAATACCAATAGCAAAAATGATTTTGTTGTAAGCTGTAAAAAAGAAATTCACGACAGATAGCGCCTTAAAAAGCATATTGTTGCGGTGGACAAATTCTCGTCAGACTTGCGCTAGCAGAGATGTACTCCAGTAGTCTAAAAATAAATGGTTATTCCATCTCCTTCCGCAGTAAGTATTCACATTAAATTACGTTTCTACAAATCTAACATTTTCTACTTTCATATCTTATACACTCCTAGATTTTATAAAGATATTTTTCATTTAAGTATTGAGAACGGCACCTTTATCTTCACTAGTTGGGGAATTTTTCAAATATTTCGAGATCACCTTGTGTATATGTTGACAGTTTCTATTGAGACCGTTCCCCTCACAAAAAGTAAGCTACCTATTGCAGCTGTTCGGGGTAAAAAAGTAATTTCGATCAATTTGTACATTTTCCTAGATCATGACCACCCTCCGTTCAAATTGAATTTATATATAGATTTTTCAATAGATGACACTTTATAAACAAATCGTTAGCAATCTACATTCAAAATGGCGGCGAGTTAAAGACTTCAAACAAATAAAAAAAAAATTAAAGTTATTTACTTCCATCTTATACCTTGATAAAAGGGAATCTAGAAAATTTTATTCTAGAGAATATGAAAAATTCTGAATTCTTTAAATAGGGAACCTTTGTTACTTTCTTGTCGGTACAGGTCAGAAAGACCGTACTGGAAAAGTGGTCTATTCCAGTACAGACCTAATACAGACATCACAATATGCTCATGTACTCAGTAACTATTCTTAAAATAATGTTCAACACTAGAAAGACCACAGTGGTTGATTAATCTAGCACCAATTAAATATACTTATTCGAATCAGAAATTTTTTTCAGAATTGTCAAAACGGACGCAGATGTAAATTAAATAAGTTAAATATTTAATAAAAATTTGTTTTTTTTAACTTTGACCATTCTAGGGCTGCAAATTTAAACTGTAGAAAAGTCAAGGGAGAAATATTTCTCGCTTTCTGTATTTGCACATTGATACTTAAGAATATTTACAGAAACATGCCGAAAATTAGAAAAAAACTCAACCATCCGAAACTTTTCTAGGGCAACTTAATTCTGACCTGAACACCAATATCCATTTTCTGTACATTCACACGTAGTTCGCATTAAACCCTGTGAAACTAAGTTGCAGCTGCAATTTGTCCCAAATTAAAGCCCGTTTCCGGAAGGGCTAACGGAAAAATATTCAGAAATTTATGAAAATTGATGGGTGTAGCAAACTTATGGCAGCATAATTTTTTAAATGCTTATATGTTCGACATAAATGCATATTTTCAAATGATTCATAAAAAGCAAACTTGTGTAGACAAGGAATACAGTTTTCACGAAAAACTTTCGTCGGTGGAAGTCTTATCGTAAATCAGTCAAATTTTCAGTCAAAAAAATTGTTTTCCCAATTACGCTAAGTGAAATAATTTCCAGACTTCAGTCTGCAGATACGCAAGTTAATATTTTACCGTGCAATCTACCATAATCCTGATTTCACCGAAATGCAACACTAAATTGTTGCAAAAACCAATAGAGACTGTTTTCCTTGTGACATTCTTTCGTTAATTTAAGAGCTAATGCCACCAATTAAGCAAAAGAAATCCCCTTTGTCACCTTTATTAAAAACACTTAACTATGGAAAATTTGAAGAAAAATTTCAAAGATTTCGTAATTACCTCTCCCGATATTTATACGTTACCCGACTACGCAAGACCGGATAACATATATTTTTTTCAATATATACAAATCTATACTTTAAAATCTCTACGAGGTGTTGTCTTCCACTGGAATATATTCCTGCCAAATTTCGAATCTTCGATAATACTATATTACAAGAATCAATATTGAAATCTCCTATAGAAGAAATTTTTCACAATTTTTTTTGGCGATTGAAAGCAATAATCAACTATTACTTAAGCATTTATATAGTCTCGGGTGCTATAAATATTGATATAGAAGCCCTCTAAAACTGAATCGGCCATTGCATTTCATTTCACAATACATTGAGGGTTTTTTAAATTACGAAACTAATGCGTAATAAAGTATTTACCTTCTAACTGTATGCTATCAAACTGGCCACTGCTTTCGGAAACTATGGAAAACATCCCATATTCATAAACCTGCTTCTGATCATAGTGATCTCACTAACTTTCGACCATCATTTAAGTTGAACGTGTCCTCCAGTTCCATGACATACTAAAAACATTTTTAGGTCTGAACAATTTGGTTTCAGAACTAAACATCCTACAAACACTAAGTGCTTAGTGTTTGAATTTGGAAAGAAATCAGTTGCTCCTTTGTTAGACATAGCCACGGCCTTCGCCAGACTGGCACGAGGATCCAATATCAGATTTACAAATTAATATCCCGTTTTGACTTTCATTTCATACATTGTTACCTTGGCAATCTTGCTTTTTACATCCGCATTAATACTACATTATCTGCACACCAATTTTTCACAATAGACATCCTTCAGTGTTTAGTTCTTGGAGCAAAGCTGTTCAACTTATGTTTTAACGATATAACCTTGTTTAATGTTCACTTACATTGCTTTATATGTGGAAGATACCACTATTTATGCCTCAGCAAACCTATTTTTTACAGAAACTTAAAAAAATCTAAACATGTTCATGGACTGGTGCAAATTTTAACGAGTTAAAATTAATAAATCGAAAACCTATTTACTTTCTACGACGTTCTCCTACCCCAGAACGAGATCCTTAACACTAGGTATTTGGCATCTTTCCAACGGAGAATAAAGTTTTATTCCTTGATAACTTTTCTTCAAAGAAACATTCCGAATATAAGTAACCGTCGCCAAAGCTTCCAAACCTGCAACTTCTTAAAAATCCTGCTCTAGTCGCAATAAAACACCAATATATAAAACCTGTATCATGACATTTCTGGTCTCTGGTTTCATATGCAAATCTAGAATGTAAGCGTGTAAAAAACAATTTAAGAACTATCAGAAACGGTTGCAGATACCTCCGTAACACCACCAGACGAGATTTAAATATTTGCTTTTTTTAAGGGTCAAAAGAGGTTCTAAAAATTTACAAAAATATCTATTATTCCAAATAAGATTATTGTTGAACTAAGATGTCGCGGACACCAGCTATCTGAAAAGACAGTTATTCAACAATACGCGAAGTGCGTTCTAAAAACGTTCCAAATTATTTACATGGACTTGTAAAGCATAGAAATTTGACATGAATTACTTTCCAAACGCTAATGCTCGCCCAGAACAGTTTTGTAAAAGTTTAAAAATTATAAAGGGTGCAAAAGAAACTCAAAAAATTTCGATTTATGCGGTACAGTTGGTATAGAAGCTTTGAATTTGGCAGGGCGGTTACTTTGAAAATGTTAATGCTAGGAACGTCTTCTAGACAAATTCAAAACTTAAAAGGGTGCAATGAATGGGAAACCTTCTAAACTATTTATCTGAAATTGTTAGGAATAAAAACATTTTACATGGATACTACTTTAGAGATAAATCCATCCAAGTTTCGAAATTAAATTGTGAAGGAATAAAATTTATAAAAAAAAAAATTGCGATTTCTGAGATATAGTTATAAAAGATTTGATATCTGGAATCTTTGAATTTGGCATGATTTCTTTTATGATGCAAATGCTCGCTAAGAACGGTAACTAAAAATTTAGACTTAAAAGTTGAATGAACGAAAACCTCCAAAATACATTTTAAATTACTATTTGGAATTTTAGTTATTCAGTTCTCATTTTTGCGTAATGTAGTACAAGAACGAAGTTTACTCAAAATATGGCTTAGTTACCAATTTGAATTATCCGTAGTGGTATAATTTCCTTTTGTAAAAATAGGCACCATAAATACAACTTGGCAGATTTAAACAATTACGCGAGCAAAGCTACGGATTTCGTTAATATTTTATGAAATATTTTTAATTACTTTAAATATCCATACTATTACTACTAACAATTAAAAAAATGTATGTCTAATTTGAAAGTGCCTTATTAGTCTTTCTCCTTAATATAGACTGTTTTGAAAATGTTAACTTTTTTACTTTAAATTTTTAATTACTATACATTTTTTATTATATTTCATTTTTAATGCTATCCTAAACTGTTTTGCTTCTTTAATTATAATTGCTCATTCTTATGTAGTTTATACTACAGTTACTGTCCCATCTATGGCTTTAAGTTTTAGAAATACAACTACTTCTAGACAAGGCGGAAAGTTCGGCATCAACTGGAGAGACCAAGAAATGCCTAAATTGTTCAAATTAAGGTCTTTTCCAAGATTTTTGGCGACTAAGATCTTAAAAGTACTGGGAACATTAATCTTTCAAAACTTATGTATAAACATATTTAATAACTTAAAGTTCTAAGGAAACTTTCAGAAACTAAATTTTCGGGCTGCCTAGATGCAAGGAATTAAATATGGTGGCAAAAGATTGTGTTTCAGTTATGTTTCATATGTGAAGGACCAATTAAGACAAAAACTACATACAATTATAAACAAAAATTTGAGATTTAAAACGTACTTTCGTTTATTTTTACATCAATCAGAACGCATTACAGCCATAGTTAAGATTTTTTGGGGGAGAGCTGCACATGCTATGACAAGATTTCAGATAGATCAGAGTCAATGGTAGCCATACTATTGTTATGAATTTTGTATATATCTGTAAATATTCCATTTGTTTAAATTTATTTTATTATTGTGAAAATTGCAGTATTATTAATGTATTTCCTATTGAGCATCATGTAACTCAATGCTAAAGGCCTCAGATGATTTGCAAGAAAAACAACCTTACACCCTCATCTTTATAATGGAAGTTTATGGAAAAATCGCCAAGTTGGCGATGGTTTTGGAGACTTATTTTTGTCGCCAAATTTGGCGATATATCGCCAAATGTCGCCATGTTGGCAACGGATTTGGCGACTTTTTGTGCAACCACACCCCCCTTATACCTATACATTGGGATCCTTTCTTGCTTGGGTTCTCTATCGAAAGTTGAAGTACTTTCTGGTAATTTCTAGCATACGAAGGCTCTGGAAAATTCTACAGTTATCTTTAAAGCCTATATAAGGGACCTCCACCAGTTCAGTTCAGTTAGTTTTCTGTCAAATGCGATTGAATACGCACGAGAGGCTTTGCATTGAGAACTGTGTTGTCTATGAGCGATTTAGTATTGAACAATACGCTATATTGTTCTGTGTGAAATTTTGCTGTGCTGTTATTAGATTTGAAGATTACTGAATATTTGTGTCTTTGAAAAGATATTGGTGTATTTATCGAACTGTTTGGAGTAAATAAAACCTGTTGATTGTTCTTATATATTGGCATCAAATCCTTTCGAACCCCGAGCTCACAACACTATTAAACATGCTTTGACCTCATTAGTTAATTTAGTAGTTTATTATTAAATTTGGTACAAAGATATAAAGCGCCTACTATTGCCAGTTTTTAGAACAAGTTCATGTAGAAAAAAAATTCTTACATTCCCAAATTGTAGAAAAAAAATTCTACTTTCAAATTATGGTTTTCTGACGAAGCGAGTTTCAATTTTGGAAATGTGTACTTTAATTTGGGACACTATTAGGGTCATTATGAAATCTAAAAATACCTGTAGCCATCAGCAACGGATGATAAACATGCACTCCCATGATATGTACACCGTTCTCACGTACTAGAAGTTTTACATCATGTCCAGTGAATTTGTTACAAGACTCCAAGGATAGCGCAGACCAATCAGTCCAATATATAGTGTCTTCGAACACCGTCAGAGCATATGGGTGGAACACAGTTTCATTGTATATAACCTAAAATTTAAAAAGCTTTATATTCAAAAAAACACTTTTGTAGATTTTAGTGGGAATTTGACAATACATTCACTTTTAAAGTTATAAAGTAAACATTTGACAAGTCTAATATACTCTTAATGGGCACGTAACGAATGTTCTTATAATGTTTTAAGGGTAATTCTAGTACAGTCTACTAAAAAGTAGAGACTACTAGAATTCGCGGATCCGCCTAATACTTCAAAAACTTCACCCAAGAGTAGTAGTAGGCAAAGAGATGAAACAAACCTCTTGAATACAAGTAAAAAGAAATTATATTTAATAATCAAAACTATATTTTAAGCAATTATGAAAATTATGCTGACAGAATGTAAAATGGACCTAACAGCCACAACCAAAAATTTTGTAACCACCCATACTCAAAGATCAACACTTTTTGTATCTTCTTGTACATTTAGGCATCCATTTTACAAGTTAGGATTATGTTTGCACTTCTGTAGATTTTTTCACTCAATATTCCATAAAAATCTTCAATTTATCAACAATAAAGAAATTGTTAGATTTGTCTTTTAGGTACAAAATATATTAAACAGATTGTCTTTAGCATGACAGACTAAGCTTTCAGGCAAAAACAATTATGGCCAAAATTTTATAAAAAACTAAAATATTCAATTCCTTTTGTTAGAAGTTTAGTTACCAAACCACTAAATTTGAAGTAAGGTTTGGGAATCTCTACAATGAAAGCATCAGTTAGCATTCACCCCCCCCCCCCCCCACACACACACAAGCTAATATTAGAACATTGTAACAGTTTTCGAATATTTGGTACATAAAAAGGTACAATAACTATTTACACAAATGGAGTCTAAAATTTACAATGCAATGACAAATAGATTTAATCCATTTTAGTTGAGCATTTAAGATTGTTTTTATAAGTTGTAATGCCAAGCTATATTTTAGTGAAGATTTATGAAATTTTTGTACTGTTAAGTTTTATTCTGGCCTATGATTCTTGATCTGAAAAAAGGATCTTCAGCTTCTCGGTTATAGTTGCTGTTCGCAAATGAACAGGTTTTTCAATTTTCTGTAGACTTTCACTCAATATATTCCATAAAAATCTTCAATTTATCAACAATAAAGAAATGAACAATGAAGAACAGCATGAATGTTTAATAGCAGCTCTCTTCAACTTCAGCAATGAAATGTATCCGAAAACTTTAGTTTTTCCCATGTAATTGTACGATAACAACCCAACTTTTCTATTAATGTCATTTTCTTACATTTTTCAGACATTTTTAATCATGTTAGAGAATTTCATTCAATACGAAATATTGTTTAATCAACTGTTTGATGTGTAATAGTTTAAACTACATGAAATTTTCAGTAATAAGCAGGTACTTTAAATTCTACTAAAGCTATTCTAAATATTTCATTTTAAAAATACCATTTACCTTACGGGAATTTCCCTTTAGAGATATGTATTCTATCCTATTTAGTTTAGCATCTGCCCAGTACAGCCTGTTTGTACTACGATCAATAGCTATACCATTAGGCCATGCTATATCAGACGTGACAAGTGGAATCCTATGAGACCCGTCCATTCCACTTCGGTAGATTCCCGCAGTATGTTCACCCCAATCACTCCAATATACGAATCTAAAAAAAAACAAGTATATTAAAAATGAATTCCATGATAAATTGCACAATTAAGTATGTTTATATTTTTAAAATTTTCAATATATTTCAATTTTCGACAATTGTTTAGTACAATTGTTTTGATAAGATTTTTGGTCATTTCATCAAGATTTAAGCATAGCCATTCAGGCACACTAACATTAGCATATTCATAGATTGTGTAAAGTGCTAAACAAAATTTAAACTGATCAAGTTTAACATTTAACTAGCGGCGCCTCCTTAAAAGCCTATTGTCCGGGAGGCATCGTCACATTCTTGCAACTAGTTTTGGCGCCGCTTATTTTGGTATGTGTTAGATTAGGTGGTAGAGATAACGAAAGAGCAAGCCAGCTGACGCACCAGAGAGACGTTTCCATAGTAACTTCACATAGCCAAATGCAAAGTAAGACTAATAGCAACCCGATTACGAATATTACCAGACTACGTGGCATTGCTATGGGAACCCCCTTATTCCTACGTTAATCTAAATAAAGGCAGCTGGAGTTTTGAAAAAGGTCAAAGCGGTGGACAACGTTAACGCATGGTAAATTTGACTTCAGAAAAAAAAAAAAAAAAAAAATTTAATATTTTTTTCAAAAAGCTATTAAAAGTGTTGCCTTTATGGAAAAAAAATTCTATTGTGACATGGTATAATTTAAAGACAAAAAAAAGGGGGGGGGGAATGTTCAGCTAAAAATGTTTCATTAAAGTTACGAAGAGATCAATATTTTGAAAAACTTACGTTTGACTGAAAAACGCTAGACGTAATTTTCACAGACATTAAACTATTAAAAATTGGTGGAGCTAGGGTGCCCATAGATCTTTAAAATGATCAGAGGAACGTTTCGCTGCTGTTTACTCGCTGCGGCAAGTGTTAATATCATAACTGCAAAACTTCCACATTTAACTGATGAGACTTTTCGCATATAAAGATTACTTTAAACCGAAATAAATTCGAAATTTCGAATGTTCAAGCTTGTGCAATTCCTTAATGCAATAAAGTAATCCTTGCTTTAATCCAACTGCTGTCGGCCTCAGACAGCTTTAATAAAAGTGCAAAATATATTAAGGTAACATGCGTTAAATGAGAGACTTCATTTTTAGGATGGTAGAAAATTGGGAATATATCATTCATTTTACAGTGTTTAAAGGATTCTTATAAAATTGAGTGGTCTTGCAGACTGATCACAACAGTTAAGGTTTTAAGCTTCATTTTAAAATTATTAAACCCGTATATTAACTATTTTCTGCACATTATACAGTTTATCTTTCAAATTTTGATAATTTGGATCATTCATTAGAAAAAAAAAAACATTGTATCCAAACACTCATTCTCATTTTGTACAAAATATTTTAGTTTCAGATTTACAATTAGACTTATCCCCTTCAGTTGTAAAGATTAGTCAATATGAACTGAATCTCCAGATGGTATTATAAAAGTGGCCTAAAATTTAACATAACTGATCTTTTCATATTAGGTAGCTTTCAATACAAAAAAGTCCTTCCGGCCTGTACCGGGAGGAAAAGTTAGCTTTCCTATATCTTCGTTTTAAAATTTGAGCTAATGTTACACGAAAACAGCAAGCTAAAATGCAAAGAAACGTTTACAAAAGATTCGTTAATACTGAATTTGAATAAGAAATTCGGCAAATTATTGAGCAATAGCCAAATTGGCTTCATTTATGAAGACTTATTTTGATCGCCAAATTTGGCGATATTTCGCCAAATGTCACCCAATTTTGCCAATTTTGTCGCCAATGTTGCCAATTTTGGCGTTAACGGATATGAATATATAGTTTTATGCGTATGATTTGGAAAATTATTACAACAATGGAAGAAAATAATTTGCGAGTAATCGCGTTAATGTGCTGTTTTGTTTCAAAATGCCAGCCACCCTAGAATTTCAAACTGCTCTATCTCAGCCATTTTTTAAGATAGAGATAACCAAAAAATGCTCTGGAATCCTTGTATCAAGGCCTAACACGTAATTAAAAAATAAATTTGAATTTTTAAATTTTTTGTATATTTATTTTGAGATTTTAAGTTATTTTACATCTTTAAATTGCCGCCATCTTGAAACAAGATGGCGGACCAAGCTGGCCAACGAACTCGGTTGAGACATTAGTGACCTTAATACACACAATTAGTTTCATCAAAATAGATTCATAATTACGGGCGTTATCGTATGACATATATAGATATATCCATATATAGATATATATATATGCATATATATATATCCATATATGCATATATATATCCATATATATCCATATATGCATATATATATCCATATATATAGATATATGCATATATATATCCATATATATAGATATATGCATATATATATCCATATATATAGATATATGCATATATATATCCATATATATATCCATATATATAGATATATGCATATATATATCCATATATATAGATATATCTATCCATATATATAGATATATCTATCCATATATATATCCATATCTATCCATATCCATATCTATCCATATCTATATCCATATCTATATCCATATCTATATCCATATCTATATCCATATCTATATCCATATCTATATCCATATATATATCCATATATATATCCATATATATATCCATATATATATCCATATATATATCCATATATATATCCATATATATATCCATATATATATCCATATATATCCATATATATATCCATATATATATCCATATATATATCCATATATATATCTGACCTATGTCATACGATAACGCCCGTAATTATGAATAGATTTTGATGAAACTAATTGTGTGTATTAAGGTCACTAATGTCTCGACCGAGTTCGTTGGCCAGCTTGGTCCGCCATCTTGTTTCAAGATGGCGGCCATTTAAAGATGTAAAATAACTTAAAATCCAAAATATACAAAAAATTAAAAAATTCAAATTTATTTTTTAATTACGTGTTAGGCCTTGATACAAGGATTCCAGAGAATTTTTTGGTTTACCTCTATCTTAAAAAATGGCTGAGATAGAGCACTTTGAAATTCTAGGGTGGCTGACATTTTGAAACAAAACAGCACATTAACGCGGTTACTCGCAAATTATTTTCTTTCATTGTTGTAATAATTTTCCCAATCATACGCATAAAACTATATATTCATATCCGTTAACGCCAAAATTGGCGACATTGGCGACAAAATTTGCAAAATTGGGCGACATTTGGCGAAATATCGCCAAATTTGGCGATCAAAATAAGTTCATAAATGAAGCCAATTTGGCTATTGCTCAATAATTTGGCGAATTTCTTATTCAAATTCAGTATTAACGAATCTTTTGTAAACGTTTCTTTGCATTTTAGCTTGCTGTTTTCGTGTAACATTAGCTAAAATTTTAAAACGAAAATATAGGAAAGCTACCTTTTCCTCCCGGTACAGGCCGGGACTTTTTTTTCAATCATTTCTTATCCGTAACACTTAATACGTACAGAAGTTAGTTCCTTCTTTATAAGTTCTTGGCACGTAATTTTAATGTCTTGTTCGGTGTGTTGTGGCTATTCAATTATAAAGTCTGAAAATACTTTAAATCTTAAAGAGAAAACCAATTCACTCACCCTTCAGCATGATCCAGAACTAGTGATCGAGGTTTTCCAACATTTTGATCGTGGAGACCGCTACACATAGAGCCATCTATTTTGCATACTAGCACTTGCTTCAGACCTGAATCTGTTATGTACAAATTACCGGCTATGTAATCTACTGCAATATCTTCAGGAACAATCAGTCCTGTTTAAAAAATAAAAAGGTTAGAATTGTTTAAAATCTTACGATTTGCTTTCTTTAAACGCGAGCATGGTAAAATTTA
Organism: Maratus michaelseni; assembly: GCA_963931845.1. Classification (NCBI taxonomy): domain Eukaryota; kingdom Metazoa; phylum Arthropoda; class Arachnida; order Araneae; family Salticidae; genus Maratus; species Maratus michaelseni. Next base: position 190,307,551 of record OZ007590.1, read on the forward strand.
ACTCTTAACTACTGCGATAAAAATGATCACGTAGTTGCTCTGAGCAGTGTCTGGAACCGCTTGATCGAAAGATTCATAAAAGGTTAGATTAACTCTTAGGATACAGTTTCTGTATTATACAATGTACAGGACAACTATGATTCAAATTCATTTATTCAGAAGTCTCGCGACAGTGCTAGAGCTCCAAACGAAATAAAACTGCACGAGTATGTATAGTTAAACTCTGAATCACAAATTTAGCATTAAAAAAATTAAAGAAGTGGTCTCAGACCGCTGACCGCAGTTTAGGGTTAATCTATGCATTTTACTTTAATTATTTGGATAGGACATCTTTTCCGAAATCAGCAGAGAATTTACAGAAATTGTTTGAGAGAGCACTTAAGAGCCTACATCAGTCATGCGAAAAAACGCGCATGCTAATGTTAAGTCTATGGGAAAGTTCATAGATTTCCCGCTCTCATTTTTAAATGTTTTTTGTATAGGATAGCCGAGGTCGATCTAACGTTGTTAGTTTACTTTTTCGATTTTGGTTCGTTTTTTTTAATATAAGGGTACTTTCAGAACTTGTTCAAAAATTGAAAATGTCAGATTATAAAGAAAAAAAGAGGGGGGGGGGTAACCAAAATCAAAAATGTAAACTCACAACGTTAGAGATCAACGTCAGCTATCCTATGCAAAAAATAAATCATTTAAAAAATATTAAAATGAGCGAGAAATTTGCCAAGAACCTTCCAATAGCGTTTCTTCATGCGACTAGCGTAGGTTCTTAAAATGTTACTCTTTTAAAGTTCCAGAAAACACTTAAAATACTTTTAAAACATCAAAACTAGAGAGTCCTTATAAATTTTGTAACCGCAATTCTACTTGTTAGACCTATTAAACCATACAATTTTTCCTAATACTACATATAGAACTGATCATATAAAATTTAGATTTTTTAACTTTAAAAAAGATTGTCATAAATGGACTTCCATACGATGGACATTCAAAACCTTTCAATTTCTCCCAACAGCAATTGGCGATAAAGCGGAGTGAATATGAATTCTTATGTACTATAAAAGAGCTAGAACTAATGCACACATTTACAATTAAGAACATACCGCAATAAGTCTTGATCCAAAATTTCGTAAATTCAATTAACATAATGCACTAAACTGAGTTTCAAGTACCACCTATGGACAATAGTGTAATAGTAACGTGGTATTGGAAATACCCATCTGTAAATTAATATGTTTAACAATACAAGATTATAAACTCAAGGGTAGAATTAGTAGATCGCAAGGTACTTATGAGATCGTGAACGCTGAAGCTTAAAAAAAAAAAAAAAAAAAAAGAAAAATACGGTATTCCATAGTTTGCACCTCAATATGAAGATTGGAATCCGGAGTATGTAAAATAAACGATTTAAAGTAAAATTCTAGGGGAATTCGTTTACGAAGATGTTATAGTATCGCTGGGTTTCAAGTGTTGCGATCCCATATTGTTTGTTTAAGTAATAAAGGTTGTTTAAAGTTAACTATAAATGACATCTTCAATTTAAGTTAAAAATTAAGCAATTTTAAAATCCTAGAGTTTTGTACAACTATAAGATAACGATAAATGCTATATACTTTATTCTACAAGAAAAACATGCTGTAGGCAATTGCAACATACAAGAATTGTCAGCGTTCTTTAACCTCCCAAGCGTTTAAAATTTTCATAAAATTACTTTCATGAAGTCGTTACATTAGGATGTACCTATATAGATCTATAATCACAACAGCTATGCATTTAAAGTTTGTTTGTAATAAACGTTCAATTCCTGTTAGACAAATCACCAATAAACATGCGTTCATCTACTGACTTTACGAGAGAAAGAAAATGCTTGAATATCACGATCCTTCGGCGGTTTCTTGGTAGCATAGTTAAGTGTTTAGTGTTCGTAAGTAGTCTTGTTCAAATCCGGATGGATTAACAGAAAATTTGTGTGCGTAAGATGCTTCCTTCCTGTAATTGGTTGTATGTTATAGATGTAATATCCGTTACGTGTAAATAATAATCCGTATAAGATCTAGTTTAAAATTCTGCATGTTCATCTAAAAAATTTTTTTAAGATATTTTCAATAGTAAAATTATAATCTTGTTACAATGAATGTTACAATGAATACCATTTTACAGAATATTTCAGTTTAACGAATATGCGAATTAGAAAAATCCTATACTTTGCCATTCTATATTCATTTTAACGAATTTCAGGATTATCAAAACTTCCAAACTAATGAATTTATTAAAGTCAAACTGAGTTTGCAAAAAAATCGAAAAACTAGAAATCCAAAAAGTTTCACTACCACACGATCTTCGAATTTTCAGCCTATCTTTCTATTTCTTGAGAGATTGTATGACATTGCTCCCCTATGCTTTCGTGGCAGCCATACTAAAAGTTAATGTTAGACAGGATAAATTTAACAGATTTCTTTTACGCCAATATGACCGCTAGAGAACTATTAACTGAATTAAGTTTTTCGCTGTACGACGGCAGCACACAATATAAAAGCAAGTAACATTCAACAATTTTCTTTTGCGTTTATAGTTTTACTTTGCGGGAATACTAACTAAATTTAAATAAAAAGAACGTTTTATTAAATCTTCAACTAAAGAATAAGCTTCTGCCATGGACAAATTTATGTTGATAAAAGTTTTCACATGATAGGTTTTTAAGGTGGTAGCGCCATTAGTGCGAAATTACATAACTAAAATTAAAAAAGTTTTTATTCTCATCTGGAGACCATGCTAGAAATTAAAATTAGATACATCACCTCTCTTATGATAACGTGCTTTATTGAGAAAAAAAAAGAGTACCCAAATTTAAAAGTGAGGAGTAGAGTTTCACTGACGACCATTTAGAGATAAAGAGGCATTACCGATTCAACACAAATTTCGTTTGTATACGTTTGGTGGGAAAGAGGCCAATTACATTTAAATAAAAATGATCCTATCTTGCTGTATGAAAACATTTGTGATTACTTTGAATCGCATTTTTAATGCAAACAATTTTAAACATACATGTAACTACAAATTCAAAATTCATCACAGATACTAAACTATCAACTAAAGTTGTCACATAAAAAAACAGCCAATCGCTAGATATAAGCAAATATTGCCTTCAGGTCTGTCCTTCCATACACAATTTCTTCAAATGATCTTCAATCCAAAAAGAATTAAAATTATTTATTCGGGTAGCTTACAGCGTTTTAACTAATGAGGGAATTGGAAACAAGTTCGCAACGCAGACGTTTGTGCACGAAACCAAATAACACGAGGGGCAGAGCCGCTCGTATGTAATAAAAATCTGAATTCATAACTTATTTTACGCTATTTTGCTAGTTAATATTAAATGGGATTATACTTTTAATTCTTACAAATTGTCTTGCTTAAAAAATTGACTTTCTTAAAATAGCAATGATTTTAAGCTTATATATATGCTTATTATATATATTTTTTCCGATTTACATCCATGACCAGTCACATGAGGAAAAAGGAACTTAATAAATCAGTGTAACGAAATTTTATCAACTAGCTGAACCCACCCGGCGTTGCTGGGCCCCATGACAACATTTTCTATACGAAGATGACTGAAATCCAAGGCTGTCGAAATCGGGTCGAATGAGGAAAACCCCGTCGTAATGGGGCCCCATAGAACCAGAGATCGGAAAGCTCAGCCTGGTGGTAGAAAGTGCAACTAAAATATTTAATCCTATAGATATCAATTCTAATGAGCCTAACCCCGTCGTAATCGTTCCCATAGAAACATACTCCTGTAGTTCCACCTTTCACTGCCAGGGGGCGCAATCTGTTCTGAAAGATACCTTTTCAGAACTCTCGAGCCAACCAAATTGCCTATAGAAATGAAATTTAGTATTTAATAACGGGTAAACATTGCCAAAATAGCGGAAATCGCGAAAGTGGGTTACGTAAACTACCAGTTTCGAAGTATGTTAATGTAGATATTTTAGGTAGCTTTCAATACAAAAAAGTATAAAGCTACCTATTGCAGCCGTTCGGAGGAAAGCAGTTCCGGAAAATTTCGATATATTTTCACCGATCATGACCCCCAGACCCCAAAACCACCCTCCGTTCAAATGTTGATTTTTATATATGTGTGTGTGTGTGTGACCTATGTCATACGATAACGCTCGTATTTATAAATCAATTTTGATGAAACTAATTGTGTGTATTAAGCTCACCAATGTCTCGACCGAGTTCGTTGGCCAGCTTGGTCCGCCATTTTGTTTCAAGATGGCGGCCATTTAAAAATTTAAAACTAAAATAAATATACAAAAAAATTAAAAATGCAAATTTATTTTTTAATTACGTTTTAGGCCCTGATACAAGGATTCCAGAGCATTTTTTGGTTTACCTCTATCTTAAAAAATGGCTGAGATAGAGCAGTTTGAAATTCTAGGGTGGCTGACATTTTGAAACAAAACAGCACATTAACGCGATTACTCGCAAATTATTTTCTTTCATTGTTGTAATAATTAAAACTATATATTCATATCCGTTAGCGACAAAATTGGCGACATTTGGCGAAATATCACCAAATTTGGCGACCAAAATAAGTCTTCATAAATTAAGCCAATTTGGCTATTGCTCAATAACTTGGCGAATTTCTTATTCAAATTCAGTATTAACGAATCTTTTGTAAACGTTTCTTTGCATTTTAACTTGCTGTTTTCGTGTAACATTAGTTAAAATTTTAAAACGAAGATATAGGAAAGCTACCTTTTCCTCCCGGTACAGGCCGGAAGGATTTTTTTAAACCCAACAGTGCGTTTTGAAGAAAATTTAAGTATGATCTGGTGTCCTGTTTTTGTCGGTATTCGAATTTCCTCATTCCATGACTATTTTTAAACCAGGGCCAAAAAACGAAAATCCCGTAAATGAGTTTTGGAAACCATTTTCTTTACAAAGGGTTAAAATTCCAATTTTTCGAAACTGATACCAGATTTTAAAAAGCAAAAAAGAACGTAGATTAGTCACTGTAATTTTAGTTTATTTATAAACGCAGATTCGAATTTTTAAAGATAGAGAAATCGTTAAAAATGCGATAAAAAACGTTTTCGAAAGGGTAATCCCGAAAATCGCGAACCGATGTACAGAATATACTTTTCCGAAGGGTTAACTTTCGTATTTTTTAAAACCAAAAAAGGTGGGTTTCAAAAGTGCAAAATCAGATATTTAACTTTGTGAACTGTATTTTTTTTTTCGGTATCTGTTGTAGTCCCGGCAGATAAGAGGCTCGAGAACGGGAGAAAAACCATGAATTCGACGCTTTTTTTGAGGGGGGGGGGGGCGGGAAATGAAAGTTTTTCAAACCAACCAGATCGTTCGAGAATAAGTAGGTTATTACGCAATTCTGGCCGTTCGCCCGTGGAGAATTTGGAAAACCGAAAAAGAAACGATCAGACTGTTTCTCTTCACGGAAGATGCGGTAAAAGAGCTGAGCATGCGCGAGCAGATTTTGGAAGAGTGATCTTCGATCAGGTTTAATTAATAACTACTAATTTTCTAAATATTAAAATTCTGAGCCTGATGCACCAGGAGAGGCCTTGGACTATCCTCACCTAAATTTTCAGACTTCTGGGTGTGCCCGATTTTCGAGATAGACTTTCTTTTATTAGTACTAGGACATCCAACCAGGGCTTTCCAGGAGAGAGAGAGAGACTATGCGAAAAACCTATTGAAAACGCCAAGAGATTTTTTTACTATAAATAAATTTTTAAATTGCCTCCCTAACACAGAAAATTTTGAAATTTAATAAAAAGTGGTACTTTCGGATTGGCCACCAGTTATTTCAATTATAAGTCTTAAATTTGCGTTTTATTTATACTATTTATTGCTTAATGAAGTTTAACTGTCGTTATGAAGTATTAGCTGGAAACAAATGCTGAACTTTTGTTTAAAGTGCAAACGCATTAAAATTTTGTAATCGTCTGCAAGCGAGAGATTTAAAGAGAAAAAAATCATGATTGAAATTTAAATGCTATAGCAAGTCTCAATTAAGATACCATTTTCAAACACATCTCATTTTAAAGTAGATTTTCTTCCCTATATAAAACTAAAAATTAAGAAAAAAAACGTGCGAAATTTAGAAATTTTAGCAAAAATCGCAAAATGGAAATTGTATAGTCAAGTGTTGCCATTCGCAAAATGATTTCAGCGTTACGCACGAACACTTTTGTCCTTTATAATATAGATAATCAACAGTTTTATGTCTCTTTTAAACAATACCTTAAGGATTCGTAAAACTTTTTTTTTTGTTTGCAGGAAGTATTTTTCGATTTCTAAAATAGAATTCGAAAAAATATTTCAGAAGATTTAAAACCTGAAGTATGAACAGATTTGAAATCCAATTTTTATATTGTTTATGAATTCCAAAACAAGGAAACTTCCTCAAAAACACTTTCGCAGAATCCTTTCTTTTCGTTTCTATCGTACCGGCAGACATTCTGTTTGGTTATGAAGAACTAACAATGAAACAGATTCACTATTCTTTGTACCAGAATGACAATTTTGCCTTTTAGCGATTTTCTATTGCAACTTCTGCATACTGATTCTGACAAATATACACATGCATTTTTCCCTTGACAAAAGTTATAAGGGCAGAAAAATGTTCTATTCATTGTTCCGTGCAACAAGTTAAAATTCTTACCTGACCTAACTTTGGGAAAATTGGGTGCTAAAAGAAGCGGCGAAGCTTAAGAATTCGAAGGAATAATTTAAGATAGAAAAAAAATATTCGTTAATATTGATAGATCCATAAATGAAAAATTAAATGTAGAATACCCTAGATTTTAAGTCTTCAGAAGCAGTTATTTAGAAAAGTTATCAAAGCGGAAGTTAACTATATAGAGACTTCATTGCATTAATGATCAAATTTGTATGGTAATTTAAAAATAAAATTAAGCTTTTATTTACATTGAAATTGGATAAAAAAGTCATTAGTAAAATTGGTAAATGTATATGGTAATGCTTAAAAAGGAAACACATTTATGTTAAGGTTAATTAAAATATTAACCAATTGGAAAATAAAATATTAACCAGTTAAAATTGTACTTTAAGTATCATGAAATATAAAGAAAAGAAAATTATATCTAAAAATGACCTTAAACGCATAAAAAAATTTTATCTGATAAAATTTAACTCACTTTTGCCAAAACTCAAATAAGTATTATATATAGTGTTAGAATATTTCATAAGATAGTGCCCATACTACGACTTCAGATTTGTAAACAGGAATTTCATATTCTAGGAGGTCGCTCAACAGGACGTTGCCAGCAACTCCTAAGTTTAAACATACATTGGGAAATCTTTAAAAGTCCCTCCCCCAGTAAGATCTGATATATTATCAGGATGAATTTGAGCTCCTGAAGATATTTAGCTTTTGTGCTATGGGATGTGGAGTCCAGCACGGGTCGGATTGTACCAACCCGAACCAGCAAATTCCAATTTAAGTCAATCCGCAACCAGACCCGAATAAGACAAAGTCCGACCAGCAAGAAAACCCTGCAAAAATAATTTTCGGCGACCCGCAACCCGAACTGAACCCGGAATGAAAGGACAATCTTTTAAATCATTATGGAAAGTAATGTACAATTATATCCAATACCAATTTTATATAGAAAAATGGACAAATCTATCTTTTAATATTCAAATATAGCAAAACCTCAGAATAGTGGACATCTCGAGATCGTTGAATAGAGTCCTGCACCGAATAGTTCTTTTTCGGGTCGGAATAACCAATTTTCTTTTTCTGCGTGTCGAGTTCACACTAGAATAATTCTTCCGGGTAATATTTAGGTTTATTGTAAATTTGTTGGGAATTTTACAAAAAGTTTGTACAGAAGTATCTTTCAGATGAAAATACCTATTTGAAAGAGTATATTATATTTACGCACACGTGAACATGCTACGTGGGCATAGATTTGGAGGTGTCCACTGTTCCATGGTATAAGCGTACAAATATAAGTGTCAGGAATTTAAACAGCTGTCCGGTTTTTGAGAATAGAGGTCTCATTGTATACGCATGTATTTTTATATCTGAAATATTGAACTTTTGAAAAAACTGGTTAACCCAAACCGCAAGAGTTAAAAACCCATCAGACCCGAACCGCGGGTCTGTTTGGGTAAAAATTGATAATATGACCAGATACAGGACTCATGTGATGCAATGTATAATAGGTAAATTTAATTTCATATGCAATGAAAGTCACTCAGGCACATATTCGATCATATGTGCACTTTGGGCATGATAAAACAGATCTTTAACCAGTCATAGCAGGCTTAAGTAATACCAGACCTATGTCATTTTAAAGACTAACCCCGCCGGGGTAAGACCAGTTACGCCGTACTAAGATAACTGCGTAATGCAGTTACCATAACCCTTAACTTCTATTTGCGGTTTCACAGACGGCTGATTGTGAATTTTCATGATTGAACTTAATTTCCAGTTTAACTATAGATTAGTGAAATTTCGTTCGAAGCTTCTAGGTACCATTGCTGAAGATTTTTCAAAAAGGTTTATGTTTAGTTCTGTACTAAAAGGTTTAGTACGGAAAGCGTATCCTATGAGTTACTGGAGCATTTTAATCATCTTTTGACTGAGCGGTTTCACACTGCTCCCAGTAGTTATGAGAAAATGTCACATCAGTTAAGAGTTATCCAGGAGCTATAGGTTTTAGATCCAAGAAGTAGGTCTAAAGCTGCGTAATACGCCTAGTCACAGTCCGGACAGGTTAAAAGTTCACTGCATTACTGGGAAAAGCCATGAAAGGAAATCTAGGCTTTGGAAAGTTAAAGGTTAACAAAACAAACTTTGCCTAGAATTTCATGACATGCCAGATAAATAGTACAAACATGAACCGTAATTTTAATAAGCTTTAGAGTTCATGATCGATCTAGTAAATAAAGGTTCTATCATGATTGAATGTTCGGTTCAAACCATTGTTATATCTATTTAAAAAAAAAAAAAGATACCTCTAAAATTTGCTTTCACTTATTTCCCCCCCATGAATATCTCCCCCCCCCCCCACACACCCACGAGAACTTCAGAAGACTATATTAATGCGAAATTAAACTTTAGAAATATTCATTAAATTTAACATTAATTTGACAAGAGATTAAACATTTGTAATAATTATAAGATATTAAACTCAAATTGTGAGGCAAAAGTAGACCAATTATCAGAAAAGTTTTGAAAAGTAATTCGAACTGTTATGATCTCCGACACTTAATTCCGTTCAGTGCACCATAGAGTTGAAGGCGAGATGATCAGGATCTGTATTAAAATTGGCATATCGATTTAGGCACATTATCATGAATTTTAAAAGATTCCCTATCGCTCATCAGCAAGAAATGACAAATCAAAAACTTTCACAGGAGAGAAAGATGATTTGTATGATTTTATTGTAACAAAATTATATCACGTTGCTCTGAATGCAACTGTGAAAGCGTTCATATAACCTTAAAAAGGCAGAAGACTTCGTGGATAGAGTACATTTCCCCCCACACAATTCGCCCCTATTCTGCGACTATAAATTTATAGTATAACAGTTATTCGGATGCTAAACGAATGACACTTTACTTGTAGCATAATTAAAATAAATCAGACTAATAAGTGCAACGATACGCAAAATTTTGAAGCTGTCACTTTTCTTGTGGGTGATAATTTCATTATCTTTCAAGAAAGTAATTAACTAGAGCTAAACAGACATCCAAAACAATTATACAATCAGAGTTTCACGAACGCATAAAACTAAATTTAATAAGAAATACTGTCTATAGTTCTTTTTTAAACTAAAACAAAGATTGAATGTTTAAGTTAAGCTTTTTCTTAAGGCAGACAATATTTGGTCTATAGAAATAAACCTTCAGATAAAAGACCGAAATAAAGATTATGGAAACAACTCTCCTCCAGTAACTAAACAGTAGGTAGCAAGGTTAAAGCGAGATGTTTAATGTTACCATGAAGTCCTGTATGCATAATTCTTCAAATGTTTACTACATAATTTTACGCAGTTTACTGAACTAAGTAAACCTTAATTTTCAGTTTTAAACCATTTAGGATATGTGCAATACGGGTGTGAACGTTAATGGTCTGCTTGACAGTCTGGTATCCTGAACTCAATGATGCACAAATAAAAGTTGAACTGTCAAAGATTGTCAAAACATTTAAATGAAATATTTAGGAATATTTATACAGATTCTAAATAAGAGTTTATAAATTTTCAATGGGCATCTAAATCTAATAGTCTTTTCCAAAACCATCCTTAGCAAAAGTATAAACCCCTATATCAATTAAAATAAGCACCCTTTTATTAAAGTATTACAAATTTTCATACAAAAAATGCAATAAGTTTAGTTGCATTTAGATCAGATTATTTAAATTCTCACAAGTATCCACTGACTAGACATTTTCTATCCTTTTCATACAAATTTATAATTTTAATAAAAAAGTATCAATTTTGCTTATTCCGTGAAACATTTATAAAATGGGAGACTATCGATTTAGTACTAAGCAGAAAAAATACTTTCGATAAATCCGGATTTTATTTGCTCACTTTTGCGATCTGCGTATTTTTTTATTTAGATAAAAAAACATTCGCTCCAAATGTTAAACCGATTTAAATATTCTTCAGAACTCATCTTACTATGCATAAATACAAATTGACACATTTAATGTTAATTTATATATCAATTAAATTGGCGTATCCAGTACTATGAGCATGTGAAAAGACCTATACTAGCGTTATTGACAAAGTAAAATTTTCAATAGTGGATAAGTGGGTTATGCTGTCCGACATTACAATTACTTTTGGAAGCTTGATATTAACAATTAGTTTAACACGAAAGCGAAAGATTTTTTTTAACTTAACATGCATATCCGAAACCATAAAACTTCCGAAATTGCTTACACACTACAGCCGATTTAAAGACTTGTCTACAGCCACAAAGATTTATACTTCTGGTAAACATTTAATTTAAACAGGGTATGTCAAACTTTTAAGTTAGTATACAGGAAACTCGCATGACATCTTTAAGAAACTTACCGTCACCAAGAACTGTTCTGAAGTCACTGCCATCTGTTTTCGCTGAATAAATTGAAGATTTATTAGATATTTCTAACCAGTACACTCGTTTATTCTTTGGGCAAACATCAACGGCTGAAGCTTTTGCAAACGCCCTTCGAACAAGGAAGTATTCCTGCGCACGCAGATAAATGGCACGAATCTCATTAAGGGTAGTGAACACAAGGAGAGGATCAGCTCCTAAAATGAAATAAAACATTTAAAGGACTTCAAGTACCTGTCAGTAGAGGTAGAGATTGTAAACATGTCGCCAAATTTTAGTAATTTTCAATAAGCTTCTGGGGGTGAGAGTTTCGGCTCAGCACTCTGAAACATTTGAATGGCTCAGTATTGTTAAGGATGTGCTCCAATCCAAACTTAGTTTGACTCATTTTTAAATTCATTTTTGCTCTAAAATGCATCAAATTGGCAAGTTCTCTTATTCAGAAACTTTATAATGTCCGCATTGGACGATTTTTGATAAAGGCAGAATATTTCAAAAAGTGCTGTCAAAGTGGACATTTTGAGCCGAATTCCCGAAGCAACAGTTCTTTAAACAAAAAAAAACATGATCGTACATTGAAAATAATTGTAAATCAATTTTCAATTAGTTGAACGAAAAATAAATACAAGTCTTATAAATCTCTTTAAACATGAAACTTTGTGGCGTGATTTTTGTACTTTTAAAAATGAATCTGAAAATTGAGTTGAGCGTGGAAAAATATTTTTTTAATACCGCCTTAAATACCCGGCACCAGTGTTGAATTCAGGGGATGGCGCGAGGGACACTCCCCCACGAAACATTGAAATGCCCCCGCCCGGAAGATTCCAGATTTTATGCGTTTAATTCTCATAAAATGCAATTCTCCCCTCCGGAACCAACTCTTCGGGCATCCTCGGAGCCACAGAAGTTCCTCATGGAGAAAATGTCTGAATTCAACACTGCCTGGCACGAATTACTAGTACAGTTGAACAAGTATCAAGTGTCGCTATGTGAAATGCACAAATTACCTTTTGCTTTGCACGTTCTGTTGACCAATTCATAACCATTTTTGCACGAACACTTGTAGCTCCCAGCGGTGTTTGTACATTCATGACTGCAGAATCCCTCTTGCTGACATTCATCAATATCTGTAAATTTTGAAAAATCGTTAGGCACTTTGCAGATAGAACTAAATAGATAAATACCGTCAAATACCAACCAGAGCAGGTTTTATTGTCCCTTGCATCTAGTATGTATCCATCATTGCAATAACATTCTGGACCAGCAGGAGTAGGTCTGCATTTCTGAGAACAAGTTGAATTTTCACAAGGATCCCCTGTAAATAATTGATTCTGTATTAAACGAAAAAGGCACTTTCGGTTAGCCAGTTACAGAATCTAATTGTAAGTTTATTTCTATAGTCATAAGGAAATAATTTGAGATCAAATAGAGTTTTCTATAACATTGTATAAGAGTAAGTATTCTGACCCAGTTTCAGAATTTTACCTTTTGCTATACTTTATTTTGAAATTAAGATTCCTAAATTTTACCAATTTATAAAAACTATAAAATCAAGTGATAATCTTTTAAACAGATTTGCCGCTCTAGAAGTTAAATTAGCTACAAATATCTCTGTTAACACAACACTAAAATTTAGTACATTAAAACAATAAATCTTGGTTTTACGACACCGAAAGAACTTCCTCTTTCATAAAACACTAATAGTGCTTAACATACATAACCCTTTGAAATAACCGTATAATGACTCTTTTTCTATCTTATAGCATGTAATTGTCCGCCTGAGATGAACATAATCTTATTACGTTTTAAGTCTACGACGCTAGCACCTACATTAACACGACCAGCATTTTAGTCCTTTGTAGATTGTAAAAAATTAGAATAATGCCTATACTAGCACTTTCATTCTGATAAACCCAAAGCGTTTGAATATAATTAGTCCCAAATTAAAGGAAATAGTAATACTGAATGATGTACGGAGTTATTTTTATCAGTTTGATAATCAAGGATATCCAAAGCTCTAGTCAATCATTTTGTTCAGTGGAATGACAGACTACGTATTGGTTTGCATACAATCAACGGACGTAATATTCAGAAATAACTAGTTTAAGATATCTTTATTGTTTCATTACATGCGATCGGTGCGCATGTACCATCAAGTAGATTTAATTTTTCGATTTCTTAAGTGAAAATTTTCACTTCAAATAGAGAAAGAATCACGAAATGAAATATTAAACGTACTTTGGACTAACACGAGTGTTAAAAGTAAATCTAGATAAGCAATATTTGCTACAGAAACCAATGGATCTTGTCAAACACTATGCAAGTTGTTTGAAACTTGCAAACGGTGCAAATAGACTAAATTTGACAATTTCAAAACAATTTACAGTGACTCAAAGTAAAACAGACACTATACATTATGACGTGGTGGTTTATAATAAAAAATAATTTAAACTAAATTATAAATTCTTTATTTTTAACCCTTTAGAGTACATATAAATCCAAAAAACATTAAGGCAAAATTCTTCTCGCATTAAGTTTAAAATCGATGAAAAATAAATCTCAAACCGTAACAGACAGTTTATAATTTTGTAGTTTATTTTTCAAATGCAAAATTTAAATCATAACATTAATATAACATGGGGAGACTATAAAGCAACCACTGTCCAACATTTAAAACTTAACGATTCAAATAATTTTGATAAAAATTAAAAATCTGTCCTCAATACCCAATTTTTCAGCATTATTCTTAACATTTCCTTCCATTTGTAAATACATTTTTCCACGATTCTATCAACGAGATTGTTAAATGATCCAGCAACTGATATTGATCCGCATATCATCACCGATCCACCATGTTGAAAGTTTTCTTATGTACTCTTCATTTGGCCTCCTACAGATATGTTTGCCCTCAGAACAAAATAAAATAATTTACTTTTATCCGTAAATAAAATTGTCTTATAACATAAAAAGGTTTGAAGTTTTGCAAATTTCAGGTCTTTTCAAACGATTGGTCTTTGTTCCCCCCCCCCCATAGCAACTTGTCCATTGAAATTTCTCTTATAACAATTCTTAGTTTCTCTATTAGCTCTTTTTCCAAAATACAGTTTCTGTTACCAGGGCTAATTTATGAGCACTCAATTTTGGGATATTCTTTACTTCTCGTATGATCCAGAGTTTCAGAATCAGAAACCTGTTTAGATTTTAATTTTCGAAGAAATTTGTTTTAAATCAATGTTTTACATCATGTACGGATGACTGGCTTAGTTTTAATATTTTTGCTATATTTCTTACTGACAACTCATCTGAAATTCTTTATTATGAGCTCACGAATTTCCAAGGACATTTGCAAATTGCCTTCCCGTTCTTAATCACGAAAACACAAATTAGCAAACAAAGAGCATATTGCAGCATTATCTTGGTATTGACAGCTTGAAAAATTTAAAATTTTTGCTTTAAAAAAAGAAACAAAATTGTAAGCTGCCACTTTAGACTGGTTTTCTCGCTTTGTACTTCAAATTTACAGAACAAAAATACTCAGGATTATTTTTATGATTAATCAATATCCAAACGTTACTTTATGAAGACTATTTTACATCTTATTTAAATTTTTATGTTGAAAATGAAGCGATAAAATATCGAGTATCACGTTGAGCCACAGCACTACAGAATTTTATATATACTTCATAACTTAATATGCAACATAGTATTAAATAATGAAAATAGAATTTAAAGATGAAATCTAAACGAAGACTACATTTCTGTTCATGTTTCCGGGTCTTTAAACAGTCGTATAGTATTTGATTTTACGCTCACGAGTATCACAAATCATTCTTTTAACTGGCATAACTAAAATTCTATAAAAAGATTGATAATTCATGCCATACAGGAGGTTTTAATGTTTAACAGATCATTGAAGATATTTTAGTCAAACTCATTCTTAAAAACAGTTAAAGTTAGAAACCGGATTCATGAGTATCAGGCGAGCAAGGTTAGAATATTTAATGTTACAGATAACTAAAATACGCGTCTGACTCCAACGGTAAGACTCCAACGATGCTCAAACAAATTACAGCAGTTAAGGGTTAACATAAGTGTAACAGAAGATTTCTTTGCTATTTTAAGCCATCAGAGACCGCTTGATCGAAAGACAAGACAACTTCTATGATATTGTTTCTGTACTAAACTATATGTGCACGACTTATTAAAGTTCACATATTTAGAAGTCTAGCGATAATACTAATCTTCCAAATGAAACAATCTTTAAAGTATAGCTAAACTGAAAATCACAAGTTAAAAATTATAATAAAGCACCAGTGTGAGAGACCGTTAACAGCAGTTGAGTGTTAACGAGAAAAATCCATGGAAATGTTAAGATGCCATTGGAGCATTTAATATTTAAACATCCAATCGATAGAACTGAAACAAAAAGAAATTGTGTCCAATATACCTATGTTTCTCATAAGACATTTAAAATGCTTGAATTCGCCAATTCAGAAAGGCAGTAAATATTAATCCTAAATTAAAACATCGTACAAACCCAGTTGACCCTGTCAGAAAGCTAAATATCCATTCTTTTCTACCTTTAATTTTAAATCTAAATACAGGACATTCAGACGGTCTTAATTTTTACCCAAATTTGTTTATTGTACAAAATTTTAAATTTCATTTACAGTTTCTATGATATTGTGCTCCCGTGGCATAACATTTATGAGGAATAGCGTAATTGATGAACAGCGGTTTTACAATGTTTCACTAACAGTTTTGAAATTACCTCTTACAAGAGTTTTCGTATCGCATCACTCACGCCATCATCGTTAGAAGTAAAAAACTTCTGAGCATTATTTTACCGAAACATCTGTAACATTCAAATATCTAAATTACCTTTAGTGATCCGTTTACTCAGTCAGTTTTTACATAGCTATTCAAAGTACCTAGACATTTTTCAAAAGTTAGTATTTTCTTTTATCCAGTTTTAAATTTATGAAATTAAGTTTGCACGTTGTCTAGATCTCAGGTGGTCCAATTTTACTCTACACATTTTAACAAAATAGGTATAAAATGATCAGATCTGCCCATTAAGGTGAAGACAACGAGGTCAAAAAAGGTAAACCAGCATGTTTTAGAACGTATAAAGGGTTTATCAATTTAAATTCTTCGTATGTGCATTGATATTGTCATGTTTAACATTGTTATTTTAAAGTCATTAAAGTCTGTCGAATTCACAAATCTATCAGTTTCATCTTTGCATTTGTTCAGCAATTTGTCTAAAGTAGATGAACTGGGTGAATACTTCACATGATCGCTATCAGACGTGCATAAGAGCAATTTGAACATGATTCCCAAATAATTTAATGTCGGCTTGTAGATAGAGATGTCTTTAATCAAATTTTTCATTTTAACGTCTGTATCTTTAACTGAAAAATCGCTTACAGCATTGTCAATATTCATTAAGTTAACTTTTTAAATCGCAATGGATTTCTTTAGTTTACAAAAAATATAAAACCAGTTTCAGATAAAGTTTTCTATTACACATGATGCTCTAAGATAAATGAAAGATTGTGAAACGTGTTAGAAGTGTAGGTTAATGATTTTCATTAAGATTTTTGGTTAAGTACTTCGCCTCGAATTCCTTTTAACCCTACGCGGTATTGACATCTATAATCAAATTTAAAGCAAGACCACAGAAATCAAATCTAATTTTCATTTATATTTAAAGCCATATCTTTAAGAAATTACGATTTTTTTAGTTCTAAAAAAACTAAACTTACCGCAATGCAAGCCTTCGTCGCTTCCATCGACACAATCGTTATGCTTATCGCAAACAAGACTTTGGTTAATACAAGACCCAGAAGAACAGAGGAATTCCGAGTCCAAACACAGTTTATCTGAAAAAAAATTAATTCAGATTAAATTTCACCAAATAAAATAAAGTTCCGTTAAATCTGTTTCAGCTTGACAAGAAAATTGTACATAGAATTAAAAGAGAAATAAACTAGAATTTCGGTGAACAACATTTCAGCATTTGTTACAGATAGAATTTAATAGTTTCCACACAACAGGGGTTAATTTTTATTCATTTAATTTAACAGCCTGCTTTAATATTTTACCTGAATGAGTTAGTGGTATAATTCAATAACCTTGGTCTTTGTTTCACTTACAAATACATACAAATTGACTTTTTCCCTTAAATAAAGCAAACTATAATAAGTCAACACTCAGAATTCAAATTTATGCATTACTTTCAGCGCACGTTTTTCACAAAACAGTGGTATTTAATCTCTCGCAATATTGACGACATAAACAGACAGCAATATCACAACTTAAATTCTTAGCATAAAATGTTAATTTTCTGCAGGTTTCAACAGATTTTAAATCAAGCTCAATTTCACATTTAGGTAGAAATATTTATTTCAAAAATATCCATTTAACTGCGGTGACATGAATTGTACGATACTTTGAGCGGTCTCAGAGATTGCTTGACCGAAGGATGAATAAAAAAAGTAACGCAACAAAATAGCTTATGTAAGCTTTGTGTATGGAACTATACATTAAATCCTATTCAGAAGTCTAGCGATAATACTAGGGCTGCAAACAAAACACGATTTCACTAGCCTCAATAGTTTAACTGAAAATTACACGTTAAACTAAATATTGAAATAAGCATCGATCTCTGAGACCCCTAATAGCAGTTAAGGGTTAAGCTGATATTTGCAAAGTTGGCTCTAAACGTGTTGAATCTTACGCCATTACCATTATTAGTTTCAGATTAAATTAACTTTTAACACTCGATTGGTCGGGAGCATACTCGCGTTTGCTTATTTGCCAACTTTTAAGATTATCTTCTATTTGAAGACTGGCGACATCTGGCAAGTATTTTAATAATCTTAACTTTATCTTAGATTTGAGATTAAGTAACCCCAACATTCAAATTATGGTAAAAAGAATAAGATATTCATAATAAATTAACGGGCAATGATTATTCTTCCGAAGATAATGTCAAACAAAATCAAACCTTGCTATTTATAATATGCAGGTAGGAAGTTCTCCTATTTCGTTTAACAGCGTTTTAATGCTAGAACGGTAATGTTTTATCCTATTTTTTTAACATAAGGCAATTTTTAAGCATGCTGATTACGGAAATTACCAATTCTTATATAGCCAGCTTTAAGCACAAGAAAGGTGTTGATTGGTTTATTTTATGACTGCCCATTATCTACAAGGGATAGAGACCCTCCTCCATGGAGGTCTTTCCAAGGGATCCTAACCCGTATTTACGACAAGGTTCGAAGAAAACCACGGTAAAATCCGAATGGTTTGGTCGAAGAGCGCGACGGGGGGGGGAAAGACCGGGGGAAAATGTTCTTTACATTTTTAAAAAAGTGCTTTTATAAATAGATTATGTTAAATACCTTTAATGAGCGACATTTAACTGAAGCGCACACATGCAGGACATGACATACCATACCAGAGTACTTCTTTAATCAACACTACTTCCGAATGATTGTAGTCTTATTCAATAGACAATTGTTACATTTTGCGGTAAAATAAGTCTCCGATTACTTTTCAATATGGAAGACGAGTGAAAAAAAATCTTACAACGCAGGTTGTCATACGCTGGACGTGTGCACCAGGGTTAATGACGCGAGAACATAAAATTAATACGTGCTACTATTGCAGAGTTAATATGAAAGCCAATTTATGTAGGATTAGAGATTCAGAATTCGCATAAGGGGGATATTTCCCTTTAACAGTTCATTATGCAGAAGCGGCTGAATGTGCTATCTCAAACTTTAATTTAGAGATGAAGTGAAGATTATTTTCTCTCCGAAGTAGTAAATTGTTATTTTCGATGAGCTGAAGATACAAATCTTGATACATAGTTTTAACCCCGAGATACTTTGAGTACACCTGTAGCCCACCGAGTAGATTGAGAATTAAATTTTACATTTTAATAAAACCTTAAATTACTTTGTTCTCTAGTGCAGCAAGTCAGTTACAAGTCAGTGGACTAAAAGATAATTTAACAGGTTAAAACTATGTAAAGGAAATAACTACACGTACTGGATATACTAAAAAGCCCTGAAGGAAAACGTTAGGGGCACGTATTTGAATGTATGACTAAGGCTGGTTTCACTCATTTTTTCAACACCACGCCACTTGTGAACAAACTTTCTCCCTTCCCCCCCCCCCCGCCCCCGAGCTCCTATTTCGTTCCCAACATAGCTCCTACCGATTCAGAATAACAGATAGCAAATGAGATTTACTTTTCAGTGCATCGACACCACTAGAGACTACCATGCATTTGTTTACCTTTGTGTACTTACAATTAATATTCCTCTCAATGTCGATAACTTTAGAAAAATTATGCCAATATAATAAAAATCTGAAACTACTCCACTCAACACGTGAATGGAACACTTCAAATACCAGGAAATCCTGAAGTAAAAATTATGTAAATCAGCATGTTCTTTATTAAACTAAATTACTTTAAAGCGTTATCCTCTTATCTTATTGTGTCAAACACAAAGCAATTCTGTCAACAATTTCAAGAGGAAGAATTAAAACTTCACCGAAAAAGAACCTTTTACATATTTTAGCATGTTTTGAGAAACTAGTTTGATTTTTTTGTCTAGTCCTTCAACAAAACCATACGCTTTTATTTAGTAAAATTTCTTGTAAAACAAATTGTAAAATTATTTTACCGCGAGAAAAAAAATTTACTACATAAAGTCACGTTGAGGTGAAAACATATGTCTAAGATTAACATAAAAATTAGAGATCGAGAAAATGTTTCGGTTATCGTCAGAGATGTATTGAAAAAATGTTCAAGTATCAGACCCATTTGTGACTTACACAAATTTAGAGATATCGTCATCGTAGTCTAACATTAAATATCTGACAGCACAGTTTGGGAGCAATAGTGTTCACTTAATACATAGACATCTATAAGCTGACAAAAACTAGTTTCGGAAACACAAGAACTTGGGAAAATTCTAATATAGTTATGGAATAGGTTTAAAAATAGCGAAAACAGATTCAAGGAATTTCAAATGTAAAAATGCCAGTATTTCCAGAATACGTTTTTATCACGATTACAATACTTTTACTCTCAGTATGACAAATAAATGGTGCAAACAATTGACTTAATATAAGAGTCAAAAAATCTTGAGTAATGAAAATTTTATATTACCATTTATATACTTAATTCCTGAATAGTGTTGTAACCATGTTACTCGAAAACGACCCAAATCATGGTTCTTTAATTTTTTCGACTTTGATTTAGATTCTTGATAGGGTTTACAATAATCCAAATTTACACAAGTCCAGAATATTTCTGATTAAAAATAAATTTAATATGAATGAGTATACACATTTATTTTTGTACAATATTCCACACAAGTGATGGTACAAGAGGTAGTTTTCGAAAATTATGGAAATTTAACCATTATGAGTACAAATAAAAGGTAATTTAATTATTCAATGGCAACCTTTGCTATATTATACGCGATAATTTCATTTTAATATCCTTTAGAAACTCAAAATTTAAGTTTAAAAATGCTACAAAATTCACGGTATACGTGAAATTTAAACAAAACCGTTTTCCAATACTTCATTGCTTATTCATAAAGTGATCTCCCACTTGTACGCGATACACTGAAATCAGTTTTCAGCATTAGTTTTTTTAGGGTAATTTTAGTCTTCTTAAATCTTAGAATTTATAAATCTAATTTTAGTTTTCAAATAGTGGTACGAAAAAGTAAATTACTGAACACCGTGTATAAGTGAGAGATTACTGGATTTAGGTCTTAATGCCAGACTGATTCAGATTTTCTGCAACATTTTCCTGAATTTTATTCTGCAAGTAAAACCTCTTTCACCTGTTTTACTTCTGAGCTAACTAAAATACTCCTTAAACGCTCGATGGGGGTTTAAATCCGGACTTTGTGGAGAAGTGACAAGTACGTAGAATATTGAAGAGCCATAATAAGACAATATGAACAGTGCGCGTGGGATCATCTTGTTTAAAGATATTGTTTAAAGTAATCCCGCGCGACAATTAACTTCAATTCACTGTCCTTCAAATTTAAAATATTTAAATATCCAGATCTATACGTGATTGTGTATGAAATCCAAATTTCCTACTGCTGCAGCTGACATACAGCCCCAAACCATTACACCTCCTACACCAGGCTTTACAATTTTTGCCGTATATCGCATTCCGTGTATCAACCTTTCTCCTCCAAACGAATTCGCCTATTTATACTGAAAATATTGAACTTAAACTCATCTGAAACAAAATTGCCCGTTTACAGAAATCAGGTGATACATTTAAACATTCAAGCAATTTTTTTGTTGATCGAAAAGATACGGTTTTCTCCTTACAGTTCTTTGTCTAAACCTAGCATTAATGGCTGTTCCGTTATGTATTTTATTGCCATATTTTTACAGCTCTAAAGCTCGGATTTTCTGAAATGCAGCGTTTTATAGTTCTACCATCTTTTTTTTTTTTTTTAGAGGGGGGGGGGGGGTTAATGGCGGCCGATTTGAGCTTTCTAATCCTTTTCTTTTTTGTACAGATTAAATACCTTTTGGATTGTGGAACCGCATTGAGACATTTCTGAAATCCAAGATTTATTCATTTTTAATGAAAATTAACTTTCTTTAACCAAGTTTTTTCGCGCCATTTTTTTAAATTCAGATTACTAAAATAACACTTCTAAAACAGGTATATTTGATTTTGTTGTGGATTACTGTGACACTACCACATTGTTCAGTGAAATATGCAAATAAGTAAAAATTTAAACAAATTTATTATGACGTGTGACGTATTTGAGCTATAATTTTATAATTTCAGTATATCCAAAGTAAATTTCTATTTGTATTTCATTGCATAATATAACAAAGGACGCCAATTATTACCGTTAGCTAATTTTATCTTCACTATGGTGAAATTTGCATATTTTAAGAACTACTCCCTGTACCATTTTTGAGGAACACTTTAATTTATCTGATAATTCGACACTTTCCATTACTAGATTAAATATTTTTTATTCGTATGAATTTAGTGTTGAAATGAGTTAGATTTAGGTGAACATGTGTTTAGTTTCAACTTTAATTCAAGTAGAATTTTTGGGATCGGATCGGATATAACTCTGCCCATGCAAGACTAGGCCCCAGTATTCTGCTCTATAGCAGATGTCTGCATTCCTGAGAAGGTCGACATTTACTCTGATGCAAGTATTGAAAGTGTTTTATACAACTTTGATGTAGTGATAGGCTTCAGTTTAATGATACTTTAAGGCGGTATTGAAAAAAAATTTCCACTCTCAACAAAATTTGAGACTTTTCAGACTCATTTTTAAAAGTAAAAACAAGAAAATTGGCGGCGTGATTTATAAAAAGATTTATAAAGGAACCTAGGTTTTTATTTTTCGTTCAATTAAAAATTTAATTTACAAACAATTATTTTCACAGTACGATAATTTTTTTTAGTTTCCAGTGCTATCGCTTCGGGGAAATTCGGTTCAAAATATCCATTTTGACAGCATTTTTTGAAATACATTCTGCCTTTATATAAAAAAAAATCCAAACAATACGGACATTATAAAGTTTCTGAATAGGAGAACCTGCCATTTGGATGCATTTTAGAGCAAAAATGAATTACAAAAATGTCTCAAAATAATCAGTTTTGATTTTAATACACCTTCCTCGTAACTGCGGTGACCAGTCTTCGAGACTGCTCGATTCAAAGATTTGTAAATGGTTTGATTAACTCAAATCTTTCTGTACTAAACTTTGTACTGGAGTAATTAAAATTCACCTATTCAAGTCTAGCCATGGTACTAGGGCTCCAAACTAAACTAAATTTACCTAGTATCTATAGATAAGTATGAATGGAGATATTTCTCATTGCATTACAGCAACTTCCAATCAATCTTTAAATACGTTTTACATAAATTTCTCCATACTTAGACTAAGTGTATGTATATAATTTTTTTACTTGACAAGATTTTAAAATGCATGTTTTGCATGCATGCTCTGCTTAGGCTTCAAAATCTGGCCCATTGAGAGTTTAATAGTATGTTAGGATAGAAAATACTTCCTAACAAATTAATACGAACTCTTGCCATTCTTAAAATTATACTAAAACAAACTTCAAAACCAAATTTCTTTCCTTTAAAAACAAAAGTGTTAGAATTTTCGTTCCGAAGAACATAATCGGATAGTCATAAAACAATATTTTCTTTAAAAATTTAGCCAGAGTGAAACAAACTAACAAAAAGATTCTAAATACGAAGTTTTATTTTTGCGTACTTCCTCGCACACATCCTGAGCACTACACGAATTAGGCAGATTTTTTAAAATTTGAATTTAAATCTAAGAACATTAAGAGCCTACACTAGTCACAGGAAGAAACACTCAAGCTAAGGTTAAGTTTATGCGAAGGTTCTTGCGCGATTTCTCGCTAATATTTTTAAATGTTTTTTTGCATAGGATAGCTGAGGTCGGTCTCTAACGTTTAGTTTATAATTTGATTTTGGTTAGTTTTTTTTATGAACAAACATTTTCAATTTTGGAACCGGTTCTGAAAGTGAAAGTACCCTTATATTAAAAAACTGGAACCAAAATCGAAAAAGTAATAACTAACAACGTTAGAGATCGACCTCAGCTATCCTATGCAAAAGAATAATTTAATATTAAAATGCGAGCGAGAAATCGCGCAAGAACCTTCCCATAGACTTAACATTAGCTTGCGCGTTTTTTCGCATGACTGATGTGGCCTCTTAACACTAGAACGACCGTTTGTGTCATTTCAACACCAAACTAAATTTAGCCTTCTCTACAGCGCATTTTTTACCTATATTCTTGAAATTTCATTTCTTTTAATCATGTTACGTAGTAAGTACAACGTCAAACTGCATTACGTAATTAAATTAAATTTCAGCCAAATTGACCTAAAACGTCCGTTGGTGTTTAGACACCAAGTAGAAAAGAAATAGTCTTCCGACAGATAATGTAAATTCATTCTCCAAATCTGTGGTATTTTTTTTAAATTACCAGTGGACATGTGCGAGTATTTCTCACAGCAGTCTAATAATTTTTAGCAATATCCAAATATTTTTTTTAATTCATTATATTTAAATTTCTACGTAAATTTAAGGATAAAAACGTCTGCAAATATTAGTCAAGCCAAAATATCGTGTCATTTATTCCATCAAAGTTGCAGTAAAAGCCAATTGAAGATAGCAAAAAAGCACACACGAGAAAAGATTAATATTGTTCTATTTACATTAGAAGATGACTCATCCGTTTTTTGAATAACATGAAACAACGAAAAATGATTATATTTAAAATAAAATTTAATCTTATAAAACATACCTTTTATTCTACACGTGAAATACCACTGCTTCGATCGATGGATTCTAATAAATCAGTTCAGTTTCAATCTGGCAGAAAGCTTAAAAATTGAAGAAAGTTAACCTCTAATATTTTTTTTTTAATTTGATTTAATGTGTTTTTCTGTAAAAAAAAAAAATCTTCGTGTTGCATTTTCACAGAAGTTTGAAGTACAATGACGCAATAGTGTTAAATTAGAACTTAGCGTCTATTTTGCATAATTAAATTGTGTCGAAATGACACCGGTGGTGATTTTAGGATGTCGAAATTGTTGGTCGTTCCAGTGTTAAATATATTCTAGGTCAAATATATCGCGAGTTTGTAGCAAAATGTACAAACACATGAAACATACAAGGTTAGTCACTTAAGTATTCGATTTTTTAAAAGCATTTTAAATAGAAATACCTGGAGAACAAGACTCTTCGTCTGATCCATCAGTACAATCTTTATTGCCATCACAGTGCCATCTTTTGGGTATACAATGGTTATTGCGGCAAAGATATCCGGTGCATTTCTCTGTTACATTATCTGAAAGACATTTTAATGTTATTTTCACCTATTTAAGACAACGTAAAATGAACGAAGAAATTGTACTCACCACATCGCACTTCATCAGAACCATCATCGCAATCTTTTTCGCCATCGCAATGCCACCTTTCAGGGATGCAGTGTTTATCAGATGCGCACTCATACTGACTGCTCAAGCATTCGTTTTGTGTTTGAAGGTTTTCTAAAGATAAATTAACGAAGGCATTAGAACACTTGTGATTTAATTTATAGTTAAGACAGAACATTAAATACACGATATTGTACTCGCCACATAGCACATCATCAGAACCATCGCCGAAAGATATATATTTAACCATCTGTTGAAACCTTCCACAGGGATAAGCTCTTATCAGATATGCACCGAAACAGAATACCCAATTTGTTTGAAGACTGCTCCCAATTTCTTAATTTTAGTTAAAAAGGTAAAACAATTTAATTTTTCTTCATGTTTGACATACATACAAGACTAAAAGGCACCTGTGTTGACCACGTTAAGAATCTCTATTTTGTTAAAAATTTTAACTCCTGCCTCCCTTTTTCTTTATTTTCTTTTTGCCATCGCCATGCCACCTTTTGCGTATGCAGGCGTTTGTCAGATGCGCAGACTGCTCAAGCATATATTGAGTTTCAAGTTTTTCTAGCAATTACCTGAACGAAACCTAAAATTATTCAGACTTACGGAGTACTTTAAGGAGTTTCGGGCTATTTGTGGCTTCTTAAATAATCCTTTTATGAAGTTTGACGTCTAAAAATTTAAGACATTAAAAAAAACTTTAAAAAATCGTTCATATTCTTGACATAACGCCTTTTGGATATTCCATATTAAGTGGCGTGTAGCATTCCGTGGTATCGGATTTTTCATTAGTTTAATCTCAGTCTAATTGGGGAAAAAAACACGTTAAAATATGGTCCAATTGACCGACTGTATGTTGTGAAACTTTACATTTTAGAAAATGGCGAACTACCAAATTTAATACATTTAAAAAATCAGATATTTTGTTTATAAAAACAGTGTTAAAAACACGGACTTCAGAAATAAACATTTAAAATACTAGAAAAGTAAATTTATATCCGTTTCAGATATTTTTGGCATGGATTTTAAAACATTTGAGCAA
Organism: Maratus michaelseni; assembly: GCA_963931845.1. Taxonomy (NCBI): domain Eukaryota; kingdom Metazoa; phylum Arthropoda; class Arachnida; order Araneae; family Salticidae; genus Maratus; species Maratus michaelseni. The sequence continues at coordinate 190,333,722 of OZ007590.1, forward strand.
TTTGCGTTTAATAGTTTTGCAACAGGCACCGTTCGCTCATACACGGCGACAAGGATCATCCGTTTCTTTTAATTTTTAAAAAAGGTTTTCAGAGAAAAACAATTTCATTCAACCAAAAAAAAGCGCATATTTTGAAGACAACTTATTTCTTAGGAATAAATTTAACAATCTATTTTTCTAAATATCTTTCATATGGGACAACTCGCACGCTGCAATAGTGTTTAGTTTCATAACTATTCTAAATCTTGTTCTTTATCAATTTTTTTTTACTATAAACTACCATTTAATCCACTTTTTTAGCTTCCTTAAAATTTCATATGTCCGGTGCTGGAATCAGGACTAGAACCAAGTAGGAATCCGAATTTAAGAGTAAACTGGTTTCTATAGAGGCAAAATTGTGTATGTTGTGTTTTTTAGCTTCCAAAATTTGAAACTGACGTACAATAGTATTAATAAAAAATCGTTCAATAGAGAGATTAGATTTTTTACATCTTAAGGAGGAAACGTGCGGTCCCCTCGACTAAACTGAATAGACTAATTCCAAGGAGATTTGATGACGTAGACATTGTTTTCAAAAGTTATCTTTGGTGCAAAAGTTTTTGAAAACTCATTTTACAAAAATATCAATGTTTAAAGTACAAATCGCTACAATTTCATATTTAAATAAAGAAGCTTTATTGTATGCGTAAACCCAATTTGATAACATACATACCTGGGAACAGATGTGTTACACTCACGCATTCATGTTTAGCGACTTATCGGTTGGCGCAATTTTCGAGCCCGCGCCAAACTAATAGCTAGGTTGCCATTAAAGAAAAAATCTTAAATTTGGCGACTCTTCGTTTTTATAACCGAATAAAAAAGGAAAAACTGTGCGTGAGTGTATGACTGAGCCCATACTCGTTATGTTACAAGTTTTCACTTATCCTGTTAAAATTTAAGGGGTTGAAAAAATACAAATGTACCTTACCAGGGTATATCTTTACAATTTCAAAAGCTTTTCAGCTGAATTTATTAAATTTTCTATAAAGGACGTCTTGCGTCTAGTGTATGTGGTAAAACTTCAGATATTTATACCGAAGTCTGTGGGCAATACTAAAAGGAAATTACCAACTCAAGTCTCAACTCATGCAAACTGTCTCATGACGAAGCTATTTGAACCAAAGTTTCACATCAAATTTTCTCTACTGTTATAATTAACTTTAAGAAACGTATACATACTTTTATATAAACATTGAAACCTTAATACGTACTCATTTCTATCATAGGATCCATGTCGCAGTTACTCTAAATGCAAGTGGTTATTACTCCAACTTCAAACATTCTTAATTATTAAATTTTGTTCAGTTTAATGCTTATACATAAAGTAAACTCATTTTGAATTAATGATATTGAAGCTAAGACAATAAATAACAGTTAAAAGAATATGCTTATGAAAATCGTAAATGCATAGTTACTTTCACTATTTAGAAATTACTAAACAGTACGAAATGAATTAGCATTTATATTAAATAACATGCCCTAATGTTCCTATTTTTACATAGTTCTTCACGACTATACAATCAATATTTAGAAGTGGACCAAATTTGAGATTTTTGATCATGCGGATTCTAATCACCAAATGCGTACAGGCTATTTGAATTTAGTAGCAGATATGTTGCACAAGACGTTCAATTCAAATATTCGGTTATATTTCGGCTTCCATTATCGAAAACAAACAGATGCGCCGAAAAAAAAAAATTAACGTACTTTAACAGATATGTTACAGTATATTTTTTCTCGCTAAAACGAAATCTAAAATTACCTGAAAATTTCCACAATCTCCTTGAACTTAAATTCACTAACTTATGTCTAGCTATTGAACTTGCAAAAGTTACTTCTAATATGTGTATTTTCCCAAATACAATGCGTAAAATCACGGGGATTTTTACAAGTATTAACTAATTTTTTCAATACACTAATTAGAACTCTTAGGAGTCCGGTTTAATAAACATAAAAGGGCCAATACTGTGCATTGTCTTAGAAAGATTAAGAGTTCACTATATTTTAAATTACAAGTTTATCGGCACTGTTCACTCAGGAGCAAGACTTGTACGTTTCTTTGATAATTTTAGAGTGCTATCAGCAAACATTTTTGGTACTGTATAATTTACGTTTATTGTATTAGACTAAACTTACCACAGTTTTCTTCATCTTTTAAATTTCCACAGTCATTGTCTCCATCACAGTGCCATATTTCTGAAATGCATTTACCATTGCCACAATCAAACCAGTTTGCAGAGCACTCTGTACCTATACAGGAAATACAATCAAATATTAATTTCTTCAGATTTTAGACGACAAAAGCTAGAAAACGACTATTGTATTTTAGATTTAAAAACCGATATGCCTTGAAAGAATAAAGTAACAAATATTTCGAAGCAAATTTCTAGAATGATTAAACACTTCCATCAGGTATAGTTTCATCACAAATAAATATACGAAGGTCTAAATACGCGAATTCATTTTAAATAGGAAGGAGCAAGAAAATTTTAATAAGTTTGATAAACATTGTTATAGGTTTTAAAGAATGTATTAAAATATTAACCAGGAAAGAAAAACTTTGCATATTTATCTAAACTGGTGAACATACAGGGATTTTTTTTGGAGGGAAGTTTACTGTAAAAAGTAATTAACCTTTTACATACTTATTTTTCAGTTAATAATTACTTGAACGAAGATATCAATGCAATTTATAGATTTATAAAATACTTAAATGAGGCATAATTGTGAAACAAAATTTATGCGATAGACCAATGCATTTTTGAAATTTGTATTGCAAATAAAAACGGTCAAATTAGAAAACATTTTCATAAAGTTTTGAAGACCAGTGCAAGAACATAGCATAAAAGTAAAAGCACATTTACTGAAAGTATTAAAAATTTTATCCATACAGAACGCTACAGACAACGTTTATTTTACATGGGCTCGTAAGGTCGCGAAACTAAGTTTTAACCGTTAACTTCGAAAGTGCGACTTCGGGGACTTAACGAGATTGTATTGTTCCTAACTTAAGTACACTAATAGCGTTATATTGAAACTATTGAAATTACGATTTACTTTTATTCTAATCTACATAAGTAAACAAGAGCATTGCAATACAAAATGCTTATCTCTTAAGATTTCAGTTTGAGTAAAATTCCTACTGTAGTCAAATCTGTTCTATTTCAACACTTTACTTCAAAAATCAGTTAAGTAATATTGTAGAAAAATAATTTTTAAATCGAATAATCCGATTAAAGTTCATCCTGAAGAGTTATGTATTAACCATGTACTGCACGTAATCTAGCCTCATCTAAACTTAGAAGAAACTAATGTTTTCAGATTAATTATAAATAAGCAATAGGGAAATTTTCAATTATTTCAATATAGTTAATGGTCCTACCAGTAGTTGGGAGTATAGAACAGAAAGGAGTAAAGTCAAAAGTTACCGAAACTTTAACATTTAATTTTAAGATAATTAAATCCATTTTTAAGTTTTTGTATAACGCACCTCTTTCTAAAAATTAATTTATGATTTCCAAGTCAGATATTTTATGTACTGCGTTCAGGATAACGCACATATTAACCTAACCGTATAGGTCAAATTTTATTGTGTTATTGCTACATCGTTAGATAATGGCTAAACAGGAAATAAACATGCATCAAGATTGGATTACGGTACATTTATCAGAACTTTCAGAATACCTGAACAAAATCTTCATTGTTTTATAAGGAAAATAAAATATCCAAGTAAAAAATTTAGAAAACTCATAAATAACACATTTTACTAACACACTTCAAAACTAGATTTCTGAATTTACCGTCTATAGCCGAAAATACTTATTTTGTGCAGCCCTGTATGTAAGTTATAGATTTGTATATATTCTACAAATATGCTGAAGTTTAGTTCAGTAAGAAAATATAGTTCAGTAAGAAAACTGTGTGAAAATTCACCTCTAGCAACTTCTACCAATAGACGGAAACTCTAATTTTGTACCGCCCCGTACATTTTTATACACGCCATTTAAGCTAAAAATTCAGGCTAAAACACGATTAAAACTACTGAAATCACACTTCCAGAAATTATCCACAGGTAGCCATGTATCCAGTTATTTGCGTGGCTCTATAAGATTTTATTTTCTAAATACATCTCCTGATTTTAAATATATTTCAGCTTGAAAATGCATTAGACAATTAAAAACAATCTTTAAGCAATTCAAGCTCATACTATAATTCTTACAAATTATTGTGTAGCTCCGCATGTGATCTACAACATTTATACACACCACGTAGTATGCAAAAACTTGCAGACTTCTACATTAACTGAAAACACATTTCCAGCAATTGTCTCCAATAGACAGTGCATCACAAAATATCTTGTGTCCCTGTATATGAATGATAAATGCTATGCACATTCTACAGCAAGTATTTTGTAAAAAACCTCAGTTTTCTGCAAATATTTTTGATATTAAAATGTAGGGAGGTTTTTTTTTTGGGAGGGGGGGGGGGCTTACTGTATATCCATTTACTGTATAGGAAGTTAACATTCCATGACAAATCAGCTAGCCCATTTTCGTAAGTTAAGGCGCGAAAGTTCGAAATAACAATTTTTAATAAAATGCTAAGAATGAATACTTCGACCGATCAATACAGCGATAGCTAACGTTCTTTTACCAATACTTTTAAAATTATTGCTAATATTAAGATTCAATAGATTTCCAATATTTTTAAACGAAACCAAATATGAAACTGCGCTTAAGTATTTAAGCGAAACCATGTTTTCGGTTTCCTTTGATTAGTATTAAAAATAAATAATAAGTATGAATTGAAAAATAACTTTTTGGGGTCAATTAAAAAGAAATAGTGCCCATAAGTTAGGTAAAGTATGTTATTTACTACTTGTTTTTCTTCAATATAAGAGTAAAATTACTATAGTCTCAAAAGACTTCCGAAACTAACAACTGGTTACTTTTTCCGAAAAGTAACATTCCTTTGTATTGAAAAGCCTTTTCATTTCCCTCGAAATATACAAAATTGGTAAAAATGTTTAAATGCTTTAATATTCTTACCCGACGACGAATCAGTCGTTGTTAGTAAAATTAAAGTAAACAATTCAACCACCACAATCAACATGGTGACCAAACCTTTTCAAAAAGAGAAGTCAAGGCTATTACGAAATTTATATTTTCTAATTAATTAGGGACTGGTTGCCAGTATTTAGTTGGCAATATCAGAAATAAATATCACTAACCTTGGGCCTCCGTTGCCAAATCCGCGTTTACATTATGGCGTAGCAGTCCACGACCTGCGTTATACACGGCCGGTGCATGAGGTTTAAAACGTCACATGTAGTGGATCATTTTTACAAGGTGATTGGTGCAAAACGGGGGGCGCGTCGCTTTGCACCAATCACCGTGTAAAAAGATCCACTACATGTGACGTTTTAAACGTCATGCACCGGCCGTGTATAACGCAGGTCGCGAGCAGTCACCACAGGTTTACGAGGTCTGCAAGGCCTGGGTTTTCCAACCAATCAGCATGTTTCATTGGTTGTTTACGCGCTAATGATTAGTTGGTCGTGTAATTTGAGCGCGTTCACGAACCGCAACCTGAGTTACGCTGGGAAACCCATGTGTAACCCGAAGCGTTCAGAGACCAATATCACGTGACTTTTTGCGGGTTAGTGGTAGCGTTCAGAACCGGAATTTACCCAGACTTCTCGGTAACCCACATAGACCGGGAGGCGGCAGCACAGACAATCACCTCATCGAGTTCACGGCTGAAATTCCAGAATTAGTTAAAACTCGATTTGCATATTAAAACGTAATCGGTCTGCCAAGTCATATCTTGGTGGAAAACACGTGAAAACCCGATTTTAGTGGTTGACTCGTAGGTTTACCATTGTGTTTTCCTGCACCCAGTTCTCCATGTTTTCATACCTTTGGGTACAAGAAAACACAATGGTAAACCTACGAGTCAACCGCTAAAATCGGGTTTTAAGGTGCTTTCCACCAAGATATGACTTGGCAGACCGATTGCGTTTTAATATGCGAATCGAGTTTTAACTAATTCTGGAATTTCAGCCGTGAACTCGATGAGGTGATTGTCTGTGCTGCCGCCTCCCGGTCTAACATTATCTGCAGAATTTTGTTGTGTAAAGTGATCACGTGGTTGGTAAATCTTATTTGTTTGTTTGCTTTATAGCTAACTGTAACTGTTAACTGTAGTTCTTTATGACTCCTACCAGGGCTACACTAGATACCGGGCTTGCTCATTCATTATCATGACGTAACAAATGGTGGCTGGCCGCTACCAGCGATTGGTTCAAAGCGAAACGACAAAATGAAAGACATACAGCGATTGTCACAAAACGACGGGCTCGTCGCTTTGCACCAATCGCTGGTCGCGGCCAGCCACCTTTTGTGACATCATGATAATGAATCCGCAAGCCCGGTATCTAGTGTAGCCCTGCTCCTACTGTACACTTGAATCCTGACCATTTGATTGGTCTACCTTTAACATGACTATGATATAATTGGTCAACGTCGCTAGGATGGTTCCTGCAATGTTCCTACGATCAAAATGTAATGGTAGATTAGTATACGTATGTGTTTTTATTGTAAACCTGTCCATAACTTTACCCAAAAGCGTTCACAGCCATTTTCACCGAACTGTACCCTGAAAAAACAATACGACGTCATTCTCCAATTATACGAGTTAACCGTGTTTTGGTGTCTGAACACGCTCTTTAACTCCTAGGAAGATAATGGACCTTAATGCTGCGTTTTCATTATGGTGTAACAGTCACCCCAGGACTACGAAGCTTGTGAGGCACATGTTTCTCGATCAATCAGCGTGTTCATTGGTTGTTCACATCGCTACTTATTGGTTGGATCTTCTGATTTAATGGCTGGAACGACGACGACTAGGACAATAACGTCATACTGTAAATGTAAAGGCTAACGAAAAAGAAAGGCTACTGCGGTGCTTTACGCGTATCTTTTTTTACAGACCGCGGGAGTCACGTGATGCTCGAATCCACCAATACAGGTGTACGAAAAGAGCACCACGTCACTCTAGCGGTCTGTAAAAAAGATAAGTTGAACGCACCGCGGTAGTTTGTCTTTTTCGTTAGCCTCGGTAAATGTCGAGGCTAACGAAAAAGAAAGGCTACCGCGCTGCTTTATGCGTATCTTTTTCTACAGACCGTGGGAGTCACGTGATGCTCGAATGCACCAATGCAGGTGTCCGAAAAGAGCATCACGTCACTCTAGCGGTCTCTAAAGAAAGATAAGTGGAATGCACTACGGTAGCCTGTCTTTTTCGTTAGCCTGGATAAATGTACATTTTTGGTACCATGGATTATGAATAAAAAGAAATTGACATAGCCTCAAAAAGGTGAAGTTTTAAATGTAACCGCCTGGTCAAACTTTCACCAGAAAATTTGAATAGAAATTTTCTCCTTATTTAAACGTCCTAGTCCTGGAGAATTTCTGTCAATTACCGGAAAAATTATTTATTCGTTTTTACTGGTGGAAGTTAGCCCCGGCGGAAATAGTCAGGCCGTACGGCTCTGCCATATTGTGACTACATAAATAATCCTCCTGTCGATGTCAGTGAATGAGATTATAATTCCGCTGGTGCAAACCTATACCATTATAAACGCACAGAAATGTTTATTTATGAATAGAATGGCTTATTTATGACCGAAATTTCGAATGAAAAAATCATTTAAATAGCGAGAAAATTTCTATTTAAATGTACTGGTGGGAGTTTGCCCCGGCGTTAATCGGGCCCTGTTGATCAGATGTAAATAAACAACAGCCACATTCTTGTGACTATATCCTCATTTACTTCATTCACTACTAGTAGACACTAGGTTCTCTCAATATGTGACTGGCGACATATGGGATAAAAATTTATTTGGTTGAGACGATTCTAGATGAAATCGTGTCACCAAGCTACTTGGCGAGGTTGCCATTATACTGATGCACCACGCTTAATAGAAACCTGGAGCGTACTGCACATGGGCGAAAATGGCTAGTCCATGTCGAAAATGGGGAAGTCCGTAAGTCTTTATCTTAGTACGCTCCCTAAGATAAAGAGCGGTGATTTCAGCTTCTTTTGTCGGGGCTATTCTCCCTACAGTGTGAATGGAATCGGCTTGGCATTCTGTCAACCGGAGTTCCTAGAAGCGTGGTTGAACATTAGCCAAGCTAATGCCATGCTTCTTCATTTATCTCACTCGTATAAATGAACTCGGCTTGGCGAGTAGCGCCAAGTCTGGAATGTATGTTTTCGTTAGTTTAGACACAAACGTCTGTCCAAGCTCAGTTTGAGCATGCGCCCTGTGCGCATGTGGCCAATCCCCTATACAGACACCCTAATAACCACTAACCTATATGTCTCCTCTTCTTTATTCATAGCTCTATTAATGGCGCTGTGAACGTAGGATGCGTGGGTCCGATTCCTACGAGTTTTATGCCCATCTCCGTGTGCACTTTCGAATTTTTGTGGTAGTAAAATATATGTTAGGCGCGTCACACACCAAAGAGACAAGAGACCGGGCACCACTGAGCTCCACAATAGAACGGAGAGCTAACTTCCTATTCTAATACATTTTGTCCCGTGGTACGCCCATGAATACAATGCCGAAGATTTTCGGAGGAAAATCTTTGGCAAAACACAGATTTTCTCCCATAGAATAGTATGGGATAGGTATTTTCAAATTAGATTATCTTTTAAAAATATTACGAAGTTGCTACAATTTTCACTGATATATATTTTTTATTGTAAAATCTACAGGTTTTATTTAAATTCATCGCCAATATTTAATTTGGTAATTGTTAAAAAGGAAATTTTATATAAGATCAAACAAAAAAAAGATAAAAATATGTTAAGTATTGCTCATAAAAATATGAAAAAACTGTAGAAATAGCCAAAAGTGATAAAAAGTGCGCGGAAAAGTTAAAAAAATTGCCTGTAATATTAAGAAAAGTTCATTACTTGCGCCCACTAAAAGTGTGATGCGGTTGCGGCAGAAATTGGATCGGTGAGTTAGCTCTCCGTATTATTATAGAGCTCAGTGCGCGACACACGTTGCACGTCTCATGAAATCGCGAATCACGACAGATGCAAGTGGCATTTTCCACTTTTTTATTCTCACACCAGATTGACACGAGCACATGAGAAACAATCGTTTTTGCGCTATCTATCTTCCGAAGAAACTTTCTCGAGTAGTATTTTTGGTGATTTTTTTTTTAAAAACACCATATAACTTTAAAACTTTATTCAATGTAAATAAAATTAAAAATTTTATTTTTCATAACATTTTAATTTAGCAAACACTAAATTAAAATTTTATAAATAATAATAATAATTTTCATTTTATATAGATTGAATAAAATATTAAAGTTATATGGCTTTATTTTGACATTTGACATTTTATTAACATACATCTGACCTGTGTGCTTGGCGTCTTATAAGTCATCGTCAATATTTACAGGGACGAGATAGCACACACAAGGAAATTTACAACACACAGAAATACAACCGAGAGCTCCACAAAGAGTGTGCGGAGGAGCCAGCGGGATTCGAACCCGCTCCCACCTACACTCGCAAGCGATTAGCGGTGCGATGCCTTGACCACTCAGCCACGGTGGTCCCTAGGGATCTTTATTTTATAAATGCATCTAAAATAGAGAGATTTATTTAAATTAATTGTCAATAGATGTGCCAATAAAACGATATTTCTTGAGACACAAATAAATGAGAGTTGCAGCTTGTATATTAGCTGATAGGAGCGCGACCTACGTTATACCGCGACCTACGTTATACACGGCCGGTGCATGACGTTTAAAACGTCACATGCAGTGGATCATTTTTGCACGGCGATTGGTGCAAAGCGGCGCGCCCCCCCGTTTTGCACCAATCACCGTATAAAAATGATCCACTCCATATGACGTTTTAAACGTCATGCACCGGCCGTGTATAACGTAAGTCGCGGTTATACACGGCCGGTGCATGACGTTTAAAACGTCGCATGAAGTGGATCAATTTTACACAGTGATTGGTGCAAAACGGTGGGCTCGTCGCTTTGCACCAATCACAATGTAAAAATGATCCACTTCGTGTGACGTTCTAAACGTCATGCACCGGCCGTGTATAACGTAGGTCGCGATAGGAGGGACGATAGCGGGACGGAAGCAGAAAACACGTCCTCTTGGTGTGTATCGCGCTTTAGGGATCTAGATAGATTTCTTGCTGTTTTCAAAATGAGACTGACCATTTGCGGAACTTTTCCTATATTACAAAATCTTCCAAAATACGGGCTTCTTATTCATGAATCCCGTTTCAAAATTAGCCAAAAATCTATGTGGATCTCTTCCTAGCATGTTCTATTAGCTCAATTCTTGGCAACGACTTAACGAATTCTTGAGATTATGTACACAAGACGAAAAACCCTCTGTAGACGAGTGATTCACCAGGAGTCGAACACGGTGCCTTCTCTTATGCTCAAGCGATTAGCGAAGTATTATCTCTAATCGCTTGAGAGCATAAGAGAAGGCTCCGTGTTCGACTCCTGGTGATTTGTTGCACACTCTTTGTGGAGTTTACGGCTGTATTCATCAGTGGTAAATATTTCCTTGTGTATGTCCAGCTCTCATCTCGACGAATACTTATAAGTGGATATTCTCCGCTAATCTATTGCGAGTGTAGGAGTCAGGGCGACGGGTTCGACCCTGTCACCTCCAATGCACACTCATTGGGGAGGTCCGGGCTGTAATTCTTCAATGATTTATTTCATTGTGTCTATCCAATTTTCTTCACGATGATGACTTATAAGCGGATATTTGTATCAAGCATACAAGTCAGATGTACTATGTTCTCAATAAAACAAACAAATAAAGCAGATATTGGTATCAAGGAAACTAGTCTGATGTGTGTGCTCAATAAACAAATTGAAATTTATTTTAGAAATCAGGAACCAATAACCTAATAAGTTACATAAACCTGATTGACCTGATAAGAACCAATAAGTTATATAAACCCAACTCTGAACGCTGTCATTACACATTTCGATATCGAAGATAGTTGTCGTGTTTACATGGTAACAATAATTTTCTCTATTGTTATCTTTGACAAACGATATTAAAATCGTAACAATAGTGCTCAAAATCGAGGTGTAAATGTAATATGCCTGATATCTGAATTACAGGTAAAGGTAAGGTGGCTAGATGCAACGCCACCTGTAGACAATGCTTAAGATCTCAATTTTGAAATCACGGAAGATCGGCTAATGATTCAACTGATTACATTCAACCATTCCTGCAACCAAAATTCTAAATGACTTTTTTTTTAACTTGCATAGGGCGCGTCCAACAGAGCTTCGGTATGTAACCGGTTAGTGACCGGTGAGACGCGATTTACGTTATACACGGCCGGTGCATGACTTTTAAAACGTCACATGGAGTGGATCGAGACTAACGAAAAAGAAAGGTTACCACGATGCTTTACGCGTATCTTTTTTTACAGACCGCGGGAGTCGCGTGATGCTCGAATGCACCAATGCAGGTGTACGAAAAGAGCATCATGTCACTCAGCAGTTTGTAAAAAAAGATAAGTGGAATGCATCGCGGTAGCCTGTCTTTTTCGTTAGTCTCGGAGTGGATCATTTTTACACGGCGATTGGTGTAATGCAACGCTCCCACCGTTTTGCACCAATCACTGTGTAAAAATGATCCACTCCATGTGACGTTTTAAACGTCATACACCGGCTGTGTATAACGAAGGTCGAGGGTGAGATCAGTTACTTGCCAAAGCACAACCTCAGCACGTACACTGCTGCTAACCGATCCGCAACCAATGTCGCTCGGTCAAAGTGACCAAAGTCACCGGTGAAGAACCTAACTCACAGGGAAAAGTTCTTGATTAGTTGGGTCACGTGATCGGTTACATAAAAATTTATTTAATTTGAATTGGCGACGCTCGATTGAGAGAAACAAACAATTCTCGCCGAGCTAGAAATTAATGATTTATTATTTCCTACACAATAATGTGGTGTAATATAACTACGTGCAAATTAACATTTTATTATCTGATTGTGATCAGAAGTCAATTATGTATTTTTGAAAGAATTTTTTTATGATTTACTCTGCCCCGCTTAAAAATATAAATATGATTTTCATAAGCATGTCATTAAATGAATCTTGGCTATATATTGGTATAGCCGATGGACATCAGATGATAGGAATTAAAACTTTACAGGAACCCGTAGTAGGTAAGAATTCATAATTTCATTTTTTACGATGATTGTTAAATTTTTAGTATTTGTTTTTAACCTTTATTTTCTCTGAAGGTGGAAATGTTAACAACTTTCGAACTATTCTAATGAAATGCTCGTTTAAAATTATATGTTCATGGATAGAATATATTTAACCTGTATATATTCGTACTCGTTAATTATTAACATATTTTTTGACATTTGTTTTCTGAAACATTCTTGAAAACTAATGTAATGCATTGGCATTTTCCTGAGTACTATCAAACTGTTTATCATTTTGAACAGGTGTATTACTGAACATTGATGATGTTTAATGTCTGCTTTATAGGATTAAAATAAATAGAAACCTTCTATAAGTTAGTTTCTCTTATATTAATTCTTTAATTCTCTTATATTAGAATAATATACTGCATCAGTTTGTATGTTATTAAATGCTTTTCATTCAAACTATGTAATGTATAAACCAATCTGTGCTGTTTTTAATGTATCTTGAGGACCTATTTAACCAAATGGCTTGTCTAACAGATACTTTTTCTTATTTTTAAGTAACTATATGAGGATTATTTTGCATTTATTTTCTGGGTGACTATGTAATGTTTTCAAGCCCCCCCCCCTTTCAAACAATGCTAGTTTATGCAATTTTTCCTTCACTGTAAAGGAATATTTACTATACACACAATGTTGACTGTGGTGAAGATGCTATCTTTGGATGATGGAAGGCAGTTTAATTTTCAGCACGATTTAGCAGACTCCTAGATGTGTAGTTTTGTAAATAACAAAGTAGCTATCATTTAGGGTTCTCTGCTGGAAAAGAATTGAGGAAGTGTTTGATGGAACTCTATAGAGCCATGCGAAATTGTGAGAAAGAAAAGAAGTGGAATATTTCAGAAGAAAATGGATTGTTTATATGGATTAATTTTTTTCTCAAGCTTATGAAGAAGTAAAAAAAAAATTAAATGAACTTTTGAGGTATATTGCCATGTTAGGTTGTTATCAAAATAGTTTGCAGACCTACAAAAATAACTGTTTGATATCATCAAATTTCTTTTTGTTGATGTTCCAGAACATTTTTTATGCTTTATTTTTTTATTTGTCTGTATTTATTTTTATAACGGTGGAAATAATCTTTGATTTACCTAGTATAGAGATACAATCCCATTTTTTCAAAAGAAAGAGCCCCAATAACTAACTATGCGGAAATATCTATGATATGAAAGGTAGATTGTGATCCCTACAATGATACGGGAGGGTTGCTAATTTTTTTCAAATACATGAATACAGAAATGTGCATGTTGAAAGTATCAAATTTTAATTACTCCAGAGGAAGTGCAATATCCCCCTTGTGATGCTACAGTGTCCCCTTCCTTCTTCTCTTGTAACTGCAGAAATTTCTCCTAGAGAAAAATGTCTTAATTCAAGACTTATTTTAAATATATTTCAGGTTATTATATTACTTGGGATGTACTCCCAGGCGGGTCAACTAGTGAAATATTATTGTTTCATCTTTAATAAATGTTTCATCTTTTTAAAATATGCATTTCTAACTTACCAATATTTTTATTGTTTATACACTATCTTACGCCTGTACTTTTATTTCTTGCAGTTCAAGAATCATGTACCTTGCAAATAAAAAAATAAGTGGGGGTATGCAGCTGAAAAAGAAGTTTAATCCCCATGGAGCATATACCACCCACACAAGAAACTGATTACTAGAGGAGAGTTGCTGCAAAAGGAATACTTGTTGAAGGAAAAACTATTTTATGACATATTAACTGAGGATGGTGTAAGACACAGGAAGAAGTGAGGACAAAAAGAGCCTATGTACATTTTTTAAATAAAGGCAATAGCTAAGTGGGCAGTCTTGTGCACAGTACCGTATCGGTCGTGCATTAGATTGCACTGCTAAGCTAAGAAAATATTGTCTGAGTAAGTAAAACTTTTAATTTACGAATCTTTACATGGTGCATTGTTTTTCAGTGTCTTCTTTTTCCGCTATTTCTTCTGATCTTGAATTGTTTTTTTAGTTATTAAATTTTTTAAAGATTTTTGCCTTTTCTCTACTTTTTTTCTTTTTCTGTTATTTAGTATCTTCTTTGCTCATTTAAATACTATGTTCAACTCTACAAGTTCTAATTGGAAATAGAAGTAAATTTTAATAAATTAATTGTACTTAAATATAGAGATGCACAGAATATTCGATATTCGGCCATATTACTGAATATTCACTTAATCCTAATACCAAACTATTTGGTTTGCCCGAATATCAATATATTCGGCCTAACCAAATACTTAAAGAAAACATTTTTATAAATACTTTTAAAATCGATTGGTAACTTTTATTTTTAACTGTCAATAAATATATTCAGGAAAATTAAGAAAAATAATCATATTTAAATAACAGGGACTGCTTCTACATTATTTATTTGCTGTTTGAAAAGCAATCCACTTATTGAAAAATACAGTGTTGTATCTCATCCAAGTCTAACTTTCATTTTGATTTAACTTTAACAATAATGAAGATATTGTAACAATATTTTAAAACATCAGACTTACTTTGCTTTCTGTGAAATATGATAAGTGCTAGAAATTGCCGCCATTGCACTGCAAACAACACTAAGCTAGACATTCCATTATTCAGAATGCAGCTGACAGTACATATAATGTATCGCTGGCTAAAAATCCATCACTTCAACTGATTTCATACAAAGCAAACCTAATGTGATGAAAATCTAAAATATTTTCATTATTGTTAAAGTTGTGAATGAAAATTAGAGTTCAGCTTGTAGTGAAACACCCTGTATTTTTGATTGAATAAATGGAATATGATGCTGGTTTCCTATACAGAAACATTGTCTTGACTGCATTATCTCCCTGTAAAGATTTAACTGAAACTTTATGAATACCCTGTACATTTACAACCTCTGAAAAAAAATCGTTCACTTTAGATTTTAACTTTGTCGTTCGACTTTAGACTCTCTAGTGCATTCAGAAACATTCTTGTTAAGTTGCGACCATTTGAATATATATATATTACTCGCTTCCTGCCAAATAAACATTACATGACTGTAAAAATTTCCTTCAAAATTTCTTTTTGATTTTAAAATATTGGTTTTTAATATAAGAAAATATTATTTGTTTTAGTTCACAGAAGAAGGCGTGGAGTTACATTTTAAAAAGTTTTAAGACTATCCTTCTTAAATAATAGTTCAAAGGATAGATATATTTTTTTATTGTAAAGTTTAATTGTGAAACGGTTTTGTTCATCAAAATTGTCTTTGTGTTAAATATGATGTAAAATTATTTTTAAATTAAACTTTTTAACTCTGAAATTTAGGAGTATTCTACTAGAAGTAGTTACTATTTAGCCAGCCAAATATTCGGTATTCAGCCAAATGGTTACTATTCGGCTGGCCTAATATTCAGTATTCGGTTCACCTGTGGGCTGAATTTTCGGTATTCGGCCAAAATCGCTATTCGGTGCATCCCTACTTAATGAGATCCTTTCTTCCCTTCATGTTTTTGTGGCAATCCTGTATTGTCTTCCGACCCAATTTGCAGATAGAGTTGAATTTCTGTAACTCGGCCAGATAAAGGAGTTTAATCCATGTTCGTATTAAATCTCATTGCTAACAATATCTATTATTTTGACTCACAGAAGATGATTTGGGATGTCCCCGTAAAAAAAATATACAAAACATAATTATTTTAAGAATGTTAAGTAGTGTACTTGCCTACCTTAACACCATATTAAAATTTCGTAATAATTATTAAATTTTTACAAAAGTTATTACGCATAAAGTCAAAAAATTACACGAAAACAGACTAAAAATACTGTTCGTATAAAAATGCATTTAAATAAAATTTTCATCACTGTTTACTGGATGTGGCACACTCGAACTTCTATAGCTCACAAATTACACTTTCACTATCAATTAACACACTAACCAACAAAATATGATGGTACTTTTCCGTTATACCAACACCAGGTCAAAATGTATGTTAATGTGCCATTTATTTTAAAACTGACAGTGCAAAAGATTTTTATTGCAAACTGTACCAAACATTGTGATTTGTTATTATTTGACCATGAATCATTTTTAGGGTTTCGTTCGTCTCACCTCTCTGTCTGTCCGTCACAGAGCCGGTTCTCAGAAACTGTATAAGTTACAGACTTGAAATTTTGTGTACTTACAGCTGAATATCTACTGTGACGCTGAAATCATAAAACTTTGGAAATGTCTTCATTAACGCAAGATATTAATTAAAACCTTAAAAACCCACTCATTAATGGATAAAAATATTCAACTAAAGGGCAGAATTTATTTGAATTGTTGTCAATTTGTAAAATAGCGGACATTATAATATTCCCCCTCAATTAAAAAATGTATTTACATGCGGCTATCAAACATAGAAATAAAGTTTTAAAAATATAATTAAATGATCACGTGTTAAAAGTAGCAATTTTAAAAAATCACGTAATAAACAAAATACTTGAGGGGTGAATACTAAAAAGAAAAATAATTAAATTATTACGAATTAGCTATTCTTCGAATTGAAAATATTTATTAAGTTACGTTTATTACCAACACTGAAATGGTTTTTACCATTCGGCAGTTACCTAATGATGAGGAATCTACAATATAATTGTTCTGGGACTTTGAAAATTTCCTTTTTTTTCTTCTTAACCCCCATGGAATGAAATTATGTATGAATTCAAAACTTTATCTGTAACAGAGATTTAACTTAAGATTATGTGGAGGAAGCATAGGGATGTGAAATAAAACATGGTTTCAAGCATTGTAGTTGCTTTTGATCTTCTTAATGCTTTGTGATTTATATATTTGTGTGCTAGTTGTGGTGGTGTATTTTATCTTTCTGAATTTTTCCCCCTGATTTTAGTTACCGAAACAATTATTTTCTAAATTTAAAATTATGAAAAAATGAAATAAAATATTAAATACGTTCCATGGCGTAAAACAGACTTTCAAATTTGCCATTTTAGCAGTAGAGTAGGATTCACTAAGTGATTTTTTTTCTGTCTAAATATTTATTTGCCATTTTTTTTAAACCGAATTACTATCTTTAATAAAGTTTCTATTTTATATTTTTGCAATTTTATGTATTACCTATTTATACCAGTACAAAGGACATAAGTGGTTTTCTTGATAAATCAAATATAGGTTATTATGCAGCAAAAATATTTAATATTTTTGTAAAATGTTATATGGTGCAGTTCATAAAAATTTTCTTCGCCCACAACATAAGTTATTTTCATATAAATTATTATTTACTCTTCTTATATATTTATTGCTTCATTCACATTCTCTTTGTAGTTTGTAATTTCTGTAAAAAAAAAAAAAAATCTAATTAATATACAGTAAAACCTGCTAAGACGGAATATCAAGGTATTAGAAACAATCCATTTCAAACAGATTTTAGTCCTTTATTCAAATATGCAATTTATTGTAATTATATTGTATTATTTTATCCGGTAAATGAATGTTTTTTGTTTAATGCAGGATTCCGATACAGATACCATTTTTACAGGTTTTACTGTATTTCGGATTTTATTTACATAGCTTCCAACCTTCCTTATTATTCAAATCAAACATATTTTGAAACAAATTTTATTTAATAAAATCAAATAAGAACCGTATAGAAACACGACACATTTTATTAAATAAATTTTCTGGCTCAAAATACGTTTATTTAACTCGGGAAGGGAAGAAAAAAAACGGAAGTTTGGCAGCTATGCGTTTATACTCATTGAAAATAGTTCATAAAGGTATTTCGGTGTGCGTGAGGGGGGAGGGTAGGGATATAGGGTGCCATCTGAAGTTCTGCCCATAGGCGTCAGAAACTGCTGGCGCGCCTATGAGAATACAAAAAAGAAATGCAAAAATCATTGAATTAGAGTACCACTATTTTCGAATAGTAATATCTGTCTTATTTAATGACAAAAATTCTGAGATTAAATAAAGCGGCGATTACAATTTGAAACTGGTCGGATGTGTCAATCCCAAAACTTTCTTCTTTCTCACACAGGTTTCGCATACACTAAAAAGAATCGGCACCAATTTATATCAAGGTCTAACTGAATCTAAAGTTTTATAAAATTCAGTGTATTAGTTCTTGAGATAGGACTATTGCTAAAATCGTGTGAATCCTGCAAAATGCAGCATAACAGCACCACCTGTTGGAAGATTTAGACCAAAACCTAATCAACAATAACTTATGTCAACATCTAACTGAATCTGAAGTTTGATGAAAATCCGTCATTAGTTCTTGAGATTTAGTTATCGTGATAATAAGGAAAAAAGTAGCATAGCAGCGCCACCTGTTGGGAAATTTACACCAAAACAAAAGAAGCATCTATTTATGTCAAGGTCTAACAGAATCTGAAGTTTGATGAAATTCCGTGCATTAGTTCTTGAGATATAGCTATCGTAAAAATCGAGAAAAAAGTGGTATAGCAGCGCCACCTGTTGGGATATCTACACCAAAACGTAATCAGCATCTATTTATATCAAGGTCTAACTGAACCTGAAGTTTGATGAAAATAAGTGCATTAGTTCTTGAGATAGAACTGTTGCGGAAATCGCGGAAAATGCAACATAGCAGCGCCACCTGTCAGACGATTTTCATCAAAAACGAATCAGCACCAATTTATATCAGGGACTAATTGAATATAAAGTTTTCTTCAATTTCGTGCTTTAGTTCTTGAGAGAGCGCCCACAATTTTTTTTTTCACATACAGACAGACAGACAGAGTCACAGACAGACATTTTCTAAAAATGGTCAAATCGTATTCAGGACTTTCTAAAACGTACAAATCCGACGAAAACCGGAAGTCGAAAATTTTAATGTATCCAATACTTTCTTCTTGTAAAGATAGAAGAAAGTAAAAAGGAACCAGGACACTAATAGCATTTGAAATTTAATAGTACCCGTAAATATTCGTATTCCAGAAAAGTAAGCATTGCCATATGCAGGACTTTCGTTAACGGGGTAGGATGGTACCTGGTTTGTACATTTCCTTATCATAAGTGCCAACAAGGAGGGAAGAGGAAGTCCCTTGCCCCACACTATATTTAAAATTAATTTTATTTACATGATTATTTAAAAAATAAAATTTATTCTTCCAAAGTGACTGTATAATAATTAAGCACTAATAGAAACTAGTCGTTGGGGTCCACCGTAATACTTACTTATCATGGATATGCATAATATAAAATATAAAAATAAAACATATATAGACTATTTACAAAATGCATTGCAATTCGATTCGATTAAAATCGTGGTTTGATGACGACAAACTTTAAATGCTCTATTACTGAATTGCGTAAAAGAAACATCCTTATAACTCCAAAATTGATAATCGTATTAACTAATGGTTTACTGCGTCGGATTAAGCGTCTCATTTCCAATTAAAATATATCTTTGAATTGAAATTTGAATGAAATACAGTGTCATGAAAAATCGAAGAGTTTGCAAAATATGGTTACAAATATCTCGGCAACTAATTATCCGATCAAATTCATTCTTTATGCAATTTTGTTTTTATTATTGTCTTTCATATTCACTCCCTAAAATAAACAATTTGAAAATTTTTTATATCTTTTATCAGAACGAATATTTCGAGAGTCCGAAAAAAATAGTTCCGTATAATCGAGGTTACTGAAATTAAATTGGCTTCTTCCGATTATTACATACTGAGTACATACCAAATTTCAAGTCTCTATGTCAAATTGTTCGGGAGATAGAGTATTTACAGACAGACAGACGGGCGGCCATTTTTTTTTTCTAAAAATGTTTTTCGGAATCTCCAGTGTCTGAAACGTGTAAATCCGTCAAATTGTCTTTCGATTTTCAAAACTATTACAAGACTTACCCTATACTACGTATGATGGGTAAGTAAAAAGAGATAAGAATTTTTCTGGAAGCTCTTACCTCTTAACCCCCTTGCAAGACAATTTTTAATTTTGTTTCCTTTTTAACACATCATGTGCTCTTTCATGTGTTTATAACATTCGAGAAACTTATTTTTGAATATTGAATATTTCTTAATTGTTAAATTTTCGTATTGATTTTTACGTTGAAAACTTGTCTTGAAGAAGTTCTAACAAAAAAAACAAGTTGGAAATTGTACGTCAAACGTGACAAATGAGGTGCGTTCGTATTATAGCTAGTTATATAACTATTCAGATCTTGATGATTTTTAATTCTGTGAAATAAATTATATCGTCTGCAGATTAATTTCTGTAATAGAATAAGTATCTCGGTCGCTTGACGAGTAAACCTCGGAAGCTCCTGTAACAAGAAAGCACCGATTTCTTTTTTTAAAAAATCAAAATTTCTTAATAAATATTTTTATTAATATCTCCTAAAGTTTTGATTCGATTTTTATAAAATTTTAAATGTCTCGACAAAATTCTGCAAAGTTAATATATCTTAAATTTCAAACCATTCGGTTGGGTAGTTTTTGCGTTGTTATATGCAGACGGACGGACAGACGGACCAAGCGACGACAATAGGTGCTACGTATTTATATAATTACGAACGCACCTAAAAACTAGTATGCGGTTACCATCACAATACTTTATTCTATATAAATCAAATCGTCTGCTACCAAAATTAAATGACAATCTATTTGGCCTTCTTTACATCTTTCGCGTAAATCGTGAAAAGCAAAGCATAGCATTGACACCTATTGGACGATATACACACAAAAACAATAATGATCTATATTTATGTGAAGGTGTGACAGAATATGAAGTTATGTGAAATTCCTTGCATTAGTTCTTAAGACATAGCTATGGCGGAAATCGTGAAAAATCAGACATGAAAAATGCAGCATTGCAGCGCCGTCTTTTCTGAGATGGACATCAAAAACTATAATCATCGTCTATTTATGTCAAGGTCTAACAGAATATGAAGTTTGATGAAATTCCATTGATTAATTATTTAATATAGCTATCACGGAAATTATGTAAATTCCAGCATAGCAGCGCCACCTTTTGAACGTTTTACGCCAAAACCTAATCAACACTATCGCATACAGACACACAAATTAACGGATAGACATGTTTTTAAAACAGTCAAATCGTGTTCAGGACCTTTTAAAACGTATCAATCCGTCGAAAAACGGAAGTCCTAAATTTTCATAAATTTGTTCTTGTAAAATAGAAGAAAGTAAAAATAGTTTAGATTATTTCAAGTTTATATTCTGTACTTTAAAAGAAAAGACAAGGTTATGAACAAGAGGCACACATATGTTCCAAAATTTGTTCCTTCCTAGATTTCTTTCTGTTGGCGCCCATGTCTTACTATTTTACGTGATATCTTCACTATTTTTGGAGATTTAGGGGAAGAGGAGCTGCGGTACATATTTTCTACAGAATATGGAGTAGCATTTACTTTTTAAATCTTAGAATAATCTGTATAAAATCATAAATGTTCAAGAAACACGTATCGGGAAATTTTACTATTTTCTTTTATCTTTTCACGTTGTTCTTTGAATGATATAAAATTTGTGTTACATTAATTATATTAAAATATAATCCTTGAATATTCTATTTAGTCTTTATCTAATATAATAGTTTAATTAGAAAATCAAGTAATATGTATATCATATATTCTAATACGAGCAAATCTTGTGTGTGGCTATATCTATATATATATATATATATATATATACTATATGGCCATTAATGACCGGCAACTTTCAATTTTAGACATTTTGTCGAATATTTAAAAATATACTTGTCAGATTCTTCTGGAATTTTAGGATTAAAAAGAACAGGTTTGGCTTCATATTTATCAATGTCGATTTGATAAGGAGGACAATTAGGGGGCTAAAAAAATATTAAAGAAAAAAAAGAATACTTTGGTTCACCCTGTAAAATAAAACGCACGAAAGGATCTATCGCTACAGAATATACATAGGCAGACATTGTACAATATGTGTATTCATTTGTGTAAGAATAGCATGTATATTATTAGAGATATAGCGATTTTGTTAAAAAATTTTAAAAATTCTTGCATGTTTTTTGCTTATAACATACAGGGTTTTTAACCAAATTTAACGCCCGTTTCAGAAAAATTGACAAAATATAGTAGAAATAATACAGTGCAATTGGAATATAAATATATTAAATATTTAAGGAAATATGGGCAGTTGTATAAAATAATTTTTATCTGCGCATGCGCGAAAGATAACAATGATTTTTTGCATAATTTAATAGTCCACTCTATCGAGCAACTTATTAAAAAAAATCAGTCAAATATCGTAAAAATTTAGAGAGATATCGGCGTTAGAGTGAGTTGTTTTTTAGCTTCTCACAAAAACTTGTTGAATGATAAGGGATTGTTCACAAATTGTCATGTTTGATTTTTATACTATATTTCATTTTTTATTGATACTTAAATTTGCCTTGGAAAACATCATTTCACCAGGTTTTAATAGTTTTGGAACGGATCCTTTGATTTTGATTATTCTTTTTTAGTTCGGATAAGTTCGTTAGGGTAGTTTTTCAAAGAGAACCAAAGTATCATTAAAAATTGGAAAAATAGTATGAAAATAAAAAATGACAATTTGTTGAAAATCCCTTATCATTCAGCGAGTTTTAGGGAGAAGCTAAAAAACAGCTCACTCTAACGCCGATATCCCTGTAAATTTTTACGATATTTGATTGATTTTTTTTTAATGAGTTGCTCGATAGAGCTGACTATTAAATTATGCAAAAAAATCATTGTTATCGTTCGCGCATGCGCAGATAAAAATTTTATACAACTGCCCATATTTTCTTAAATGATTAATATATTTATAATCCAATTGCACTATATTGTTTCTACTACATTTGTCAATTTTTCTGAAACTGGCGTTAAATTTGGTTAAAAACCCTGTATGTTATAAGCAAAAAACATGCAAGATTTTTTTAAATTTAAAAAAAAAATCGCTATAACCCTATTAATATATATGCTATTCTTACACAAATGAATACACATATTGTACAATGTCTGCCTATGTATATTCTGTAGCGATAGATCATTCCGGGCATTTTATTTTACAGGGTGAACCAAAGTATTCTTTTTTTCTTTAATATTTTTTTAGCCCCCTAATTGTCTTCCTTATCAAATCAACGTTGATAAATATGAAGACAAACCTGTTCTTTTTAATCCTATAATTCCAGAAGAATCTGACAAGTATATTTTTAAATATTTGACAAAATGTCCAAAATTAAAAGTTGCCGGTCATTAATGGCCATATAGTGTATATATATATATATATGCAAAAATTATGTTAAAAACGGCTCTAACGATTTTGACGAAATTTTGTGTCCTACCGTTTTGGGGCACCAGAAAACCATTGGGCTAGGTGACGTGTTCGAGAAAATTCGATTAGTGGGTCATTTTGGGTCATGGTCTAGCTAATTGTATCTAAAAAATGGTTCAAACGATTTTGACGAAATTTTGTATCCGACTATTTTCGGGCACTTGAAGACTATTGGGCTGGGTCACATGTTCGAGAACTTTCGAATTGTGGGTCATTTTTGGGTCAAAGCGGGTCAAATTAATTTTATCTAAAAAACGGCTCTAACGATTTTGATTAAATTTTGTATCCTACGAGTTCCGGGCACGCGAAAATCATTGGGCTAGGTCACATGTTCGAGAAAATTCGATTAGTGGGTCATTCCTGGATCATTGTGGGTCAAGATCTAAAAAGCGGCTCAATTTACATTAAATTTTGCATCCAATGGATTTCGAGCACGAGAAGACCGTTGGGCTAGGTCACATGTTCGAGAAAATTCAATTAGTGGGCCATTTTGGTCATGGGTCATTATGGGTCAAGCTATTTTATCTTAAAAACGGTTCAGAGGATTTGAAATAAATTTAGCACCCTACAGGTTTAGGGAACAAGAAGACTATTAGGCTAGGTCACATGTTCGAGAAATTTCGATTAGTGGGTCATTTTGGTCATGGGTCATTATGGGTCAAGCTATTTTATCTTAAAAACGGCTCAGACTATTTACACTAAATTTTGCATCCTATGGTTTTCGGGCACGAGAAGACTGTTGGGCTAAGTCACATGTTCGAGAAAATTCAATTAGTGGGTCATTTTGATCATGGGTCATGATATTTGAACTCAAATTTAATTTTGACCGAGCATGGCTCGGTCTTCCCTGCTCGTAATATATTCAAGTATACAACAAATACGTAATGTGTGTAAATTTACCTAATATCAGGTTATGTCAAAACTGTTTATAGAAAATATTTCCCATCCTTCATTTAGTATTACACTCTTTGTATTGTAAGTTTTAATGATTACTTACATTTAAATAATTTTTCGTGTTTTCAAGAATTTGGGAAAATATTTTTTCTTATTATTCAATTTACTTATCTATTCTTAAGATGTTTTTCTGAATACTACACTATATTTTCTTAGGCAAAAATATTACTGAACAACATTTTATTCAAATGATCTATTTCATTCATTATTAAAAGTAACATTCTTAAAAAATACACATTAATATTAGATACTTACATTCTGTCCTTTAGTTTTATTTAGAAAGGAGTTGCTTTAAAATTAGGAGGAAAAAAAGTATGCAAACTAAGTATTAACGATTGGCAATATACATTTAAACAAAAAAAAAGCGCTGTCTGTGTGGAGAGTGGGAGTTTCTTCAGCACCTCCCTGCAAATCAGTTATGAAAACGGAAATTATGTGCAAACAAAAATATCGGTAAAAACACCTACAAACTATATGAAAAAAGACACAAACGCAGTACAAAAAAATGGTGCTAACTATTTTAAAACATTCAGGTTTGTTATGGGAGGTTCAAAAAAAACTTTATGCGGAAAATAAAATGCGTAACTGAGGTATAAATGATTGTTTTAAAAAATGGGAAAAGGATAGCGCCCTAGAAGTGGAGGGGGGGGGGGAGTTCCATCCCATCCCCTAAAAACATTCGTATTAAACCTCATCTTATAACTCTAGTACAACTGAAAAGATTGTTGTACAAACGGGTACTAACGAGTGGCACTATCCATTTTTTAAAACATTGATGATGGGGGGACATGATGTCGAAACGGAGGCCCCACACTAAAAACCTTTTATTACTGTAGTACAAATAAGGTACAAGCGAAAAGACTGTTGAACGAACGAGGTATAAACGATTGTCACTTTCCATGTTTTAATATATTGATTGCGAGGGACCTGCCTTTTTTTTTTCTTCTCCATCCACCTCTAAAAACCTTGTATTACTCTAGTACAATACAAATTAGGTACAAACGAGGTATAAACGATTGGCACTATCCCTTTTTTAGAGGCAGCCCCATACTAATTTTTATTATTATTATTATTCTAGTATAAATGAGGTACAAACGAAAAGATTGCTTGTACAAACGAGGTGTAAATGATTGGTAATATTTTCGATAAAATGTGAAGCGGTAGGGGAGCTGGCGAAATTCACCTGGCTTGGACACCTGATTTTGCAGAAATACCAATTCCTACTGCATTACTTCTGAAATTACTGTGGTGCTGCCATCTAGTGACTTACAGACGTTTTTCTCTGAAAATTCGGCTGTTAAAATTCGGATTATTTAATCGTACAATGTCATTAAACAAGGTGAATATTACTGTTCGAAAACTGGTAGCACTGCGGTCGCAGGTTGGACATCTCTCATTATCAGCAATTTCTGCTGCTAATCTGCTGTTCTAATTAGTAATACAAATACGAAAGAAATTAAACTGTTGCTTTAATGTTTTAAATATTACATAAAATGGTTTCAAAATAAAACTGCGAAACTGACATTTCAGGTCCCTGATCGGCAGGATTTACTGTTTATAAATTAATATTTATAGTATTTTTTTTTAGATTTTTCAGAGATGAATAATCAAACATTGAAGATAAAAAGTAGCAAATTTCTAACAGATGGTGCGATTTAAACATTTGTCTTTTATCAAATTAATCATATTTTATAAAAATTACACTGGTTTACAAATTTAAACTCTTTTTATATACTTTTGATGAAACACCTATTTTCTTATTATACTACCTCTTACTAATGAAAGGCGGTATTTGAAAAAAATCTTTCACGTCACATTTTTTAAACTTTTACATTTTTCAATATTTACATTTTTAATTCTATAATATATCTATCACGTCACCCCCCCTTGTCAAATTGCATTCTATATTCTGTTTTCGTGTGTTTTTGAGAACTAAAGTGAGTTTGTTTTTGATAAAATGTCTAATAGAGTGTTTAAATTAAATTCTGATAATTTTTGTTACGCTTATGGACAATTTATATTCGAAAAAATGGAAGACCGATATCGTAATGTCTTAAAATAGAATATTTGTATTATTTTGGATTTTCAGTGAGTAATCAAGATAAAAAGTGGGTTCCACATGTTTTTTTTTTGTTAAAGCTGTCGGCTTATTCTTATATATTGAGCTTCGGGAGAAAAAAAGTATTTTCAATTTGGATCCGCAATACTGTGGAGAGAACCTTCAAATCACGAAAATAACTTATTTTTGTTTGACAAGAACTGCAGTCTTTAATTCAAAAAATAAACATAAAATTCAATATCCAGACATTCCATTAGTCTCAAAACAGATATCAAATTCAGAAAATCTGCCGCATCCCGTATATCCAGGTATGCCATTTGCGAGTTACCAAGATAGTGATAATCTGTTTATCGAGGATGGAAATAATGACGAGTTCGTAATCGAAGATGACAAAACGCCACATTTAATAAACCAAAATGAGTTTGACCTTGTGCGAGACTTGCAACTATCTAGATCTAAAGCAGAGATTCTTGCCTCTCGTCTACAACAGCGGAACTTATTGACACCAAATACCAAAGTAACTTATTATCGAAATCGAAGTCAAATTTACAGCACTTATTTCACCAAAAGATTTTTTTTTTTTGCCATGATATTCCCGGACTTTTTAATGCGATGAATCAAAATTATACGGTTATAAAATTATACATATAAAATACAAAATTATAACTGTAATATAAAACCATCTTTACCAATTGGCCATGCCATAAACAGTAAAGAAACCTATCAAACAATGTCTCTTTAATGAAAATGATACAATATGAATCGCACAACTGGAAAAAATGTGGCAATTTAAAAGTATTTAGTATGTTACTGGGCTTACAGGGCGGGTATACCAAATGTTTTTTGTGCCTGTGGGATAGTAGAGCTTAAGAACACCATTACATAAAAAAATATTGGCCTGTCCGAAATAAATTTACTCCAGGAAAAATGAATGTGAAATATACATCTTTAGTGGATCCGTAAACTATAATTTTGCCACCATTACACATTAAATTGGGCCTAATAAAAAATTTCGTCAAAGCCATGGATAAAACAGAGTTGCTTTTAAATATTTACACAAATTTTTTCCAAGTATTTCTGACGCAAAATTAAAAGAGGGAATTTTTATCGGTCCACAGATACGTAAACTGATGCAAGATAAGGACTTCGAAAAACTTTTATCCGCTAATGAAAAGAATGCTTGGGATTCCTTTAAAATGGTCGTCCATGGATTCTTGGGAAATCATAAAGATGAAAATTATGAAAAAAAAATATTGTTTTATTAAACTATCATGCAATGGGTGTGAACATGTCTCTGAAGATACATTTTCTCCATTCACACCTGGATTTTTCCCTGAAAACTTGGGCACCGTGAGTGACGAGCAGGGCGAGCGTTTTCACCAAGACCTTAAACTTTTTGAAGACAGACACAAAGGTTTTTGGGACGAAAGTATGTTAGGGGACTACTACTGGTCTATTTTAAGAGAAACAGATCAAGAAAATTATAAAAAGAAAAGTAAAATCAATCATTTCTAATTTTTTGTTTTTATATTTCATGTAATTATTTTTTTAAAGTATTTAATAATAAATATTTTTTAAACTAGACGTGACAGATTTTTTTCAAAAATTTTCCCGTACTCAGTGCACTAGAATCTATGAAAAAATACACATTTCGGCAAAAGTATATAAACCGTGTAAACCAGTGTTATTAATCTCTATGAATATGAAAATTTTCGCTTCCTAATTGGTTTAATTGATTGCAGATTATAAATTACGGAATTCAGAGTTCCGAAAAAAAAATTATAATTTAATTTCTAAAAATTTATTAACCACATGAAATTATTAGCAGCTGTTCGTAAAAAAAAAAAAATATTATATTCTGGTAAGTGTACTTTAAAAATGAAAATGGATTACTTAGAAGCTTTCTGATATAACTGAAAATATATGCACGATGACCCTTCCTGAAGTATTAATTTCAGTAATGGCAACACATGATGTCCATTACTGAATATTGACTAAATAAGCATTCCAGTAATAGGCACGAGTCATTAAAGCTTAAAAATAAATTTTTGTAAGTGGCCAGTAGTGTATGGAATTAAAGGTTTTCTATCAATATCAAAACAAAAACATTTTGCTAGAAAATAAAGATATAAATGTTATACCAGCTTTTCTCTTGCTCGGTAAAATTTTCAGTTAAAGACAGTGGAATTGTGAAACATTTTCTGTCTAACTTTCACTATGCTATGCCGGTGTCTATATTAAAAGATTGTGCTTTCCGATAGTGATAAGTGGTAGCAAATACTTATTGATGTATTTGCGAAATGTTAGGAATATTACATTGATGTCATACAACATAGCTCGTGCATGCGCATTTTTCTTCAAAAAGAAAGAACTAAGTATATTGCATGGAGTAAAACAGTTTGCCACTACTCTTTAAATGTATTTTTTTTTTCATATGTGCAGTATGGAAATAAAAAGGACAGTGTTTTAATTCGTAGGAAATGTCCTTTATCTAATTCTGTATTTGGCATCATAAAGGGTAATCTTCATATTAAAGTTGCGCTAGACTAAACTAAAAAGTTCTAACGCAACACCCTTAATTGAGGGGGTCTGAGCAAAAACTGCCAAGCCACATTTTTGGTGAAATAAATCTAACACTATAATCTCTTGCTTAATATTGTAAATTATAATATCCTTACATATAATTTGTTTCCAATGTCACTTTGTTGCAGCATATGTCCCCGGTTTCGTTTTTGCCCCAGATGTTTATGCCCCCAATGAAGATAGCTAAATTTTCAAAAAACTTAATAGTAATATCATTAAAGTAATGCAATATTGTTACTCATAATATCTCAAATGTTACTAGGACATTGGAGAAAGAACTTTGTTATAGATCTTATTTTAAGTATCTGATCAAATTTTCAAGTTGAAATATCTCAGAAGTTCAAAAATGTGGCTTAGCACTCTCTTGCCCCGACCGCCTCAATTTATTGTATATTAACATTCCTTAGGCCGAAAACTTGAGTACAAATTTTCAAATTTGTATCGTTAATTTTATAAATTTTGTAAAAATTAACCATTTAATTGTTGTGGTGTTTTGGGGTTCTTTCTAAAACACAACTTACTTAAACTTAAAAAGCTCATTTATTACTCAATCTTCACTTGACAATTAAATATTTAGAAAAAAATAAGTATACCCTGATTAGCTCCACTGAAATCTGTTGCCATGGAAAAGGTAGCAAATTATATTAAACTAATCAAAATATCAAAACTTAAGAATCCGAATAGGTTAATACAACAATGATAATTTTGAACTCATCATTTTAAGACAATATTAAATGTAGTAAGGGGCAACAGATTTCTAAATCAAGTAGCATACTGGATTGCATAAAGAACACCCAACTCCACTCCAACCCGATCAAGCTCAAATCTCCATACACATTAAATTAACAAAAGTGTAATCATCATATAATTTGGAAAAATGCAGACAACCTGAAATTCCTCCAATATGAGGACCAAAAGGGGAAAGAGTTAAATCCGTTAATAGAATAGGGATATGATGATGTACTAAAATTTTAGAACAACCATAGAGATTCTGAACAAGATCCGATCGGTTAACCAAGAATCGTATAGTGGTGTATAATGACTGGATATTTTTTTTTTTTTTTTTTTACTTTTTAAAATAAAACAATTTTGGTGTATATTTTAGAAAAACAATGTTTCTGAAAGAGGAGAGTTAAAGCTTAATTTAACATTTTATGAAATTAAATTTAATATTACTGTTTCACTTATTAATCTATCCATCCTTAAATCAAGATCAAAAATACGATTGTATAACATTGAGTGAACTTCAATTTATGTTCATTAAAACAGTCAGTTATGAATTTAAACTTAAGAAATTTTAAAGTCCTAATTTAATAAAGTTGAATTTTCTCTCCCTTTTTTTTTTTTTTTTTTAATTAATCACAGAAAGGTTAAGCCATTCTTATGGGTCTACTGTGAATATAAAAAATTAATTATTTAGAGATTTATACAAAGAAAAACATAAAATCTTTGATAATAAACAAAAAAAAAACACAATTTATTTGAACATTTAAAATAATGAAGCAACTAAGTTATCAAAAATAATCTTAATAAAACAATATAACAGCTGATCTTTTAAGTTGAAACCACTCACTGGTTACTTTTAAATTACACATCATATTTTTAAAATTACCATCATATTACCATTTAATGGTCGTTCAAACATACAAACATTATATATTAACCTACAGACTATTTCTGTTCATAATGTTTATTCTTATTGAAATTATCCAAAGATATTCATTTCACTTTTAAACTCTGGTATAGCAAACATATTTTTTTTTTTTTTTAAAGAGGTACAAATAAATAAAAAGAAAAACTATGCAAATAGTACTTACAACAGGTAGAGAGTTCTACAATTTTAGTCAATGGGCACTTAGGAGCATTTCCTCCTTTTTCAAAATCTGATGAAGCACTTAAGCTGGAGTATTCAGGCTGGGGAAAAATTCAGACGTGGTTTCAAGCTAACATTCATCAATCCTCTCATCTCACTGCATCACTTGCCATCAACTACTAGGTCCATCATCTAGTCCGGAGGGGAAAATTGTTCTACGGTCCAGAACTTCACCGTCGGAGTCAGTAATTTCACCTTCCTGAAGCATGTGTTTTATTCGAAGATAGCCATCACCGTAACTCAGAACACTACGACTTCTAACGACCGGTTTAGTTCAATATCTATGATCACTTCTGATGGTTAAGAAGTCATAATCTTGGAGCGCCACTACGCCAAAAAAAAAATAGGCTACACATATCTTCTTCTTAATTTCTCGTTAACAGTTATAGATCCGCAATTCGAAAATGCCCTTATAGCCTCTTTTCATCATAACATCATGATTTAGGATGGTTAATGTAGGGCCATCAATGCCCCACTCTCAAAAAAAAAAATCTTCCAGAAACCTGTCCGCCTTCAACAACTTCGCGATCCAGCCCACAGGCCAATCTTCGAGCCCCGTAATAAGTCGAATTTTTTTTACGAGTCAAACGACAGGTCTCTTGGCCAAGCAACAAGTGTCGTAAACACTCATTCTCCCGCGCTGCTTGAAAAACGGGACCGATCCACTCTGCCAGGGGTACGGGAATGGAAACAAAAGGAAAAATGGACTCATCGTGAAGACTACAGCTTGCCGCTCCACTCTGCCGGCCGCTTCATGGGGGAAGGAAACCATGCATCACCCCCATGGCGTGTGCTGAAGGGGGGTCCTGTTAGCCTCTGTTTACATGGGCGCCAGCTATCCGCCTCATAGCAGAGCCAATTGAAGCCTGACGTAAACTTACAAAGCCTAATTGCGTGTATAGTACACTCATAAGATAACGTAATTCTTATACAGGGCGGTCGGTCATTCTTATATCAAAGTCAGACTAGATGACTCCAAATTTTCCACCTGTGCAGTCTACTGACAAAACATCCCTCCCTTGCTGTCTGCTTTTCGTATTTGAAAAACAGGAAGCTACGTTAGACTATAAACGTTGAAATTACTTTGCAAAAAGAAAAAGAAAGAAGAAAAAATAAAAACTGATTTTATTATAATTATTACAATTACTTTTATTTATTTAAATTTTTATTAGAAACAGAAAAAAAGAGTGCTTTTAAATAAATGTTGAGAAAGTGATTTAAATAATTAATGTAGATTAAAAAAAAAAAAATTGTTGAAACCAACCGTAACAAGATTGCTCCCCCCGGCTAATTAAAAAAAAAATTTTTTTGAGAAAACAAATTATTTTTTTGAAAGGTAACTTGGTACCACATGGCATGCTGGGACCTCAACACTGAAAAAACTGACCCACAAACACAAATCATACATCGATCCGGGACGGGATCCAGAGAGTTCACCGCTGAAATACCACCCTGACAATATATTCCGGATATATACAACCAGAGCTCGCACATCCGTAGAAACCATTACCTAAAATATTACCTGAAACATGACCATAAAAGAGTACTACCAGAGGAGGGACCACAAGGCTGATTTTACCACTAAAATGACCAAGATATTTTCTGCACCTATAAAAGAACACATGTTCCACCTGATTGTGAAACCTC
Source organism: Maratus michaelseni (assembly GCA_963931845.1). Classification (NCBI taxonomy): domain Eukaryota; kingdom Metazoa; phylum Arthropoda; class Arachnida; order Araneae; family Salticidae; genus Maratus; species Maratus michaelseni. Next base: position 190,366,477 of record OZ007590.1, read on the forward strand.
ACTTCCCTACTACTGTCATTCCTACGCATAACTGCATCCTTCCTGAGACTTCTGGCAACAGAACTGTAAATAATACATAAAATGAATTTTGAAAAAAAAAAATTAGCCGAAAAAGAAGAGAAGTGCCCACTGATTAATTGTCACTATACTGCTTATATACATAACTTCAATAATTGGCATCACAGTATATTACAACACTATCTATTAATGTAAATAAGTACTAGTAATATCATAGTTACAACACTGTAAATGTCAATGAAATTTGTAAAACACATATTAATTCTATTATACAAAAATACACAAGAGCAACTGGTGACACACAAAAAAAAATATATACATATACATCTGTAAGACACAAATTATGGTATCACAGACCATGTTAGAGAATTACGCACACAATTGTAACAATTTTATATGAGAACACATGTTTGTTTTCGAACACAGTCTAATGATTCGGGATATTATGTAGATTTTACAAATGCACGTACAAGTAATGTGCATGGGAAAGAGTATCTCTGCCTCTGTGCTACTTATAGCAAAAAGCAGTTTCGGGCCTTTTGGGCACTACAGGGAAAACATTCCACAAAATAAAATAAAAAACAGGGGTGGTGACATATATCACCAGGAAGGAAAACACACATTCCACAAAAATAGGAAGTAGAATAAATAAAATAGTTAATTTTAGCACTTTTAGCCACACACAACAACATACAGGCATGTACATGAGACAGTATGTACTAGAAAAAGAAAAAGGGCCCACACTCCTTAAAGTTTAAGCTCAAATAAAACCACAAACTGTATAGTAAATAATAAATCTATCTAGTTAAAATGTAGAAATTAAAGTAAACACATACTTAAAAAGTTATATACAAAACACTGATGCATTAAAAAAAACTGAACTAAACAGATCTACCTCGGCAAAAGGGCATACAAAACACAACATCCTAAAAAAATTTTAAAGTAACAAAAATTACATTCGTTTCTTTTTTTTTTTTTTGCAAAAATATACCCAAAATCTACGAAAACGGGGTGCGGACGGGTATATACCACATAATCTACCATAAAACAGACAAAAACCTTAAGTATAGGCATAAAAAGGGTTAAAAATGCCTACATGAGAGTATCAACACACAACCAAAACAAACCTTTAATACGCTAGAAAAACTAAGTTCCGTTTTAAAAATGTCAAAAAAAATAATTAAATATACATACACATTAACTAAACTATAAATAAATACAAATAAACAAGGTAAAATTGAATAAAAATGCTTGAATAACGAAAAAAGGTAGTTAGTATTTATAACTCGGACGGTCTCTTCTATCCCGTAGCGAATAGTCGGTTCTAGAAATCGATATTGAACGACTACTTCTATTCGATTTAGCAGCTGGACGAATCGATGAACGAGACCTGCGCGAATCGCTGTGCTCAGCAGTTGAACTGCTTTCTGCCGTGGCTGAATTTTTACCTACGCGCATTTCACTGCCTTCTGCCGTTGCTAAATTTTTATTTACGCACATCTCGTTATTCTCTGCCGCTGCAATCTCCGGAGAAATGGGAGGTGAGGGAGAGGGATTTATGATTTCAGTCGCGTCGCTGTCTGTTTCCTCCACTTTCGGCGCTACCGGAGTTTCGTTATTGTTGACGTTCACTACTGCTGGTGCGCGGTTACTATCATATGGTGCCCAGGGAATGAATCGGTTACGCTTACACCTGCGTACAGGAGGAGAATCGCGCGGTTGGTGTGGTGAATCGATGGTCACGTTTTCAGTCGATCCCAGGCCAATTGTTTGTTTTGGTTTACTGGACCAGATGGGGAGTCTGTCTTTGAAAGAAGACAACCTGTCAACATGGACAACCTGACAATTTTTGGGATTAGCAACTAGCGCTATTTTAAAATTAACCTCATTTAGCTTCTCAATTATAGTAAAAGGACCATTATTTTGCTTGCTTAATTTTTTTGTATTACCAGGGGCGACTGTGGGTGTAAATAACCACACAAGATCTCCTATTTTAAAATTTTTATCAACAGCTGTCTTTTCACGGTATTTTTCCTGCTGCTCAGAAACTTTAATTAAATTACTATGTACTTCAGTGTATACTTTTTGAAGAGCTGGGATTAAGAGTTCGCAAAAAGAGGGTGCATCATTATAATTAAAAGAAGGTGGTTGAGAAAAGAGATTATATGGTAGATTCATATTTCTGCCATACATAACTGCAGCTGGGCTAAGTTTAGTTGAAGAGTGGACAGCTGAACGCATAGCTAGTAGTGCAAATTTGAGTTTAGTGTCCCAGTCAGATTGATTTTGGTTGACTATGTGACAAAGTGCATTTTTAAGAGTACGATTCTGTCTCTCCACTTGCGAGTTGCCAGCCGGGTGATAAGATGAGGTCTTAATATGATTAATACCAAACATTTTATATACGTGCTCTATCGCATCTGAAATTAGATTCTTCGCGTTGTCCGTCGTAATAAAACAGGGCGCACCGTAGCGTGATATGAAATCAGCTAAAGTGTCCGCAATGACATCTGAAGTGGTTGAACTAACCGCATATGCTTCTGGCCACTTAGTAAATGAATCTATATATGCGACAATATACTTATTTCCCGAAAAAGTTTGCGGTAAGGGTCCAATGAGATCCAAATGAACCTTGTTCATGGGAAACTGGGGGGTCGGCATACGTTGCAGAGGGGCGAGCTGGTTCGCTCTATAAGCTCTCTTCTGCTGGCAACTAATACATGACTCCACTAGATGCTTGACATCTGACGACATTCCTGGCCAATAGAAGTGCTCACGAATGCGATCAATGGTCTTTTGAAAGGCTTGATGACAAGCCGCTAGGGACTCATGTGTTAGTGCAAAAACTTGAGTAACCAATTCTTTTGGCACGACTAACTTTACAGGTTTATTCAAAATAGCTGACTCCCTTGTATCCTCACAAACTAAAATGTCATCTCTAAAAAAAAATTTCATGTATTTAGGAGCAATTTCTACACCTTGGTCTAGTTTTCTTGCAATCTCGCAGCATTTCTTGTCTGATTTTTGTAATTCACCAATTTTTTCAAGTAGATTGGAATGAGGCATAAAAGTAACTTCCTTTTCGACTTGTATACAAAAATTACAATTAACAGTATCATTGGAGTTATCATTGTTGACATACCTCGAAAGGAAATCTGCGACACTGTTACACTTACCTTTAACAAACTTGATTGTAAAATTAAAGTCTGAGAGAGTGCAGATCCATTTAGCCATGCGAGATGTAGGGTCGTGAATTTTTAACATAAATGTTAGAGGCGCATGGTCTGTATAGATGAAAAAATGGGTATTGGCAATGTAACATTTAAAGTGGGCAGTTGCCCAAACTAAAGCTAGTAATTCCCTTTCAGTGGTGGAGTAGCGGGTCTCAGCATCTTTCAATTTTCTGCTGGCAAAGGCAACAGGATGGAGCATGTTATTTTCATCTAATTGTGATAACACTGCCCCTAATGCTTCGCCACTGGCATCACTATATAAGTGGAATTCTTTCTCAAAATCAGGGAGTGCAAGACATGGTTTTGAAATAAGAGCCATTTTAAGGTCTTCAAATTCTTTCTGTGCATCTTCATTCCACGAAAATTTTCCTGTCTCTTTAGTTAGATTGATTAAATTTTTGGCCCTCTTAGTAAAATCTGGTATAAATCTCTTATAGAAAGATAGAGTTCCAATAAATGACCTAACAGCCTTTCGGGTAGTTGGAGGTTTAAAATTTTCTATTACGGCAATATTTTTATTGATAGGTGATACTTGGCCACTACAAATCTCAAAACCTAGATATTGTATTTTATTCGAAAGGAAAGTGCATTTACTGGGCTTAAGTTTAAGTTTATGCAGTCTTAACCTTTCAAAGACCATGCTAAGCTTCTCAAAATGAGAATTAACATCACTGGAGGCAATTACAATGTCGTCGATATAAACAAGAATTCCAAGATTGCCTAAATCACCGAAAATAGCATTCATAAGTCTTTGGAAACTGTTACCTGAATTTGAGAGCCCAAAACAGTTACGGGTCCACTCAAAAAGTCCTTTGTGGGTGATTATAGCAGTTTTATGCCTATCCTCTGGGCGAATAACCTGTTGAAAAAACCCACTAGTTAAATCTAGCGTTGAAAAAAATTTAGCCCCATTTAAAGCATCAACAGAGTCGGTAATGTTAGGTATTGGGTAAGCATCTTTAACAAGATTTTTATTTAATCTTCTGTAGTCAACAGCAAGTCGATAGGAACCGTCTGATTTCCGAACCAGAATAACCGGAGAAGCAAATTCAGACATGGAAGGGGAAATTATGTCCGCCTGTAACAAAGTATTAAGTTGGTCTTCCATTTCTTGACGTAATTTGTAGGGGACTCTATAAGCTTTGCCTTTAACTGGTTTATTTGAAGTTAAGTTAATTTCATGCGGGATTGTATCACAGCCGGGTAAATCTAAGACCGATGCTGCAAATACATCTTTGTTTTTGTCTAGAAAATTTTGCATTTTAAGTTTTAATGGGGGTTCTAAATGATCTAAATTAATTTCAGAGCTCCAAGTGAGATCAGCGTGATCAAAGTCACCAATTGGAGGGGCCAAATTTATATTATAGGTTAATTTATTATCAGTTACGGGTATATTTGACTGGTCTACACATTTTTGAATTTTGGCAACAAAGGTTCCTTTATTTAAATGAATACTATTGTCTGAAAAATTTGCAAATGAGATATATAGGCCATGTTCTTTAGTGCAAATGGCTCTGGAGGTAAGGAGACCTTGATTTAAATTTTTCGCCAAAGGTTCTAACATAACAATATCATTTTCCTTAATAAAATTTTCCTTATAACTTTTAACCTGGGCTAACATTTTTGACTGCGGGGGAATTGAAATTTTGCTACATAACACAGCGAAACTTATATTTTTATTTTTATTGGTTTTATCACTACTGCTATCTTCATTGCTCTCCTCCTCGACTTCAGGTACCTTATCCTCTATACTTACCCAATCTTCACTTTCATCAATATTACAAATTTCAGTAGTCTCTTCAGCTAAATTACCCTGAGTTACCTGACTCGCTGCTGAAAGAATGTTGTCGACACTTTGAATACTTGAAAAATTTTCAGTGTTATTACCCTCAGAGCTACCGCCTGATGTTGTTTGCATGCAAAAGTTCTGCGCAACACTTTCAACTTCCTTATCTGACTCAGTTTGAATGACTATCTCAACATCTTTTCCCATATTGCTCAACTGCGGGTCCTGAACTACCATATTTTCACTACTATGATTCCCATTTTCAATATTAACTGAGTCATGAACTTTCTCACATGCACAATTTTCAGGAGGGCTATTGGCATTACTACTTTTTGAATTCTCCCCTACTTTGTTGACACATTTTATATTTACAGAATTATTTTTAACACAATCATTATTTATACAATTATTATTAGAATTTACACTATATACAGAGTTAGAAATATTTACAGAATTAGTAGCAAGACAAGTATTACACCCTGAAGTATTACTTGGGGTTTCTACGCTTTGTTTACATTGGCCTGAAACTGGCACTTTAAGAGCGACAGCATTTGTATCACAATTTATACTTGCCCGGTACTCTTTCAAAAATGGCATTCCCAAAATCATATTAAATTCCTCTGCTAATTTACCTTCCACTACATAGAATTCAGCTTGACATTGAACATTATCAAAAACAAATTTTAAAAATACTTTCTTATTTAGGTGAACTTTCTCACCGGTGACAGTCATAATGGGGATATTGCAATTCTCCATTTCAAAATTCTCTAAACAGTTACAATCAGTACCACTCAGGAGATTAATTGCAGAACCCGTGTCACATAATGCATTTAGGCAAACTTTATTTATGTAAATTCTTGCAGTTGGTAATGTATATGATTGGGGCTGAAACATACTATACACAGTTGGGGGGTCCAGGGGCCTGTTGGGGATCGACTTGACCACATCTGATCCGGCCACTAATAGTTTAAAGCCTCACTTTCATTGTTAGCTACTGGGGTGTTATTTACCGCCTGCTCTTCATTTCTGTTCGCAGCTGTGCTCCTATTGTTTTGGTAATAACCACCTCTTCTTCCCCTATATCCGCCTCGCTGATTGTGGTTCCCTCTAGGATTTTCACCTCTGTTTCTATAATTTTGCCCACGGCTCCTGAAATTTTGACCACCTCTCCTTCTAAAATTATAGTCGACAAAATTTAGTGGACAATCTCTGGCATAGTGGCCTTGTACGGAGCACCTATAGCAGGTTACGGGTCTTACCTCTTGGTTTTTTCTCCTGTACATCCCTAGCCCTAAGATCAACTAAACTGTCTATCTTAGCTGCTAAAACATCAATTTGAGATTTTAGTTGGTCTATCTCCTTCTTTTGTGAGCTATCTTGCTGAAAAACTGCAGCACAGGGTAGGTTTTGGGTCAAATTAGGGTTGAGAATTTCCTCGCGGTGGTTGTAGAAAGGGTTAATGCTCCTATAAGCCTTTTCCTCAAGAAGCGCAATTTTGAGGACCTCTTCTGGGGATTGTGGATTTCTCGCAATTACCCCCTTTCGCACTTCTGGTGTAAGATTGCTCAACAGCATGGAGTGTAGTAGAGCCGTTCGGCTTTTATCGACTACTTCACCCTGGATACCTTCAATTACAAGGGCTCTTAATGACATATCATATGCCTTGTCATAAAACTCCTGAACACTCATATTGGGTGGCTGTTTAAAATTTAAAAAATGACTGAGGGCAACATCTGGTGTGGCCTGTGAAGTATAACTCTCTTTTAAGATTTTTAATAGCTCATCAGATGTTTTTGCTTTGTGAATTTTTATTCGCCTAGAAGCAGCTCCTGATAATCTAGCTAACAAAACGAATTTTTTCTCCTCCTCATTCCAGTCGAATAATTTGGCAAAACTCTCAAATTTCTCAGAAAAATCTGAGAAGCAGACTGAGCTGGCCTCTCCATTGAATGGGGGAATATTAGACAAATTATCCACTAAAGCATTTTTCCGCTGAATAGTGGCAATTGCTTCCGCGTGCTTATCAGCCATAGTTAGAGTTAGAAAATGACAAACAAACCAAAAAGAAAATGAAAAAAGGGGGGGGGGACAACTTAAAAATGAGAAAAAGAGAGGGGAAAGGAAAACCTTATAAGTACATAAAACTTAAGTACAGGACTATGCTTTTTGTAAATAAGAAAAGGTTATGCTCACAAGGCATAATTTTGACTGGGAATTGTAGCTTACTAGCACAGAGAGAGAGCCTAGACCTCTTTTTACACTTGAACATATAAATAAAATTTTAATTGCAAAAACACCCAGTTGCTCTTTGATACATAAATACATACAAGTAAAAAAAAATCAATAACCCAGAGACCGAATTGTTACGGCTCCATTTGTTGTGGTGTTTTGGGGTTCTTTCTAAAACACAACTTACTTAAACTTAAAAAGCTCATTTATTACTCAATCTTCACTTGACAATTAAATATTTAGAAAAAAATAAGTATACCCTGATTAGCTCCACTGAAATCTGTTGCCATGGAAAAGGTAGCAAATTATATTAAACTAATCAAAATATCAAAACTTAAGAATCCGAATAGGTTAATACAACAATGATAATTTTGAACTCATCATTTTAAGACAATATTAAATGTAGTAAGGGGCAACAGATTTCTAAATCAAGTAGCATACTGGATTGCATAAAGAACACCCAACTCCACTCCAACCCGATCAAGCTCAAATCTCCATACACATTAAATTAACAAAAGTGTAATCATCATATAATTTGGAAAAATGCAGACAACCTGAAATTCCTCCAATATGAGGACCAAAAGGGGAAAGAGTTAAATCCGTTAATAGAATAGGGATATGATGATGTACTAAAATTTTAGAACAACCATAGAGATTCTGAACAAGATCCGATCGGTTAACCAAGAATCGTATAGTGGTGTATAATGACTGGATATTTTTTTTTTTTTTACTTTTTAAAATAAAACAATTTTGGTGTATATTTTAGAAAAACAATGTTTCTGAAAGAGGAGAGTTAAAGCTTAATTTAACATTTTATGAAATTAAATTTAATATTACTGTTTCACTTATTAATCTATCCATCCTTAAATCAAGATCAAAAATACGATTGTATAACATTGAGTGAACTTCAATTTATGTTCATTAAAACAGTCAGTTATGAATTTAAACTTAAGAAATTTTAAAGTCCTAATTTAATAAAGTTGAATTTTCTCTCCCTTTTTTTTTTTTTTTTTTAATTAATCACAGAAAGGTTAGGCCATTCTTATGGGTCTACTGTGAATATAAAAAATTAATTATTTAGAGATTTATACAAAGAAAAACATACCATCTTTGATAATAAACAAAAAAAAAACACAATTTATTTGAACATTTAAAATAATGAAGCAACTAAGTTATCAAAAATAATCTTAATAAAACAATATAACAGCTGATCTTTTAAGTTGAAACCACTCACTGGTTACTTTTAAATTACACATCATATTTTTAAAATTACCATCATATTACCATTTAATGGTCGTTCAAACATACAAACATTATATATTAACCTACAGACTATTTCTGTTCATAATGTTTATTCTTATTGAAATTATCCAAAGATATTCATTTCACTTTTAAACTCTGGTATAGCAAACATATTTTTTTTTTTTTTTTTAAAGAGGTACAAATAAATAAAAAGAAAAACTATGCAAATAGTACTTACAACAGGTAGAGAGTTCTACAATTTTAGTCAATGGGCACTTAGGAGCATTTCCTCCTTTTTCAAAATCTGATGAAGCACTTAAGCTGGAGTATTCAGGCTGGGGAAAAATTCAGACGTGGTTTCAAGCTAACATTCATCAATCCTCTCATCTCACTGCATCACTTGCCATCAACTACTAGGTCCATCATCTAGTCCGGAGGGGAAAATCGTTCTACGGTCCAGAACTTCACCGTCGGAGTCAGTAATTTCACCTTCCTGAAGCATGTGTTTTATTCGAAGATAGCCATCACCGTAACTCAGAACACTACGACTTCTAACGACCGGTTTAGTTCAATATCTATGATCACTTCTGATGGTTAAGAAGTCATAATCTTGGAGCGCCACTACGCCAAAAAAAAAATAGGCTACACATATCTTCTTCTTAATTTCTCGTTAACAGTTATAGATCCGCAATTCGAAAATGCCCTTATAGCCTCTTTTCATCATAACATCATGATTTAGGATGGTTAATGTAGGGCCATCAATGCCCCACTCTCAAAAAAAAAAATCTTCCAGAAACCTGTCCGCCTTCAACAACTTCGCGATCCAGCCCACAGGCCAATCTTCGAGCCCCGTAATAAGTCGAATTTTTTTTACGAGTCAAACGACAGGTCTCTTGGCCAAGCAACAAGTGTCGTAAACATTCATTCTCCCGCGCTGCTTGAAAAACGGGACCGATCCACTCTGCCAGGGGTACGGGAATGGAAACAAAAGGAAAAATGGACTCATCGTGAAGACTACAGCTTGCCGCTCCACTCTGCCGGCCGCTTCATGGGGGAAGGAAACCATGCATCACCCCCATGGCGTGTGCTGAAGGGGGGTCCTGTTAGCCTCTGTTTACATGGGCGCCAGCTATCCGCCTGATAGCAGAGCCAATTGAAGCCTGACGTAAACTTACAAAGCCTAATTGCGTGTATAGTACACTCATAAGATAACGTAATTCTTATACAGGGCGGTCGGTCATTCTTATATCAAAGTCAGACTAGATGACTCCAAATTTTCCACCTGTGCAGTCTACTGACAAAACATCCCTCCCTTGCTGTCTGCTTTTCGTATTTGAAAAACAGGAAGCTACGTTAGACTATAAACGTTGAAATTACTTTGCAAAAAGAAAAAGAAAGAAGAAAAAATAAAAACTGATTTTATTATAATTATTACAATTACTTTTATTTATTTAAATTTTTATTAGAAACAGAAAAAAAGAGTGCTTTTAAATAAATGTTGAGAAAGTGATTTAAATAATTAATGTAGATTAAAAAAAAAAATTTGTTGAAACCAACCGTAACATAATGTTAAAAATGGGGCAAATTATACTCACAAGGAAGGTCTCCATAAGCGCATATTCAGAAAATTTTGAAAAAAATTACAGAATGTTCTTCTCATGAGGGCACATATTTTTTAAAAAAAATTGCTGCGGAACCTCGATATAACGAAAGTAAAAAAATGAAATTTTCGTTTATTTGGTGATTTATCACAGGTTGGCGACGGAATAATAAAAAAAAGCATTTATGTCAAGTACTCTTTAAGGAAAAGCTTTTTCTTGTTAAACTTTAAGTAAGCTTAACTTATTTTTTTTTAACTACAGTTATATATACATATAAATGTGTACACGTAATTAAATTTAACGATCGTATTTTACGATTTAAAATAAAATAAAATTGATTGAAATTGTTTCAAGCTCAAAAATAAGCCCGATTCTGAACATTGTCAATATAAAAAAGTACTGTTGCTATGGAAACAAAGACTTCAATATGAAAATGTATAACGAATGCGTTCGTCATCGGGCTTTCTTTTAAAACATACTTAAAAATTACTTATATAACCGGTGAAGCCGTTTAAATTAAAAAATTGTGGAATGGAGGATAAAACAATGGCAAAATTTCTTTCAATCAGTAATAAGTAAAGAGAAAAAAAAAGGTGACCGATTTATTTAATCTGATTTAAAGAATATTTTAAATTAATATTACTGCAAATGTACAGAGAATTGAAAATTTTAAATCCAAAATGCAAACGATCATTTGCGTTTGGCGAGGGAAAAGTTACTAGTGAAATCGTGTCTTTTTCGCCAAATACTTGAAAGTATTTTATTTTTTTGCAGATTTTCTAATGGCATTCCGCAGCTAAATTTGACTACTCCTTTTTCACATACATGAGTAGGTTCATCAGCATTTATTTCAAAAATTTGAGTATGCGCTTTAAGGAGACCTTCCTTGTCAGATTTATATTTAAACAACCAGTAACAAATTCATAACTGTTTAATATAGTACTTTGTAACACCATAAATATAAATCTTTGCATATTTTGGATTAAATTTCTATTATTACAGCCATTAAAATTTATAAAATTGAAACATTTTTCGTTTAAGTTAGAATCAGCATAGTCAAATTTTATATATATTTAAAATAACCACAGGAAGTTCTCTGTCAACTTAAATCCTGTACTGAATATCCCAGCATGTCCAACACATCGCCCTAGCAGTGTCTGGATATTTTTTTGAAGGTAAACTTGTAGGAAGAAGCTAACAGATTTTATAAGCGTATAGGAAGCATTTATAATCGGAATGCAATAAAACATTTTAGATTCAGAATCTATATATACACTATATTGCCAATGATGACCGATCACTTGCGAATTCAGACGTTTTGTTAAATATCTAGAAAAATACATAAAGGAATTATCCTGAAACTTCAGGCGTGTAAACATAGTAAACGTCATATTTTTCGGCGAAAAATATTTCCAGAAACCCCATAGGGGGGCCGTCAATAAGATGAAGAAAAACGAATATCTTTTGGATAACCCTATAAAAACTAATAACGCAAAAGCGTTGGAACATACTTAGGAGGCTTCTTTTGATAAACTATGTTCATTTTTATAAGGATAGCACGTATACTCGTGGAGAAATTAAGGTTTTTATAAAAACAATCCCAAATTTCACCAAGTGTTTTGCATATAATTTTCAGAGTTCTTAATATAACAGAATGTTCTTTTCAGAAACGACGACAAACATTATATACAATACCCTGCAATCAGAATTAAAAAAATATATAATGAAAAAATAGCATGTTCACTAAATATTGTTTCACTGCGCATGCGCGAATGCAATCAAAATGTACTGTGCATAATATATTAGCTAAATGTATAGAGCAACTTTTGTGAAAGTTTCAAAAACGTAGCTTGAAAATTCTGATAGGGATAGTCTATAGAATAAGCTTGAAATTCCCTGTTCCCAAAAGGAAGCAAAAAAATGATTGGCGATATCCAAATATACAAAAGAGACTTCAGTCTCATTATGTCAACATTCATAAGCTGGTATATTTGGATACAACCCCTCAGTTTTTGCTTCCTTTTGGGAACAGCGAATTTCGAGCTTATTCTATCGACGATTACTATCAGAATATTCAAACTATGTTTGAAACTTTCACAAAACTTGATCTATACATATAGCTAATATATATTATTCACAGTATATTTTGATTGAATTCGCGCATGCGCAGTGAAACAATATTTAGTAAACCTGCTCATTTTCCATCCAATATTGTTTTTTAATTCTGATTGCAGGGTATTGTATATAATGTTTGTCATCGTTCCTGAAAAAAAACATTTATATTAAGAACTCTGAAAATTATAAGCAATTGTTGAAATTTGGAATGGTTTTTATAAGAACCATAATTTCTCCACGAGTATACGCGATATCCTCATAAAAATGAACATAGTTTATTAAAAGAATCCTCCTAAGCATGTGCTACTGTTTCAACGCTTTTGCGATATTAGTTTTTACAGGGTTATCCAAAAGATTTTTTATTCAATTTGCTGACGACCCCTTATTGGGTTTCAGGAAAAAAATCTTCGTGGACATATATGACGTCTATCATGTTGTTTACACGCCTGAAGTTTGAGGATAATTCCTCATGTATCTTTCCAGATATTTAACAAAACGTCTAAAATCGCAAATGACCGGTCATCATTGCCCATAGTGTATTTTAGGTAGATTTCGTAAGAAATACTACCTATTACATTCTCCAGTAAGTTGGAATTTTTGCAGATCTACGCCGATTATGACTCCCAGAACCCAAAACCACCTTCAGTTCAAAATATATATATATATATATATATATATATATATGTGTGTGTGTGTGTGTGTCACTTTTTTATGGACACGATAGCTCTAATAATTCTCCACAAATCTCTTCCAAACGAATACATAAAATCAAGGGGCATAAAATCTCGGTCAAGTTCTATAATGGACAAAATCGAACCAAGGGGAAAAATGGGGGGGGGGGCTTTGTGAAAACAGAAAAAATCCCATAACGTCTTAATTATGATACGCATCGAATCCGTTTAAAGTTATTACTTCTAGGAAAAGGGCCGAAAATTTATGTATAACATATTTTTGATATCATTAAACATGGCCCCAAGTGGGGGAGGGGAAAGGGGGATTTTAGAAGAAAAAAAAATCATAACTTCGTCAATTTACAAGATATCAAATCCGTTTAAATTTATTATAAATCCTCTTACTATTATCTAAAACTTATATTGACAATTTTTTATAATACCAACCCTTATAGCAAAAAGAATTAAAAACAAAAAAATCCCTGACGGCTCCGCCTGCGAACAAGTTAGATTTCGAAGTGGGCGGTCCCTTATAGAACCCAACTGCGGTATCATGGCAAAAAGGTCATTTCTTCCGCAATTCCCAACGAACAGGCGTCCCACAGTCTGAGTCTTCGAAATCTACCTGTGCCTGTAGGCAGAGCCGTCAGGGATTTATTTAATATGGCAACCGTTGAAATGGTTAAGGAGATTCTCAAAACAAATTTTCTTCCAGTTCAACAACACACAACGTTCCACCTCTGGACATATTCACGGACTCTTTTTAAAAATAAATGTAGGAAAGCACGATTGAAATTTGGGCGATTTAAAATATAATAGTGTTTCATTCATTATTATATCTTGATCATAAGCCATTGGCTCGCGAATATTTCTCAGGCTTAACGTCTAGAAATTCGGTTCAAAACGACAACTTTGATCTATTTTTCGATAAAGCCAAAAAGTCTAAGAAATTTGATCTCTTCGATTTCATATATTATGAATAAGTTAGCCTATCAATTTCATACGTCTAACATTAAAATTGATTTCGTGATTGTTTGAAAAAGTAGCCATTTGATATTTTAGACTAGCCTTAACTCATATATGAAGTGTTGTAGATATTAAGGGGAAACTAGGTAGAACTGGAGAATCAGCAGATTAAATCAGTGATTACCCATCCGTGTCCCGTAACACAGTGGTGAGCTGTGATCAGTAATCATGTGTACTTCAAAATTTTTAAGTAAAGTCTCAAAACAATTAACATAAATGTAGATAATTTTACATTAAAATTTTCATATTGTAAGATTTACTTTGAAACGAGGTTTAGCGTCATAAAATTTTATTTTTAAGTTTATTTCTGTTTGTATACTCTTTATAAGAGTATGCAAGGAAATCATTAAAATTAGTATCTTTAGATAAATTTAATTCATTCGGAAAAAAATTATGTCATCTGAAGGAAAAGGTGTTAAAATGCGGTAGGGTTGATCGTCGGAAAATAATTTAAGATTGAGCATATCCGAAAATTCTGGCTTGCGAAAAAATTACTGCAATTAAGAAAATGTAAAATTCGTAATAATTAATGTTAATGTATATTAAAGAGAAATATAAAAAGAACACATTTATGGCAATTTAAATTATTTTTAACTAGAAAATTATTTGACCCCTTTTAGCTCCGATGGAGCATTTTGTATTAGTAAATATTCATACTTTTAGTGAGCCACTGAAGTTTAACTATGGGTTTAAGTGTGTCGCGAGGTTAAAAGCATTCATCTCACCATATTTAAATGCACCTCTGTCATCATCAGTGTCAGTTTGTATCATAAGGCATTTCAGAAAAGTATGTTGAATTAAACTAGAAAGAAATTGCAGCACTTAGTTTTTTAAGGCGACAGTGGACCTTCAAACTCTTTTTATTTTTTTTTTATTTCACTTTAAATACTATTCAAGGACACACTATATGCATTATGGCAAGTATTTATCACACCAGAATTAAAAAAAAAAAATTTTGGAGAAAAATAAGGAATTTTTCTGAATTTTTTAACCGTTACGCAGAATTTTTCAAAATGTCCCATGCGCATTCCATATCAATTAAAATCAATATTTTCTATGCAGGTTTGGTTTATATATACAAATAAAACTTGGTATCAAATTTTATATATTTGAATATAAAGGTTAAAAAAAAAAAATCACAATTTTTTGAAATTTTCCGCATTTTTGCATCATATTTTTTCAATTAACTACCTTTAAATTTTTTAAATTATACCTCATTTCAAAAAACCATACCAAGTTTTATGACAAATATAATGATAAATAGCTACAAAAAATTTTAAACTATTCAGATGAAATAGTATGCGCATGGAGCATTTTGAAAAAATGGAAACCGACAAAATTTTCGAAATGAGAAAAACAATTTTAAAGTTTTAGTATTGGTATACATAAGAAAATATACCCTGAAGGGGACTAAAATCATATATATGCAAAACCTTTACATGTTTAATGAATGATTCCACCAAAATAATTATTTATAACCTCCCCTCCTCCACCCCCTGTTGAGTGTCTGAAAAAAATCATTTTTTCTGCGATTGACTAATAAAGTTTGAGATTTTTCTTCGCAACCAATTATAGAATTTCTCAGTTTCATCTTTTTACAGATTGCTAAAATTCTGTATTCTCACCCCCTGCCCCCCCTTGAAAAAATTAATTTTTTCTGCGATTGACTAATAAAGTTTGAGATTTTTCTTCACAACCAATTGATGAATTTTTCGGTTTCATCTTGAGACAGATTACCAAAATTCTCGATTCTCCCCCCCCCCCCCGCCCCCCTGTTGAGTGACAGATAAAATTCATTTTTTACTGCGATTGACTAATAAATTGAGATTTTTCTGCGCAACCAAATATAGAATTTCTCAGTTTCATCTTTTTACAGATTACTAAGATTCTGTATTCTCGCCCTCCCTGCCCCCCTTCCCCCCCCCTTGAAATTTTTTTTTCTGCGATTGACTAATAAAGTTTGAGATTTTTCTTCGCAACCGATTGATGAATTTTTCGGTTTAATCTTGATACAGATTACCAAAATTCTCTATTCTCCCCCCCCGCCCCCCTCCCCTGTTGAGTGACTGAAAAAATTTATTTTTTAGTATGATTGACTAATAAATTTTTAGATTTTTTTTTCGCAACCAATTATTGAATTTCTCAGTTTCATCTTTTTACAGATTACTAAAATTCTGTATTCTCGCCCCCCCCCCCCCTTGAAAAAATTCATTTTTTTCTGCGATTGACTAATAAAGTTTGAGATTTTTCTTCACAACCAATTGATGAATTTTTCGGTTTCATCTTGAGACAGATTACCAAAATTCTCGATTCTCCCCCCCCCCCCCCCTGTTGAGCGACTAAAAAATTTACTTTTAGTGAAATTGACTAATAAATTGAGATTTATCTTCGAAACCAGTTACTGAATTTATTGGTTTCATCTTGCGACAGATTACCAAAATTCTGGATTCTCCCCCCCCCCCCCACACTCCCCCCCCCCCTTGATAAAATTAAATTTTTACTGCAATTAATATATTTTTCTTCGCAACAATCTGATGAATTTCTTGGTTTTATCTAGCGGCATATTAGCAAAACTTTGGAATTCTTAATTTTTTCAGTCGTTCAACAGGGGGGGGGCTAGGGGGGGGAGATTTAAGAATTTTCGTTATCTGTCGCAAGATGAAACCGACAAATTTATCAAGTCGTTGCGAAGAAAAAAATTAAATTTTTTCAGTTACTCGCAGTAAAAAATGACTTTTTTTTGGTCACTCAACAGGGGGGGTGGCGAGGGGGAATCAAGAATTTTGGTAATCTGTCGCAAGATGAAACCGAGAAATTCATCAATTGGTTGTAATTGAATGAAAATTAAAAATAAACAGTTAATTAGAAGAAAAAATGCATTTGCAAATATTTGTAAACAAACATCAGCTGATCACGACGGCCGTTTAATTAATTATAAAAATTCAAATAAAATCCAAAAAAATCATCCGATTGTAATTATTTAAGTTGGAGATTAAAGCTTACATGGAGCTTTATTTTTTGGGGACAAGAAATTTTTTTCGAAAATTTGAGCGATTTTGCTGATTTTGAAGGTCTACTGTCGCCTTAACGTATTAAGGGAGATTGTATTATCTGTCCAGTTCGCCCTTAATATCCGCAACGCCTCATTTCACATGGCCAAATTGAGAAAATTAGAAAAATAAGACATGTTTGGGTTTAAGTAGTATATGCATACAAAAATATCAGTGATCAGATTGTGAAATACAACAATATTGAAAACTAACCTTAAATTAGAGGGTGCAAACTTTGAATAATTGCAATTCCAACATTTTCGTTCCAAATGAGTTAAAACCAAGATATATTAGAAAAGGTGATAGCCGTAAAAATGATTGCACCTTACAAAAGAATTTGACAGACATTTAGAATTTTCGAAGAAAGTATTTATTATTCCCTCAAAGAAAGAAAAATCTGTTTATTCGATTATCTACATCTACGGCAGAAGGGGCAGAATAAGGTCCTGCAATCTTCAAATATTATCCAAAGTGTGAAACACAAATGTAAATGTATTTTGATAGTGTTAGAATGAATTACAAAATGAATTATTCCTCTAAAAGCTTATAATGAAGAAGAGGTTATTTATCAATTTAATTTAAAATCCAATATTACATCACTGTAAGAGTCTAGAACTGGTAATACATTTCAAGAAGGGACTGTAGAGAAACACTTATTAACAGTGCACAGTTAGCTGAGGGTACTTGCTGTCTTATGCTCTGCTAATCAAGTTACACCGGGCATAAATTTCGACGTAAATAATTGTCAAAATTTTCTTGCTATTGAAAATTAAAAAAATTCACTATGTAGACGGTCCCTAATAATAGACATTCTTTATGGATTGGAATACTTTCCCAATTCTATCATAAGCAGTGCTCCGAATAGCATGGAGTGATGCATTATTCAGAGTTTTCGAGATTGTAAATTTTTCCCTCATAAGCTGGTGTCTCAAAATTATTTGAACGAGGCATATTTCTTCTTATTTAATCATACAATAGAGTTTTAATATGCACTTCACTAAAAAATCGGATAACACAAAGTCAATGAATATTTAATGGTACGTCTAAAATACAAAATATGCGAATTTTTATAGGGAAAATTTTAAAAGTGCGTTTGTAGCAATTAGTAGCTGTCGATGAGTGATAAGACCGATTGCAATATGGATTTTAATTTGTACATTTAATGACATAAAATAGGTTTCATGAGCTTTCTTTGAAAAGGTTGAAAATTCTGAAGAAACACTGTCTAAAATTATGCCTAAAGTATGAAAAGGATATTCTTAAATTTCTTGAAAAATTCAATGTTTATGATTTTCTACATTGTTGAAAATTTTCTATTCGGTTTAGAGTCGAGAACTGGCGACATAAATCTATTTCAAGAAGAGAGACTGCAGAAAAATTAAAAGTAGAAGGGACTGCAGAAAAATCGACAAATAAACTTGTATTAACAGTGTACGGATAGCTGAAAGTATTGTTTTAAGTTCTGGTAATCAAGTTGCATCTCGAGCGACAAATTTGAATAAATTAGACAAGAGTATAAAGCTGCAGTAAAAAATTAATGGTGATATTAGTAATGAAACTATAAGAACTGCAAAAGAATTTACAGATATTCTACGAAGAAAAAAATATTCGGTTTCAATGACTTAAATCAAGAGCAGAGGGAGGGAGGGGTATAACTATCTTCCAATCCTCAAATGTTATTCAAAGTGTAAAACTGTGTGCGCAATAGGGATAGTATTTAAATTTGAGGCTTTACGCCTTGGAGTAAAACTGATAAACAGTCAGTAATTGACAGAATTCTTGTTGGTAAAAGGTATTGGCATTATGAGAGATAATTTAAATTAAAGTCCATTCAATCAGGGCAACATTTAGTTTAAAACAATACAACTTCATACATACGCAACAATTAAAAATACTTTTCTTAAATTGGATCATTTCATTTATATCTGAAAAAAAAGTTTCTAAAAAAAGTATTTTCCCCTCAACAACGCCACATTCACAGATTGCATTTTAAACATAAAAGCCTGATACTTGCAGGCATGATTATTGAAGTTTTATAATCGAACAGCTTTTTTCCTTTTTCGATAATGAATTACATATTTAGTTATTAGCGATTATTGTCCAAGGTGGCTTTGTTTTCTTTCTAGCGCTGTTGTGTCCAAAAATTTGTTTCAAAATGCCAAATTTTATGGCATTTTCTGAAAATTTTTCTGCTTTTACCAAACAACGGAAAAAAAAAACAATTTGATTATACAGTTTAATAAAAGCACCTGCCAATTTGATAAGTTGGCGAATAAGAATTTCAAAAAGTTGTCCGAAAGTGCCCAGTTTGTATTTGCGAACAACCGTAAGAGCGTTTTAACTGTATTTTATAGATTGTCACTAATGTGTTAACCGAGGCTAACGAAAAAGAAAGGCTACCGCGGTGCTTTACGCGTACCTTTTTTTACAGACCGCGGGAGTCACGTGATGCTCGAATGCACGAACCAATGCAGGTGTACGAAAAGAGCATCACGTCACTTTAGCGGTCTGTAAAAAAAAAGATAAATGGAATGCAACGCGGTAGCCTGTCTTTTTCGTTAGCCTCGGTGTTAACTGCGTGTAGAATTCGACAAGTTAGAATCTATCATTAATCGAAGTTACAGATTTTGATATACAGACATTGGAGAAATCTTATTCTAGGAGGTGGAAAATACTGTTACAAATTGACTAAATTACCAAGTTGTCATCTAAGCTAGTTACCATTTTGTCATTGAAGATAATTATACTGACAAATATAAGGTAAACTACCGATAGCTAATAATTAAAACAAAACTCACTTATATTAATAAACAATTTATTCCATTTTACGTAAACATGGAAATAATGTGATCAACATCTTTAAAACATTTTATTTACAATCTATAGTAGTCCACAAATATAGTAGAATATTGATAGATAAAAGTCTATTCCTATTTTCGCCTGACCTCAGGTTGCAAATCTTTTTAGATCAGTTCTCAGCTAACCGTCACACAAAACCACTACCTTCACCACTACCTTCATCTTTCACCTGTAATGACAAAATTTTAATACAGAATTGGAATGCTATTGTTCAAAAACTTCATCTTATTAATTTTAAGAAAGGTAAAGATGAAATTTCCAACCTTCCGAAGTTGTTTTAAGATTATGTATTATGAACGATTAATGATCATATTAGGATTGAAGTATTTTATTTGTCAATCTAATCTTTATTGAAGTAGTTGAAAAAAGAAATATCAGTGCTCACAATTTAACAACGTTTTCTTACAATCTATATGCAGGATTACTTGACGATACCATTATTTCTATTTAGAAGCAAAGGGAAAAGCAAAAATTCCTTATCTTTATCACTAATATTATTACAGTGTCATATCCTAAATAAAAATGACTTACGTTGAAGTATTTAGTCCAACGGAATGAAGTTAGGGCTACACGCAAGATAATATAAATTTGTGTGGCAAACTTTTTCTGAAGATATCTTCCGCTTCGCTCAACAAATCAATATATATATTTTTTAAATAAACATGAATTTTGTTCAAACATTCCGCAGGCCATTATAGATGCACCTTGTCAGAAAGAGACTTTCTTCAAATTACATATTACATTTAAGGACAATGCCTTTACAAATCCTCTGTTTTGCAACAAGTTCGATTGACTGGACACCCATATTCTCTCTATAATAGGACGCTCCCTATTATGGTTCATCTACAAAAACTAGATATTTTCAAAGTGCAATTTACATTAATTTAAAGAAAATATATATATAATAAGATTCTGGCAATTTTGTCAGAAGAAAATTGAATATATTACTCTATTTGTTATGAATCAAGTTCATGCAGAAATTGACAACTTTCAAACTAAAACAGATGTAATGATAGTGACTCCGTATATTTTAAAACCTAAAGACACTAAAAACTCTACTCACTGCAATCTGATATGGCCATTTCGACAATCTTTTCGGTTGGAAATTAACTTATATCACGAATAATCTGAAAGAAATCAGCTCTTCAAATGAACCACAAGAATTAAAGCTTATAAACACTGTTTCATTAGCGCGGCATGAACGTATGTTAAGAAAAAATGGGATACAGAAAGTTTCTTCCTGGCATAAGGAGTATTTGAGGATACAAAAACTATTTACCTCAATTAAAAATTACAGGAGAGTACATGACATTAGCATTTAAAAATTGATCTCAACAGGAACTCCTTGAAAATATTTTATCTTCAAAGTCAGCTATTTCACTAATTTATCTCAATGTAATGATTGATGGGTTTACGTAGTTTATTGAATTTCTCCACATTGCATGGCAACACAGCCTTGTCTGGTAATCTTTTACGGGTATTCTATTTTAATTGAGCTGCTAAGTCTTCCATTGACTTATCACAGCGTACATTTGCATGGATTGTTTGACGAAAATTTAATTTTATAATATATATGAAATCTTTAGGAGAAAACAAATTGATATTTACTCTGCTGCAGGAAACGTTCTTTTCCAATTCTATAAAGGATTGCTATACACAAAGAATGTATCTAACATTTTAAGTCATAAGAACTCCATTTTGTTCAATTAGATGAAAGTAAAAAATGAACTAGTGAATATTATAAAATGAGTGATGAATATCAGTTTTTAAAAGAAAGAAGTAAAGATGAAATAACCACTAAATTTAAACTAATTAATAATTTCGGAAAATTCTTTACTAAATTTATTTTTTATTGCTGTACTTGTACAAAATAAGAATTCTTCAAAATATTTTATCATGGATCACTGTTCAAAGACTTAAAATAAGTACTCATAAATTAGATTTATGTTTACCATCTGTACATGAAAATAAATGTTTAAATATTGATTATTTTCGCTGAAGTATTGATGAAAGTTGTTCATAAACTTTTAAAGGTTATTTTTTAATGAAATGATTATTACACTTACATTTGTTTGTTGAATGGTTAAGAACGAGGCAAGAGTCTCAAAATGCAAAATGCTTATAAACGAACTAGCAAAACCCGCGACTGTGCACGGGTATTGCTGAAATATTCCAAGTGATATTAGTGTGCAATTTCCTTTAGAAGAAATTATACTGCTACGGATAATTCAAAAATTACTAACTAAACCCATTGAGTTAACTTCATTCTTATTCTGTGTTAGGTGAACATGAATCTTAAAAAAATTCATGAAAAAAACTACTAAAATTCCTAATAAATCTTAGAGATTTTTTTTGTGTGTTTTCCACTTATATTTTTCATTTGTAATTTCGAATTTAGAAACAGTTCTTAAAGAAACTTGCATCTTAAAAGTAACCACCATGCCAAATTCCAAGCTTCTAGTTATCCAAGCTACAACATATCAACTATATCACAGAAATCGCAATTTTAGAAGGCTTTTTTGCGGTGCGCTTTTCTAAATTTCGAATTTTGTAAAAAGCCTGTGCGTGTAGTAAGTCTGTAAAGTAACAGCCATGTCAAATGTAAAGTTTTTATTCCAAACAATTTCAGCTAAATCTTATTTCAAAATGTTTTGGTACGTTTTCTGTTCATTTCACCATTTTAAATTTCAAACTTTTTAGAAACCATTCTTAGCGAGCATTTACATCTTATAAGTAACCACCATGCCAAATTCAGAGCTCCTATACCAACTGTGTCATCGAAATCACAATTTTAGAACGTTTTTTGCTCTGTACCCTTTTAAATTTCGAATTTTGTAAAAACTGTTCTGTGCCAGCATTTGAGTCTTTAAAACACCACATATCAAATTTTATGTTTTCATCCCTAACAGTTCTAAATAAATTTTAATCTGAACATTTTCTGCTCATTTCACAACTTTAAATTTCGATTTTTAAAAAACTGTTTATACTGAGCATTTAAGTCTTAAACATAATCACCATACTAAATTTTAAGTTTCTAACCTGCTGGTGATTTACCGACAGATCCTACTAAAGGCGAGTTACACCTGTCAATTAAAAGTTTATCATACATAAAGAAAATCAGGTGCGGGGTGCACCTTTACCATCACTCATTAATTATCTATAGGGGCTTCAAATTGCAGAAGACTCCGTGATCGTTACCTAATTAGATACTAGAGAATTATTTATCTAAAGAAAAATCAATTGTTGCGTTGTGTGTAGAGTATCTAATATATGGCAGTTTGGTTTTGGGAATGGAGTGTATAGAGTTCCATAAGACACTTACCAAAATAACCCTGCAGATAATTTTAAGTAAAAAAAAAACTTTCTAAGATTAAAATTAAGAAAATTCTAGAGAAATATTTAGGTTTTTAAAATTAATTATGCAAACACTAAATTAAGACCACATTTTTTCAAACTAAAAAAACAATTACTTTATTTACATTAAAAAAAATAGACATAAAAAAAACATAGTAAGGATATATAAATCAATCTTTTTTTTCTTTACAATTTACTTTAAACATTAAACATTCTTAATTACTATATGATCAAGTTTTCCTGCCGAACAAAAATTACAATTAAATTCGAGCGGTACAAACACAATTAGGTTGGTACTTATATAAGAAAACATACCTGAGTCGTTAAAAGACACAGACTCAACTCCAGTTATTAGGGGATTCACTGGTCCCAGGTCGGACACTGATGCAGGCTAGGGTAAGTGACTCCTTATGGGCATACCCTCATCGACAAGCCCGGTAGCATATTTTGTACAGGAATTATCTGCAGCACACTCTCATATTATTTTCCAACTATAGCACTTCTGCACTCTCTTTTACCAATTATTTTCAACCGCACTCGTTCACATTTTTTTATCGACTGTGTTTTTCTACAAGTTCTGGCTTTTTACCAGTCGGTGGTGGCACCTCCCACTCTACTTGACTTTACGACCTTGTGTCTAAATGACCCAGTGTGTCAATCACACCTACCTTCGCTGCTCATAGGAGAACTATCCAGCCAATGACCACAAGCTATCTGGCCCCCTAAATTAGCCAGGCGCCTATGTGTCTACCCTGAGTCCTCTAGCTTCGAACTCAAGGTACCACAAACGAAGTGTGACTGACACCCCTCATAAATTTACAGTCATAAAAACTTCACAACATGGTTCCAGTGCACTTTTTTTAGTCAGACAGCGCTCATAAAAATGTCCGTCACTTTGTTAGCTAAATTTATACCAACCATTGTACCGCTCTGATGTCTAAATAATTATATATAAATGCAAGGAGAAATATTTACTTGTACTAATTATAGAATTTCAAAAAAAGAAGAACACTCAATATTTATATATACATTTCTAAGTGTGTACCACAAAAAAAAGGTGGTGAATACTTTCCACCATAACCATAACAATTCCAACTAAATCTTAAGTTAAAACGGTGTAATGAGCGGAAACATTCTAAGTTTAGAATTTTTTAAAAACCATTCTTAGCGAGAATTTAACGTAACCACCATTCCGAATTTTAAGCTTCTATATCAACTGTAGCATAAAAATCACAATTTTAGAAGGTTCTGCTTCAGTATCTTTTTTAACTTAGATTTTTTTTTAAACTGCTCTGTGCAAGTATTTAAATCTCTGAAGTAACAGTCATACCAAATTTAAAGTTTCTAGCCCTAACAAAAAATAAATATTAATTTAGAACGCCTATGTTCATTTGACCTTTTAAAATTTAAGTTTTTTTTAGAAACCGGTCTTAGCAAGCATCTATACCTTAAAAGTAATGTTCATACCAAATTTTAAGATTGTAGCCCCAGTTAAAAAAAAAATCCCAATTTTGGAATTATTTTGCTTCTGCACCACTTTGGGATTAGTGATACAGAGTTAAAATACAGTTTATGTTGGAGCTGCGATGCTCAGCATAATTTTGATACCATTATTTTTTAAATATGTTCAGTAGTTCCAGAGATAACCCTCTATAAAACACAAACGTTTCTTTATAATATTAGTATAGATAGCAATAGAAAAATTTTGCATTGTAAAAGGATCAGGGTCCATAAGCCACGTTTTTGGCCCATGAAATAGACAAACGATTTTGTTATACTGACTTAATTATTTCACTTTTTAATATTAGAAGGTTTATCCTGTACGATTTCAGCAATAGTTTTTGCATTTTGTTCGAATTTATATGACTTACACAAGCTCAAAGTTCGTATTATTCGTAGTTTGATGAAAAATACGCAATTTCTACCAATGTTATCTCAATTATTTATATGAGCGCAATCGTGCAACACTTTCTTCTTTACATATGTTATAAAATACATCAAAATGTACAATATATGTAAAAATAAAAGTGTTGCAAAGCTGCGCTCATAATGAAATATAAAATATATACATATATTAAAAATTGAGGTAAAATTAGGAGAAATTGCGTATTTTTCATCAAAAACTACAAATAATATGAACTTTGAGCTTGTGTAAATTATATAAAAACTAACAAATAGAGAAATATTGTTGAAATCGTACAGGATAAACCTAATATTAAAAAGTGAAATAATAAAGTCAGTATAATAAAATCAAATTTTAGTCGTATTTCATGGGCCAAAAACACGGCTTATGGAGCCTAATCCTTTCCCTTTGCTACTTGCAATCTGACACTTTTCTATATAGTCCAGTCAATCTAGGCTTCTGCCTGGAAAGTTTTGGAGAAGTTTTTTTTTTCTTTCTTCCTTTATGTTTTTGGGGGTGTTGAACACGAATTTCAACTTTGCCACCTCGTATCTGGTCTGCTTAAAAAATTATAAGCGAAAAATCATGAAAAAAAAAAATCTGAGTTTTTTCCCCTGTTTTCCGGAAAGAGTTAAATTTTTTTGAAAAACTTATTACATCAAATTAAACTAGAGAACATTTCCTACATTTTTCATATACAATGTTTGTTTCTAAGATGAATAGTTTGGGCATACGAGTAAGAGGAATTTTAGCGATATAATTGAAATTCCATCATCGGAGGGCGAAAACGCGATGCAGTCGATGCAGTCGCTATGCATCCATTTTAATCACCAATTTGAAGCTGTTTAGTTATTTCTGGTTGCATTTCGAATATGTTTACATTTTCTTACCAAGTTTTAAACCTTTTATAGCATTAAGAAAATAAATTGAAATCACATGATTAGGAAAGATAAAAACACAATCACTCTGCATAGATGAGAGAACCAATTTTTATTTTTCCGGTAATCTGATTTAAGTACAATTATAAGTATTGTAAGTTTAATATAATAATAACATATGTGGAAGATTAAAAACAGGAAAAAAGAGGAATGTAGTGGTGTTTTCCAATTAATGTCGTTTTGGTCACTTTGAAGGACCTTGTTGATATTCTTCAACAAGAGGTTCATTGGTATCTTCTTCATCATCACTTGATGGCTCAGGTTGTATCTCCACTTGACTTAAAATATCCTGTATTGGGTCGACCACTTCTGTTTCCAAGTCATCTTCGGCGATGAAGGAGCTGACGTTGTCACAATGGCCATCACAGTTCAGGCAGAGGAGCGAACAAAACAAACTTGCTTTCTTACAGCCACACATTCCACTACAGTTTGTTTTGCATTTGCAGGATATTTTTCACAGAACAGTTTCTGGTGCGGGAGATTTGACAGTTTTTATGGGTATGACGCCTCTCTTGGTTCTATTCCAGCCCCATTCCTCAGCATTTTTACAGTTACCTAGCGATAACTGTACTTTGTGGCAAATTTGCAGACAGTGATATCGAGCTGCATCTTCTGTTGCAGGGAGCGATGCTATATTTGCATATTTTAAAGCAGATTTTATGTAGCACCTGTACCCCAGGCCGTTTAGGGAAGGTGTTGCTTTCCCTCTGAATCCGTATAGGTGTAACAGAAACAACAGCCCAGATTTAATATCATAGGCTACACCACTGGGGTTTTTAAATATATCTACCCCATGTTGCAGGTAGGAAAATTTCAAAATTTGAATGTATTTTGTTTTTCTTTGACTGTACAATGCAGAAGTGGTATCGCATCCACTCATGGCATGTAGAAATAGGATGTGTTTGGCAATTAATTTGTCTACTGCACAAAAAGGTGAATTGATTTGCTGGGGACTTTTCCTGGTTTCAAGAATTAAACATTGGGAAAAATGCAAAGTCCAATTAAAATTACCAAAAGTCTACATCTTCACCAATGATTATCATGTTCTCATGGTTAGGTGCCAACTTGAGAGCAGTGTTGATAATGAGGCTGTCGCGTCAATTCGTCGCGCACAATTCATCGTGGAGCAATTCATCGCGGCGACAGCTCATCGCAGCGTCAATTCGTCGTGGTGTCAATTCGTCGCAACGAAAATGTTTTTGAAGTCTATGATAAAATTAAAGATAATGTAGTAAAAATTATTTAATGATAATTTGTTTTTTATATATAGAGAACTATAACTAACAATTTACATCATTAAATAATTTTACTAAATTAGTTTTACTTTTATCATCATAGCCTTCAAATATATTTTCGTTGCGACGAATTGGCGCTGCGATGAGTTGTTGCCGCGATAAATTGTTCCGAGATGAATTGTGCGCGACAAATTTACGCAGAACCGATAATGAGTGTGCTTCATCTTCTTTTGCCGGCTTACAAGCCATATTTTCAGAGCCAAATCTACACATCAGCAGGGCTATTAAACAGTTTTTTCTTGTCGTTTGCGAGAAATTTTCCCTGGGAAACCGTTGGTACCATAGTCTCATTAAAAACAACCTCATTAGATACCGTATTGCGAGATTAGCTATCACGCTCAACAAATTTAGTGGTGATTTCAGTAATGTTTTCTGGGGTTTCAAGGACACCCTCCCACCCGTTTTGTATTCAAAAAACCATTACATTCAGCGTTTTCGCCTACAACACTACATTCCTTTTTTTCCTATTTATAATCTTCCGCATATGTTATTATATTAAACTTACAATACTTATAAAATTGTACTTAAATCAGATTAACAGAAAAATAAAAATTGGTTCTCTCATCTATGCAGAGTGATTGTGTTTTTATATCTTTCCTAATCATCTGATTTCAATTTATTTTCTTAGTGCTATAAAAAGGTTTAAAACTTTGTAAGAAAATGTTAACATATTCGAAATGAAACCAGGAATAACGAAACAGCTTCAAATTGGTGATTAAAATGGATGCATAGCGACTGCATCGCGTTTTCGCCCTCCGATGATGGAATTTCAATTATATCGCTAAAATTCCTTTTACTCGTATGCCAAAACTATTCATCTTACAAAAAAAAATTGTATATGAAAAATGTAGGAAATGTTCTCAAGTTTAATTTGGTGCAATAAGGTTTTTTTTTTTAATTTAACCCTTTCCGGAATACAAGGGAAAAACCGAAAAAACTCAGATTTTTTTCATGGTTTTTCGCTTATATTTTTTTAAGCGGACCAGATACGAGGTGGCAAAGTTGAAATTCGCGTTCAGCACCCCCAAAAACATAAAGAAAGAAAAAAAAAACTTCTCCAAAACTTTCCAGGCAGAAGCTTTTTTTTGTCTAAATTTACTGGACTAATAATGTTTCTTGTAACCTCTCTAAAGGCTGTTCGTCAGTGAATTTCCAGATTCCCCTCGCTAATGTTAAACCCATGAGCTTAGGATGCATTCGTATATTTAAAATATCTCCTCAGAAAATGAATATTTTTAACTTTTGTTTTCTTTATACTGTTCTTAAAGATGTCTCTTTCTTAGTTATCCAAGATATGTGCTTAATTTAAAATGCGATGTGTTAAAATCTTAGTGAAACTGAATAATATTTTAACACTTCACATAAATTTAAGTATATATTTTAGAAAAAATGAAAACTGAAAAAAAGACACCTATTAAGAAGTATACACAGAAAACAAAATTTGACAATATTATTTTCCTGCGAATATATTTTAAATATACGAATGCATCCTACGCCCATAGGTTTAACTTTAGCGAGGAGAAACGGGAAGTTCACTGACGAACAGCCTTAAGAACGTTTATCCCCGATTATATCCCAATAAAATATTTTCTCAATGACAATTTTATTGCTACGTTTTCGTTAAGATAAAAAGGTGTTTGGTTGCTAAGAAAATTATCCTGCAGAGAAGAATTCATTTCGCACTAAGTACAATGCAAAAAATGTTGATTTTGCAGTATCATACTGCGCGGTAGTGTATTACTGCTTATTTTACAGTTTATTAATGTTAATTTTGCAGTATAATACTAGCAGCTGGGATGGCAGTATTACACTGAAAAATCAACACTTTTTTTGCAGGTGTAAATAAGTTACTATATAGAACGTTTTGCATGTATTACAAGAGTTAATGCAAAACCGAATGTAAACTTCCATCCGAATATTTAAGTATTTTGGTTTAGACATGACTAATAACCAACATAAAATTAAGAAAAAATGGTCACACTTTTAAGTATTTGATTTAAAAAGGATTAACTTTTTGCCAAGTTTTATAATATTCCTGCAACTCTCGTGATTGATAAACGATCTTCCGTTTTTCGGTGTATGTAACCCTCACAAAATGTTAGACAGGTGACAGGATTAGCGATTGAGAAAATAAAATTTATTCAGAGAGCCCAGTTTTTTTTCTTCCTCACAAGAATGATTTTAGAAGTTTAACGTTTGGGATTTTTTTTTTCATAATAAGTTGCTTTCCCATAATTTTGTTTTTATATTATCCCGTTTTTATATTGTCTTCGCATATGTCTCTTTCGCATAATACCATGGATTTCGAAGACAACAGTTATTTCTTCAAAACACCACAAACCATAAAGTCAATATACAATCTGTATTCTTTTGCACATCTTGCAAAAAGATTGTTCTTAAAACCAAAAGAAAAATCTTTACATTTTACTATAAAACGGCGGCTGTTGTTGGCGTGTCAGAGGAAGTGCCAAAGCACTTTCCTGAAAGGAGAGGTGCTAGAGCCTCAAGAGAGGTTGGACTTCTAGAGCTGGTCTCCTAATTTTGAACCAATTCCAGATGAGAGACCTGCATCTGGATTGGCACCCCCAGAGGTAACGCTTATATAGAACTTGGAGGACTTTGGAGCCACGAACAGATTTAACGTGTACCAGCTCCCATTAACGTACACGGTCCCACAGCAGAGGCAGACGAGAGAGGATAGACGATGCACCCTTCCAATCAGTGACCTTGGCCGATGCTGCACGGCTTTCGGTGATCTTACGAGAACCGAGCTTTTACCGTCCGCGCCACTGCGGGACTAAAACGGCGGCTATTAAGCAAATGTAAATTCTTAACATAAACGCCGATCCAATTAATCTGTCATTTGTACTTTATTGGGCGCTTCCGAACTTTGATGGTAGTATACATTTGAGATAAGAACCATCTTTAAAAGTTCTCGAAATAAATCCCTAAAGATTTACTGCATAAAGACTAATTTTGATTTGAATAAAATCTAAAATAACTTTAAAAGAAACACAATAAATATAAAATGTAAACATGTTACATTCTTTAATAACATTAAAGTTCTTTCTACTTACAATATTTCCTTCATCTAAATCGCCATTGCAGTCGATTCGTCCATCACATCTTATCTTACCTTCGTTATCAGATTCGCATTTAAAATCAAGAGGCGTACATGTTCTATCTGAAAATAATCATGTACATGAAACTATTCAAGCACTGATAATCTATTTTATATCAATAACTCTATAAACACAACAAGAAATCTGAAAAGTTAAATACAATTTGAAAGTAAAATGAATCAAGCATTTTCATAAAATTAAAAAATTCAGCAGAAATTCACTAAATATACTTAATCTTTTTTTCAAATTTTTTAACTAGAATAAATTGCAGGATAGTAAATGTTATTTTTAGGGTTCAACCACCCCTCATTTCACGGATTACACGATCTTTATTGGGCATCTAAGAAATAACACTACACTATGCATACTTCCATGTGCACACATGCACATATGTTTAAACTTATACGCTTACACGTTAAAGGCAAACAATTGCACACAGCAATTACTACTACAGTGTGCCTTAATACACTTAAATTTAAAAGCAAATAAATTTAATTTTTAAAAAAAGATTGCAAAAAAGGTGATATAGGTATATTTAAGTACGTATGTATGTTAAGTAAGCATGTTTTAAAAAAAATAAACTATTGAATATAAAATGAGATTATATTCAAAATATTTTTATAGGAATTCAGAATAGTTATTTTCCAAAACAACATTTTAATGTTTAACCCATATTGGACCGCCGCGCGCCGTTCTGTAAATACAATAGGTATATTAAAAGTCTTTAAAGTAAAAATAACAGAATTTAAACTTCTTCATAACACTTGAAGCAGATCTAAAAACCAAAACAGATTAAAATAGTATGCTGAGACCATTACAAAACTTTCTGCTTTAATCATTCTAATAAATTAAATAGTGTAGTTACACAACAGTTATGAAGTACACATTTCTTTGAGTTAGTGGTCAGTAAATGAAAAAAAAAGCACAGCACAAGAGCGTCCCTCGTGAAGTATTAAAATTTAAATTAGATTAACATATATATTTAACTAATAACGTTAACTATAAAATTTAATACATTTCTACCCAACAGAAAATGAGATACAGCTATAAGATTCATTGCAAAAAAACAGAATAGTAGCGCTCTTTATTGAGTGATCAAAGCAAATAATCAACAGGTTTTTCAGAAGCGCTATAAATTAAAAATATGGTAAAATTCCATCCCATAGATGGCTAAAATTTAGAAATCACGGAAATAGCGAAACCCACATCACTTGTAGGCTATATGAACCGAAATAACAATCAGCTCTAATTTATGTCAAGGTTTAATTTAATACGAAATTTGATTAAATTCTATTTTAGATCTCGATAAAGCCTCACTCTAAGTTTTAGAATTTTGTTTCCGAAAGTTTCATTAATAATCACCTTCTACAGAAAGTAAGGTGCTTTTTAGTAGTTTATTTGAACGCTGTAACTTTATAAACACAAAACAAAAGTTTTGATCTTTAAGTATTAAAATGTTAATACTCATACATTACATCCCTATTATTGATGTCTTTAAAGTTTTAGAACTGTTTACAGTACTTTTAAATGAATGATCGAATATGGATTAACATTTAGTTAACACATTTCCTATAAATACTGTTATATTTTATATACAGGGTAAGTTAAACTTTGCCGATATTAGAACCTAGTGACCGGGACACTTAAACAATCTGAACGAAATTAGATGTTGGTACTTCAAAGTATGCACTCTAAA
Source organism: Maratus michaelseni (assembly GCA_963931845.1). NCBI lineage: Eukaryota > Metazoa > Arthropoda > Arachnida > Araneae > Salticidae > Maratus > Maratus michaelseni. Next base: position 190,398,615 of record OZ007590.1, read on the forward strand.
ATATAAATAACAATCTTAGCTTTTATGCTTACAGAGACAAAATTTAGAATATCTTAAATAGAAACACCATTTTTTTCGCGTAACAAAATTATCTAAACGATGAAAAACAATAAAATGGAGTTCAAACTATTTTAGCACTAATTAAAAAAAGGCGGTATAAAGAGAAAGGCATGCTCTGTCTGTACTTTAAGAGCATCTTTTGGCGACAATGGCTTCCACTGCAATTTTGAGTTTCCGTACGTGCCTATCACCTGAACACATTTCAAAGAGTTTGTTTCTAGGACTATTTAAAATTCAAAAAAAGGTTTACACGTCTAATATTAAATATCTAATTTTTTTCATGGCATGATTTATTTTCTCCCTGTAATCTTCCTCATGCAAGGTGCCATCGTTTGAGATGTTGGACACTTATAAAATGTATAATCAGATTTTTTTTTTCGTCGTCTCTGACTGCATTTATTTATCATGCCGATTTTCTTTGCGTTAGTTGTATATCTCCGTGCTTAGTTGTACAATTACCATTTAAACGCCATGTATGATTTTCTTCTCTGTGGATCTTTTTTAGATGCGAAATCATGTGCATTGCACTTTGAAATGTTGTCACTGGAACCATAACAGAGTTTAATTGCCATTTTTTACCAGTTTATTAAACGCATACTTTGAAATACTTTTATATCAACATTTATTTCATTTCTTTTAACTTTCCGGTGACTAGGATCGAATATCCTCATTTTTAATAACATACTTTACCGCGATTATTTGTTACAGATTAGTTTAAGTTATCTAAAAATACATGAAAAAAAATGTCGAGTTTGAATTAACGGAAAAATCAACGGGTGTCGAATGTAATGGTCGCAAATTATTAATGGTATTTATAGTTGTATTTTTAAAGCAAACTTATTTCTGTTGCTGAAATCTATTTTGGAACAGATCATTTTTTGTAAGATTGTCATTTTCTACATCCGATATTTTCGGCGTTTTTTCTCAGTAAATCTAAAACGGATTTAAATTTTTGCATTTTTAAGTCATTTGACGGACTGTCACATTACTATAAAATGCTACATGTATATCATTTTCAACAATAACGTATGTAAATACTGGAGGCGAGTGACTAATTTTTGTACATTTCTGTAATATAAATGCTAAAATCCCATTCACATTTTAAATTAAATTTTTGTCTGAAATTTTAAGTAAAGATTAAAAAGTTATATTTAAAAACTTATCAAAATTTACCGTGCATATTTATTTTCCTGATCGCGTTTTGTAAGCATAAAATTTGTCAAAAGGTTTGGCAATTTTGATTGTTGAAAGGTTCTAAACAATTTATAATTTCAAGCACTTTCTTCAAAAAGATATTAAAAAGCATGAAGTTATAAAGGAAAATGAAGGTGTAAAGTAATTATAAAAATATATCCGAAATGTCCCAATCTACATTGCAACGCAGTAGATGCCCAGCGTGAGATTTCTGTTAATTCCGAGAGAGATCAAGAAGAGCATTTTGACTACCAACTTCCCGGTGGAGGACTGAATATAGCATTATATTAGCATCGTATACAGCAGGATACGCTATGTTCAGAGACGCCTATGTTAAAGATCACTGACAATTTTTATACCAGTCGTTGGGTTGAAAGGGAAAATTTTATTCACAAATTGATATAAAGGGGGGGGGGGAGAAAACTTGACAGAGGCTATTTGAGAAACAAGGATGTAGATTAATTTTCTTAAAAAGTGCTTTGTAATCCTCTAAAAAGGAGTTAACACTTTCGCGACGAGCTTCCTTTACAAAATTCTTATTTTTATGGCCGGTTTTTAAAAATAGAAACTTTTGCCTTATCGAATCCCAGAAATCATTTGCTTAAACTAGGCAAAAGTTTCTATTAAGAATTACTGGTAGGAATAATCAAGGATATTGACAGCTTTATGACGCTCGTCTCTAAGGTGTTAAATGGAATTGTTATTCATGGGATATAAGATTTTCTATCCGAATTGAAGCCTTGCCATAGTCTGTTTTAGTAACAAAGAAGCTGCAAAATATCCATTGTCTATTATCCGTTTGAAATCCTTTTTTAACATTACTAGAATACACAACTGATGATTTTCTGCCATAATTGTACAAGGATGTTGTAAAAGAATTATTACTTTTGCAAATTTCTGCCAGTGGTTGGGTATAAATTCCAAATTTGTTATTTTCATGGACATTAAAATCACGAAACGTGATCATAAGGAGGGGCGGAGGGTATTTAGGAATAGTTATTTCTATGGGAGTTTTTTTAAATGCGAAAATTATTCTCGAAAAACATTTTAAAACATTAACAATTTTCTGCGTACTTTCGACGTTGGGCTCTGGTGTCGCAAATTTTTTTCGGGCTCCGATTTCAAATTCTCGGCCTCTCCAGTAAAAAAAAAAAAAAAAAAAAAAAAAAAAAAAGCCCAAATTTGTATCCAATCCATGTTAATTCTCGTATCCATGATCACTATGGGAATCTGCGATCTCATGCTGCGTAGCCACTGGGACAGTCTATATACTTGTTCCGTATCTATTGGCGATGGAACATCCCCCCCCCTCTTTTTTGTTTCTGGTAACCCGTTAATGTAACCCTGTGTGTGGGCAGATGTGCTCGGAACTCGGTGGCGACAAGCCGCCGTTGCTGTCTTCTCTTCATCGTATTTATTAACTAAATAAATACTATAGTTTTTTTTATACAGTCCACTTTATCCAAGTTCGCACAACTAGTACGAAACCTCCGCACATTTTTGGTCCTAAGCGACCCGGAGGTAATCAGCGCATCTTCAGTGTTTAAGGAAAAACTTGTGATTTCTTTATCTTCAACAAGAAGATCAACAGTATGTCGGAGGCAGCAGTTACGACTCTAAATCGAAAGCGCGGCAACATCAAGTCTCAGCTCACCAAAATAGCCAAAGCGATTAACGAAAATACTTTTGAAATAGCTGAATGGCAGTCTCATTTGGAGTGTTTAACTAGAATACAAGAAAGGTTCGAAGTTATCAAGGAGGATTATTATAAAATCGTGAAAGAGGACGATTTTGAACAAACAGAGGAGCAACTGTCTCTACTGGATGAGGACATTAGAACAATAGAGGTAAGTCTTAAAACCTCTATTACGAAATTTTATTGTGAATCTAATGTTAGCGCTTCTTCAAGTAATGATATAAGTGTTAGTAATCATAAAGCAATTATAAAACTGCCCAAAACTCCATTACCGGTTTTTACTGGAAAAATTGAGGAGTGGAGCATTTTTAAAACTGCCTTTAATACGCTCATTACTGAAAATTCTGATTTGAACGACAATGAAAAGCTTTTCTATCTTCGTGGGGCTTTGTTGGGGGAACCCAAAAGCATACAAACCCCAGACGATAGTTATACGTCTCTCTTTAGTGCATTAGAACAACGGTATGAGAACAAAATAGTAGATTGTCATATAAAAAATATGCTCAACTTGTACCCAATCAAACATGAATCCACAAAAGATCTTCGAAATTTATTAGATAGTGTTAGAAAGAACTTAAGAGCCCTTAAAGTTTTAGACTATGAAAGAGATACATTCTCTAACGCCATATTATTAAATATACTTTTAGACAAACTTGATCGAGACACTCGTAAACAATATGAGCTCACGTTAAAAGATAACGAAGTTCCTAACTTTGACGAATTTCTCGAATTCTTAGAACAAAGATGTCAAATCTTAAATAGCATCAGTGCTAGTTCTTCTTCAAAATTAAATTCTAACTCTGACCGTTCTAAGTCTTTATTCATGAAATCTGATAAAACACAGAATAAAAAGTGCAGTCTATGCTCTGAAATCCACCCGTTGTACCATTGCGAAAAATATAAGATTATGAAATTAGCAGATAGAATAAATATTGTCAAGAAAAAGAAACTGTTTTAAATGTCTTAATTCTTCACATTTATTATCATCGTGCGATTCAAAAAATACTTTCTTTGTTTGCAAATCAAAATTTCATCATACTTCCCTACATAAATATTCAACGCCACAAGCTGATCATTACGAGGTCAGATCAAACGTCGCAGACACAGCGGCGACAGCCTCTACGCAAAGAGAGAATTTTGAAAACGATACTCCCAAACATTAGTTTTTTTCTCATGGAAACAATAAATCCGTTTTGATAAACACGGCGATAATTTATATTACAGATTCTAATGGGGTTAAAAGACAGCTACGTGGCATTTTGGACTCTGCGTCAGAAAGTAATTTTATCTCATTTCACGCAGCAACTTTGTTGGGATTAAAGAAAGAAAAAATTCATATACTGATAGCGGGTTTGAATGATTCAACAATAAATATAAAAGCGAAAACTGCAGTTTGCTTATCTAATAAAAGCGGGGATTCTCAATGGAATATTGATTGTCTGATCACGCCGAAAATAACAAATTTCAGTCCGTCTAGAAAGATAAACATTTCTAATTTGAGCATTCCACAAAACATACAATTGGCGGACCCTGAATTCTTCATTCCGCAAAAAATAGATATACTTCTGGGTGCCGAATTGTTTTTCGATTTTTTAAATGCTGATCAAATAAAACTGAAAGATTATATTATTATCATAAACACTACCAGATACCAGATATCCAAAACAAGTTGATTGCAGAGTAAAATTAAGCATAATGAAACCCATTGTTTTCTAACAAAAAATCTAGAAACACTCAATAAGACCTTGACCTCATTTTGGGAAATAGAGAATGTTGATGATTTAAAGCCGTGCAGCAGTGATGAATTAATATATTGTAATCAACATTTTGATAAAACGCATTTTAGAAAGGAGGATGGGAGATACGTAGTTGAAATGCCGTTCAAACCAGAAATTTCTTAAACTAATTTAGGAAATTCTAAAAAAAATCACATCTAAAAGATTAGATTATTTGTGGCAACGTTTAGAGCGTGATCCAACAATGAAAAATTTGTACATAGATTTTCTAAATGAATATAAGTATTTGAAGCATATGCATGAAATAGAGGAAAATAGTGATTTTGAAGACTTTTTATTTACCTCATCACGGAATTCTGCGACCATCAAACAAAACTACCAAACTGCACGTCGTTTTTGACGCAAGTGCAAAATCAACTGGAAAATCTTTAAATGATATGTTATATAAGGGAGGGGTGCTTCAGGAAGATCTCTTTTCAATATTAGTGTGATTTAGAAAGCACATTTACGCATTCACGGCAGATATTAAAGAAATGTTTAGAATGATAGAAATTAACCCGTCACAGCATAAATTCCTAAAAATTCTCTGGAAGGACAGTAAGTCATCGCCTGTCAAAGTTTTCCAACTCTCAACCGTTACTTACGGGACCGCCTGCGCCCCATATCTAGCAACCAAAACTTTGCAACAACTTGCTTTGGATGAAAAAAGGGACTTCCCATTGGCTTCGAATATTTTATTAAATAATTTTTACATGGATGATTGCTTGTCTGGTGCTTCAGATTTAACCCAGATGCAATTTATTCAGCGAGAATTAACGCAACTTCTCCAAAGAGGAGGCATGAGCTTGCACAAATGGTGCTCCAATGGAGTACAGTCTAAGGATCAGGAAATATTTCCCCTTGACAGAAATTCCAAGGAAATGACAAAAACGTTAGGAATGCTATGGAATAGCTTCAGTGATACATTTACCTACAAGGTAAACATAAGTGAAAAACAAAACTTTACTAAAAGAGATGTCCTTTCACAAATAGCTCGTATCTATGACCCCCTTGGTCTACTTGGACCGGTGATAGCAAAGGCAAAAATCTTCATGCAACAACTGTGGCTACTCGATGTGGATTGGAAAGAAAAACTACCTCAACACGTTTCTCAGCAATGGGAAAACTTTATCGCAACATTACCAGAATTAGAGACAATTAAAGTGCCAAGGTGTTTCTTAAAAGTGAACGTTAAATCTGTGGTGCTGAACGGTTACGCAGATGCTTCTTCTAAGGCGTACGGTGCAGTAATATATATTCAAACTATCTCCAACACTAATGAACTAGCTAGTCAACTTCTTTGCAGCAAGTTCCGTGTTGCTCCGACGAAATTAATGACAATTCCTAGACTGGAATTATCTGCATGTCTTCTGACAAAATTGACTAACAAGGTCTTAGAGGCCTTAAAATAACCTCTCGACTCCGTCCAGTTGTTCTCTGATTCAACTATAGCACTAGCTTTGATTGAAACTCCTCCAAATTTGTTAAAGACATTTGTGTGCAACAGAGTGTCGCAAATTCGGCAGTTATCAAAAAACTACAAGTGGTCTTACATTCCATCCGAGAGCAATCCAGCTGACATGGTTTTTAGGGGACTTGACGTAAAAGCTCTTGCTGCTAGTGAACTGTGGTGGCAAGGTCCACAACTTTCAACTGTTAGTGAACAATCTTTAGAGACTATTCGTAATTCAGATATTCTGTATGTAAATGAACTGAAACCTCCTGCAAAAATGACTCTTTTGAACATTAATAACTAATTTTATGAATGATTTATTTAATTTAACTAATAATTTTTTGAAATTAATTAGAATTCTAGCCTTTATTTATAGATTTATTAGAAATTGTAAGGAGTGCGATAAATTAAAGGGTCCTCTTTCTGCCAACGAGATCCAGAAATCAGAAATTTACTTATTGAAATACATTCAGGTAAAGTATTTTACACATGAAATTGATGCCATGAAAAAGGGTTCTTCAGTCCCTCCTGCAAGTAAGTTAAAATTTCTGAATCCTTTTTTAGATTGTAATGAACTAATCAGAGTAGGTGGGAGAGACTCACATGCGAACATAAATTATAAAAGCAAATATCCCATAGTTTTGCCAGCAAAGGATATGTTAACTAAACTTATTTTTTAATACTATCATCTTCGTGATTTTCATGTAGGACCCCAGGCTCTTTTGAATACTGTACGTCTAAAATATCGGCCACTCAGCGGCAGAAACATTGCACGTAAGGTTGTGCATGAATGTGTACAATGCTTCAAAGAGCCCATAATGGCTAACCAGCTGATGGGATCTCCCTCCTGAGAGAGAGTAATACCTAGTTCTCCCTTTTCTAATGTCTGATTAGATCTATGTGTACCCTTTGAAATAAAATACAAGGGCCAGAGAAAGGGTACCCTCCAAAAAATCTATGTAACTATATTTGTATGTATGGTCACTAAGGCTGTACACTTTGATTTCGTTTCAGACTTAACATCTGAAGCAATAATTGCTACTTTAAAGCGATTTTTTTCTCGTCGTGGGAAAAGTTCAATAATTTTTAGCGACAACGCTACAAATTTTGTTGGGGCTTCAGCAGAACTTAAGCGTCTACGAAAACTTATGAATAGCGAAGAAATCTCTAACCTTTTGGCATCAGAGGGCATCGGCTAGAAATTTTCTCCTCCTAGAGCACCCGACTTCGGTGGCCTTTGGGAGGCGGGAGTTAAAGCATTTATAGTATTTATATATTAGTTAAAGCATATCATTTTAAGAGAGTAGTGGGTTCAGCTCATTTAACGTTAGAGGAATTTCTAACGGTAATTGCACAAATCGAGGGCATATTAAATTCGCGGCCACTTTCTCCTTTGTCGACAGATGCCGACAGTTTTGAAGTATTGACTCCTGGGCACTTCCTCATAGGAAGACCGCTTAATGCGCTTCCAGAACCAAATTTAATTGAGGTAAAGGATAACTTATTAAACAAATAGCAAAGAACACAAAAAATGGTGCAAATTATATGGAAGCGTTATAAGAATAACTATCTTAGTTACTTACAACAACGAAACAAATGGCTATTCAAAAGGCCAAATATTTTGCTAGGTATGTTGGTATTAGTAAAAAAATCGCAACTTCCTATTTGCACTTGGTCTCTAGGCCGTATTACTAAAGTAATCCCAGGTACTGACTGACATGTCAAAGTAGTAGAGGTACGAACCGCGAAGGGCATTTTTAAAAGATCTGTATCTAAAATTAGTATTTTGCCCATGATAGATAATGAAATTAATGCTCAGTAACTATTTAATATATTTTTTTATTATTATTATTCTTAATTGTATATTTATTGTATTAGTTTTAATTTCTTATAATTGTATCATGTTTTCTTTATTATCTGTGTTACATTTGTTATATATTGAAATAGTTGTAATGTTTCAACGCCGGGCGGGATGTTCCGTATCTATTGGCGATGGAACACCCCCCCCCCTCTTTTTTGTTTCTGGTAACCCGTTAATGTAACCCTGTGTGTGGGCAGATGTGCTCGGAACTCTGTGGCGACAAGCCGCCGTTGCTGTCTTCTCTTCATCGTTTTTATTAACTAAATAAATACTATAGTTTTTTGATACAGTCCACTTTATCTAAGTTCGCACAACTAGTACGAAACCTCCGCACAATACTAATATGAAAAGGAAAAAAAAATTACCCAGTGTGTTCTAAAGAAAAAACACTTAATATCTAATGATTCTTTTTCTCTACACTTAAATATTTCAAGTAACAGATGTAATTTTTTTCTTTATTCATTGCAAATTAATTTTACATTTAAAAACCAGTGCTCCTATTTCGACAGATGAAAGTTTAAGAAATTCACTTACTATAATTCGTTATGTTCTTTTAAATCAAATGTATCATTTTAAGTATCAATTACTAAATTTGAGAAGCATTGAGTCTTTTATATGAATTTAAATTAGAAATGAAATCCATTCCTGATTTTCTGCACATTTCTTATGCCAAACGCAATTTTCACAAAGGCACCAGTGGTGCACTAAAGACATCAATGTTTGGCGTTTCGAGAGTTCGAAACAAATTTTAGGGCATTTTCAAATTGTGACAATTTCTATTAATTTTGTATGAAATGAAGGGCTTTTTACATTGGCTTGGGAAAATTATGGAACTAAGCAAGCAAAGTTGAAGCTAGTTTTTTTTAGTCTTAAAATTAGCTGTTGCCATATAACCAAATTTTAATTACTTTATACCTCATTTTCTATTTTGTATTTTTTCCATTCATACACAGCACTATTTTAATATGCTTCGTTTCAAAGCTATCTATAAATTTTAAAAAAGGCCATTTATCATCCACTGTTGTCTTGATAACATATGAACATCAAAAATCAATATTGTTTAAAAATACAATTATACTTTCGCTTGTACGTCATATTTTGTCTTTTTACATTACCAATCTGTTTAAAAAAAAAAATGTAGATTTATTAATACTTAACCTTTCTTATCAGGATCCTCTAGACAGCCCTTTCTGCCATCACAATGCCATGGATTTAAGTTGATATTCAATGAAATACTAAAAGATGATCCTCTGGAACATTTATCACCTAGAAGAGAAAATTTAATGAACAAGAAATTTATCTCTATAATTCAGTTGCGGCTAGTGGCGAAAGTAATTGGGTTAGAAACTAAATTGTACTTTTGAATATATTTAACGTATCTAATGTCATAAGACTATTCATTACGTCGGCAGAAAAATATACTTTTTGACACTGCAACGATAGAATCAACTACTCCGTACAACCTGTGAAAACAGAACTTTTCTATAAAAGAATCCTGGCTTAAACGGAAACATTTCATAATCCCGGAGAAAATACTATTCAGATGGTTGCCATATGCTGAGAGTGTGTGGTCATTTGCTACCTTTGTCACTAGCTCAGGCAGCTTCGCAGCTTAAAACAAATTACGTACTTGTGTTTAAACATTGAATCTTACTACATAAATACAAACATTATGCGATTGTTCAGGATAGCGTAAATATGGACTTGTAACATCTGAAAGTGGAAATACAAAAACGAACTATGAAAATCTATCAAATGTATGAGGGCGCTGTAGCACAGTACAGCGGGCTGTTCCTTCTAGGATTACATTCCACCAAATGTGCTTAGAAAATAAAGACGTGCAGAGAGTTATTAAAATCGTCAAGCCGCGACATAATTCAAATGTGTAACAACCAAGATGGATTTTCCTACAGGTCCAGTGAGCCTTAACTTCCGGGTATTAAATGAAGGAAACAAATGTATTTTTAAGTAAGGGATAATGCTTTGCTAAATATTAGATGACCAAAAATTCTACCCGTTTAGAAATTTCTTAATAAAACTCAAAATACAAACCTCAATATTGTGGGCCATTAAATTTTACTACACTTTGACAACAGGCATCTGATGCATTACATTTAAAAAAAAAAGTTTTTCAACACTATGAATTTATAGTTTTCGCATATCTTCAATCTGAAATTTATGCTTTGATAAGGAGTTTAACAAGCTAAAAAGCTGGTAATTGCATGGTGCAACGTCTGTTGAGTGCGCTGCGATAAAATTTCAAATTGCAGATCCTTTATGGTTTGGCGGCCCACTGAAATTATATACGCCTTGGCGTTGTTCTATAATATTGACACTTTTAATATCATGTAATCGGTAGAGAACAATAAGCTGCGTTCGAACTTTGAACGGGATTATAGGGGAGAGTGGGGGCTAATGGGACAATTTTAAAGTTTTAATTATTTTTAAATGAAAACAAATTTGATTTTTTTTGTGTGTGCGTAGAAAGAATTATTGGCTTTATAAAAATAAATTTGAAGAGATAGCATTTATTGTTTTTTAAATTTGACTTTTACACCATTGTACTCGTCCCATTAGTCGATTAGGTTGGGGGGGGGTCTATTGGGACACCCCTTGTGTCTAATGGGACATATCAAAATAAACACAAAAACTAGAGTTGCAGTACCTATTTAAAGCCAGCACATTTTACATCAAAATACAATGTACATAAACAGCATAGTATTAATTATTGCATATTAAAATTTGAAAAATTTAAATCTAAAAAGACATTAAAGTTGATGAACGAGTAGTTTTCTAATCAGTTGTAGGCTGGGGTAATTTCATTACAATATCTTTAATTTCAGTCCACTATTTTTCTTTTTTTCAGGATAGACAAACTTTTGTGAATCGCACCTTCTTGTGAGGGAACTCAGAAAAAGTTCTTGAATTGCACGTTTTATTTCAATAACAACTGCCACATAATGATATAGAACTTTTCCCTTCAAATTTTAATAAGACAAAATCATTTTCAGATATTCGCTCTAAAAAAGAACTTTTTCTTTGACATTAATTCTTTCTGGTAAGTCTTCATTACTTAAAGAATCATGTAGTACAAAACTACGTTCAGAACTTTCTGAAAAAGAAATACGCTTTTTTTTTATATTTATTTAGGCATTTTAGAGATTTTTTCAGAGTTATTTTAGTATTATCCACTACTTTTCAGGTGTTTAAAACCTTTTAATAAGACAATCTTAAATAAACCATGCATACCTATCACTAACAATAAGTACGTATGCATCATCAATCCAGTTGTCCCATATACTGTGTCCCATGAGTCACCATATGCTGACATTTTATATATTTTTCTAATCTGCATAGTTAATATCTTTGGATAAACTGTATCTTTGCTAAGTTTAACATAAAATGGAAAATTTGTCTTATATTAATTAGTAGCCTCAAACAATTTCAGACAATAATGAATTGTAAATGTCATTTAAGTAAAAAAAAAAAAAAAATAAAAAAAAAACTTACTTTTTACAGTTGAAAACGAACTTTCTTCATGCACTCTTTTAAACAATTTAAAATAGCTGACCTGTTTAAGTTAGCAACTTTGGTGTTGCTATTTAGGTGTGGCATAATGTTTAGTTAAAAATATTTTCATTAAAATTTGATCACTGTCACATTAGACCCTTGTCCCGTTAGCCCCCCCCCCCCCCACTCTTCCGTACAGAGTCACCTGAGCCACGAGCTCCATTTCTCTGGTAATAGCAATAGAATTCTTAGATTTATGACAGTATTGGAAGTCCAAAATAATAATTACACTGGAAAACTAAGAGGCCCAAAAAGAGCAGGAAAAATAACTACAAAGATCATTTTTGGCTAAATATGACGCACAAAATTAAAATATAGAAATAAAATGTAAGCCTATGAAATATTTTTGGTTAAAACAAAATCAAAGAGAAAAAAAAGCTATGTACAAAAGCTTTATACAAATATATACGAAGAAGTCACGAAGGTACCCATTCCTAGCAATAGACAGCGAAATGAACTGAGGAATTTAGTTGGGATTTTCCAGGATATGGAAGGCAGCACGATGCCGCCGATAACTTGCTTGAATTAAAGAAAATTTTCGTTTTAAGTCTTAGTATACGGACTTCAAAACAATTTTCTTATCACTTCTATCTTAAATATGGCTTAATTATGAAAGTTTAAATTATTTACGTGGTTGCCATATTCAAACGGCAAGGGTCAATTACCTTTCTGTTAACCACTCTTATTAAAAATACCCATCAGCACAGATTAAAATTGGTTATTACCATGTAAAAAAATATGGCCTATGGATTTAAAGAACTTCTTGAAAAGAACTGCAATACCCTCAATGTGAGTGTATCTAAACTACACACGAAAATTGGCAATTCCGCGAACATTATAACGCATGTGTGCACACCGAGAGACCATGAAAACAACAAAAATTAAAGGATGCAGCCCCCTCCCTCTTTGTATAATAATTGACGAAATAAGAGATTAGTCAATGCGGCGATCTCTATAATAGTGCGAGAGTTATTTAAATTTTTTTCAAAATTTACTTAGTCGTGTTAAAGATATGCATAAAAAAAGGTTAGTTTTTTATATTCTGCAAGTTTCTATTTTGGTTCGTCACCCCACATGAATTTGTTTTTCAAATGAAAACACTTAAAAAGAAAACAATAGTCTTAGCTTAGTTTTAGCTTTAGTTATAAAACTAATTTCTTAATATTTATGAAAGCATTAAAGATCAATGAAGTTTTTTTGGTAGCAACACTAAAGAATTTAGTTTAATAAATGACTTACTGCAGTTGACTTCATCTGATCCATCGTTACAATCCTTGATACCATCGCAACTCAAACTAGAACGTATGCATTGACCATCAAGACACTTAAATTCATTAGCTTCGCATCGTTGATCTGGAATAAAATTTTAATTAAAGTATTTTTATAGTTACATGCAATAGCTTATAAATAAAAAGAGCTCGGCCAGTATACGATATTATCAAGCTATGTTAAACCAAAGCAAACGTTCTCTATAAATTTCTCGTATATGCACGTCAATATTTTCGAATGCCTTTTTCGTATATCTGCGGTTAAAAGCTAAAGTAATAGTTTGTAACCTTTACGATTTCTATTACAGTTTCAATCCGAACCATTTCAGATATTTAAAGTATTCAGAATTAAACTGAAACAGAAATCTAAAAGTACAAAACTCACGTTTGCCTTCGAATCCAAATAGCAGAAAAAAAAGAAGTCATTCGAAAACTCAAATGAGAAATTTCTAGGAAACGCTTCTATTAGGTTCAACATTAGCTTGGAAATTTATGCCGACGAGTAAAATTTCTTAAGGCAATGCGCTGTTTTTTTAGTGAAAATCTGCTAATGGCTGTCCAGTATCAAAGAAAGAAATTATGCTTAGAATTGCAATGAGTTAAATTTACTTTATCAGAATCATTTGAACAATCTCTCATCTAATCGTCAAAACAGGAGGACTCGTGTACCATTTAAACACTTATTTTGTACTTGATACAAGCAGAAGGAGGCGATACAATAGAATTCGAAGTTTTGGGAAAGTTCTTAACTATACAATGAGATTTCAAACTCATTTTTAATGCTAAATAATTTTAGTTTTATTTTTACTGAAGCACTGCCTAATACTGTTGCAAGTTAAATTTTTGAAGCAAACAGTCAATTTCTTCGCTTGATTGGATGAATCGCTGTAATAAGACAAAGGATCCCCGTGATTATTAATCTAATATTTTACTCGACTGTCCAAGCCTCCGGCACGTGTACAGTTTGTATTTCAATTCATCATCCCACTTTGATAAACCTCATTGCGGAACCACCTAATGGAGCACTCATTTTCTAATGCATGCAGGATTTTATTTTTGAGATATAGTTTTTAAACAGGGTGCAAAATGTTATCTATCGCCGGCCTTTAATTTCTCAACCGTTGGTTGTAGACATATAGTTCCAATTACAAAAACGTTTAAAATGAGGTAAATATTCATGTTGTGGCATTAAAGAGAAAAAAATTATAAAAATTACGAAATTAACTTTTTATACGGTCCCCGGTCCCTATAGTTATATTTTGTAAATGTCTGCACACATAACAAATACAACACAAAAAGTGACTTCTGTACGACAAAAATTGACACCGTTATTAAATTTCAAAGTTTCAGATTTTTTCACATGATTGTCTTTCATTCAGGGATCAGTTAAAAAATGAATTAGAGTAATTAGAGATCGAAATCAGGGTGCAATGTCCTTTTTACGGTAAAACTACCTTTAGCCAGTATTGCTAAATCTGTGTATCACCAAAAAGGGTTATTTCATCTAAAAATTTGAACTGACTTTGAGGGGTCGTATACAAAGCGAAGAGTGACATATTGAAATTAAACAGAAAAATAAATATCAATTATATTAGAAAACGGTCTACTATAAAAAATGAATACATCAATTACCGGAATCTACTATAGATACTGCTCAAAGTGTTCTCCATTGAAAACCAATACACAATTGAATGCGTGACAGTACTTAGTCACGGACACGTTGGAGCATAGCAGGCGAAACCACCTTTAACCGGTATCACTAAAACCGGGTATCACCAAAGAGGTTTTTTATCTAAAAATTTAAGCAAACTCTTAGGGGTCAAACAATATTCAAAAGTCAAATTAGACAGCGTTGAATTAAGGGGGTGTCCCGGGAGGGACATTCCCCCCCCCCGGAGCAATGAAATGTCTCTCCCGGAAAATGTGAGATTGTGTTTTCAATAGTCAAAAAGTGCAATTTCTCCCCGGAACTCTATGTCCCCCAGCCGGAGAAAAGTGTCTGAATTCAACACTGAAAGTAGGTATGATTTGTTATCTGAAAATAAAACCTTACGCTCTTTTACGAATGCGTCCAGTCTGCTTTGATTATCAAAATAGAGTTGAGTCGTGTTTGTTTAGCTACGTTTGGCTGAGTGCCAATCTTAGTGACCGCCTACAAGAGAACGGAAATTAGAACTTCAGTAAATACTCATATCAGCGTAACACCCCTTTCGGTTGTAGAATCGTCCCAGAGTGCTAGGCGCGGTTTTCAAAAACGAACAATAGAATAGACATGAGTAAAATAAAATATACTCACTAAATACTTGATAAATGGCAGCGGAATGCAAACGACCAACCGAAATATAATGAGCATAAAAATCAAGACTATGCCAATTACAATAGTACCGCAGCACAACGCGTTGGGGATAAAACACGAGCCACTAGCAGTAGACATGCTAGTCAGCAGAGATTGTGATGGCAGGCTATACGTACACGCAATACACCGAAATGATACTGATTTAAGGTGAATGTCAAAGGAATGCCAGAGCGGCTGCGAGGGTTTATTCAGAGCGTTTTCCTAGAGATCGACATCCAACGCATGAAACAATAACTGATGCATTGCATCGGCTTACAGAGACCAGCTCTGTTGCACCACGACCCAGAACAAGTAGACGCGCAAGGTGTAATGTTAGAGTGACATCCGAGGAAGTGCTGGTATTCGCCCTTTTAAATCCACAAATGAGCACGGCGGAAATAAGCGAGGCATGTGGATACACGCGTCAGCGTGTCTGGCAGTTATTACATGCACATTGTGTGCATCCATATCATCCAACACTAGTGCAAGCATTGATGTTGACTGAAATACTGATTACTGTAATTTCATGCTTAACACTATAGAGAAAAATCCATCGTTCCTTTGTGACATTCTGTGGACAGATGAGGCAACGTTTACACGGAGTGGCATTGTGAACGTGCAAAATGTGCATCCACTGGTCTCTGAAAAATCCTCACATCACCCGCACAGTACGACACCAGGTACGCTGGTCAACGAACGTGTGGTGGTATATTGGGGACTTAGATTGTTGGACCCATCTTCTACGATGGAACCCTAACGAGCGAACTTTACCTGCACCTACTACAAAACAAGGTACATGACTGGTATGAAGAGCTGCCTCTCCGAAATGCATCCCAGGTGTGGTTTCAACATGATGGGCCACTCCGCATAAAGCATCAAACGCCCGTGCGTATCTGGCCAACGAATTCGGTCAACAGATCATTGGATATGGTGGTCCGGTAGAGTGGCCACCGCGTTCACCGGACTTGACCTCCCATGGACTTCTACCTCTGGGGATACATCAAGGCACAGGTGTATGTGACAGCCTACTTCTCTGGTTGATCTGAAGCAGCTCATTAACCTTGCTTGTCGCACAGTTACACCTGCTATACTCCAACGTGTCTAGGACTCATGCATTCAATTGTGCATTGCCATCAATGGCGAATACTTTGAGCAGTATCTCTAGTAGATTCCGGTATTTTATGTATTCATTTTTTTTTTTTTTTTTTTTTTTAGTAGACAGTAGATATTTTTCTGTTTAATTTCAATATTTCATTCTTCGCTTTGTATACGACCCCTCAAAATCAGTTCAAATTTTTAGATGAAATAACCCTCTTTGGTGATACACCGATTTAACGATACCGGTTAAAGGTTGTTTTGCCGTAAAAAGAACATTGCATCTTGATTTCGATCTTGAATTACTCTAATTCATTTTTTAACTCATCCCTGAATGAAAGACAAAATCATATGAAAAAATCTGAAACTTTGAAATTTAATAACGGTGTCAATTTTTGTCGTACAGAAGTCAAACTTTTTGTGTTTTATTTGTTATGATATGTGCAAACATTTACTAAATATAACTATAGGGACAGGGGGACCGTATAGAAAGTTAGATTTCTTAATTTTTTTAAAATTTATTTTTTACTTTAACTACACTAATTTACATGACTTGTTCATGAAATGAAATATATACGGTTACGTTACTTTGGGTATCTACATCTAGGAAAAATATTTTTTAAAAATCCAGCACGTCAGTTTTTTGAAATATTTATTAAGATTTTTACAAAAAACTACATCTAAATAAACAATACAGTTAAAATGGGTAATTGTTGCTCTTTTTTTATAAAATTTTCATCTGTATCTCTCATAACAGACCAACAATAGTCACCTAGCATATTTTGGTCCAAACCCTTGATAATTTTGCTCAAATGATTTGAAATCTGTGTGAAATCGCTCCCCATGTTCATCACTCATACCACTAAGATTTTTCGGGAAAAAAATCTAAATGGGAATGCAAAAAATGAATTTTTAGTGACATATTTACACCCATACGCTCGTATTTTTGCAATAAATTTTCAACAATCTCTTTATAAATACTAACTTTTGTACTAGGAGCAAGCAATTTCCATTGCTGCACCCTGGAGCCAAGTAATTCAGCTTTTGACTTACACAACTACAAATTTATTATAAGACCGTTGAGTTCAGACCGAGTTATTAAATGTGGACTGTTCTCATCATCGACAAAGTTAAGTGAGCTTGATTGTTCACTATCACTATGCTCGTGCATTGTAATACTACTTAATGTATCTGTGTAAGTTTGGTCACTTCTGCCAGGTGGTGTAGGAACTAGTAAATCCTCTGAATGAAGGACCAGCTTAGTCACTGATGGAACGTCTGCATATTTTATGCTATCTTTATATTTTTAGTTAAAACCAAAAGTTTTTGTTAAACAAAAGTAACAATCGGTTACGTGATTAGTTGGCTCTCTCTATATCATTGGTTTACCAAATTTCAGTGATCTATTTTTACCTGAATACCAGGAGCTGAGGACCAATCTACAATTAGTGCAAATCACATGAACCCAATTTTTATCTTGATTTGACACCGGAAATCCAAAATAATGTAAATAGACTTCTTGCAATGGTTTTGTTGTAGGAAAATCGCGATTTAACTGAACAATTTTGCCACAAACATAACAAAATCGGTTTGGATGTAGTTTACACACTCTAGATGACTTTTTATATAAAAATAAGACTTTTGAATCACACAGTTGTTTACGAAATAAAACGATAAACGTATTTAAACAATTGCGGGTAGATAAAAAACAAAGACCTTCATATCTCAGAATTGTGACGTGCTACAAAAAATAAAAATATTTTTTTTTTACTACCGTCCACAGCCTACTAAAATATATATTTCATTTCATGAAAAACAAAAAAAAAAAATTTAAAGTAGTGTTATTGCCACAACATGAATATTTACCTCATTTTAAACGCTTTTGTAATTGGAACTACGTCTACAACCTATGGTTGAGAAATTAAAGGTCGGCGATTGATAAACATGGATATACAGGGTGCAAAATGTTATCTGTTAACAATATTAGTTTACACTTGTTTAACTTGACATCTGGATGGGCAACTCCAGATAGTATTTTTTACTGTACTAGGGGGCTCTGCCCCCTACGAACTACGCTCGCTAACCCCCGTTCTGACACCACAAACTGTAAAAACACTGATTTGATGAACTTAAAACGATGGGGGAAGATTGAATTATAATTAAACGACCTGCTGTAATCGGCTGCTATAATCGGCCTTGTGTAATCGGCTGCTCGCTGTAATATCTGCTATAATCGGGTTTCCATTCATTTTCCTTTGACCAAGGGATTTTAAAGCCGAATCAACTACTGTCGAGACAGTTAACAACTGTTGATAAAATAAGGTTAATTAAACATTTGAAAATCAACTCGTGCAAAATGGTTAAGTAAGCAATGTCATGGGGAAATTTTATAACGATGCTATAGAAAATTGGGTATTACTCCATTATCCCGACTACTACTTTCTATAAAAGAAATGAACTGTCGCCAAAATATAGGATTTAAAGCCAAAAGTGCATATCTGTGGCGTCACATTCAATTGATACCAGATGAGTTACGCTTGGTAGTTATGTCATCGAGTGATCTTTAATTCAACGTTTATCTATTTTTAATTATATTTTATTAATTTATTAGTTATTTCGTTGATTTAAACGTAATTATAAAACGTAAAAATATAGCTTTTAATTGAAGGGAAATATTAATTACGCTGTTTTAAAATTTGCAATAATAGATAAAATATTTTGTCGAAATAAATTAATCTTACTCTACTTAATGCTTTGAAAACGCGAAATAATTTAATAATTTATCTTTTCAATATTCACGCGCAAGTATATTTTTTATTCCGTTATTTTCTACATTTATTGCTTTTAACACGTGATCATTTAATTATTTTTTTAAAGTTTTATTTCTGTTTTTAATAGTCACGTGTTAATACATTTCTTAATTGAAAGGGAATATTACGTGCGCTATTTTACAAATTGGCAACGATTCAAATAATGGAATTTATGAAATATTAAATAAATCTTCGTCAAAATAATGAAAATTTTGAATAAAAAATTTAAATATAACCTCAAAAAATGAGTCAAATTGAAAAAATAATTGCAGTCTGCACACCCCAACCTTGTCAACTATATCCTTACAAATTATGTATAAATTCCTGTGCATAGTTTTCGTTTCTATAAAAAACTTTTATAAGAAAACTGTTTTGACCAACTTTGATTTTAAATATCTCTTAAAATAATTCTTCGATTTAAAAACTGTCTACTTCAGCGTGTTTATCAAACATTTCTTTATAAAACCACCAATTTTTAAATTTTTATTTGCAATAGTTGTCTGGATATTAGTCCAGAAAAACTTCAAGGCATAAAATCTTAATTGACAGCGGCGGCCGCGGCGGTAGTTACTTTTTTTAATATAGACAGATTACTTTTACTCTTATGCGTTAAATTAAGAATATTTGTTTTACACACTTGTCCGACTATAACCCTATCCAGATAATTTCTCATTAAGCTTAGTTTGATTTTTATATTTTAATTAAAATTTTAGGATTACCTTGTGGATTGATTTTTTTTTTCTTAAAATTTACATTGGCTCAGCTTGTTCCCAATGGGACCTTGTGCCATTAAACCTCATAAAACCCACCATTCTTAATCTAATTTTAATAACTAATACGAGCAAATCTTGTGTGGTTATATATGCAAATTTTATCTTAAAAATGGCTTTAACGATTGACGAAATTTCGTATCCTACCGTTTTGGGGCACCAGAAAACCATTGGGCTAGGTCACATGTTCGAGAAAATTCGATTAGTGGGTCATTTTGGGTCATGGTCTAGCTAGTATCTAAAAAACGGTTCAAACGATTTTGACGAAATTTTGTATCCGACCATTTTCGGGCACGAGAAGACTTTTGGGATGGGTCACATGTTCGAGAACTTTCAATTAGTGCGTCATTTTTGGGTCAAAGCGGGTCAAATTAATTTTATCTAAAAACGGCTCTAACGATTTTGATTAAATTTTGTATCCTACGAGTTTCGGGCACGCGAAAATCATTGAGCTAGGTCACATGTTCGAGAAAATTCGATTAGTGGGTCATTTCTGGGTCATTGTGTGTCAAGATCTAAAAAGCGGCTCAATTTACACTAAATTTTGCATCCAATGGTTTTCGAGCACGAGAAGACTGTTGGGCTAGGTCACATGTTCGAGAAAATTCAATAAGTGGGTCATTTTGGTCATGGGTCATGATATTTGAACTCAAATTTAATTTTGACAGAGCATAGCTCGGTCTTCCCTGCTCGTTTTAATAATTCGTTAAATCAAATGACAAACCTTGCATTACGCAATAAATTTTGTTATTGAGAAAATTGATTGGACTTTTGTTCTAGAGACCCGTAAGAACGGGATTCACTGGATTCATATGTAAAGAACAGGTAAAAAATAAAATATTCACGCATCCATGCTTAACAAAAGAATGTTTCGTATTTGCTGTACAAATTTGAAATTTTACATTAATTTATTTAGATACATTCTAAACATATCATTTGCTTTGTTAAAATCAAATTGGAATTTTGGATCAAATAAAATTTTGATTTGACAAAAGAGTCCAAACGCCATATACGTACTTTTACATGTCTTTCCATCTTTTCCCAATAGAAATCCATACGAGCAAGCACAGCGAAATCCGGATACCGGCGAGATGAGACACATTTGACTGCATTCATTGGACAAACAAGGATTTGACACTAAAAGCATTAGATGCATTAGACATTCTGCAAATTTAATGCGATAACAAGTTTAAAAATATGTGTTTGAATATCCTCGTATTGTATTTGTTGTTATTCTATAGGTAAAAGAATTTTAGAAAAGTTACGTTACCTAAAATTATGTATAAAAACTTTCTTTAAAATAATTTGAATGTCGCCAAAAATTTAAGAACATACTGATTTTGAAAAAAACAAAATTGCTTATTCTCACGTATATTTTATTCAAAAATTCTGGTATGAATTTGGCATTTGGAGATTAAAATGAAGCAGGAAACCTTCTCGCTGCCTTCGAAAGGCTTAAGCCACCTGTGTTTCCCCATCATTGATTTTGTTCAGTTGTAATTAAACAAAACGCTGCCCAACTTAACATAGGAAGTTGATTAATTAATCTCGTTCCCACCTAGCGCTGGGCGATGTATGAATATTTTTATAACATATTTTAATCTTCATTAAATTTCTATATAGCCTGATATCTATTCATTAGTCAATACAATTTTTTCTTCACTAATGCTAGAATGAGAACGAAACTAAAAAAAGGTATTTTATCCCTTTGTTCCCATATCTAGATATCCCCCGTTTACTTGTAAGAGGGGAGGGGGAAGAAAGACTATTTAGAGAATTCGTTATTTGAAAGGAAAATAAAAAATAGAGCAGAAAATTTAAGCAGTTAAACTTGTGTGCTGGCAATTAAAAGTAAAAATCTAAATTACGGGTTTGAGAAGGATTACATAAACTTTTTAAAAAGTGGAAATTGGTCGAAATGCACGAGATTTTCATTCAATCCACCCGGTATTATATACATAAGAAATAGTCTTAATGTTAGGAAAATATTTAACTCTGCGTTTGCTTTAGTTAAATTACAAAGGCGGCTCTCAAAAAAGTATTACTATACTAATGACTAATACAGTAGCAATTTGAATTTTTAAAGCAAATAGCCAATTTCTCCCCTTTATATACAAATGCCTGAATCTAACTGGAACGCGTCTTAATATTCACAAAGAAATCATTTTCCACTGAAACCACCCTATGATGTCACAATCATTTTGATCTGCTGGAACCATACACTAGAGAACCGAAAATAAAAATCAAAAGAAAGGTCCTGGAGACTAAAGAGATCATGAAGACACAAATGGTTACTATCTACACAGATTGTTCATCGTACTTTTTATCGTAAAGGGGATGCTGGAATTTATGTTCTTCCAGAGAGGAGCTCCGAACAAAATATTACGTTGCAAAATTGCCTCCAACTTCACCAGCGAGTTTGTTGCAAAAAGGCCTTAAACAATTATATCAATACGACTGGCCTTGATTTTATGTAACTCAGGCATAGCAGTACCTCTAAAAATAAGAGTACAATGATCTATACGAACCTGTTTTCTTTCATAGTCCAGTTATATTTATATTAAAATTTATTTTATACATTTGTATTTAAGACTTAAAAACGGATTTCTTTTATTTCTGTCAGTTTGTGAATTTTGCAAATACTGCACTTTTGGATCAACCAACATATATCTTGACACTATAATACGAACATTAGTTTTAACTTTTAAGTCGAAAAAGAGGTCAATTATTGATATCGCTAGTCATTTATCGGGTTAATATAGTCCATTACTGGCGAAATATTAAATTTCAACTTGAAATGTAAATAATTTAAACTGCATACAAGAGAACGGGAGAACGTTCCTTCAATTAGTGATCGTCATGTATAAATGGCCATTTGGAGAAATTAGCAGGAAAAGTGTGTCAAATACTTCACTAAAACAAATTTCCAATAAATTGGTAATTACTGGTGCATTCACCAGAATTCACAAATTATTATGTACATTTCTAAATGATGCATGTATTATGATCATTACAAAATCTAAAAATACCTGTAGCCATCAACAATGGATTATAAACATCCACTCCCATGATATGTACACCATTTTCGTGTGCTATGCGTTTCGCATTTTTTCCAGTGAATTTGTTACAAGATTCCAAGGTAAATGTCGACCTGTCAGACCAGTATATTGTGTCTTCGTACATTGCCACAGCATATGGGTGGAACGCAGTATGATTGTATACAACCTAGAGCAAATATAAATAACATGTTACTTTAACAGAAATTAATTCGCAGCATTTTCCATGCGTTTTTTTTTTATGATACATATTTAAAAAGTTTCATAAAAATAGTTACAAAATATCAAATGTTTCATTTGCTAGAAATACCCGTACTAAAAAAAGTACGTGATACAAATTGTCTTCGATAAAATATTCCATGAATGGTGTGAATTTCCAGTAGCAATTCCCTTTCTAGAGTTTTGAGATTTAATATAACTCACTTTATAAAAATTTATATCTAGTACGACTTTTTGCGGTCTAAGAGTTCGAACAAACTTGCGTCTAGAACCATAAAGATTTATACAAAAATCTATAACCAGTTATTTAAAATAAATAAGTATATTTATATAAAGTTACCTTTCGAGAACTTTCATTTAGAGATATGTATTCAATCGTATTTAGCTTAGCATCTGCCCAGTACAGTCTGTTTGTACTACGATCAATAGCTATACCATTCGGCCATGCAATACCAGATGGCACCAGTGTAATCCGATGTGACCCGTCCATTCCACTTTGATAGATTCCAGCAGTATATTCACCCCAATCACTCCAGTAAACGTATCTAGAAATCAAGTATTTTAAATAAAAATTAAATACTTATTTTTATGCATCCATATGCACGCATGATAAATTTCGCAATAGTTAAATCTTTATATATCTGGAACATTTAAATATGCATAACTATGAAATTATGTGTAACTATGTATAACTCTAAACATGTAACTATGTATTTTCCAAAATTTAGTGTTCTGTATTTTTGTTTTAACACCCTTTTTGAATTTTCATTTAAAGACGATTTAGTCAGTCATTTAACGCTGCAACATAAATAAATCTAAGGGGTTTTTTTATTATGTTGGGGGGGGGGGGTTAAAGATTAAAACAAAACTCGAAGTCTTAAGTAAATTTCAAGAAACTAAGATTAGTTCATAACTTTTGAATCTCTACTCTAATGAAAGTTTCGCTCCGCTCCTAAAGTCGAAATGACATTCCGCACAAAATAGTCAATCAGATAGTAAAATAAATCGGTTTGTAAGTGTCAGGTTTAATGAAGTGCCGCTCTCTTACAAAACAAAATTTATAATTGAAACCGTTATTTTGACAGAAGTTCAATTTCTACTTGCACTTTAATGCATTTTTCTTTGAAAAAGATTTGTTAAGTTCATGACGTTGAGGGCTTTGTGCTAGCTGAAAAACTAGTTTACTTAATGCAACTTGTTTTCATACTGTATGAAGGAAACTTGCACGTTTTTTGTAAACCGTATACCTTCGTAGATATTTAATACCATTTCATTTAAGACTAAAATAAACTCGTATAGACAGATTTTCAGACCAGCGTAAAATATTTAGACCAGAAATAATGTCGCTTCTTAAGGGGCAAGGTTCCGAAACATTTGGAGCGGAAGTAAACTTTCATTAGAGTAAAAAGTGTCAAAAGTTATGAACTAATCTTAGTTTCTTTGAATTTTCTTAAGACTTCGAGGCATCTTTACATGAGCAAATATTAGCGCTTTTTATAAGTTCTCATTGCTTCAGAGTATCTCTAAGTTTGTGTTTATAAGTTTATCAGTGATAAAATCAAATATATATACTTAAGAGCACACCATTTTCTCACCCTTCAGTAACATCTAGAGCTATTGATCGAGGCTTGCCAACATTTTGATCGTGAAGAACGCTGCACATAGAGTCATCTATTTTGCATACCAGCACTTGTTTCAGTCCTGAATCTGTTATGTACAAATTTCCTGCTATGTAATCTACTGCAAGATCTTCAGGAACAAGCAAGCCTGTTAAAAAAGATAAATACAATAGTACAAATTCTCTAAATATAGTAAAAATAATTTGCTACTCAATATTAAAGCACTCGAAATTTGTTTATTTACTGGGAAACTACTTCAGGAACACGCAGTCCTACTTTTAAAAAAATAGGCAAGAATGATTGTGTCTAAAATATTCAAATACTTTACAAGTTATTGGTTTGAGACTAAAACATACTGAAGTTCATTACTCTATTGTGCCTAAATTAATTTGACAACCTCTTTCAAAATGGAAAGGAAGCTTTAATCTATTCTATTTTCGGGAACACTTCCATTTCAAGGTACTTAATCCACAAAGCTATTACATAAATACTTCATTAATAAATGAAAAAACTTGCTACCGAGCTTTATATTTGAATAGATTTTGCTTTCCATAATAACGGTAATTTCTATCTAGTTTTCCAATACATTTAAGGAAAAAAAGATGTACGCTTGTTCCTGCTATGTATAATCATTCAAGAATTACCCTTAAGCATCTAACACAGGGCGTACATGTACCATATACCCGCATTATCATATATAACCAAGTCACTATTAACAATATTTTAATTGGGGATGTCACTAATGATTTATCTGAATAGCCAAATATCACAATATCCATGGTCAAATACAAACTTTTTTTATATATTTTGAGTATAATTTTTTTCCTGTCGCATAAAAAGAAAAATTACAAGAATACTTATTTTTTGTACGGTAAAAATTTAAAAAAAAAAAACATATTTCAAACACATTGATACTAATAGTAAAATATGACTTACTAAAGCTAAATTAATAAAAAAGCATAATTTTATCTATAGATACTTGTAATTCATGTACATTTTATGAAAAATACATAACTCATTACCACTGCTAAATGTGCTTTTTAAATTAAAAAACTTATTTTAGCACAAACAAATTAAGAATTTGCATTTTATTTAGACATATCAAATTGACTTTCTATAAGCGAATAAGAAAAATTCTCTATTTCTCTCAATTTCAGCAAGATCCAATTTTCCTGAACTTGCGGCAAATTTTCTTTAAAGATATCAATGTATGAGTATTTTGTCATTGTACGTTTTATTACAAACTAAATTTCAAACATCCGAAGCTCAAACACATGGTATAGCCTCACTTCTCTCCACCACCCTGCTTTACGTTAAGGAACATTATCCACCCCCCCCCCCCCCAAAGCTCTTTATTTGGCTTTCTATGGTCTTTTCTACACTAAAATTTTGCTATTACATCCAAAAAGAGATTCAAAAATCTATTTAGGGAAATCAAAGTTGTCATTTTTCTAAAATATTGAACACTTATTTCAGTTTTTTAATCCGATGTAGATTTTGAGTTATTAGACCGTTTTCAGACTCTTCAACGGAAACTATTCTCACTGCATTTTACTTTATTACAACACAATCTACGATTTTCCTAAGAAAATGTTAAATACAAAATTTAAGTATTTTTCCCCCCCTACAATCCGAATCTGCAAAAAACAGGTTATTAAAGATTTCAAACTGCCCCCCCCCCCCCCCCCACACTGCTGATCATACCTTAAATTTCCAATTTAACTATTTTTACTAGTGAAATTTAGTTTCATTTGGAGATCCAATACTATCGCTAGAGACTTTTGAACAGGGAAATTTTAATGATAGTCCAGTTAAAAAAAAAAAAAAGATTCAGAAACAGTATTCTCCGATTTAATCCAGCCTCTTCCCATTTCGATCGAACGGTGTCGCAGACCGCTAACAGAAGTTATGAGACCATTTTTCACAGCAGTTAAAGGGTTAAGTAATAGCATATTTCAGTTGAAAATATTCATCTACAGTTTACTTGCAGAGCCATGATAAAAATTAATATATTCCATCATGTATATTTAATAGCCAACTGCTTAAAAAAGAATGAAATATGCTAAAATATGTATTTTTGGAGGGCTGTCGTCCTATCGCATATTACACGGGAAAGTTAGTTTTTTTTATTTTATTTTTTTATTTGTTCAATTTGTATAACAATTGATATTGAATGTTATCACAATACTATCACTGACAATGTATAAGACACCATAATTACATTTTTGAACGAGGAAGTTGACTATGATTAAAAAGGTTCTAATATTACACATTTGGTTACACTTATCTGTTCTACATTTATTAGTTTTGGATACTTCATATGATCAAAATATCTAAAAATACATGCGATAAGATATTTACAAATTTTAAAAAAGAATTTATTGATTTATTTTAAACTATAGACTTCGAAAGTTTTTTCGTATTACAGACGATCTATAGATCTTTATCTCGCTGCAATATTAAGAGTACATTATTTAAATATACTTTATTGAAACGGCAAGTCACTTAAATGAAGTTTACGATATTATACAGGAAACAAACATGCCGCCTTCAAAAATCCCCTTACCGTCATTAAGAACTGTTTTCAGGTCGCTGCCATCCATTTTCATCGAATAAATTGAAGACTTGTTTGATAATTCAAGCCAGTATACACGTTTGTTCTTCGGGCAAACATCGACGGCTGAAGCTTTTGCAAAAGCCCTTCGAATCAAGAAAATTTCCTGTGTTCGCAGATTCATTGCACGTATCTCATGTAAAGTAGTGAATACCAGGATAGGATCAGGCCCTAAAATAATGAGAAATTAAGAGATTCAGAAACTTCAAGTAACTGTACAAGACAATTTAAAAAACATATCGAACGTATATGACGCTAAGTTTACTCATTTTATATATTCAATACCTTTCTGTATGCGAGAATATTGGCTCTGTATTTTTAAACATTTTAATATTAGATACTAATTTTAAATCTAGTTCATTAAGTATGAAGGTACGTCTAGATAAATTTACATATTACCTTTTGCTTTACATATTCCATTGAACAACTCATAACCATCCTTGCACAAACACTTGTAACTCCCTATGGTGTTTGTACATTCATGACTACAGATGTTCTCTCGCTGACACTCATCAATATCTAGAAAATCATTAAACATAAAAAGTAATTTTTCGCACTTTATAAAATGTTAAGGAATTATGTGAAAAACTAACCTGAACAGGTTTTGTTGTCAGTTGCATCAAGTACATAGCCATCATTACAGTAACATTGTGGACCTTCAGGAGTAAATCTGCATTTCTGAGAACAAGCTGAATTTTCACAAGGATAGTCTGTAATCCATTCTGAATTAAGATAAAAATTAGGTTAGTCAAACTTAAAATCTGAACGTAAACTTGTTTCCTGATATTGCTGTAATCGGAAGCAATTCGCTACTCTTCACTCTGTTTAAAATGGCAATTTTATAAAGACATGTATTTGAGGAAAGAGGTCTCTTGCCTATAATTCCGAATATGAAACGATTAAATGTAGCTTAGCATATAAGAGTCTTCCAACAATCAGCAGCTTTTTGATATTTGTGTGTTAAGATTCTAAAACAGTTGCAAATAAATACACAGTAAAAACTCCAAAACGTAAGATTTAGATTTAAGTATAGATTGTCAGAAAATGTATATTTAATACATTCCGATGTCTCACTTAACACTATAACCACCTTGTATATGTACGATAGTCACCTTTTTCAGGCTGGAAAGGTGTTTGGAAAGCGGGAACGCTCACCCCCTTCTCACCGCACCTTCCTTCCTTCTTAACGCACAGTGGGTTGAACATCGGTCTAGTGTGTATAAAATGTATTACGCCACGTATCTCAGATGCAACGATACCAATAACGCAAGTTTTTTAACGATAGTAATAGTTAAATTAAAAATAAACTAAGATGACAAAATTAAAGAACTGCTAAACTGATTCGACATTTCTAAAGTTATGTCAATCGACGTTGTTCGTAAATACCATTCAAGTGTTAAGTATATTTTTCTGTTTATAAAATAAGAATAACTTGTTATTTTAAAACACTGAGAAAATTTTAGTATCTTTCATCTCCATGAATAGTTGTTAGAAGCACACAAGAATTAGAGAAACATAACAATTAACGACGATCATTTTCAACCTTATTACAACACAAGTTAAATTTTTAACATACACCTATATAATTTAGAGTGAAAAGCTATTGATTTTCTCACGATAATTTTTTTCGAAAGTTTAGGACACTGTCGACTTTAGCACTGCAAGAATCTTTAGACTCAACGGGACGCCACCGAAAGACCTGCTTTAAAGACAGTTTCCTGTTTTAACTGGCAAATTTAGCGATATGTTTTAGACAGAGACATCGAGTATCCCCCAATAACGCCCATGTCCAACGCCATGAGTACTCCTTAGAATATTGGGACGATGAAATTGCTTGAGGAGGGAGGGTTCAAGTTATAATCAATAGGCGCAAAAACACCAAAATGAGATAGTTTTTTACATGCATAAATATTTTAAGCATAATTCGCATTTTAAATCCGACTGTTCTCATACTATTAATAGTATTTTCACTTTTTTGGGGGGGGAGGGAAGGTTTTAGTGTATAAACACTGTTCTACGTTGCTTAGTTAGAGCTACGGCGGAGGTTCTTAAATTAGGTGAACCCGATTATTAAAGATATTTTTTAAACGTTCTACTGAACTAATTTTTATGCAAGTGGCACTGTTAGATGAACTTTTAAAGATGATTTTAGTATCTAACATCATTCTACCTTGCTTAGTTAGAGCTACTGGAAAAGCGATTGATATATGTGAACGCAATGAAAGATTATATAAAATAGAAATTCTTATTTCATTTCGACCTTTTATAATTGGAGTTCGGCTAAACAGATTTTAATGAGACTTGCACTTATTTAGGTAATTTTTGGGGAATGGTTAATTCTCTGTAGCGAAATTCTTTTTTATCGTTATTTTTTCTGGAGTGCAAGTTTGATAATTAATCATATTACAAAAAAATTATAATAGACTAATGTTAATTTGAAAAAGCTTTATTTTCCGTATAATTTTGGAGTTCGAATTCTAGCATAATAAATTCACAACCCTAGCAAATCTCGTAAGCAAAAAATTTGTGGATTATTAAATGGTAACATGCAAAATTCGCAGTATTGTATGTGGGGGAGGAGGGGACATTTGAACAGCAATTATGTAGTTATTAGCTATCAATTGAGCAAGAAAGAAATGCTTATTCAAACTGATTTTAACCCTAAAGCAGTCGCATGGGGTATGACATACCCCAGAGTGCGTACGTTTTTTACAACTGTCACCACTATTTTTCGAAAAGTAATCTACAATTTACATTATCATAGAATTTGTAACAATTATCTCAGACTGAATAAGGTGACAATTATTAATTTTATTTATTGGTGACAATGTAAAAACCATTCATTATCTGGGTATGCGCGACTTCTCCCGAGTTAATTTGTGTGTTTGGCATACTTTCGTTAGTTTTCATGCAAAAATTAAAAAATTCTGTCTACAAAAAAGAATTGTCCTATACATGAAACAGTTGATTAAAAAAAGAAAAATTTCATCAATGGCGAATTCTTTCAAATCTAATCATTTTAGGAATTTCTGCGTTAATGAAAAATTTTAATTCAATGGAAAGATCGAATTAAATAAGAAATGGGTGACCTAAATCAATTTCATGAGATAACAGCAACAAAAGAAAGGAGTTTGAAAAAAAACCTTTTGTTAGCAATGAACTCGCAGCTAAAGATGTTGCTTTATGGTCTGGTATTCCCGTCACATCCTGGTGTAGCAAAAATTAGAGATCGACCGAAATTTCGGTTTCGGTGCAAAATCTGAGTTTCGCCGAATGTTCGTTTTCGGCGAAACTGCTGCCAAAATTTCGGCCTGACCGAAACTCGACCGAAACTATCTGCATTTCAAAATATCGCTCCTTCTTTCGGAAAATTTCAACTTTACTCATTGATATGAGTTGTCAGAGATCTGCACGGACCGGAATTTGCAGGCCCGGACCCGGCCCGATCCGTACTAAAAAATTGGCCCAACCCGATATCAAAGTTAAAATTTAGGCCCGATCCCGGCCCGGCCCGTGCAAAAAAAGTGATTGGTCCGGCCGGGCCCGGTATAAAAGATAAAAGTTCGGCCCGAGCCCGGCCCGGCCCGTGTAAAAAAAGTATTAAGTAATTTCTGAAAGATCAATAAAGTCATTTTTAATCTCAGATGCAAGACAATTGCAAGTGTACTTATTCAGAACAAATGTGATTGAATAGCGTTTTCCATTTTTCGATAAAGGCAAAGAAACTTCCGGAGAAATCGCTATAAAATAGCAGTTATAATCTGAATTTCAGGCCACAACAGCCAATTACTTTCTTATGACAGCATTTCTGTAACTGCCAAGTCTTAAAAATTGGCTTAAAATGCTCATTTTCTGGATGATTCTTTGCCTTTATAAGAAAATGGGAAATTCTTCAATTTCTTGTTATCTAAATAAAATGTAAATTCTATATTTTTACATATATTAATATAATATTTTTGTAATTACAAATGAAAATGACTTTCTAAAAGTTTCGGAGAAGTAGCTATTTTGGATATGGCAATAGCCTTTCATATAAAAGTTTATTATTAAGAGATATGACCCCTTCCCACACACACCACAAAAAAGGGGGGGGGATGGGCATGGCATGTGTTCCCGTCTAAATGGAGGGCTGGATCCGTCCTTGATTGTTGCGCCGACACACATTTTACCGATTTTTGCATGGATAGAGTCCGGCCAATAATTATCTTCATACGACTTACAAGGAGACCGCCAAACATGATGCGCACAGATTTTGATGATTTTAAAGTATGTTGTAGGGGTCATACCCCTAACTATTCAGGTCAAAGGTTTCATTCAAATGGGCTTTAGTTTTCGAGAAATTTCGGGTTAAAGTTCAACATGCTTTTCAAATACCCATTAGTTCGCGATCTTGAACAAGGTCTCCGTGGTGCAGGGCTAGCGCTCTGGATTTGAAAGCCGGAGATGAGGGTTCTGTCCTCGCCTGTGACTTTTCCCCTTTTTTAATAAATTATATATTTGTTGCGTTGTGAGTTTTATGCAGAATTATGAATTCTGCATCTTTGAACTTTGATATTTTCCTAATAAATTCTATTTACATTTTCGAATTTTTCGTGAAAATTTATAGTTTTTTTGTGTGTGTGCAGTTTTGAAATTAATATTTCTATTGACGAAATTCCAAACTAATTTATGTCTAGAGTTTATTTTTTATTATTATTATTTACTCTTTATATTTTAATAACCGTTCTAAAATAATACTTTTTTTAACTTTATGAAATTTTAAATGAATTTTATATATTTTTTTTTTTATAATTTATACAAAATATCTTTATTTCAAATCTTTTAAAGGTATGTATGATTAGGTAATTCCAACAACATATTTTGAAAGGAGTAATAAAATATTAAAGCAATAACTCTTATATCCAAGTTTTAGCCAGTTATATATTTTTTTTATGTTATTTAAATACATTTAACTGTAAAGTTCAAACTCAACATCATTTTTGATTTGCACAAATAAAAAATATATTACAATTAATTTTTTTTTTCATTCTAACAAGTCGATGCCATACAGAAAAATTCAACTAGAAAAGAAAAATCGTTTGTTAATTACAATACATATAAAAAATATTCGAAAAAAATCGTCTGCATTGACTTTTACAGTAATATCAGAATAAATAAAATTTTCTTTTCATCAGTTTCGTTTAGCTTCCTTTGCAGACATTTACCAAGTTTGAAATAATTTCTTTTTCAAATTTAATGCATTTTTTAATATATTTATCACAATTTAAGTATTTAAAGAATATATAATATGCTAATTTATACATTCTTCCAATATTGTTAAAACAATTTACGCAAAGAATATATTTAAAGGAGACTTAATGCGGAAATGGTTCAGAATATTTTTGCGATATGTATCACACAATTAGTTCCATATTTAATAAATAAAAAATGTCGATGTCTGTGATAAATATTTTTGTATTTCAGCAGTTAACATATTTCAATATATTTACAACAAATTAAATATTAAAAGGATATACTATTTTGTTAATTTTTTCTTAATCATTTAAATTTTTTTAAATAGAAAATGCAAATAAAAAAATGCATTATTTCATAAATACGGTAAATAAATAAGTAAATATACATAAATGTAAACAATCATTTTAAAAAGACCAGATATCAAAACATAAATTAGTTTGGATTTTCGTCAACCGAAATATTAGAATAAAAATTGCGCAAAAACTATAAATTTTCACGAAAAATTCGAAAATGTAAATGTAATTTATTAGGAAAATATCAAAAAGTTCAAAGATGCAGAATTCATTATTCTGCATAAAACTTACAACGCGACAAATATATAAAATTTATTAAAAAAAGGTAAAAGTCACAGGCGAGGACAGAACCCTCATCTCCGGCTTTCAAATCCAGAGCGCTAGCCCTGCACCACGGAGACCTTGTTCAAGACCGCGAACTAATGGGTATTTGAAAAGCATGCTAAACTTTAACCCGAAATTTCTCGAAAACTAAAGCCCATTTGAAGGAAACCTTTGACCTGAATAGTTAGGGGTATGACCCCTACAACATACTTTAAAATCATCAAAATCTGTGCGCATCATGTTTGGCGGTCTCCTTGTTAGATTGTTAGTGGAAATTTTGGCCTTTGTAGACCTCTAAGAAGAATGAAGTTTGGGCGCGGTTCGGCTCAGAAAAACGAAGTCTAGTGCAACCAAACAGAGTCTGCAGAATAAAGAAAGGCTCAAGCCCGGTCTGGCCCGAAAGAACTAAAGACCAGGCCCGGAAAGAGGGAAGAATAGGACCAGCCCGGCCCGAGTTTTCAAAATAAAGTAAAGCCCAGGCTCGGGCTTCGGGCAAAGCCCGAGCTCGTGCAGGCCTCTATGAGTTGTATCGGCTCAAATGAGACACTGTTTATTGCTGTGAACCCCACTGTTTATCATGATCATGACTGATTCATGATGCAAGTGTAAATTATAAAGCAAACAATGCATATATGACTAACCTTAAAAGACACTTATCACGTGATCTTTAAAAGCTGCAAACTTAACAGCAATAGATTTTTTTTCCTTTGAAACTCCAGGTTGTTTCGTATGTTTTATGAGAAAGGTGGTGTTAAAACATGTGAAGATTTACGAAATTTATTACAAAAGATATATCGAGGTATGTATACTTAAAATATTTTTTAATTAGATGAAATTCGTATAATTGGAAACTATTTCTGTCTTATTGATAAATTAATTAAGTTTTATATTATATGAAAATAAATAGTTTTGGATAGAGGCAGAGAGTCAACTTGGCATCTGAAATAAAATTTTCAAACAGGGGTGCTTTTTTAATACTTTTTTAGGGAGGAAGAGAGTGGCAAAGCTTTTTTATGTAAACATGGTATTTAACCATATGTACTATAAAAATGTTTGTACAAAATTTTAAATAATTAATATTCAGATAGATATAGATATAGATATTAACACTTAACTGCTGTTATCGGTCTCACAGACCACTGCATTTTTCAGAGTTTAACTTTCAGTTTAACTACAGATACTAGTCTATCGGTCTCCGAGACCGATTTCACAGTAGTTATGCAACAATTTTTGTCACAGTAGTTAAGGTGTCAAATAAGGATAGAAGAGTAGAAGTACCAATAAAAACCATTTTTGGTTAAGTAAATCAAAGGATTAAAAATTTTGCTTATTCAACAATTTTAATTCAATTTGGAGAAAATGAAGTATTGTGAAATCTTCGAATGCGAATTATAATACATTATAGCAATTTGGTTCGGAGATCCATTGCTAGAAGTAGAATTGGCAAGCTGGGAATAATTGTAATTCTTGAGAGCTAAGTATATTGATGCATTAAGAGATCATTTAAAAGCGTGTCAAATTAATCAAGGGCAACTTCTTGCTCGAACAAGACAGCAACTTAATATCAGAATAGACGTATTTATTATACAAGT
Organism: Maratus michaelseni; assembly: GCA_963931845.1. NCBI lineage: Eukaryota > Metazoa > Arthropoda > Arachnida > Araneae > Salticidae > Maratus > Maratus michaelseni. The sequence continues at coordinate 190,433,454 of OZ007590.1, forward strand.
TATCGCGAAAACTTCAAACTCCTTTCCACTCACCAAGACCTTTGTTCTTTTACGAATGTAGAGTCATAGTTCAATCAATAATTTAAGAAAACTTTAAATCTGAAACATTGGTTTTGAGAAAACGGCAAGAGATTTACAAATGTTGTAAAATCATATTAGACAATGATTATCGCACTATTATAGACAATGTATTCTTTCCAAAATATTTAAAAAATCCAAACAAATTGCAGTTTTGAATAAGACACTGCAGTACGTCTAGTTTAAACGTTATTGTGATGTGAAATCACATAGTTTTAAATTAGCTGTTTTTACATTAATAAAATTTCCCTTTCTATAATTTATTGATTAAAGTTTTGATAAATTTTAATTTAACTCCTTGCGTTCCTATTCCAAACAAATAAAAGTCGGCTTTTCTGCTGTTAAATGCTCCCACACAAATTCTCATCTTTAGTCCTCCCGCGCGATCAAACGTTTAAATTAAAAATAAAAGTATCCCCCGCGACCAAATTAACTCTGCTCCTTTTCATGTTCATTATATATTTTTCATTATGCAGTTGTTTCTGAATCATAAAGGATATGCAACAGTCACTAGGCCGTATTGTGTCTATCCATGAACTTCTCATGGGGTTGTGAAAATTCTTCTGTAACGCAATTATTGGCGATGTTTAATCTGGCTAAATTTCTAGTTTGGCTATATGTTCTTATTGACGGATAATAATTCATGTACTCCCGCCAAATTTATGACGCCAGAAAATGTAAACTAAGAAATTTCGGCGTATGAGTATATTCATTCCTGCTCTGATCGCCTGCCAGCAACATGTATAGATTTTCAGCCTTTTTTGGCAAAAGGATTAAGGCACCACCCACATTCCTATTTTATTCTGCTTTTCCTGTCCTTTTGATTAAAGTTTTTCAAAAAATCTTCAGAGACGTATTCGACTCAATTTTATCTTTCAGAAAGGGATTTATCTACATTTTTTTTTAAGAACCTGCATTAATGTATATTTACCACTATTTTAAATTACTTTTCACGGCTAACTAAAGTCTTCATTACAGTTATCATTAAACATTCGCTTAAATTTTTTATCCGATTTTTCTATAATGAAGTATTGTAAACTTGAAAACCTTAGACTTCCATGTTTTCATGGATTTACACATTGAGATTCCTGCACACGAATGGACATTTTTATAAACTATGTATGCGACAAATTTTTGGGGGCTTTAAATAAATTGAAGCAGAAAACTTAGTCAGATTTCATATTGTTAACTATTAAAAAACTGAAGCAGCGAATTTAGTCAGATTTCATATTGTTAACTTTTGACATAAAATTGTGATGTTTAGGTTTGCGCGTATATCGTCCAATAATTGACGCTGTTCTCTTTTTCACGATAGCTTACCTCAGCATGTGTAAGATTGAATTTCACCAAATATAGGAAAAGGTATTTTATTAAAAATTATGCTGATTCAATGTGATTTCACTCAACAAAAGCAATTTAGGGTGTTTTTTTTATTTTTAAGATTGAAATTATAGCTGTATCTCAGTTTCTATTTGATATAAATGAATCTAATCATATTTGAAGTTATTAAATATATATGTTTGTCTGATCTCGTATTTGAATACGCTGCATGGGACGATATTGAACTGTACTTTATCTATTCGCCGATTACTATAAATAAGATTTAAATTCGAAGAAATTCACTGTGCTTAATGGAAACATAATTGTGTATGTAACAGCGCTATTTAATTTAATACTGCACTAGAAAAATTTAAAAGAAAGTTTTACGATGGCCATCACATACTAGTTTTATAAATTTAGGAGTGAAGTGCATTACTAGAATTTCCGCTCAAAAGTATAATTAGCTAAAAAATTACAAGGTACACATGCCTTGTTTAGATGCCTTTTTTCCGCACTTCGTTTTATAGTAAAACTATCTGATTTTTCTTTCAAAAGTGCAACTATAAATTATCCTGAAAAAAGGAATTTGTGAGGATTAGCATGTTAGAGATACTCTTATTCGCTAATGATTGCAAATAAATAATTGTTTTTGCATTTATATATTTTTTTTTTCTCTTCAGGACTTTAATGATTTAAAAGCCATTCAAATAATTATACAGGGGATTTATTTCTTTTATAATTCCATATTTTCATACAGATCTCTTATCACTTGTATAAGATTTTGACTATGTGCTTCTGCATTAAAAAATAGTCTAATTACTCTAATGCTGTGATGACGTACTATCCCCTATCACAGACAATGTCGGATATTTCTTCAGATTTTTCAAATTTCACTAATTGGAATGCTTTAGATGTAGTTCAGTTCTTTTTCTTCATACAACTTTTTTAAAAACACTTGAGGCGATTACGCGGCAAATTTTCAATGTTTTCTTACATTAAAGGGTTCATTCAGTCTTCAAAATATAACTACTTGCAGCGCAAATAAGCCACTTGAAAGAATAAAAAATACTTTCAGATCGTATGATTTAAGTTTTATGCAATTGAAGATTTTTATGTAACCGTGACAAAAAGCACATTATATCCAGATATTTGTAATAGTTCACAAACACTTTATTCATCAGTACACGTGCTGGCACTGATGTTTAAACGTGTTTTGGATTTCAACCGATGGTGTTTTACAACTTCCAAAGCAACTGCATGCAATCAACATTTTAACATAATTTGTGCTTTTTGTCACGTTATTTGTACTTTAATATATTGGCACAAAGTTGAATGCAGTTATTTTAATTGTTTTTATAAATTTCACGAAAGTGGATTAGTACAGCTCGAATCTAGGAAAAGCGTTTTTAAAATCTTATACTTTTAAGTTTAATTTATAATGAACTAATTATTAACTAGAGACGATCACGAAGAAATTAAGTAGCTTTTTTCAAGCACAACTAAAATTTCAATAATGTTTTAGCAGAAAAGTAATTCTACTGGGTCAATATGTACAGATAAATTAGCACTCAAGTAGCTGTATGCTTTTGAAACCTTTGCGAAATTGAATAAGTTAGAGTGAATTTTGAATTTTAAACAAAATACAAACCTCTGGGGGTGCTAATCCAGGTGTAGGTCTCTCATCTGGAATTTGTTCAAAATTAGGAGACCAGCTTTATAAGTCCAACCTCTTGAGGCTCTGGCACCCCTTCTTTCAGAGAAGTGCCATTGCACTTTCTCTGACACGCCAACAACAACAAATACAAACTAAATCATTAAACGTTTGAAGAAATTTAAATGTGTTCAAATTTAATGTAAAAAAAATCAGAATGTACAATAAAATGCAATATTAGTTGTTCAGGTTATTCAACTGTGTTTATTTTTAATAGAAAATATGAAAAGTTTATTTCTAAAGAGAAATACCCGGAGAACAGAACGCTTCATCCGATCCATCGGTGCAATCTTCATTGCCATTGCAATGAAAAGTATTGGGTATACAATAGTCATTGCGGCAAAGAAAGCCAGTACATTCCTCTGTTAAGTAACCTGAAAAAGACCTCAATTTCAGTTGATATTAAAATAATGAGATGAAATTGTACTCGCCACATCGCACTTTAGGCTGCAATCTACGACCTCCGAGAAACTTATCAGGAATGCATCGCTTATAAAATATTCTCTGAAACAGACTACTCAGAAAGTTGTGTTAGAAGACTTGCTTTTACTTACAGGATTTTAGTTAAAAGCAAAGAATATTTCAATTTATTTTTCCACAATGACAAATTCATTTTTAATTTTATTCATTTACAGTGGTGGCCTAAAAGTGTGGACATTTTTTGAAAGTTTCATGTTTTTCAACTTTGTGTGCTTGTAGAATATATTAAATTTTCACTTAAATACAAACGTTTATATATCAAATTGAAGGTAATTTAATGTAGAATTTAATAATAAAAACGGTACTACAATATCTGTATTACAAAAAAGGTTATGCAACTAATAGTAAGATCTATCTTAGATTTGCATTTTTTTAAAGTGATACTTGCTCAATCAATACTTAGTAGGATAACACTTATTTCTTAAGACAGCTTCACAGCGTCTTTTCATCGGGTGGACGAGTGTTTGGAGTTCATCTTTCGTAATCACATGGTGCCAAGAATCAATTATAGCTTCAATAAGTTGTCTTTTATTCGATGGACTTTTTTTTCGTACAAGAATTTTCAAACGTCGCCACAAATTTTCAATTGGATTGAAATCAGGGCTGTTTCCTGGCCATGGTAATATATCTATGCCTTTATTTTGAAACCATGCTTTGCATACTCTTGCTGTGTGGCATGGAGCTGAATCCTGCTGAAAAATAAATTGTGCGTTGTTGGGGGAAGAGATCCCTGATGGAAGGTATCAATTTTGGTTCCAGGACAGTTTCGATGTATTTTTGGCATTCAGGATGCCATCAATCACATGAATTCGGCCCACACCATCTGCAGACATACATGCCCAAATCATGACATTTGTTGGGTTTTTTTGTAGTTGCTTCAATGCAATCAGGATGAAGTGCTTCTCCTACTCTACGTCTCACGTATTTTTTACCATCACTACCAAAAGAGCGATATTTTTCTCTCATCGCTCCAGATTATTTGCTTCCATTTATTTTCTGACCATTTAATGTGTTATTTTGCCCACTTAACTCGTTTTTCGCGTTTCTTTTGATTTAAATATGTTTTTTTTCGTTGGAATTCTAGCTTGTAGTCCAAATCCTGATAACCTTCTTATTGTTCTTGAACTTACTGCAATACCCGCTGCATTCATTTCCCATCTAATGGTATCTGATGAAATTTTTCTATCTTGAAGGCATAGCCGTTTAATTTTTCTATCGGCAGTAGCAATTGTGAATTTTTTTTCGGCCTGATTTGGCCTTATTTTCCACTGATTTCGTTTTTTCATAACGTAAACAGAACTTTCGTACACCAGAGCAAGTCACTGAACCACCAACTTGTCTTGCAATTTCAACATAACAGAGGCCATTTTCTCTCAATATGACAATTCGGCTTCTTTTTGTAGATGTCCAATTAGTTCTTGTTGATGATATTGTTTAAAATTAGTTTAATTTAAAAAAAGGACTTTAAATATTCAAAAACAGTAATACTCTAATTGTACTACTATGCATCATTCCGCAAAATATTTCCACAACAATAACTTTTACCATCCAAATAACCTAAACTATAGTTAGACATTTGATTGGTCCTCAGAACAGTGTTTGTGATTGGCTAGTACGCTTTTATTACAAAACACTTCCTTATTCAAAACAATTTGTGTTTGTTTGTTCTACTAAAATGAGCATAACTTTTTTTGTAATACAGATATTGTAATACTGTTTTTATTATTAAATTCTACATTAAATTATTTTCAATTTGATATATAAACGTTTGTATTTAAGTGAAAATTAATATATCCTACAAGCACACAAAGTTGAAAAACATGAAACTTTCCAAAAATGTCCAAACTTTTGGCCACCACTGTATACTATGGGATAAAAGAATAAATCTCACTTTTTGCTCACATTTTTCTGATTGAAGTAGAAAATCCCATTTCCATTTTTTATTAAATAATATTTTTTGCCATTGCAATGCCATTTTTCTGGGATGCAGCGTTTATTAGATGCGCACTCAAAATGACCTGTCAAAACATTAGTTTTCAGGTGGAAGGTTTTCTAGAGATAAATTGAACGGAGCTACACTGCTGTCCAAAATTAAAGTCAGAAACACGTTTTTGACAGTAATTAAAAGTAGCTACCACTAATTTTGAAAAAAAATTGGTACCATATACATTTTAGGGAACGGGTAACAATGTTAGTCCAGTTTGGAATAAAGAGTCTTTAGCGTCAGTTTTGTAACGGAACTTTAAATTTGACCGTTTAAGCATCAGAGATCTTTGGCTTCCGTGTTGGATTTATTGCCCCTGAACATATCTCGCCTGAAAGCGCGTTTGTCGTGGAGCCGGATACACCAATAACAGGGGCGTATTCTTTTTACTGATAAGTCTGATTTAGCACACAAAGTGGATTCTCGACATGGCTTCATCTGGGAGAGAACGTGGAGCCAACTATCATTCCGCCAACGAAAGGAAAATTGATCACTTTGGGGCAGAAGAATCCTTGTCTGGGCGACATGCTGTGTAGTCTTATACTACTGCACGTCATTGATGCGGGTAGTGTCAGCACATGGCGCTATAAGGATGAGGTTCTTTAAGCGCATGTGATATTTTTCAGAGTGCAGTAGGTCCGGAATTCTTTTTATGGACGATAATGAGAGGCCATACAGAGATCGATTTTCTGGAAGAGGATATTCGCCGTATGAACATGTTCACAGTCTTCGGATCTCAATCTAAAATAGTATGTTTGGACTGGTCTAGGAAGAGCCATTGCATGACGTCACCCCCCCCCCCCTCTTTGACCCTCCAGATTTTAAAATCCACGATTTTAGAAGAACGAGATATTTCCGCGAATATTTTTTGACACTCATTAACAGAATGAGGGCTCGTTGTGTGGTTTCCATAGTAGTGCACTGTGATCCTATTCCGTATTAGACTGACCGTTCCACGACATATAATGCATCAGTTTAACCATTTTTGGTATAACCTGTATCTTAACATTTCACCTTTTTTCCATATTATATTGAAATAGGCTTTCTCACAGTAATACCTCTATGTAGTAAGTTTCGTTGCAATAAAAAATTATATTTGTACAGGTTGTCTTTGACTAAATTTAGACAACAGTGTGTTAAACAAGTTTGAGATTTCAATACTTTAAGAAATTATGCGTATTTTCGACGTGAAAAATAAATTTTATTTGAAATCTAGAAATTCAATATTTACCTGAAATAAATACTTTTAAACTTTGAAAAACAAAATTTGGGCCAATTTATTAAAAAATAATTCTTTTGGAATTTTTCTATGCTTAGAGACTTATAGTTTCGACGATACCAGCAATTTCGGATTCTTTCATCGCAATCTAATGGGGGGGAAAAAGCATGTTAATATAGAATTCTTGACCAACGCGGTAGTTTTGAAATTTCCTTCTTGTTCAGACTTCTATATATACTTTGCAATGTAGAGAGAACAATTGTTTTATTTGAACCGCACTGTTGAATATCCATGTTGGCTTGTGATAACTTTAACAATATTGGATTGTTATTATTGACATAACACTCTTCGCTGATGCGCTTTAGATTGACACGCTCTTCCGCCATTTGTGATGAAATCTTTTGAATCAAGATCAACCATATGTGTTTGTGCACATGGATTTCGTGGATATACAAATCGACATCCTGAATTTGGACCTTTCTTCGCGCAAGTATGGGAATGGCGATGTATTTGCGCTTTTCTTACTATATCATGTAATTCAGCATGTTGTACTGTCAATTCACATGAACAGACATGATCGATACGTTGTAGTCCTTCAGGTGTGTCTAATAACGGGTGATCTTTAATCCACACTACCATATGCAAATGAGGACTTCCGCGATTCTGGAATTCTATTCGCCACCAATAGTTTTTTAAGATTGAAGTAGAATTTTCTGATTTTTCCTTTTTAAACCAGAGTATTTTTCGCCATCGCCTTGCCACCCTTCAGGGATGCAGCGCTTATCAGATGCGTACTCATAAGAAGGCCAAGCTTGGTAATCACAGATTTTGGTTATTTTTATATATATGTTGTATAGCAGAAGCCATTAGTCTCGGGTTCAACGGATTTTATACCACTCTCCTTAGTTCTCGAGAAATATGGGGTCTAATTTTATAACACAACTTAAATACTTTGCAACGCGATTTCTGCGTTTGTCGTAGCTCATTTGCTATGGTGTCTGCTCGTTTTTCTGTGGATCCGGGTTGGAGACCGGAACGCGTTTTGATTGTTTCTTTTTTTTTGCTTTATAAATATACTTGTAATTATAATTGTACATTAATTATAATGTTAACCTATTTTTTTATTTTTAACTAAATCGTTATATAAAAACTTAATTTTTAAAAAATAATTTTTAAAAACGTATTCTTTATTAATACAATGATATTGAACAATTGTGTCGATTCGCGATTTTAAAGAAACATTTATATGTTGCCTTAATAAGGGAATTCAATGCGATACTATTTTTAAAAATAATCATAATTTATTAAAAATTAGCATAATAATTAAATTGCATAATGTTTTTGCATATTTCTTTGCAACGCTAATTTATATGGCATTAATAAATTAAGGTATGGTTTTGGAACGATTTCTGAATTTTCACTAGTCAACAGATTGAATTTTTGTACAAAATCTCTTTAAATGAGAAATGTTTAATAATTGCTTAAAAATCAAAAATGCTAAATTTAAATATGATAACAATATATTGTACGATGTTAAAATGTTTAACAGAGATTATCAAATTATAATTACTATTATATTTATTAAAAAGAAAGAATGTGGCGCGTTCCGGGCTTTAACCCGGGTCTGCGGATCAATGAACTAACGTCATAACTGAGCTACGACTCAACGCAGCAATTGCCCTACAAAGTATTTAAGTTGTGTCGTAATTAGACTTTTTCTCGAGAACAAAAAAGCGTTGTATAAAACCGTTGAACCTGAGACTAAGAGGCTTCTACCCTACAACATAAAAATAATCAAATTCCGATTACCAATCTTTATCAGACTACTCGCGCATTTGTTTTGAATGAAGAATTTCTAAGGATTAATTGAACGAAGTTTTTAAGACTTGAAATTTCAGAACCTCGCTTAATTTTGGGGTGTTATGAGCATTTTTCAGATTGCAAAATAAACATTATGAATTTTGAGACATCACGAAATTTAGAACTTTAAACACTTTTGAACTTTCAAAAAACACATTTTTTTTAAAAAATAAAGCTCTTGGCACTTTCAGCTTTTTGCAGCGTTTAGCATTGCATGATATCGCATTTCTATGTAGTTGCATCTCGATCTAACGAAATAAAAGCATGCTAAAATATGGTCTAGTCCTTGACCGATGCGATGTCTTTAAATTTTGCATTTCTAACAAACTGGTGAACTATCAAACTTAATGTATTTCAACAAGAACAATAAAATAAGATAATGCTGTGTTTATAAAAAAAACCAATTTAAATACCGGACAAGTATTTCAGAAATTCAAAGTTTCACTTAAAATACACAAAATACTTCACTTAAAATACTTCCAGCCTGTACCGGGAGGAAAAGGTAGCTTTCCTATATCTTAGTTTTAAAATTTTAGCTAATGTTACTCGAAATAGCAAGCTAAAATGCAAAGAGCCCGATTACAGAAGATTCGTTAATACTGAATTTGAATAAGAAATTTCCAAATTAATCAACTATAATCAAGTTGGCTTCATTTATGAAGACTTATTTTTGGTCGCCAAATTTGGCGAGATTTTGGCGGTAACGAATATGAATATATAGTTTTGTGCGTATGATTGGGGAAAATTATTACAACAATGAAAGATAATTTGCGAGAAATCGCGTTTACTAAAACTAATTAGTTTTTTTTTTTTTGGTAATGTGCTGTCTTGTTTTTCAAAATCTCAGCCATCCTAGAATCTCAAACAGCTCTGTCTCAGCCATTTTTTTTTAAATGGATGTAAAACGAAAAATGCTCCGGAATCCTTGTATCAAGGCCTAACACTTAAGAAAAAAATAAATTTGAATTTTTGCACTTTTTTGTATCAGACAGACATTTATTTGAACGGAGGGTGGTTCGGTAAAAATATCTTGAAAAGTTCGGGGAAAATATACCGAAATTTTCCAGAAAAACTTTCCTCCGAACGGCTGCAATAGGTAGCTTTATACTTTTTTGTATTGAAAGCTACCTAAGAAATGTCCATCCGTTTCAAGGTATTTCTGATACAAACCATTCTTTCGAGAAAATTAAGTTTAAAGTTTTGCAACAAGTCCCCTTTTCTGATACACTATGCGGGGAAAAAAATCACCAGCTTCTGTTACTTTTAAAGACTGCTTTGAGAGAATAAAAAAGTGGACATTCAGACAATGCAAAACTTATTTTGAAACCGAAAACTCATACCTTACGAAAAAGCTGCTTAACAATCTATTCTACTTTTTTTCTAAATATATTTCATATGGGACAACATACACACTACAACAGTGTTTAATTTGATAATTTTATTTCAAATCTTGCCCTTTATCACAATTTCTTTCTTCTTATGCACTCATTTAATTCATTCATTTTTTTTATACTAAAAATTTGATATTTAAGAAACGTGTACACATTTTTATAAACTTAACCTTATATTTCTACAGCATTGCACGATATGCAGCATTTACTCTAAATGCAAGTGGTTATTACTCCAACTTAAAAACATGTTTAATTATTAAATGGTGTTCAGTTATAATGGTTTTCTGTTCAATGCTCATACATATTTCATAAAGTCAATAAAGCTCATTTTGAACTAATGATATTTCAGCCAAGACAAAAACAACGATTTAAAGAATAGTTTTGCTTATATGGAAAACCATAAATACATTGTTGACTTTCAGTATTTAGAAATTACTGAACGGTAGGAAAGAAATTAACATTTATATTAAACTAGCGGCCCTCCCTCGCTTTGCTTCGGGTTAACCTTGAAAACCTTCATCTCTTTGTGTTTTCTGTAGACCTTTTTAATGTGTACAATAATTAGTACATTATTTTGATAAATCTTGTAGGGTTCAGCCTGCGTTTGCAATGTATAAGCGGAAAAAATGAAATTATTTAAGACATCACATTAAAAACCTCAAATATAACAGTATTTCTCCACTATTTAATGGATATACATATAAACCTTCCTCTTGAATCACTCGTCTATTAAAAAAAACCGCATCAAAATCCGTTGCGTAGTTCTAAAGATTTAAGCGTACATACGGATATAGGGACAGAAAAAGCGACTTTGTTTTATACTATGTAGTGATAAGATACCCTAATGTTAATTTCACATTTGTTCCCGACTTTACTAATATATATATATATATAATATTAAGTGAACTAAATTTGAAATTTTCGATCATGCGGATTCTAAAGATAATCAAAAGCGTATAAGGCCATTTGAATTATTAATAGCCGCTATGTTACATACAATGATTTTAATCCAAAAAATTTAGGTTATGTTTAGGATTTTACAAAGAAAACAAAAAGAAATAAATACTTCATGAAAAAAAGAATTGTTCCTTCCTAACAGATTAATACATTTATCTCGCTAACAAGAAATTCAGAATTTCTAAAAAATTTCTACATCATGCTTAAAATTAAAATATATATATATATTAAAATTAAAGTGTAGCTATTGCACTTGTAAATTATTCGATTATGAGAATTTTCGCTCAGGCCAAAATAAACCGTTTCAAGTTAGAAGACTACAAATTGAAACCATCTTTTTAAATACACCAGTTGGAACTTGTGCCCCTATATGCGTATGAAACCAGACTCCTACTTCTGTACATTGCCTTTTTAGAAAGAGTAAGGTCACTATAGTTTAAATTGATAGTTTACACCGGTACTTCACACAGAGGGGTATGAAGTTTATACGTTTTCTTGTTAATTTTAGAGTGCTATCAGCAAACATTTTTCGTATTGTATAGTAAAAGTTTATTATATTCAAGTAAACTTACCACAGTTTTCTTCATCTTTAAAATTTCCACAATCGTTGTCTCCATCACAGTGCCATATTTTTGAAATGCATTTCCCATTGCCACAATCAAACCAGTTTTCAGAGCACTTTGTGCCTATAGGAAATAAAATCAAATAGGAATTTCTTCAGATTATATATGAAAAAAAAATAGAAAGCTCTTACCATATTTTAGATTTACTTTTTAAACAGATCAGGGATGAAGGAAAATAGGGTAAAAAAATTTTTTATGCCCATTCCTAGAAAAAATGAAACACTTCCATCGGGTACAGTTTGATCACGAATCAGTCTAAAATTTACGATATTCAGTATAAATGGGAGCAAGAAAACATTTATACTAGTTTGACAGACTTTATAGATTTAAAAAGTATAGGTCTGTTAAAATACTAGCCAGGAAAAAATGAAACCAGTTTGGTCTATTCATCTGAACTGGTGAACTACCTACTGGGCTTTTTTGGTGTAAAGGTTACTATTAAAATACTTAACCCTTTACATGCATATAATTGCTTGAACTAGTATATCAATGCAATTTTTATGGTTTTTAATTGAAATAGAATATTTTAAAAATTGCAAATTTTTCCTCCATTTAAAATTAAATTCGAAACAATTTTCATGAGTTTTTGCAGAACTGAAATTAGAACTTTTGGCAAAAGTAAAAGCATATTCACTGAAAAACCATTTTTAATTGTATCTATGCGCGACACTACAGACTAGGTCTGTTTTACATGCGTTTGTAAAAGCTCCCTAAACTAACAGTTTCAACCGTTAACTTCAAGTACAATTTTGGGGACTTTATTAGCAAGACTCATCAATAACTTACGTACATTCGAATAGTTAGATTTATACTATGAAATTGCAGATTTATTCGTTTTATAATCTACATAAGTAAGCAAAGGCAGTGTAAAAGAATGCATGTCTTCTTAAGATTTATGTTTGTAAGATTCCCATTCCAGTCAAATCGGTCTTTTATCAGTTTATACCAAAATTCCATTTAGGCTTATTTTACACGAACAAGATTTTAAATCTAAAATAATCCGCATAAGTTCATGCTAATGAGCTACGTGTATCATATCTATGTACTGCATATGCTCTATCCTCATATATAACGTTAGAAGTATTTAATCAGGTTTACAGAGTAAATTTACTTATATACAAAAAAGCACTTAAGGTAAACTCCACTCATTTCAATATAGTAATGGTCCTTTAAGCCATATAAACAGTTGAGTACGGTACAGAAAAGAGTCAGGACAAAAGTTGGCGAAACTTTTAATGTTTGTAATTTTAAATCAATTAGATCCACTTTTATAAAACTTTAAAAAGAGGCTTTTGTATACGCACCTTAAATTTCAAATATTTTAATAATTTATCGATTCCAAGTCGTAAACAGCTATATTTTATGCACTGTGCTCCGGATAACGCTCACATTAACTCATTCGTGTGAGCCAAATTTATTTTGTGATTAGACATTATCTAACAATATTGTAAAAACAAAAGAAAAATCATTCATCTAGTATAGATTATGAAACATTTAACCAACTAGTATAACCCACAGTGACAAATCTTTGTTTAATGAGATACCTAAATAAACATATTTGAAAACTCATAACACATTTGAAACTCAGATTTCAGCAATTGCATAAAAGTACTCTTGTTATTTTGTGCTGTCCTGTATTTAGTCTGTATATATTTGTATATATTCTACATATGGTATGCTAAAATTTAGTAAGAACACTGATATTGGGTTGAAAATTCACCTTCAGCAATTACTAATAAACGGAAACATACTTTAATTCCTTTGTACATACTTGTATATTAACTACAGATTTTTTTACATACGCCACATATTAAGGTAAAATTTAATTCAGACTAAAACACGCTTAAAACTGCAGAAATCACACTTCCAGAAATGATCATCCACAGGCAGCCATTTACCCCCAGTACTTTGAGTGTCCCTGTATGTGATTTTGTTTTCTATAACCATCTTGTTATACTAAATATAATTCAGCTTGAAAATGCATCTTTTCAAATCCTATTAACATTCACCTTTATGCAATTCACGCTCATACTAAGTAATTCTTACATATTCTTTGGTGTAACACTGTATGATATATATATATAGCATTTATACGCATCACATAGTATGAAAAAATGTAGTTAAAATCAAAACATACTATAAACGAACACTCACTTCCATCAATACAGTACATTTGATACAGCACTGCTACCCAAATCTTTTCTATATCCCTGTAAATGAACGATAAATGCTATGCATATCTTACTCCACAACAAGTATCTTGTAGCAAACTTCAGCAGTGTGTATCCATTTCATTATATTTGAAATAGTGCAACAAATTACGCTAAAAACAGTTTTTCCCCCGTAATCAATTATGTAACGGGATTATTTGGTGTGACCCAGTAAACTAATGCTTTGCATTCTACAGAATGCACGTTTTAGTGTTCTTCATAAATACATAAATTTTATTATATATAAAATTGTGAAACACTAAAATGCAATTTAAGCAATTTTTCCCATTACTGTAATGCAACAGCATAATGCAACAGAATTGACTATCCTTATAAATTCTACGCTCTTCATTTTCAATAGCGAGCGTACTATAGTGAACGTAATTAACAAAAGATAAAGGGTAATCAGTATATTTATGAGAGTTAGAAGACAGTCAAACCGAAGTTGCACTTTTTAACTATGTTTCAATAACCATTTGGATGTTTTTACTAAGTTGTTAGATATGTCTAATTAAAATGCTTACTCTAAACGAAAAACTTACTTCAGTAATAAAATATAAATATTTCATTAAGTCAAACTTTTCAGAAAATAAGTATATCTTATGAAAGTACGTACATTTTATTTTTATAACCACGATCAAAATTGATCATTTTATGTACAGTCGAAATGAAAACAAAATGTCTAATTTGGCACAATAAAAAATCTAAAATAGCCATTCGACAAGAAATAAGGAATTTCTATGTGTTAAAAAATAAGCTTAGTAGGTCTTCATACTAAAATCGTACCAAACTTTAAGTGTTCAATACACATACTTAATTTGACATATTTGGCTTTTTCGGAACATTTTACCAAAGGATAGTAAGCGAAAAGTCATTCATTAAGTAGTTTAGGAATAATGCAGGTTTAAAGTTAGAAACTCCTAATGATTTCTAATAGTTTAACAGATTGTAATGCGGGTACTTTAAAACGCCTAATTTAAAAACTACTGGACGGAATGACCTGTAATGTTGAATTCGCATATTTAAAGCATCTACACGTAGATTTCTTTTAAAGAATTCATAAGTCACAATATTTTCGGAAGTTAATTTCGAAGATATATATTTGTGAAGTTAGTCTAATTGAAATATTTTTTAGGAGCTAAAATATGCGAATCCAAAATTACAACCATTTCCACTAAGTTACGTTTTGAGCGCTGTTTTAAAAAACCACCCGCATTTCAATCAGTTCAACGAATACTATCTGAAATTAACGTTGGAAAAATTCCAAATTTTAAACCTGCATAATGTCTGAACTACTTAACCGATATGCTTCTTGTATAGTATCCCAAGGTAAAATTTACAGAGAAAGCCAAAGAGGGTCACTCTGAAATTTTTGAGATACAACTAGGTTTTTAAAGTTATACTTGCAAAATTTTAGGTGTGTTCAAAGTAGTCTTCTCCAGCATCAATGCACTTTTGTAGACATATTTTCCACAGATTAAATGCCTCAACCCATTCATTTCTTGGAATAGATGAAAAAATGCATTTATAGCCACATCAATCTCTTCTTCTGAATGAAAACGACGTCCACGTAAGTTCTTTTTTAGATTAAACAATAACCAAAAGTCACACATAGCTAGATCAGGTGAATACGGCGGATGTTCTATCACTTTAATTCGTTTTTGTTTAAGAAACTCAACTGTTAATCCGGCTGTATGTGAAGATGCATTGTCATGGTGAAGCATTAGTCCCCTAACATTCACTTCTTGTAGAATTTCTGGAAGACATTTAGTGGTATACCAGTTTGCTGTTACTGTCTTCTGTCCTTCCAACTTGATGGCTTTGACCAATCCCGTACTTTTGAAGAAAACAGCATACATCACTTTTTTCAGTGCGCGTTGTCTTTTCACCATTGTCGGCGTGGGATCATCTTCAAAGACCCATACTTTGCTTTCTTGACGTGTTGGAACGTCAAAAAATGGTATGTACGTTTCATCACCCGTTATAATTTTAGAAATGATACGGTGGCCACCATCATTTAGCAATTTAAGAGTTTCTTTACTGATTCTGACACGCTCCTCTTTTTGGTGCTCAGTTAGATTTTGGGGAACCCAATGGCAAACTACTTTTTACATATGCAATTCTTCATGAATAATTTTGTGTATGGCTGCGGATCTAATGTTAAGTTCCTTCTGTATCATTTGATTGGTATACCGGTTATCATCCATTAACACTTTTCGTATGGCAGACACATTATCCGGGATTACTGCCGACGGCGGCCTTCCTGCGTGTTCTTCATCCTGAAGAAAATTGCAACCTCTGCTAAATTCTTTAAACCATCTGAATACAGTAGCACGAGCTGGAGATTCATCACCAAATGCTAATTTCAACCGTTGAATGCATTCTTCTTGATTTAATCCTGCTTTAAAATCGTAGAAAATCATAGCGCGAAAATGTTCTCGCGTCAACTCCATTTTTTCTTGTGTTTAAAATTTATTCTACGCTAAACAAGTTGAAGTAAGTCAGTAAAAAATCGTCTGCTGTGTTAAAATACTTTGTATTTTAAAATTAAACCGTTATTTTTATTTTATAAATTCTCGTCTGCGCGTATCTCAATAATTTCAGAGTAACCCTCGTATGATAAATGTCAAAATTGGATGTTCGCTTTAAAGTTCCAGAATTCGGTACAATTTCAGCGTGTACCCCTAAGCTTATTTTTATAAGCTACATTGTAAGAAGACATTTAGAGTCTAACGGCTATTTTCCCTTTTCTCTGCCACAATTTGAGATATTTAAATTTTACTTTATGTTCTGTTTTTGGCAGACTGTGCATTCATTTACTGTATAGAAAGTTAAAACTTCATAATTATCCAGTTAACTATTTTAGTAAAATCAGGCGCGAAATCTCAAAACAAATTTTGAAAAAATTAAATGTTAAGAGTGAACACTTCGAATGCTCTATATAGCGATAGATAACGTTCTTTTTCAATAACTTTAAAACTACTATTAAAATTTATTTTGCAATATTTTTTAAATGAAACCGAATTTAAAACTTTGCTTAAGAATTTACACAAAGCTTAGTATTTGGTTTCAATTCAATGATATTAAAAATAACTTTTTGGTCTATTAAAAGGAAACTAAATCCTTAAATTATATAAAAGGTAGTGTTATTTACTACTTGTAGTCTTAATTTTCAATATAACAGTAAAATTTAATTATATTCTCAAATGACTTTCGACAATAACAACTCGTTAGTTTTTTAAGTTTGTTTTCCCTTTTCATTCAAACCCTGTTAATTATCATCAGAAATACAAAATTAATAAACGCTTTATTAACTCTTACCCGACGACGAACTAGTCGTTGTCAATAAAATTAGAGTAAACAATGTAACCACTACAATCAACATGCTGCCTAAACTTATTCAAAGAGACAAGTCAAGGTCATTACGAAATTTATATATTTTTTTATAAAAGGGGCTGTTCAGAACAGAAGATCAGGTGGCGCGCGGGCGATGGAGATTAAAATATCGAGTGAGTCTATACTGTGAATGAAATTGAAAGGCCTGCGTTCGTTATCATTGATTTGGACATCCAAATCAATGATAATGAACACGGTCCTTCATTTGACTAATTAGCGTATTTTAATGATATTTTGTTAAATTAAGAAGTGAACTTGGTGGCCGAATGGTTAGAGCACTGCTCTGGATTCTGGAGGTTGCGGGTTCGATCCCCCAAAATTTCTGTTTGATTTTTCTGTTTTTTTCATTTAAAAATGTTTAATCGGTTGCTTTGTATTTTTCATGATTAATGGAATATATTTTATTAAATCAAAATTTGATATTATTAACAATTACTTATTTAATTAAATACGACAAATTCAGCTATTTTACGATTAAAATTTTACATTACAGTGTCTTTTAATATTTAAACATTATTATTATTTTTTTTTCTTTTTAGCAAATGTAAAATAAGAAATGAAAATATAGTCAGTTTGAAAGAATTTCTCCATGTTTTTATAATGAGTACTTCAACAGTGAATTTTTAGTACGAATAGAATGCAAAGCATATTTTACAATGTAAAAAATATTATAAAAATAAAATGTAAAATATATACATTATTTAAACTAGAAATATCAGTACCTATTTTTGTAAAGAGGTAAAATACATGTGGTTTACCGTCTAGTTTCGTAATGAATATAAATAAAATATAGTTAGAATGTTTATAAATTTTCTACTGAATGTACAAGTATTTTAGCATGTTTCTCGTGTTTTATGATGTTTATTGCAATATAATAAATAATGCAATTTACATCGAAAAACGAATTTCAAGAAAAATAAATTTTTAGAAATTAATAATTATGTTTCAACAAGGTTGTTATCGAAAAATATATTTTAATAAAATGTTTAAAAGCTTTTTTATCAAATTTTAACAAAGATTTTATTTTACTGTTATAAATAAAGAAATAAATATTTTAACATATGTTAAAAGATTTATCGTAAATCAAGGTCGTGATACCAACATATGTTGGTATCACGACCTTGATTTATTAACATTCTATTTATCCCAAAAAATATAAAGCAACTGATAAATAATTTTTAAATTAATAAAAATAGGGGAAGAAAATCGGAAATAAACGGCGAGCATTCACTTTGTATCCATACTTTTCATGTTCATTTGTGTAGGACAACCCAAACGTCAGTAAAGTACATAACAATTTTTGGTACTTTTCGGTTAGCCGGGTGCCAGTGAAAAAAAAATATAAATATATATCTACATATATGTTTGTGTATATATGTATGTATATATATATGTGTGTGTGTGTGTGTGTGTGTCTGTGTAGATATTTATATTTGTTTCACTGGTGCCCGGTTAACCAAAAAGTACCCAATTTTTTTTTTTTTTTTTTAGAGTTTACATTAATTTTATTGAAACCACCAATACTGTGTTACAGGAATTCGGTGATCCGAACGTCCTCTCCCTTGTTAGTTAAAGGTCCACTGGTTATAGAAAATTAAACTTTATAATATTATATGCATTGTTTTGTACAATATATATATTTATGTAACTGCTATCAACTAAACTAATATATCAGTTTTAGTAGGTGCTGTAGTTTTAGAGACATAAGTTGACAGTTATGTAACTATATGATGTATATATATATATACACATCATACTTTCGTATTCTATTATTTTTATGTTGGATCAAAGGCTTAAAAAATCATTTTAGAATGTTAAAAATTTTAATTTTTTCAGATATCCGATCATGTTGCTACAGCTGTATCAATCAACCTACCAAACCAAGTAAGACACAAAAAGCCCAATCACGTGATCAAATCGCCCACAGAATTTTTGTGAGTCACCCGCGCGCAGCCCGCGCTAAAAATTTGCAGGTTATGAACGCTGATCGGGCTATCTGATCACGTGATGCTTTTCATGAATGTTTCGGGGGTTTATTATGATGAAATAAAAATAGATATTCCTATTATAAGATCCATTTTTTTGGAGGATAAAGATGTGTAGTCGCTAGTTTCCCCTAACCGAGCCACAGAAGCTCAAAATAATTGAAATAATTAAATTATTTCAATATATTAAATTATTTAAATTTCCGATAAGACCTACTCCATAACCTTTCTCTCCATCGCGCGCGCGCCGCGCGATCTTCTTTCCTGAACACAACCAAATAGGGACGGGTTGCCATTATTTAGTTGGCAATATCGAAAATAAATACAACTAACCTTGGGTTTCCACTGCCTAATGCTCCGTTTACAATATGCGGTAAATGTCTACTGGGACTGCGGAACATAGGTTTACCAATCAATCAGCTTGTTCATTGGTTGCTTATGTCGCCGATGATTGGTTGGGTCTTGTGATTTAATGCTTGGAACGACAACGGTTAGGGCGATAACGCCATAATGTAAATGGACCTAAATGTTGCGTTTTCATGATGGTGTAACCGCGACCTACGTTATACACGGCCTGTGCATGACGTTTAAAACGTCACATGGAATGGATCATTTTTACACAGCGATTGGTGCAAAACGGTGGCAGCGCCGCTTTGAACCAATCACCGTGTAAAAATGATCCACTTCATGTGACGTTTTTAACGTCATGCACCGGCCGTGTATAACGTAGGTCGCGGTGTAACCGTCTTCCCAGGTCTAGAAGGTTTGCGAGGCCCAAGTTTCCCAACAAATCAGCGTGTTTTCTGGTTGTTTACGTTGCCGCTGATTGATTGGGTTTTACGATTTAACGCCTGAAACTCCAAAGTTTAGGACGATGACGCCACAATATAAATGGACCTTAATGGAACTATGTAATAAAGAGATATTCACATATCCTCAAAATGGTGAAACTTCAAATGTAACCGGTTCTGCAGCGGCTGATTAGCACCTGGGTAGATTTTCACCAGTAAATTTGATTAGATATTTGCTCCTTATTTAAACGCCTCATTCATGCATAATTTTTGACAAAATTAAAGCAAAAATACCTATTTGTTTTTACTGGTGGAAGTTTGCTTCGCCGATTATAGCCAGGCCCTGCAATTCTACCATATTGTAATTACATAAACAATCTTCCTGTCATTGTCAGTGCCGCTGGTACAAACTTCCACCAGTATAAACCAATAGATATATAGCTTTATTTATGACAAAATTTTGAATGAATAGGGCATTTAAATAAGCCGAAAGTTTCTAATCAAATTTACTGGTGGAAGTTTGTCCCGAAGGTAATCAGGTCCTTTTGTTCTGATCTGATTTAAGCGAATAATAGCAGGGCTACACTAGATACCGGGCTTGCTCATTCATTATCATGACGTCACAAATGGTGGCTGGCCGCTACCAGCGATTGGTACAAAGCGAAACGACAAAATGAAAGACATACAGCGATTGGCACAAAACGACAGGCTCGTCGCTTTGCACCAATCGCTGGTCGCGGCCAGCCACCTTTTGTGACGTCATGATAATGAATGAGCAAGCCCAGTATCTAGTGTGGCCTTGATAATAGCCACCTCCTTCTGATTACGTACTCATTTACTTCATTCGTAAAAGGTAGTATTAAATGGGAAAGTGTCATATTCCTACTCATCAGAGGAATAATCAAAAAATATATCCGCTATCAAAATTTCAGCCCCCGCCATGTTTGTAAATAACCCACAACATTACGTAAAAGCGTTCACAGCGGTTTTAAGCCAACTTTACCCTGCGAAACTCATATGACGTCATTCCGCAATTATACGAGTAACTTTAGTTTATGTTTCTCAACGCGCTCAATATTTAAAAAAAATAATAATTGATATCTGAAGTATCGGAATTTAAAAATGTTGTTGTTTCTTCCTATAATGTCGCAAAAAAATAATAGAACTCTTATGTGCGTCCAAAATATGAGAGCGTCCAAGTTTAGTGTGTTATTTTACTTCGGAAAAAAAATGTACACTTTCACATTGAGCGCTTTCAAAAACCGGAATGCGGGTTACTCGTATAATTCGGGAATTACGTCATATGCGTTTCTCACGAGGCTAACAAAAAAGACAGGCTACCGCGGTGCATTCCACTTATCTTTTTTTACAGACCGCTAGAGTGACGTGATGCTCTTTTCGTACACCTGCATTGGTGGATTCGAGCATCACGTGACTCCCGCGGTCTGTAAAAAAAGATACGCGTAAAGCACCGCGGTAGCCTTTCTTTTTCGTTAGCCTTGGTTTCTCAGAGTAAAGTTCGGTTAAAACGACTGTGAACGTTTTTGGTAAAGTTGTGGGCATGTTTACAAACAAATATTTCAGTCAAAAAATCTACCACTATATTTTTATCATAGCGATCATTGCAGGAATCGTCCTGGCGACTTTGGCCAATTATATCATAGACCTGTTAACCAAAGACCAATAAATTGGTAAGAACACAACTGTGCAGTAGGATTCATAAAGAACGATAGTTAACAGTTGCAGTTAGCTATAAAGTGAACAAACAAACCACGTTTCCCAACCACGTAATCACTTTAACCAACGAAATTCTGCGCGTAATGTGTGTCTGGATAATTTCCGACTTTGACGCTACGAGTAACCCGCAAAAAGTCACATGATATCGTTCTCTGAACGCTTTGGTTTACCCATTTGTCTCGTCCCTTGCAACAGATCTATCAGGTAAGCTTTATAGGAATTCCCCTTTGAGAACCGGGGCTAGAGCAAATCTCAGGAGAAAGCACTTAATTAGTTCCTGAGTCCCTGGTTTCTCCAGTGTGCCTCCAGTAAGGTTCGGGGATGATAATGTTACGAGCCCTCCCCTAGGAACCGAACCTGATCCGGCCCCTTTTGTACGTATGGCGGAGGCTCTATGCAGCAGCGCCTAGATTTCTAAGTACCAAAGCGAAAAGGGTCATGTCCTGTAATAGACGAATACCTTTGAGTGCCCGCCCTCGATGCCTGGTCAGATTTCCGACATGGCGCTCAACGGCTTCTCCCTCGCTGCTCAAATGGTCTTACCCATGTGTTTGTCTAGTAACTCAGGTTGCGGTCCATGAAAGCGCCCATTATAGATCAAACCTAAGTTGAGATCAATAGAGAATTTCACCCATTTCTCAATTTACAATTTTTTTTTCTCTGCTGAAGGAATCCAGACAGATTTTTGTGCTATTTTCAAAACAAAAACCAATCAGAAATTTGTATTTTGCAAATTTTTCGAAAATGCTGAAATTTTTACAACAATGCTGATTGGTCAATATCGTTTCAAAAATAGCAAAAAATCTATCTGGATTCCTGCCTATTTCTATAGAAAACCTCTATATGAGAGTGGCGGCATATGAGAAATCAAAATTCATTGGTTGATATGATTTTAGAAGAAAACGAATCTCCAAGTGTTTAATAAGACTGCCATTAATAACAAGCTAATGTTTGTTAACTTGTCTTACGTAGAGTACCTCTATATGAAAGTGCGACAAACGCACAGGACGCATGCTCAGACAAAATATTTTGCCCAAACTATAGAAAACCTAAATTTCAGAACTTGTCGACAATCGACTGGACGTGTTCGTTTAGAGTTTAGACGAATGAGATAAGGTAACAGACATTAGTTTGGTAATAAGTTAGTCAATATGCTTGGTGATTCGTATTTTCCCAAAATCGTCAAATGCATTTAAATGTCTTGTATATGTTACTGTAAAATCCCGAAGTCTAGTAAATCCTAGGTTTTACCGGTAAATACTACCATTTACCTAAGAGTGCGTTCAGAGACCGAAACTCTGGTTACTCGTATAGTTAGGAAATGACGTCATCTGATTTTCTCCGGGTAAAATTGGGTTAAAACGGCTGTGGACGCTTTTGGGTAAAGTCAAGGCTACACTAGATACCGGGCTTGCTCATTCATTATCATGACGTCACAAAAGGTAGATGGCCGCGACCAGCGATTGGTGCAAAGCGACGAGCCTGTCGTTTTGTGCCAATCGCTGTATGTCTTTCATTTTGTCGTTTCGCTTTGTACCAATCGCTGGTATCGGCCAGCCACCATTTGTGACGTCATGATAATGAATGAGCAAGCCCGGTATCTAGTGTAGTCCTGGTAAAGTTATGAGCATGTTTACAATCAAACACATCCGTCAACCAATCTACTATTATATTTTGATTGTAGGAACATTGCAGGAACCATCCTAGCCGACGTTGGCCAATTATATCATGATCCTGTTAAAAGTAGAGCATTCAAATGGTCAGGACTCAAGTGTAAAGTAGAAGTCATAAAGAACAGTAGTTAACAGTGCATTTAGCTATAAAGCAAACAAACAAATCAGATTTCCTAAACACGTGATCACTTTAACCAACAAAATTCTCCAGGAAAGGTGGTTTACCCGAAGTCTGGGTAATTTCCGGCTCTGAACGCTACGGGTAACCCGCAAAAAGTTACGTGTTATCGGCCTGTGAACGCTTCGGGTTACCAATGTGTTACCTTATGTAACTCGGGGTTCGGTCTGTGAACGCGCCGAATGTGAGTTGACAAAACCCCAAAATAAACTTTTAAACTCCTTCATTTAGGGTTTTTACCAAACTATATCGGTAAATGATGGATTTACAAACTCTTTTTGATAAAAGTCCGAAATGAGAGATGAATTTTCATATTTATCAGCACGTGCAGCTTTCCTGAGACTTGTTTTTTCGCTTCAGTTGCAGTCTAACTTTGGGGAAATTTTATACAGATGTGAGTGGCTACAATGTAGAATTAATTTGTTTTTGTGATAATATGTTTTGCATTTTCTGGGCCCACCGTGGCTGAGTGGTCAAGGCATCACACCACTAATCGCTTGCGAGTGTAGGTGGGAGCGGGTTCGAATCCCGCTGACTCCGTTGCACACTCTTTGTGGAGTTTCCAGCTGTATTTCTGTGTGTTGTAGATCTCCTTGTGTGTACTATCAGGGCTACACTAGATACCGGAATTGCTCATTCATTATCATGACGTCACAAATGGTGGCTGGCCGCTAAAAGCGATTGGTACAAAGCGAAACGACAAAATGAAAGACATACAGCAATTGGCACAAAACGACAGGCTCGTCGCTTTGCACCAATCGCTGGTCGCGGCCAGCCACCTTTTGTGACGTCATGATAATGAATGAGCAAGCCCGGTATCTAGTGTAGCCTTGGTACTATCTCGTCCCTGTATATATATTGACGATGACTTATAAGCGGGCGCTTGACGCCAAGCACACAAGTGAGATGTATGTTAATCATTGAGCTCTATATATAACAGGAGTTCAGAATCAGCGGTCAGAAGCATGAAAGGCAAATGAAGCTTGCAAGGCAAAAGTAAAAAATAGTCCGCGTTGTCAATGTCAGATATTAGTATTCGCATTTACTATTATCCTAATTTATGCTTTTATAATTAAGCTATACTTATCTAATTCATAGATAATTCACTCATCATGTAAGGGAATGCGATAGACAGCATGTTTTGCCATGAATGCGAGCTAAAATGATCGTCACTGTATCCTTCCGCGCTGACCGCTGGAAATCATGTTGGGCATCATATTAGGAAGACAGATCTCATGTTATATATGGAGCTCAGTGATGTTAATAAAATGTCAAATGTTTGCATTTTCTTTATTTTGTTAAACAAAATATTTGATATTATGAAGAAAAATATTTATGATCTTTTAGCGGGTAACGTAAGGTTAAAAGCATAAAAATAATTAAATTTTCTGTTGAATATACCATATACTTTCATACGGAAGTGCAATATGTTGACCACACATTTTCGAACCCTATGCCAAGTGCATTAATCATTTCGGACTTTTGACAAAAAGAGTTGGTACATCCTAGCATTTACCGAAATGGTTTGGTAAAAGCCCGAATATTTCAGGATTTTACCAACTAAATTTGGTAAATGCTTGGATTTATCAGTAAAACCTAAGATTTATCAGACTTCGGGCTTTTACAGTAACATATACATAGAAATTTTAATTTCTCGTTTACTAAATAATCCTTCAGTTTTTACTAAATAATCCTTCAGTTTTTACTAAATAATCCTTCAGTTTTATGAGTTTTGTAAAAATATTAATTTATTTTTAAAATGAATAACCAAAAAAAAAAAAAAAAAAAAAAAAAAAAGAAAAGAAAAGAAAAGAAAAAAAAAAGAAAAGAACAAATCGTTAAATTTTCTTTTGAATTACATGTAAAAGGCAAATAAATGGACCAATTTAACATCACATGATTGTTTAATAATACAGATATACCGGGTGATCCAAATGTCACGAAACAAAGAAAAAATGCAATTATTCAATTAATCTAGGAGATAGTAGCATGGTCTGGGTGTCAGTGAAATGTGCAGAAATGGAATTTTTTTTAAAAACGAGAATTGTATTACCAGAATTATTACATTTATCCACCAGCAAGTGGCATTTACGTTGTGTCAACACTTTGTACACATCGCAGCACAGTTCACAGTCCCGCAGTGGCGCGGACGGTAAAACTCGGTTCTCGTAAGATCACCGAAAGCCAAGCAGCATCGACCAAGGTCAGTGTTTGGGAGGCTGCATCGTCTATCCTCTCTTGTCTGCCTCTGCTGTGGGACCGTGTACGTTAATGGGAGCTGGTGCACGTTAAATCTGTTCGTGGCTCCAAAATCCTCCAAGTTCTATATAAGCGTTACCTCTGGGGGTGCCAATCCAGATGCAGGTCTCTCATCTGGAATTGGTTCAAAATTAGGACACCTGTTTCCATGTCAGCTATATATAGGAGCCAAAATAGGCTAAATAAAAAGCTGCAAAATAAACAAACAAACAAACACAGTTCACAATTAAGATTGAAAATATTAAATTTGTAATCCTACAATCCAACGGGTGTTATTAGTGAAAATAGCTGTCAGACGTGCAGGAGCATTTAAATGGATTCTATGAGGAGCATCCAAAAGGATTTTCGGCTGTAATTCCTGTCATTAGACAAATTAAGGCTATCAGACCCGCTCCAAAGGGTCAGCCCACGGCTCGAGTTTCTACTCAGTGGTGCATGGTAGGAAGTCGTGGTTCCGTCTCCCATAATAATAACAAAGTCTGCTTCGCACTTAGGTCCAAAATTCTTCCTGTTTCTGGTGCAACCTAAGCTATTTGCATCATTTCCCTTTGATTCCCATCCTTTCTAAATTACTCAACCTGCTAAGTCTGCACCACACTTTCAGTTAAAAAAGACTCAGTATTTCCTGCCACCAAGCGTGTCTTCCTTTCAGCCAAGATCAATAAATAAATGGTCAACACAGGAAATACCAGAAGGTAACAAGAAGCACCGCAGCCAGGACGACTTGTTGGCCTATCAAGTAGATCTCCGCCATGCCGCGATCATGGCAACATCACCAGTCATCAAAACCCGTTAAGCTGGGCAATAGCCTAGATGTTAAGAGCCTGATCAACGGTCTAAAAAAATAAATAGTGATCGACAGAAGCTATAGAGTGTCTGAGAGACATGCATCTGTCCTGGTAGTAATTACTTTTGCTACGAAAAAGTTCATGTGTTTCTGTATGTTTATGTAAAAACCGTATCGTGCTACTACAGTGTAAAAAAAACGGAAGAAAAAATCTGCAAAAAATGCAGTTAATATTTCATCTAGAATTCAAACACAGCACTTTTGTTAATTTACAGTGATAACAGCAGTATAGAAAGCGACATCTGTTGGCTATATCTCTCAAATGAGGGGAAAAGAAAAACACAGGCAGAGAAGGACAGTGGGGCAGCGGGCAGGTGCAGGCAGTTGCAGTAGTGACGCTTTGACGCTAGGCTATGAGAGAAATGGCTGCGATTACATGCGAGCGTATAAAGGTGTAATAATTATTAATTACACCACTTAGTGGATTATTTCAAACATATTTTAAAGAATAAAAGTAAGTTTTATCTTTGTTTTCTTATATTATTGTTTTAATATCATATAATTTCTGTTATATAATTATCAGATACAAATTTTGTTGTTAAACCACGTGTATATCACGACAGTTAGCTTTCAAGTCTAGAATAAATATTTTGTTTTAAATCGTAAAAATAGATGATTTTGTTTGGCTATGTGGTTTTTTATTTTCTTCCATATTTTCTCCCAGGACTTTGTTATTATTACGTATAATTTGCGTCTAAGTATCACATGCAATTTTTATGCAAGCAGATTTTTTTTAAAAGATGATCCCTGTTTTTAGCTATGCCTTATTACGCTATTATATATTTTTCAAAACTCCAGTTCATAGGTTGGCATTCGAATATACTTTTTAAATCCTATAAATATTTTACGAACCTACAGTTTCCGGTTCACTTTCGACGGTAATTTAAATATTTTTATTTAATATATTTAGCCGATATTTCGGTCAGTGATTTATTTTCAATCTTCAAATCATTTATTATGAGTAATCTGGATTCTATTTCATCAATTCCTAAAATATTCCTTGAGTTTGTTTACTGTCGCAGAATTATTTTGCAGCAACTCGTTTAATGTTTTTGTCCATTATCTATTTATTTTTACGCATAATTTTAAAGTTTTTATGTGAGCAGATTTTTTTAATTATTATTTTATTCTACGTTTCTTGAACTCATAAGTGTTTTTTTTTTCTCCCCGTGTTCATTTTTCAATCGGACCTGATATTTATCGAATTAAATGTAGACTTATAAAATTATCTTAGCATACAATAATTTTTTTATCAATATAAAGTTTCCATATCGGCAAGTTCCGTACAATAAGGTCTTGTTATTAATTATATATGTATGATAGTTTAAATATCAGAAAGTTTTGTATATCCGTGTGGAGGGGTGGGGAAATAATGACTACATTGAATAAACAAAAATATTTAAATAGATACAAAAAATATCCCTAAATTTGTTGGAGAAAAAAAATACATATATATGATTTAAATTAGTAGGTATTTTCAAATACAAACAAACATATAAACAAAGTCCTGTAAAGAAATACTTAATAATTAATTAAAAGCTAGATAAAGTCTTCCTTTGTTATGATTTATTGAAAAAACATTTTATCTATAGGCAAATGACTAAAAATTTTGTGGGTGATATACTTGACAAAAAACCGAAATTTGTATCTTATATATGTATAACAGAATCTATTATATAATAATGATATTAACAAATGATATAAGTAAACAAAAAGGTAATACTTACTGCCCAAAGTCTTTGAAATATGTCTCAGGTTAAAATAAGAAAAAAAAAACAATACACGGAGAGGAGGGGGGGGGGATAAAAATATCAATAACAAATGTTAAAAGTTTTACAGTTATGCTGTTCAAATTGCGTTAAAATTAACAGCAAAAACTGCTGTAAAACTAACAAATCAGCTGTAAAATGAAAAAACTGAACTGCTGTAAAATTAACCGCAAAAAATGCTGTGAATTTACAAAAGTGCTGTTTATCCATGAAAAACAAAACTGCTGTAAATTCACAGCAAAATATACTGGCACCCATATTGCCAGCATTTTTTGCTGTAAAAATACTGTGATTTTTTTTTACAGTGTATCTACGGTTTTCAAATTATTGAATTTGTATTTCTTTTATGACTTTTGTTCCTGTAAATGAAATAGGAATATAAACGATTAGTAACAAAATGATAGATTAACTTTTCATATGGCGCACTATAATTCTTTGCGTGAATAGGTTCGTGTTTTTTACAACACAATAGTCACGCTATTACAAATGCAAAGTATTCCATTGTAATAAAAAGAGACTTTTTAGAAAAGTGAAGCTTCATTGTAACTGTGTGACTTCGGCGACAAAATTTGATGCCAAACACTTAGCTGAAAAATAGTAAAAACTTCACAACATAGTTGAAAAGTGTGTATGACTTCAGTCTGTCTATCTTTCCGACTGGACGTACTGTAACTCTCGTAAATATACTCAGATTACCATAATTTTTATATATTATTCAGATTCTCTATAGAACGTTTGCTATTAAAAATGAAGTGTGTATTTGTAGTTCATTTACAGGGACACACAAAAATATTACGTTATATTATGGTACTAAGGGGTCTCGTTTGCGTTGCATTTAAATGGTGTTACGATAGCTCAAATATAATGACATTGATATGTATCACTGAGATATAATATATCATGTTTTCTGTGGAGTATAAAATAGATAGTATACAATAGATAGAATTTACTGTGACTCACAAGAAAATTTTCTTACATCATGATCTACGAAGAAAATGCGTTTGATGTGAATTTTATTGATGTTACGATACTTCAAACATAATGAAATTGATTTTTGGATTTTTGAGATGTACTACAACATGCTCTTTATTAATTTTAAAATGCACAGTATCTATCGTTCATTTACAGAGACACTCAAAAAACAATTGGTTTCAGAACCGGACTATGATCGATAATTGCTGGAAGCTGGACAGGGCCGTATTTAACGTTTGAAGGTTTTTACCGCTTTCAGAAAAATATGATTTTACAACGGTTTTTACCGTCTTGTGGAAAAACATAATTTTTCCATTTTTCTTTCACCTCTATGAAGCTTTATATCCAGGTTTTTTTTTTGTTTTTCAATCAAAATTAAATATAAAATTCTTAAAACATTTAAACACATTATTAATATTTTTTTCAATTTTTTCATAGAACATGTAGATGGAAAATATACATATATTTCTTAAATGACAATTTTGTTCTTTTATTCATATATATTTGTAATATATTTGAAGATATATTTGTAATTTTTTGTAACTCGTGAAACATAAATGTAAAAGTGTATTTTTGGTAAAATATTCATGCATTAATATTATTTCTTTTAGGTTAGTAATGGTAATGACTAAAAAAGATTGCATTACTAAAGAATGCTGCATTACAATAAATATATATTTTTTTTTTCTTCTATCTTTACAAGAAGAAAGTATTGGATACATGAAAATTTTCGACTTCCGGTTTTCGAAGGATTTATACGTTTTAGAAAACACGAATTGACTGCTTTTAGACAATGTCTGTCTGTGAGTCCGTGACTCTGTCTGTCTGAAGACAAAAAATTTGTGGGCGCTCTATCTCAAGAACTAATGCACGAAATTTAATAAAACTTTATATTCAGTTAGACCCTGATATATATTGCTGCTGATTAGTTTTTAGTGAAAATCGTGCAACAGGTGGCGCCGTTATGCTGCATTTTTTTGCGATATTCGCAATAGCTCTATCTCAAGAACTAATGCGCTGTTTTTCATCAAAATTCAGATTCAGTTAGACCTTGACATAAATAGACGCTGATTACTTTTTGGTGTAGATATCTCAACAGGTGGCGCTGCTATACCGCTTTTTTCATGATTTTTACGATAGCTATATCTCAAGAACGAATGCACGAAATTTCATAAAACTTCATATTCTGTTAGACCTTGACCTAAATAGATGCTGCTTACGTTTTGATGTAAATAGCCCAACAGGTGGAGCTGCTGTGTTACTTTTTCATTATTGACACGATAACTATATCTCAAGAACTAATGCACGGAATTTCATCAAACTTCAGATTCAGTTAGACGTTGACATAAGTTGTTGTTGATTAGATTTTAGTCTAAATCTCCCAACAGGTGGCGCTGGTATGTTGTATTTTGCAGGATTTACATGATTTTATCAATAGTCATATCTCAAAAACTAATGCACGGAATTTAATAAAACTTTAGATTCAGTTAGACTTTGATATAAATTGGTGCTGATTCTTTTTAGAGTATGCGAAACCTGTGTGAGATAGAAGAAAGTTTTGGGATTGACACATCGGACTAGTTTATTATTAGTAATAAGAGTTTTTATTGATTATTGTCTAAATTTTAATTCTTTTTAATGACTTTATAGTAAATTAAAAAATATATCCGATACAATACATTCATAAATTAAAATAAGAACTTTTTTTTATAATGCCATTCAATATCTATAGTACATGGTTGACCGAGTTTCACACGGACCATACGGAAAAAACTCCTTCAGCTGTTGTTTTCCTGAGAAAAATATCCGTTATCGGGTGCAGAGCCAATTGGCACATTATAATAATTTATTCCTTTAATTATAACGCTTATATAGTGAAAATTATATAATTAATATTTAATAATTTCTTAGGATGTAGCTGTAATCTATAAATCCGGGAAGATTACATGTGAAAATATTAAGAGGTTCAGGAGAAATCTTGAACGCAATTTTAAAAAAAAATTAACATTGCAAAATAAACCGCTTTAAAGTTCTCTTATCACAATTGCTTACATTCAGAAAATTTGAAATAATTCTCAAATTCCCCCGCAATATTATTGGATAATGCAATATTATTGGTCGCAGCATTTTTGTTTGATGACATCCTTGCCTGTGGGTCCGATTACTGAATTTTTGCTGTTTTCTCGGAGCGGGTATAATATAATAAATTGTTTCATTTCGCATACCACATATTATTAGCAATATTTTTGTATTTCATTTCAATTTTTTGCTATTCTTTTACACATTTATGCCTTCTAACAGGATCTTTTTGTTCAAAGGCCGGATATTGCATGAAAACAGTTTTTTTTTCAATGATTACACACTGAGAGATTGGTTTCTAGATCAATGTAAGACCGAGTAGCGTCTAATCCATAATTTTCATCAAAAGTATTAGAACAACTTCAAGAAACCTGGTATATAAACAAAGATTGCTTATTTAATAGTATAAGGTTTCCATTTTTGGTAATTCTTAAATGCTCTATACACCTTCTTTAACTCTTTGCTTAAAGAAATTTCCGTAATCGGGTTCAAAGCCAATTACCATGGGTTTGACGAGAAAATAATTTCCTTTTTGCAACGATTGTTGTAACTCTCGTACAAATAAAATTGCATACTGTTGTCATGTTCAGAATAATAAATACTTAACCTTAATCAGAATAACACTGAACCTTTAAATAAAATTCATGAAACTAATTTCAAAATCCCACAGTCATGCTGAAGACATTTGACAAAATATTTTAAGAAATAGACGAGACACAAATATAACTTTTGCTAAATAAAAAAAAACTTCAATACGTAAATGATTTTTTTTTTTTGAGTGTGTAAAAGTCGGTTGAAACAGCAATACTTAAGGATGCATGCTACTGTTAAATCTTCAAAAAAATTCATTTTTCAAAATATATATCTCATGTCGGGATAATTTGGGTATAAATTCCATTTTTATTTGATAAAACCTAACATTACTTTTTTTAGGTATTTATTTTAAACCAATTGTTTTTACCACTGCTTCAATGGGAAAATGTTTTAGATAACCAATGTTACACACGATTTAAAAAAAAAAAAAAAAAAAAAAAAAAAAAAGATTAGCTTCCTATCCTTTACAAGTCTGTGAGCAGAAGCATCATTTTCAAAAGCACATTGTTACAAAACCATCTGATAATACAGATATCTATAATTCAGGTACATTTTTTACAACATATTGACTTAAAAGTGTAATGTTAATTGGCAATGCTTAATATATAATTGTAATTTTTAAAATGTGGGGTAATGTGGGTATACGGTCTAATTCTAGAACCAAATCTATAAACTAATCTAGCTGTTATTTTCCTTAGATGTCTCGCATGTATGTGAGAAAAAGACCCGTGAGAGATAACGGGAATGATCTCAAAATGTCTGTATACAACATGTCAAGAACAGCTTATCAGGGTATGCTGCAACAAGCAATGTATGCTGCTTTTCCTTATATATATTTCAGCCTAATAAAGTTTCATTAATGAACATTAAACATTTCTTTATTTCTTAACATACCTATATTTTCATGTAGATAGGTAACCTAAGTATAGTTAGAATGTAGAACACATAATAAGATATATACATGAAATATATTTATAACTGGAATGTGATCGAAAATATTTGGCGTGGGATATTAGTTTTAAATATTTAAAACTGGTTTTATATGCAGTAAGACCTTTTTATATATTATGATATATTTTTAAGGAATTAAATGCACCTTTTTAGCAAAATTTTTTATATTAAATTTTAGAACACGTTTCGTTTTTAATACACATTATGTCCAAATGCCCCACCAGCAGGAGAATTTGAGAATTATTTATTTTGAAGTAATAAAAGGCGCCATAAATGTAACATTTTCATAGTTTCATTCTATCACAATAAAGTGCTTGAATGAAACCGAAATATACAAGAAATCCTGACATTTGTGGTATCTGTAAGATTTTAAAGTTACGAACACGCGAATTTTATACCAAATCACCCAGACTGGAGAATAGATATATATATGAATATTTTTTAAATGAAGTTAAAAGTTTTGGGTATATTTTTTTCGACTTTTACTATACAATTTTTTAAGATATAGCTGTAATCTATAAATCCATGAAGATTACATATGAAAATATTAAGAAGTTCAAGAGAAATCTTGAACGCAATTTTTAAAAAATTCGTTTTTAACATTGCAAAATAAATTGCTTTAAAGTTCTCTTATCACATTTGCTTACATTCCGAAAATCCGAAATATTTTTAGTCATAACTAGCGTATTAATCGAAATTTTTGTGTGCCATTTATTTTAAAATGAGCAGTAATAACGTTCTTAAACACATTTTTTTTGTTCTCGAAAAATTGAATTTTTTGAAGATTCAACAATATGACCCCTTAATCTTCTTAAAAAATGATACATTAACTGACAACAGTTTTTCAATTGTATCCACCATTACTATGCAGTTTTCTAAATCAAATTCATCAAATAATTAAAAATATATAGACCATATTTTTTCTCTATATATAATGAGAATATAACAAAAGTTTCGACAGAAATGAATTATATAGCCTAATTAGTTACTCTTGAAACTATTGTTGTGTTCGTTACGCATTGTATAGAGAAAAAATAATATCATTTATGTAGTAAAAATTGTTATTTGTAGCGGTATAATGCATATAAAAATAAATAGGTGTCTTAAAATTTTCCCAGTCTCTTTTATGTAGTCCCTTTGCCGCATGGGATTTTTCAATCTTTCAATCTCTTCACCACATTTTCAAATAGTAATATTCGGTTTATTTAGTAGCAGAATTTCTGTCATGAAATGAAATAAATATTACTGTTCGAAAATTGTTGTAGTTCTTCGACAGCAGGTAGGACACCTCTGATTGACAATATGTTGCATTCCTCCTGAAATGCTGTGGTGCTGCCATCTAGGCACAAATTTCCTCGGCACAAATTTCCTAAATACACAAATTTTCTCTGAAATCCACTAAAATTCTGAGAGGAATACTCTGTTTTTTTAATTGCAAAATTTATATCATTAAATAAGGTGGATGCTAGTGTTCGAAAACTGCTGTAGATCTTCGGCTGCAGGATGTACACCTCTGATTTACAGTAATACTAATTTTTGCCGCATTACTTCTGAAATTACTGTAGTGCTGTCATCTAGTGACTTATGTGCGCGTTTTTTCCTCTGAAATTCATTAAAATTGAATAATTACTTATCTTGTTTTTATTATGAAGACAAAAGTAAAATAGGGTAAACGTGCCAGTAATGAACACCTTTAAGGAACTTCTTTGAAAATTATTTTTTAATTAATAGTTATATTATTTATATTGATCTATCAAAAACATTTAACCAAATTCCTTGTTATTTTCCTTTTGATTGTAAATAAAAAGGACAAAAATAATTAATAAAAAATAATGTAAATAACTTGGGACGATTTAACCCAAATATCATTAATGAACACTCTACAAAAAGTAATAGATAATTGTTTTTATGATTGTATGTAGAACCAGAGCTTAATGAAAGCACACTAATGAAACAAAAAGTCATTTTCTGATAAATTTAATAATTAGAATATCAATAATCAGGGCTGCCAGTGGCGACTATTTTTTAATTCTATCTCGCAGCTCTTTCTCAAAACAAAAATATTTCACATACAATTTGACAACAAGTGTAAGAGAAATATGTACTACAAAATTTATTTTTTAAAAATAGTGATGCGAATAGAATATAAAAATAGTCGTTATTGGCAGCCCTGAATAATTAATAGAATATTTGTGAGAATAATTAATTGTTCAAGTTAATTATTAATGCCATCACCCGAAGATCAATATTTTAATTATTTTAGGTAGGAGATTTAAAATAGTGAATTGCTGAGATTTTCAATTATCAAATTATTGATGCAATGGGGAGTTTAAGAAAACTACTAAACAAAAATCGTGGAAAAAATGTCTTGCAGTATTAGTACATCGAATCATATTTCCCTTTATAATTCTTGAGAGTTAAATTCTCTTAAAGTAATGAACTTCTCTGAATACTTAGTAATTATAAATGTAATTAATATTTATAATATTTTTTTATGCACAGAGTTGTTTTGTCAGAGATTAATAATCAATATTAAAGACAGAAAGTAACAACTTCGTGTGATTTTAGTCTCTTGAGTCCCTCCTTTCCCTTGAACATATTATTCTTGCTTCCTAATTGGTTTAATTGATCCCCTGATTATAAATTACGCATTGAAGAGTTGTGAAAAAACATTAATCTAGTTTAATTTTTAAAATGTTATTAACCACGCGAAATTAATTGGCAACTGTTTGTGAAAATTTGTTCTTATTGCACTCTGTTAAGTGCAATTTAAAAATGAAAATTGGTTACTTCGCTTTTTATTTAAATCAGAAAAGATTTTATGCACTATGACCATTTCTGAAGTGTTAAATTGTACTTTCAGTAATAGCCACATGGAGTGCCCATTGGTTGCTTTCAGTAATGGATATTTCATGTGGCCATTACTGAATATTGACTAATTAAACATTTAAGTAATGGACACGAGTCCTAAAAACTTCAAAATGTATTAATTTTGTTAAATTTTTATTTGTATATGAAATTTTAAGTTTTCTATTATTATCGAAACAAAAACATAATATTTTACAAGAAAATAAATGTATCAATTAAGTTATACACCAGCTCTGCCCATGCTCGGTAAAATTTTCAATGAAAGATAATGGAATTGTGAAAAATTATTTTCTGCTTCCTGATTGATTTGATTAAAAATGTCACCAATAATACAGATTATAAAACATATACGGGAGAGTTTTGACAAAAAATAATAAAATCTGAATTTTTATTAGTTATTTTTTTTATAAGTCAAAAATAAATTATGGAGAGTTCTTACATTGAAAGGGCATCCATTACTGACAAATTTACCCTATTTATTTATCACCGATCATAAACAGTCAAGCAATCAGAATAAAGACAGTAATTAAATCGGATAAAAATCCCTATTACTTATAATCTAATTTTGCCTTTTATTATTTTTCCCATTTTTAAAAATTTTATTTAACAAAATATTGCTATAGGATTTATTTCCTTTTTAGATCTATACAGAATTCTAACTTTAAATCCTGAAATGTTGTGGTCCGGATACTTTGTAATATTTATTATATTATATTACTAGCCGGTCGCTTCTGAGTGGGGCCCAGATACGTTCTGCAGCGTACTGTCTTGACTTCGCTTCCGGCCCAGAAAATGCATTTTACATGCAAACAGAAAAATATAAAGGAAATACTTTATTTTAAACTATACGAAAATAACCAATAAAAATATTTAAAAAAAAAAACACGTGAATAAATATTTCGTGACATTAATATTTTTTTTTTCATGAGCCCCCTGAAAAACTACTGCTGGACTCAGCCCATGATTATCTAGTGTTGGCGGAGAGCTATCATATACAATAAATAAAAATGGGATTGCATAAGATACATGGCTATCATTGTAAATAGGCACTGTGATTTCACGCCCATAAATTGTTAATACGGTGATCCAAATAACGGGGCCCTGTGTATTTTTCAGCCATATACCGTTAATGCAGCAATCACTATAACGTGGTTCAGTTATTTTGCGTGCATAAATCGTTAAAATGAAATCATTTTAATAGGGCCTATTGGGTTGCACACCTATAAATTGATTATACGGCAACCACTATAAGGAAGCCTTGTGCATACCGGAGCGCCTAAATATGGCGATCAGTATTTAAATCGCAAATCTTTACTTAAAAAAATGTATTTTGAAAAAGGGAGGAAATGTATTATATTTTGTATAAAAATTTAAATTAGATTGCTAAAAGATGAAAAGCGTAAAAACAATTTATAAAACATGAAATTAAAAAAATAATAATAAATAAAACTTTTTCTTGGAAAAATGATGTCACCCAAAATATATAATAAAAAATCAGCATTAGCTGTCTTATTCGTCTAATCTTCCATAATCAGGTTCACAGCTGATGTTGCCCACAAACTCGCTAGCTCTAAAATCGTTGAAATACATGTTTAACTATTTTTTTAGTAGATTTGTAATACTGAATTTCAAGCTCCTACTAAAAATGCTGTTGAGACATGGCAAACTTACGTAAAACTTTCGACCCCTCGTGTAACCCCCTTTGTGAATTAGTATCTAAAATCGCTGAAATACTTATTTAACTATTTTTTAGTACATTTGTTATCCTCAATTTCATGCTCCTACCTATAATTTCTACTGAGATATGGCAAAATGATATAAAACATTCGACTTCCATTTAACCCCCCTTAGTGGCTGAATTTCTAATATCGCTGAAATACATGTTTAACTATTTTTTTAGTAGATTTGTTATCCTGAATTTCACGATCCTACCTAAAACTGCTGCTGAGATATAGCGAAAATGCAAAACGACCAAAAGGTTTCGACCACCCATTTAACTTTTTTAATGGTTGCATTTTTAAAGTCGTTGAAATACATGTTTAACTATGTTTTAGTAGATTTGTTATCCTGAATTTCACGCTTTTAACTAAAACTGCTGTTAAGATATGGCAAAAAGGTGAAATGACCTAAAACTTTCGACGCCCCATTTAACCCCCTTAGTGGTTGAATTTCTGAAATCGCCTGAAATACATGTTTAACTATTCTTTAGTAGATTTGTTAACCCGAATTTCACGCTCCGACCTAAACCTGCTGCTGAGATATGGCGAAAAACGAAATGACCTAAAACTTTTGACCCCCATATTTAACCCCCTTAGGGTGTGTACTTTCAAAAACCCTTTTTGAGTGGGTGCTTACATTGTGTAAGGAACATGTCTTCTAAATGTCATTGCCCTAGGACCAACGGTTGAGGTTTGGCGTTGATTATGAGTCGGTCAGGGCAAAAAAAGGACTCAAAAAATCCACAGCTAAATTTCACTATTCCTTTATTACATACATGAGTAGCTTCATTAGCATTTTTTTCAAAATTTTCTGAGTATGCGCTTTAAGGAGACCTTCCTTATGAGTTCCATGTGAACGAACATTTCGCTAAGTCAAGACAGAAGTTAATATTGTTGCTTTCGTGTAGAAAATTGCTTGAAATCGTAAACTGTATATAAATTTCCTATTTCTTACTTAACTAAATTCATTTTGTTTTCAATTGGATTGAGTTCGAATTCAATTATTTTCTGAACCGTGGCGATTGTTCCGAAATTTATCGCTACCGAGTCGAGAGCTAATGCCACAGGTTATTATATAAAATGCGGTAGAAATGATCTTTGGAAAATAATTTAAGATTATGCCTCTGCGAAAATTCTGACTTTCAAAAAAAATATATTCTAATTAATAAAAAAAGCAAAGCTCGGGTAATTCATGTTAATGTATATCAGTACAAAAACCCTTAACGGGTTAAAAGTTGTGACGCAGCACTTTCTTTTGGCTCTAAGAATTTCAAATATGGGTCTTAAAAGTAATGATATCAAATTTGAGTGACGCTATGTTAATTTTTTTTTAAATCATCATTTTCTTTTTAGTTTTATTTATATTCACAGGTGCAATTATTATCTTAACATGAAAATAATAT
Organism: Maratus michaelseni; assembly: GCA_963931845.1. Classification (NCBI taxonomy): domain Eukaryota; kingdom Metazoa; phylum Arthropoda; class Arachnida; order Araneae; family Salticidae; genus Maratus; species Maratus michaelseni. Next base: position 190,472,507 of record OZ007590.1, read on the forward strand.
AAAATTTATTCGCTAAAGCTTTTTCATTCAGATCTCTCAGGAATTCAAAATATGGGTTTTAAAAGAAATTATATCAAAATTTGAGTGACACCTTGACGTGAATTTAATAGGATTGTTTTAAATTTAAATTTAAATTATTTTTCGTTTGTCTTCTAAAGTATATTTACACATACAAACAATACTTTTAATTTTTCAATACACTGTTAAATATATTACTTTCACTGAGCCTATATTATGTATTGAAATGTATTTATTTCAATAGACTGATTCATGTTTTGTGCCACGGTATCCAAAATCATAAGTAAAATTTATGTAAATGATTAATTTGCGTCATAGTATCCAAACAAAGGAAAATGTATGCAAGTGGATACTATGACGCAAATTAATCATTTACATAAATTTTACTTATGATTTTGGATACCGTGGCACAAAACATGAATCAGTCTATTGAAATAAATACATTTCAATACATAATATAGGCTCAGTGAAAGTAATATATTTAACAGTGTATTGAAAAATTAAAAGTACTGTTTGTATGTGTAAATATACTTTAGAAGACAAACGAAAAATAATTTAAATTTAAATTTAAAACAATCCTATTAAATTCACGTCAAGGTGTCACTCAAATTTTGATATAATTTCTTTTAAAACCCATATTTTGAATTCCTGAGAGATCTGAATGAAAAAGCTTTAGCGAATAAATTTTATATTATTTTCATGTTAAGATAATAATTGCACCTGTGAATATAAATAAAACTAAAAAGAAAATGATGATTTAAAAAAAAATTAACATAGCGTCACTCAAATTTGATATCATTACTTTTAAGACCCATATTTGAAATTCTTAGAGCCAAAAGAAAGTGCTGCGTCACAACTTTTAACCCGTTAAGGGTTTTTGTACTGATATCATTACTTTTAAGCGGTTATTGATGAAAATTTCTTTCAGTCGCAATTAAGCATTAGGGTATAAATTTATAAGAATAAAACTTAGTGGCTTCGCCCGCTAGTGGGCCTTCAATTTACATCAGGGCCTCGAATCTAACTGAATTCTCCATTTGTATGACAATCCCTTAATTTCCACATGGAATAGTATAAACCTATAACCGAACGAACCACCAACCCAGGTCCCTGCTGCCTCCGGCACCGTATACCGGTCGTGCTATGCATGCACCGGATAATACCTTAATTTGCACATCGAATAGTATAAAGCTCTACCGCACGAACCTCCGGCTCGGGTTCCCGCTGCCTGTGGCACCGTATAGCTGCCGTGCTGAATAATAAGATTAAGTGGTCACAGACCTTTTAAACAATATATCACATGAGGGGTGTGTGCAAAATTTTAAAAAGTACCCCCCTTGTGGGAGGGGCAAAGTGGGGGGGATGGATACAGGAGATGCATAATATGACTAAGTGGTCACAGACCTTTCCAACAATATATCACGAGGAGTGTCAGCAAAATTTAAAAAGTGCCCCCCTGGAGGGTGCAAAGTGGGGGGATGGACACCGGAGGTGCATAATCTAACTAAGTGGACACAGACCTTTCCAACGATATATCACATGAGGGGTTGTGCAAAATTTCAAAAAGTACCCCGTTGGGGAGGGGAGCAAAGTGGGGGTACGGACACAGGAGATGCATAATATGATTAAACAGTCACAGACCTTTCCAACAATATATCACATGAAGGGAGTGTGCAAAATTTTAAAAAGTACCCGCCTTGGGGGGCAAAGTGGGGGGATGGACACCAGAGATGCATAATATGACTAAGCAGTCACAGACCTTTCCAACGATATATCACATGAGGGGTTGTGCAAAATTTGAGAAAGTACCCCCTTGGGTGGGCAAAGTGGGGGTGTGGACACAGGAGATGCATAATATGATTAAACAGTCACAGACCTTTCCAACGATATATCACATGAAGGGTTGTGCAAAATTTCAAAAAGTACCCTCTTGGGGGGGGGGCAAAGTGGGGGTGTGAACACAGGACATGCATAATATGATTAAACAGTCTCGGACATTTCCAACAGTATATCACATGAAGGGTTGTGCAAAATTTTAAAAAGTACCCCCCTTGAGAGGTGGGGGGATGGTGGGGGGATGGACACCAGAGATGCATAATATGACTAAGCGGTCACAGACCTTTCCAACGATATATCACATGAGGGGTTGTGCAAAATTTCAAAAAGTACCCTCTTGGGGGGAGTGCAAAGTGGGGGTGTGAACACAGGAGATGCAGAATATGATTAAAAAGTCTCAGACCTTTCCAACAATATATCACATGAAGGGTGTGTGCAAAATTTTAAAAAGTACCCGCCTTGGTGGGGCAAAGTGGGGGGATGGACACCAGAGATGCATAATATGACTAAGCGGTCACAGACCTTTCCAACGATATATCACATGAGGGGTTGTGCAAAATATCAGAAAGTACCCCCTTGGGGTGGCAAAGTGGGGGTGTGGACACAGGAGATGCATAATATGATTAAGCGGTCACAGACCTTTCCAACGATATATCACATGAGGGGTTGTGCAAAATATCAGAAAGTACCCCCTTGGGGTGGCAAAGTGGGGGTGTGGACACAGGAGATGCATAATATGATTAAACAGTCACAGACCTTTCCAACAATATATCACATGAAGGGTTGTGCAAAATTTCAAAAAGTACCCTCTTGGGGGGGCAAAGTGGGGGGATGGACACCAGAGATGCATAATATGACTAAGCAGTCACAGACCTTTCCAACGATATATCACATGAGGGGTTATGCAAAATTTCAAAAAGTACCCTCTTGGGGGGGCAAAGTGGGGGTGTGAACACAGGAGATGCATAATATGATTAAACAGTCTCGGACATTTCCAACAGTATATCACATGAAGGGTTGTGCAAAATTTTAAAAAGTACCCCCCTTGAGAGGGGGGGGCAAAGTGGGGGGATGGACACCAGAGATGCATAATATGACTAAGCGGTCACAGACCTTTCCAACAATATATCACATGAGGGGTTGTGCAAAATTTCAAAAAGTACCCTCTTGGGGGGCAAAGTGGGGGTGTGAACACAGGAGATGCAGAATATGATTAAACAGTCTCAGACCTTTCCAACAATATATCACATGAAGGGTGTGTGCAAAATTTTAAAAAGTACCCGCCTTGGGGGGGCAAAGTGGGGGGGATGGACACCAGAGATGCATAATATGACTAAGTGGTCACAGACCTTTCCAACGATATATCACATGAGGGGTTGTGCAAAATATCAGAAAGTACCCCCTTGGGTGGGCAAAGTGGGGGTGTGGACACAGGAGATGCATATGACTAAGCAGTCACAGACCTTTCCAACGATATATCACATGAGGGGTTGTGCAAAATTTCAAAAAGTACCCTCTTGGGGGGCAAAGTGGGGGTGTGAACACAGGAGATGCAGAATATGATTAAACAGTCTCAGACCTTTCCAACAATATATCACATGAAGGGTGTGTGCAAAATTTTAAAAAGTACCCGCCTTGGGGGGGGCAAAGTGGGGGGATGGACACCAGAGATGCATAATATGACTAAGCGGTCACAGACCTTTCCAACGATATATCACATGAGGGGTTGTGCAAAATATCAGAAAGTACCCCCTTGGGGGGGCAAAGTGGGGGTGTGGACACAGGAGATGCATAATATGATTAAACAGTCTCGGACATTTCCAACAATATATCACATGAAGGGTGTGTGCAAAATTTTAAAAAGTACCCGCCTTGGGGGGGTCAAATTGGGGCATGGACATTATCATTAATTTCATCAATCGGGCATGAAAAAATCATGAATTTCGTTGATAGTGTATTTAAAAATCATGATTTCGTTGATCGGGTATGTAAAAATCTGTGAATTTCATCAATCGAGCACAGAAAAAACATGACTTTTGTCGATCGGGGGAGGGGGGATCATATATTTTGTCAATTGGGCACGTAAAAATCTTGAATTTTGTTTATCGATCGCATAAAAATCACGTATTTCAGCAAATAGATACATAAAAACGAAGAAATTCCTTGATCGGCACATGAAAATCATTAATTTCATCAAACGGATGCATAAAAATCAAGAAATTTATGAATCAGGCACATAAAAATCATCAATCGGTGCGTAAAAATTATGAATTTCATCGATTAGGTACGAAAAAATCATGAATTTTGTAGAACGGACGCATAAAAATTACCAATTCGTAGAGTAGTCTCATAGAAATCACGAATTCATCAAGTGGGTGGTTAAAAATCACAAGTTCATCAAGTAGGTGCATAAAATTCACAAATTTCATCAAACGTTTGCATAAAAATCAATAATTTCATCGATCAGGTTCAGAAAAATGAAATTTCGTCGATTGAACATGAAAAAAATCATGAATTTCGGTGATCAAGTGCATAAAAATCTTGAACTTCGTTGATCGGTGCGTAAAAATCATGAATTTTGTCGATCGGGTGTGTAAAAATGATGAGTTTCAATTATCAGGCACAGCAAAAACATGAATTTTGTGGATCAGGGAGGGGGATATCATAAATTTTGTCAATCGGGAACGTAAAAATCTTGAATTTTGTTTATCGATCGCATAAAAATCACGTATTTCATCAAATAGATACATAAAAACCAAGAAATTCCTTGATCGGCACATGAAAATCATTAATTTCATCATACGGATGCATAAAAATCAAGAAATTTATGAATCAGGCACATAAAAATCATCAATCGGTGCGTAAAAATTATGAATTTCATCGATTAGGCACGAAAAAATCATGAATTTTGTAGAACGGACGCATAAAAATTACCAATTCGTAGAGTAGTCGCATAGAAATCACGAATTCATCAAGTGGGTGGTTAAAAATCACAAGTTCATCAAGTAGGTGCATAAAATTCACAAATTTCATCAAACGTTTGCATAAAAATCAATAATTTCATCGATCAGGTTCAGAAAAATGAAATTTCATCGATCGAGCATGAAAAAAATCATGAATTTCGGCGATCAAGTGCATAAAAATCTTGAACTTCGTTGATCGGTGTGTAAAAATCATAAATTTTGTCAATCGGGAACGTAAAAATCTTGAATTTTGTTTATCGATCGCATAAAAATCACGTATTTCATCAAATAGATACATAAAAACCAAGAAATTCCTTGATCGGCACATGAAAATCATTAATTTCATCATACGGATGCATAAAAATCAAGAAATTTATGAATCAGGCACATAAAAATCATCAATCGGTGCGTAAAAATTATGAATTTCATCGATTAGGCACGAAAAAATCATGAATTTTGTAGAACGGACGCATAAAAATTACCAATTCGTAGAGTAGTCGCATAGAAATCACGAATTCATCAAGTGGGTGGTTAAAAATCACAAGTTCATCAAGTAGGTGCATAAAATTCACAAATTTCATCAAACGTTTGCATAAAAATCAATAATTTCATCGATCAGGTTCAGAAAAATGAAATTTCATCGATCGAGCATGAAAAAAATCATGAATTTTGGCGATCAAGTGCATAAAAATCTTGAACTTCGTTGATCGGTGTGTAAAAATCATGAATTTTGTCGATCGGGTGTGTAAAAATGATGAGTTTCAATAATCAGGCACAGCAAAAACATGAATTTTGTGGATCAGGGAAGGGGAGATCATAAATTTTGTCGAACACAGATGTAAAAATCATGAATTTTGTTTATCGGTGCATGAAAATCATGAATTTTGTCAAACAGGCACATAAAAATCAAGAAATTCATTGATCGGCATGTAAAAATCATTAATTTCATCCATCGGGCATATAAAAATGATGAATTTAGTCGATCAGGCATGTAAAAATCACAAATTTTGTCAACGGGGCACATAAAGATAAAAAAATTTGTTGAACGGCATGTAAAAATCAGAAATTTTGCTGAACAGGCACATAAAAATCACGAATTTCTTTAATCGGCGCATAAAAATCATAAATTTCGCCAATCTAGTGCAGTAAAATCATTAATTTCATCGATCTGGTGCAGAAAAATCACTATTTTCGTCGATCTGGCGAGGAAAATCATGAATTTTGTCAAACGAACATGGGAATAAAAGAAAATCAGAAAATCCTGCATTTGGTCGGTTTTCTCCATATTTTTCAAGTCAGTTTTTCAAGTTTTATTGCCGAGTGGTGATTGGCGAGTGCCTATTTTCACCTTTACCCAAAAACGAATAACATCGAATTAAAAGGAGAAAGTTATTAACTATTTACAGGAAAAAAACTTTAACGGCCATGTACTTAGCTGTACAAGGTCTTAACTCGAGCGTAAAAATGAGGAAACGTGTTTCCTTACGGATGCTCAACTACTGTATAAAGCGTCGACAAAAAGGGGTGACAATCCCATGCAAATGAACTACGAAAACTTCCAAAAATGAGTGTTGGAAAAACTTCTTCCAAATTTGCAATCGAATAGTGCCCTATATATGGCCAATGCTCAAAACATCACATGCCTGTTGAAAACCGCACTCCTGCAAAGAATTCTATAGACTGGCTGAAAAACAACAAAATATACTGTGGCGAACAAATACAAAAAGTAGAACTTTTCTCTCATAGAGAGTAATCGTCCAAAGAAAATCATCTATAAAATTGATAATAAAATTCTAGTTTAGAAGGTATTATTTTTTTTTAATATTTTAAATGATAAAATTTTATCCGCCCTTCCAAATTATTTGAAAATACAAGCTGCAATTTATAATAGATAAAATACTCCCCCCCCCTCCCCCAGGTATTTTGTTTATTTATTTATTGTTTTTTATTTATTTTGAATTGATGGTTCTCCATTTCAAAATTTTCATTTTATTTGATACTTTGATGGTCTATAGCTGTTTGTGAAGCTTCATGCATGTTTTGCTGTTACTGTATATTAATTTTTCAAATTCATTTTTAATAAACTTATGAAAGTAAATAGTTTTAGAGCCCTATGTTGTTTTCAACATATTCAGACAATTTCAAACTTTGCACTCACCAACACTTAATTTATAAGATCTGACTATTAAAAATCATTGCGAAAAAATTAACAGCGGTTTTCTCTAAAAAAAAATTTTTCCTTCTTCTATATGGTTTCAAAATACACCTCTGTACAAGAAACCCTATGTAAAATATGGATATTTATGTAAGTTGTAATCAAAAAATTAAATGTATTAGCAGCAGTTGAAATTTAATAATTTTTCAGAATTTACTTTGAAGAACAAACACTTATTACAGTCAACAGTAAACAGTATTTTATACAAAAATTGGGAAATGTTTAAGATGATTAAATTTGTGAAGAGTTAATTTTTGGTAGGAAAAAGTTTTGTGAAGTGTCCTGTTTTAATATGAAAAGAAATGTGAAATAACCTGTTTTAAAATGAAAAAAAAAAATGTGAAGGATACTGTTTTAAGATTTAAAAAAAAATGTGAAGGATCCTTTAAAGCTCTTCTTAATTTTTCTTAAACAGAGCCCTGCAATATACTTACTAAAGTTGTATTTTTTCTGTGATTTAAGCACATATAAGGTATTTCATACCTCTAAATTAGTAATTTTAAATGATTTTTAAAGTCACAGGTAAATGATAGAAAAATTGAAAGATAAAATAGCTATTTGTTTACTTTTTAAACTCTGAATTTAAAGTAAATAAGAACTTATTTATTCATTGTATAGTAATATTTTAGAGCTAAAAAAATCTATGTGGGTTAAAATGATTATATTCTTAAGTTTCGCGAGCAAATAGCAATTTTTTTACTGTATTTTTTAACAATTTTTAATGTAACATTTGACATTGAAACAATATAGTGCTTGAAAACTATTTAACAAGCTTATTAAAAAATGAATGTGAAAAATTAATATAAAGTAAATGCAAAACATTCATGAAGATAGAAGTTTGTCACACAACTGTTTGTAAATGTAATGAGAAAAAAAAAATGATAACAATGTAATAATACTGGCAATATGAATGCAATAAGGTAATGCCAGGGGTCGATCCAGGAAAAATTTGGGGCCTATTTAGGGGCCCTTCACAAAAATCTATTTAATAAAATGGGCCCCTTCACAAAAATCAATTTGATAAAATGGGCCACTTCACAAAATTCTATTCCATAAAAACTTACTATTTATTATTTTGTGATGTTTTAAAATGTGTAATTTGTAAACAAACAAGTTTGCCAGAGAGGAAAACTTCCGCAAAAGGATTTAAAACAAGTTTTGTTTATAAATGCTTGGTTCGAATTTGATTAAATCGATTTCAACTTTCGTTACAAAATGTTATTTTTCACAAAAATATAATAAATTTCACAAAAACAACCTTTACTTTTCACAAAATGGGCCCCAAGAAAAAAAACCTGCATCGACCCCTGAATGCAATAAGAAAAAGAAAAAAAAAACTATTTGTTTACTTTTCAAACTCTGGATTTAAAGTAATTAAGAACTTATTTATCCATTGTATAACATAAAACACTTAATTCAGAACTAACTTTCTGCATTTTCTTTTACAAAATAACATAAAAGTAATATTTTAAAGCCATAAAAACATGTAATTGGCAGTTGCTCTGACAAAGACAAACTAAGCACCTTACCAAACCGAAATTTTTAAAAAGAACCATCAAGTCATATAAAATAAAAAACAATGAATAAATAAAAAAAAATACCTAATAGTAAGTATAATATCTTTGATTTTCTGTGCCTATCTTTTCCCCAAATGCCTCTCGCTAATTTGTGCTTCGCGCATTGATACGATAATAGTTGGTTGGTTGTCTTCGTTGCGAAAGAAACAAAGAAATGAAAAATATTTTATCATTAGAAAATGAAAGATTTATTATATTTAGCAGTAAAATTGAATACATGTAATTAAAAAATATTTCCTCATTTTGTAAAAGGAATCTAAATAATTTTTCGAATATATGCATGTTTAAAATCTGAAATTATTTCTTTGTAACAAAAAGAGAAAACATATAAACCCCAATTGAATTTAATACATATGTTTTACATGTTTAGAGTATATAATTCATTGTTTTTGCATTTAAAAAAAATATAAATAATTAGCCCGGTCACAAGCTTTATTGATAACGGCAACCGTACATCAAATTTTAACTGTAATTCCCGGCGGAAGAAGGTAGTGAATACTCTATTGCATTTGTACAGCTTGGCTTAAGAAAATAGTCCCATTTTTTTAAATCGGATTATATAAAAAACTAGAGTTTTCCTATTTAAGCGGATAGGTGGATTCACTTCATATAAAACCGATTAGTATCATATATTAATTTAAAAAAAATCCTTCGGGCGGTTTTCGAGATACGCTGTCTTACACCATGACACCATTACATGCAGAGCGAAAAACTTCCCATTTTACTTAAAAATGGATTTCCAGATCTTAAAATCTACTGCATGTAGAAATCTATAAATTTCAGGATAGAGTTAGACCGGAGATATAAGACAGCTGTCAAAAAATCAAAACGATGTACCTCATATTTGCTGAGATATTAAATGTCGGCTTTTCGCTTTTCCTTTGAACTCAAACTAGCTGTATATATGGAGTGACGGAAATCTTCGGTATTAAGCATTCGGTTTTCGTTTTTTTGCTGCGTCACTCGAGAAACTACCGTCTCTCATGATTAAAGAGAAATATAAAAGAAAGCATTTATAAAGAATAATTTTTTTTAATTACAAATAAATTATTTTGTCCCTTTTTAAACTTTGATGGAGCATTTTGTCTGTATTAATAAATTTTCATCACAATTTTATTGTGCCGCGGAAGTTTAACCATGGGCCTTAGAGTGCCGCCAGATGAATATAGTCAAAGGAAAAATAGCTTTTTAAATCACTCTTTCATACGAATTCAATGTTTATCATAAAAATCACGCCTAATTCTATCACAGCAATTCATGACATTGCAAAATATTTCCGTTGCAATACATTAATTTGGGATGATTTTCATTTACCCCCAACAGAATGCGCAATCTAATGCATTTATTAAAACTATTCCTATATGGAAATCCCAAAACTTTCTTCTGGATCATAAATGTTAATCTTTCAAAATTTGCTATCACACCGCCAAAAAAAATCAATATTTTTCGCCATTCTATTGTGCGCCAGATGCTTGTGAATCGTCGGGTTACCTGGATGCGATCAACCGATGCATTATACTAGACTACGAAAAGTCCTGCTGGCCTGTACCGGCAAGAAAAGATAGCCTCCCTATTGCTTGGTTTTGATATTTTAGCTAATTCTACTGAAAATACACGAAGCTAAAATGTGCGGAACCCGATTACAGAAGAGTCATTCCCAGTTCTCGTCAATATTGAATTTGAATGAGAATATCGTCAAATTAAACAGACATAGCCAAGTTGGCTTCATATATGGCAACGTATTTTTGTCGTCAAATATGACGATATTTCACCAATTGTCGCCAAGCTTGGCGAGAATTTGACGTTGGCCAATATAAATATATAGTGTTAAGCATGTAAGTGTTGAAATTATTGTTACAACAATGAAAGAAAATTTAGCGAAACCATGTTCACTAAAATTCATAAATTAAACCCATTTATGGAGGAATCCTACTGTATTATTTCAAAATGTCCGCCACCCTATAATTTCTAACTGCTATATCTCAGCCATTTTTTAAGATAGAGGAAAAACAAAAAATGCTCTGGAATCCTTGGATCAAGGCTGACCATTTAACGCAAAATGTTTTTAGAATTTCTAAGTTTTTCGGTACAACTTTTTGAAATTGAAAATTTTAAATGGGTATGACAGCGCCCCCTCCAAGCGCAATGTCCCCAAATTCAACTGGGACCTGCAGGCTATAGTCAAAAATATATACATAAAATTTGGTTCAATTATCGGCATAACTTCAGACACTTTTCGATGATACAATATTGAAAATGGAATAAATATTGTTATCACAGCGCTCCCTTTCGTCGGAATATCCCCAAAATTCCCGTGGGACTTGCTGGCCATAGCCAAAAACCTATAAATAAAATTTTGTTCAATTTGAAGCATAACTTCATATACTTTTCGAAGGTACAAAGAGGACAGACACACGGACCGACGGACACAGACATTTTGTAAAAACATGTTTTTTGGAATCTCTGACCTCTAAAACGTGTAAATCCGTCGAAAACCGGAAGTCGAAATAAATTTCGATTACATTACTTTCTTCTATTATAGATAGAAGAAAGTAAAAATCCTAATTTAAATTATGTATTAGGATTTCTAATTTGTTTTCTTAAAATATAAATCGCAATTTAAATATTATTAAATTAACAAATTATGAAAGGATAAAAATTTTTAATGTAAAACACTATTTAATTTTTATATTTATTTTCTATGTTTTGGTGTTTATTATAATTGGTTGTTGCAGTTTCACTGCCAATTGGCCTATTCTGGCAAGAGTAATTTACTCGGAATATTAACTTGGAAACAGTTGTAACCATAAGGAACATTCGGCGATTTATCAAATGCGGCCGGGTAACAGAAAATGGTTTTAAATTAATTTAATAATCTATATATTTAAAACGCTAAGAGATTTCTTTCGACAATCCGTGAGAACAAACTACTGCATCAAATTACATCATTCTTTTTTTAAATGAAAGACATTTGGACACAGGTTTGTTATCGTGCATTCATTTGTTCGAAAATTTAATTAATTAGCCGTAATTTTCAATTAAACATTTTCTTCTGCTTATGACGTCATACAGTCAGCAATCAGATTAACGCCCACTGTTGCGAGGTACATAGTTTATTTTCTGAACTCTGTGGTTGCGAGATAATAGAGAAGTAATATTAAAAGCACGTGGCTTTTAGACCGAATTTTTTAATTTGCAAGTTAAATTTAGGTAAAAATGTTTATCCGCGTGTTTTATAAGCGAATAAAAATTCATATTTATTGTGATGTCACGGGAATATTGTTCATTGGGTTTATTTGTTTTGGGTTATTATATATTGTGAGTCAAAAAGTGGCAGTAAGGGCCATCGTGAACATAAGTTGTAATGAAAAAGGGCCGCCGGGCACATGACAAATTAAAAAGAGCTGCAAAGCACTGTGCCATGCCAAACTGGTCTAGAGTAAACACTAATATTACTATACAGGTTCCAGATTTTTTTTTTTTTTAGTGCAAAGTTCTGCAGTGATATTTACAAATACAAAAATTCAGCCCATAAAATATGACAGCAAATTGCATGCTTATGAATTGTAGAGATCTTTTCCATTAATAAAAACAAATATATTGTAAATTAGAATATTGCAAGTATCTGTATTTCAGAAAATAGTATAATATGAATTTTAATGTTTTCTTGAATAGCAAAGTATTCCAGTAATGACAAAAATCTAAAAAAAAAAAATAATAATAAAAAAACAGATAGGCCATCAAAAACAACAGAAATTAGGTGCAATTAAAGCACTTAGACTTACTTCATTAGTAATACAATAGATACAAAAGTTTTCTCGAAAATAATCGCTAGAAAAGCTATGTATTGTGTAAACACTCTACTATCAAAATTCATATTTTACATAATACAGGTTAGAAAAAAAAAGAAAAAAAAAAAGAATTTAGCCTTTAGTGTAAAGTTTAGCAGCAATATTAAACAAAATCAAAATGTTAGCACATCAAATAAGACAGCAAATTGTATGCTTATGATGTAGTTTTTCACAAAAACAATAACAAACATAGTGTGAAGTTGCTTCAAGAATCTAGTATTACAGTACTCTCCACATTAAGAAAGCAGTTCATCAAAAATGACAGTAAAAAGACATTTTTCTAATAATACAGAAAGATTTTTAAAATATACACATTTTACATCAGGGCTTGAATTTCAGGGCGGGATTGCGGGATTTGCGCCGAAAATTTTGAAATATCCCACCCAAAAGAAATCGTGAGCGGGAACCTCCCGCCCAAAAAATTTCAGCATTTTCGGAGAAATTTGTGTTATTTAATTTACCTGCAACTGAACGATAAATTTCGTGATTTTTTTTTTTCCCGCAACCGATTGACGAACTTTCCGTTTTTTCCGTGACTGATCGATGAACTTAGCGGTTTTTTCCACGACAGATCAATGAACTTGTGTTTTTTCCACGACTGATCGACGAACTTTGCATTTTTTCAGCGACTGATCGATGAACGTTTCATTTTTTTCCGCGACAGATCAACGAACTTTGCGTTTTTTCCGCGACAGATCGACGAACTTTGTGGTTTTCTCCGCGACAGATCGACAAACTTTGCATTTTTTCTGCGACAGATCCACGAACTTTGCATTTTTTCAACCACAGATCGACGAACTTTGCATTTTTTTTTTACAACTGATCGACGAACTTAAGGTTTTTTAAGAGACTGATCGACGAACTTTTCGTTTTTTAAGAGACTGGTCAACGAACTTTGCGTTTTTTAAACGACTGATCAACGAACCTTGCGTTTTTTGCGGACAGATCGACGAACTTTGCGTTTATTCTGCAATGGATCGACGAAATTTGCTTTTTTTTTTCCGCGACTGATCGACGAACTTTGCGTCTTTTCCGCGATCGATTGGTGAATCTCAATCAAATAAAATCTAAATTCAGAAATTTATTTAACAACCTAATTGTTAAGGGTCCCTAACACATTTAATGGAACTTGAAAAATACACTGCATATATAAAACTTAATTTTCTTCCCTTTTTTATAATAAAAATAAACATTTTACATATTCTCAGTTGACTTAATTTTTTCAATGGTATTTTGTCATGTCTGCATTAATGTAATTCTTTAAATAGCACGTAAAATAATAGTGGGGTTTAAAGATTTTTTTTTTCCCTCCCAAACATTACAACTCTCCTCCATTTAAAAATGTTGGTAGGGAGACTCCCCTCCTTGGAAAAATTGAATTTCAAGCCCTGTACATAATACTATATAGGTTAGAGAAAGACGAATTTGCCTTTTAGTGTAAAGTTCAACATGAATGTTAAACAAATTCAAAATGATAGCACATGAAATAAGACAGCAAATTGTACACTTATGAATATAATGTAGTTTTTACCAAAAATAACATGGTAAACATGTGTGAGTCAAAAAGTGGCAGTAAGGGCCATCGTGAACATAAGTTATAATGAAAAAGGGCCGCCGGGCACATAAGAAATTAAAAAGAGCTGCAAAGCACTGTGCCATGCCAAACTGGCCTAGAGTAAACAGTAATAATACTATACAGGTTCCAGATTTTTTTTTTTTTCAGTGCAAAGTTCTTCAGTGATATTTATAAATACAAAATGTTAGCCCATAAAATATGACAGCAAATTGCATGCTTATGAAATTGTAGGGATCTTTTCCATAAATAAAAACAAATATATTGTAAATTTGAATATTGCAAGTATCTGTTTTTCAGAAAATAGTATAATATGAATTTTAATGTTTTCTTGAATAGCAAAGTATTCCAGTAATGAAAAAACATATTTTTTTTTTTTTTTTTTAAAGGTAGCTTATCAAAAACAGAAATTAGATGCAATTAAATAACTGATTCCATTAGTAATACAATAGATACAAAAGTTTTCTAGAAAAGAATCTCTAGAAAAGCTATAATATATTGTGTAAACACTCTACTATCAGACAAAATTTACATTTTACATAATACAGGTTAAAAAAAAAAAAATGAATTTACCTTTTAGTGTGAAGTTCAACATGAATGTTAAACAAATTCAAAATGATAGCACATGAAATAAGACAGCAAATTGTACACTTATGAATATAATGTAGTTTTTACCAAAAATAACATGATAAACATGTGTGAGTCAAAAAGTGGCAGTAAGGGCCATCGTGAACATAAGTTATAATGAAAAAGGGCCGCCGGGCACATAAGAAATTAAAAAGAGCTGGAAAGCACTGTGCCATGCCAAACTGGCCTAGAGTAAACAGTAATAATACTATACAGGTTCCAGATTTTTTTTTTTTTCAGTGCAAAGTTCTTCAGTGATATTTATAAATATAAAATGTTAGCCCAAAAAATATGACAGCAAATTGCATGCTTATCAAATTGTAGGGATCTTTTCCATAAATAAAAACAAATATATTGTAAATTTGAATATTGTAAGTATCTGTTTTTCAGAAAATAGTATAATATGAATTTAAATGTTTTCTTGAATAGCAAAGTATTCCAGTAATGAAAAAACAAAAAAAATTTTTTTTTAAAGGTAGCTTATCAAAAACAGAAATTAGGTGCAATTAAATAACTGATTCCATTAGTAATACAATAGATACAAAAGTTTTCTAGAAAAGAATCTCTAGAAAAGCTATAATATATTGTGTAAACACTCTACTATCAGACAAAATTTACATTTTACATAATACAGGTTAAAAAAAAAAAAATGAATTTACCTTTTAGTGTGAAGTTCAGCAGCAATATTAAACAAAATCAAAATGTTAGCGCATCAAATTGTATACTTATAATGTAGTTTTTCGCAAAAAGAATAACAAACATATTGTGAAGTTTTTTCAAGAATCTAGTATACAATCCCCAATTCAAAAATGACACAACAAAATGGCAACAATACCTGTAGAAGCATAAAGCAAAATCATTTCAGCTTGAGAATAAAAGCTTCGAGAGGTAGCCCTTCAAAAACAGCAGAAAATTAGATGCACAATTGAAACATTTTTTTCATTAATAATACTATAGATACTAACATCATAGAACTACTTATTCATACTAATTATCGGGTATGTATTTTTTTTCTAGAAAATAATTTCTGGAAAAACTATATTTCTTGTGAAAACTCTACTATCAGACAAAAGTTGCCCTTGCAGATTTGTATTACGGATAAATACTTTTATTTTATTTTGTTCTTTGCAACGTGATAGTCCAACATAAAGTTGACCATGTGCAAAGACTGGCTCCTCTAAATGCAGACCAACACTGTTGAATGTTTGTCCTGTGACTTATTAATAGTCATTGCAAAAGCAATAATAATAGGAAACTGTCTCCGAATAAGTTTAAATGGAAGATTTGTATCACTTGGTGAAAGGTCAATTCTTGATATAAACACTCTGTCGTTTTTATTAGCACCAGTTAGGATCTCACAATCCAGGAAATGTCGATATAGACCTCGAATAATTAACCTGGTGCCATTGTACAAACCATTTTTAGAATTCATGTTCCTAAGAAGCATCACAATAGCACCAACTTTTAATATTAATTTATGGGGAGGCATTCCAGAGGGAGTTTGTTCATTTAAAAATTCCTGCGAAAAGTTTGTCTCACCTTCTGATAAATCTGACTCGAATGAATCTGCACTGTAAAATTCAGATGCGGCTCCAGGAAGAAGATTCAGAACTTCGTTGTTCAATTTCATTGCATCCTTGTTAGTAGTGGTCAAAATAATTTTTGAGGAAAGTTCTTGAATGCAGTTTGTATTAATTTCATTTTCATATATTTCTGTAATGACTGAACCAGTACATAACATGTTAGATGGAATTTGTACAACATCACATGGTAAATTTTGAAATGATAAAGTTTTTCCTTCAGCAATATCTAAAAGCCATTGGTTGAACTCAGTTTGGCCTTCAGAACGCATATTTTGTGACAGTTTCAAATGAAGAAAATGTTCCCAAAGTGGACTTGATTTTATGCAAACTTCAATTACATGAGTTTTTGTTCCTCGTGCAACGACTGGTAATGTTTGACGAAAATCACCTCCCAACAACATAACTTTATTGCCAAATGGATTATCATTTCCCATTAGCTCTCTTAACAGAGCATCTATGCAACGTAAAGCATGAACTGTCATCATTGTAGCTTCATCAATAATGATAATCTTTGCTTGACGGATAGTTACTGCTTCATCTGATATGACACGCATTGAAGATGTTGAAGTTTCCAATATTGGAACCGGTAGTTTAAAACCACTATGAATGGTCCTTCCTCCTTTTAACAAAACGGCAGCAATGCCAGTGGTGGCATAAGGAAGAACAATTTCACCACGTCCCCGTATAAAGGCCAAAAGAGTATTATATAGATATGTCTTACCTGATCCACCTGGACCATCCAAATAGAAACATCGTGGAGTTATTTGCTCATCGTCAATTGCTTCTACGATTTTTGTAAAAGCTTCCTTTTGCTGCAAGTTCAAAGATGCAATTTTTTCAATAGCATCAGAGGCTTCACTGATATGGTTATAAACTAAAACCTGATCTTGATAATCCAGTGGACTGGGCGTTGGCAAATTAAATGTACTTAAGGTAACACCATGGCTCTTGAATATTGCTTGAATACTGTGTAAAGCATGTTGTTGTGCAATAAAATCATTGAAATTCATCCTAAAATCCTCACACAAAGAATCATTAAATTTTTCCCACAATTCAAGAGGATTAGATGGATTACAAAAGAGACAAATGAAAGCAAATACTTGCCTGAGCTGTGCAGGCATTTGAAAAACGCAGGCTTCTGATAAACATCTGTCCCATTCCTGATCATCAGCCAAAAGCTGCCTTTGGCGAGCTGCTTCAAGGAACGTAGGTAAGATAACCCCCTCGAAAGTTCGCAAGTTCTCAAAGCTAGTTGCCCCAGGAATTTTGAGCAAAAGTAGACGAAGGCAGTAACGCTCAATGTCTTTTGGAGAAACAGAAAACATTCTAGCCAAAACTTTTTTTCCTCCACGTCGTGGTTTCCAAATACCTTTTTCGAACACATAATGAAGAGGTATTTCTGCATATAGGTATTGTCTTGCATTTACATCTGAAAGATTTAATTTAAACCAAGCTGTGAGAGTTGTGTCACGATTTTGATTAAGTGCTGCATTTTCCATACCTTGTTGAAAATAAACCATTTGTTGATGTGGCAAATGGATGGCAAGTCTTATCATAGAATGTGATTTATCATGCATTTTGAATTCCAGGAGACGCCACATTGCCTCAGGTGCACTAACATATCTGGCATTCACATGATTTGAAATTTCATCATGTAGAAATTCATGTTGATTGTTGTTTTCATGAATGACAACATTAGCAGAATCGTAACCTTTATAAATATACTTGTAAATATATTTTACAGATTTGATACTGGTGCAGGCTTCTATGTTAATGTGCGAGTCGTACTTCAGCAAGAGTGCAGGATTGTATGGCACAACCCAATGATTATCAACCGGTTTTCCATTAATAATTACACTATTATCTTCACGGCGTTGATAAAATGGATAACCATCAACATTGACTCTAGTTTCAGGCTGGAATGTTTTTGGAAAATTCTTGCTACACTTACCATTTTCCATGCAAGGTGATTTTGGGTTAAGAGTTCCACATGGGCCATGTATCATAGTCCTCGAAACAATTTCATGTAATCGAGGATGATGAACTGAAAGCTCTGCCACTATGACTCTATCAATCTGTGAAGCATCATGGAATTTGAATTCCTGCTCAAGAATCAAAAGAATATGAGCATGGGGTAGTCCACGTTTTTGAAACTCTATTGTATATACGTGCGCAACACATTTTCCAAAGAGCTCCCCTTTTGTGATATCATCTAACAGTGCATGTAATTTTATATGAAACACGCGAGCTACTAAATCTGGTCTGTCAGATGATGTCTGTCCATCAGGCAAGTTATTCACAATTTCAGGCCACTTGGGATTACATGTAAAAGTACAAAAAATGTCTGGTTTACCAAATTTTGTCACAATTGCCATGGCATCATGATACCTTTCACGCATGTTTCGAGGTGAGCCTTGAAAGGAAGATGGCAGTATAACAGCTCTTCCAGCTGGTAAATTTGCATTTGCTGCTGCTTGAAAAACGTAATCTGCAAGTCCAGCATACTCTTCACATCGTAATTTTGATTGTTGGTACCTGACAAAATTTAGATTGTTTGCTTCCACTTGAAGGTAGGAATCAATAACCCACTGTTGAGTAAGTGGCCCTCCATACAAAATAGGATTAAATTCACCACGTCTAATAGTAGTTTGTGCCACTTTATACTGAAGCATAGATACGTTTTTTCGTAAACCTTCAGTAGATCCAGGATAGCGATCAAGCACCAAATTTGGTTGCCAGCCAGCTTCACCATATGCATAAAAAATTGCATACGTCATAGGATCTAAGTTTGGACTCAAAATATTTAAAGAAACAAAATTATTAGTGCTGTGCTCAGGAGTGCGAGGATAAATTCTGATATCTCTTTCAAATGGTGGTTCTCCATCGTCATTTTGAAATACCATGGCAACTTCATTTGCTGTTGGCAAATTGTACCGTCTTTGATCAGAGTGTCGATCTCTACGCAAGAACATGTGAACATTTGGTACTGGAAGATTATCTCTCGCTGCCTCTTCATGACTCTGCCTTTCAATTTCATACATCATTTTGTAAGCTTGAGCAAACGGGTTTATTTCCTGCATCATGAGATCTAAGTGCCTCAAAATATGACGTAAACACTTTTCATTTTGAGGAATGTTTAAGCGTTCTTGAACAGCCTGACTTGTATTAAGAACATATAATTGAGCAAATTTCCTTTGTTCACCTTCTTGAGGATGTAAATGTGAAGTGACATGATATATTTGTCCTTGCACCCGAAAACAGTAAGGTCCACGACCTGGAACATTTGATGCTAATTTTGCACCCATTGAAGCAAAAGAAATAGCACTATTGTAGCAGCGTATATTTTCACGAAAATTTCTGTAGTCTGGTGAATTTGGGTTGCTCATAATATCTTTCAAAAAAAGTGGAAAAGTTTGACGTGCAGGAAGTTTAACTTTTCCTTTATGACAACAGCTATTAAATTTTCCACTACTTAATCTTTCAGACGGAAAATGAAGTGCCTGACAGTACTGGCAGATAGATTCTAAAGAACCACAACTGTGACTTTCAATATCACCTTCAGTGTCAGAAACTGGCCCATGGTCTATTTGAATTGCTTCATTTTCAATTTGTTGACTGGCTCTGATCTCAGCTCGTTGACTTTGATGACGTTGGCGATCTTCTTCCCTTATACGGTCCAATGTTGCTTGTGATTGCCGAGCACGCCACCTCAACTGTCGTTCTCTAATTAATCGCAGCCTACGTTCAGTCGGCGTTTCATCAATTTCATCAGGCATCGCTAAAACGATCCTTAAACTATATAAAACGATCCCTAAACTATATAAAACGACAATAAAAACTGATAAATTGAACAGATTCAAATCCACCGCGTGTTCAAAATAGCATTTGGAGAATCAACAAAGATGTTAAAACAGTAAAGCACACGTTACGTTGCCAGTACAGTACAAATAATTTTTATGAATTATTCTCAAAAGTGAATGACTCACCACACTTTTTTTTTTTGCATTCAAATCATTTTTATAATAATGATTAGCAAAGTGAAATGTAATTTCGGAAATTTTCACATGAAATTTCTAATAATATGCAAATATTAACTTGTATTTTAAGAGCATAATCGGATGTTTTAATGAAACGTTCAAAGAGTCATTCCTTTTTTTTTAGATATGGGATTTGTGTTTTTGAATGGCAACATTATCCGTTTGTTTACATCAGGTAATCGGATTTTTAATCTGTTATTTTTAATTTAAAACTTAAAACATTATAACTGGATATGATATACATGTTTTATACGAAAATATGCTGAACAGACATTATTTCAAGTAGAAGAAATTATCATTTACTGGTTATGTGTTAGCATATCTTTTTCAGTAAGCCTAACATGGCGTTTAACTACAGTCGACTCGCAGAGCAGAGTGGTACAAACCGGTACCGTTACAGACACTTTCTCGCCTTTGGATTTTATTATAAGTAAGATAATGTATTTTTTCTGTCATTTTTGAGGAACTGCTTTCTTACTGTGAATTGAGTAGCTAATATTCATAAACATGCAATTTTCTGTCACTTTTTATGTATCTTACTGCTTTATATTTGTTTTTTATTACTGTAAAATTTGGTTCCTCAAGAAAAGCTAAAATATACTCTATCATACTAGGGATGCATAACCTTTTTATGAGGAGGTCCACATACGAAAATGTCTCGGTTCTCGAGGGCCACATCAGTAACACAGATAATATGCTCTTCTTTTTGGGGGGTGGGGGGGATGATCTATGGCATATAATCAAATGAAAAACACGTTTTCAAAGGGAAGGCAGTTTTCCAAATTTTTTGGCAGCCAATCAACAACATTCGAGATTTTTTTACATCCAATAAACAAATCTCGCGAATTTCACATGCTTGGTCAACGAAATTAGTGTTTTCTCAAGTGCACGATTGGTGAAATTCGCATTTTTTCCGCATACAATCGACAAAACTCATGTCTTTGGGCTTGATTGATGAAACTCGTGATTTCTCCTGGCCAGATCGACAATATTTACAGTATTTTTTTTAATAGTGACTGACAAAATCCTCAACTTGGGAATTTCCTATGTGGATATCTATAGTATTGGCTAGCCAATTAACGAAATTTGTGATTTTTAACTGGCTCTGACGAAACTTGCAATTTTTTTCACAAGGGAAATTGTCGAAATTCATGATTTTTTTTTCTGTCATCCATGACAAAAACTGAAATTTTTCCAGTTATAAATTTGATAAATTCACGGGCCCAAACATAACCTATTGTATGCCACAGGTTGTGCATCCCTACTATCATACTATTAACCTAGACAATTATTTAAAACTAACAACATTTTAATGTTTTGTGCAATTATTAAACACTTTCCGAGTCTCGATTTAATTTTGCGTATGTAACATAACGATTAGCAATGTGATGTGTTAAGCTCATTAGAAACTTATCGATAACTTTTTTTACAGAAAATTTCACACATGGATTTTTTTTTTTTTATGTTTAATTTGAATGTTTTTTCCATTTGTTGAACTATTTCAAAAATTGAATATTGAGTCAATATCCTGTCATTTTTGACGGGGGGGTATATACTAGTCTTCAAATATTATTTAAAGTGTGACACACAATAGTGGCAGTATTTTGATTTGAGGCTCTACGCCATGGATTGAATCTGATAAACTGTCAGTAATAGACAGATTTCTTAATGTTAAAATGTGTATTGCAATTATAAGAGGTCATTTAATTGGAAATGTATTGATAATGCATTAAATTACATTGAAGTGCATTGAATCAGAGCAACTTATGGCTTCGACAATACAATTACATACAAATGCAAAAATATCAAATATTTTTCTTCCATTTATATCGTAAAAGATTAATGCGGCTCTTAAAAAAATATATTTCCCCTCTAAGCAACGTAAAACTTTGATGCCTTTTCAGACTCATTTTTAAACATAAAAGCATGATACTTTCAGGTATGATTATTGAAATATGATTTCTAACTAACGGTTTTTTCAATTTTTTAATAAATGAATTACATCTTGAGTTATAAGTGATTGTTTCAGGGCAGCAGTTTTTATATTTTCTGCGCTGTCGTGTGCAGAAATTTGGCTCAAAACGCCAACTTTAACTATACTTTCTGAAAAATATTCGTAAAACTTCTGGAAAACGTAAAAACAGTTCGATTACATAGTTTCTTAATAAGAGCACCTGCCTATTTGATACGTTTACAGATAAAAAAAAAACTAAAAATGTGTACGAAAGTAGCTAGTTTGGATTTGAGAACAGCCATAAGAACGTATTAGCCATACTTCACAAATATTTTCACTAACGTGTTTCTTGGGTGTAGAATTTGGCAGGCATGAAATCTACCATATTAATCGCAGTTGCAGATTTTGATTTACAGCTTTCGGAGTAGAAATTTTATTCTAAGAGGGGAAAAAATGGCGTTAAAAATTGGCTAATTACCAATTTGTCATTCAAACTAATTATACTGAAAAATTAAAAGAATCAATTATAATAATAAGCAATTTATTTCAGCTTACAAAACATGGAAATAATGTAAATAACTTCGATTTATAAAATAAAAACCTTTTAACGTTTTATTTACAATCGATAGCAGTCCACAGTTATATTTGAATACTGGTAGTTCCAAAATCTATTCTCGTTTTCGCTTGACTTGAGGTTGGAAGTGTTTAGATCAGTTTCCAGCTTACTTTCACACAAAATCACTATCTTCATCTTTTACCTGTAATAATGAGAAAATGTTCTAAGTCGAAAGTTATTGTTCAAAAACTTAGTCTTATTAATTTTTTAAAAAGTAAGGTTTAACTTTCCAATCTTGTAAAATTGTTTTAAGATTGCTTATAAATTATGCACAATTAATGCTTATATTAGTAATATATATTTTTTAAATCATATCTTTATCTAAGTACTAGAAGAAATGAAAAATGTCATCAGTGCTCCCAATTTAACCCACAAAGTATTTTCTTACAATCACTTGGCATGTTAAACGATTGCTTGACGATACCATTATTTCTATCATATATTATAAAAGGAGCAATTCTTGTGTTTCTGTCTGTGTGTGTGTATATACAAATTTAATCAAAAAAACGGCAATGACGATTTTGAGTAAATTTTGTATTCTACCGTTTTCGGACGCCAGAAGAAGGTTTTTTGGGATAGTTCGAGAAAATTCGATTTGTGGGTCATTTTGCGTCACTACAGGTCAGAGGCAAGCTAATTTATCTAAAAAAGGCTCTAACGATTTTGACTAAATTTTGTATCCTCCCGGTTTGGGATACGAGAAGACTATTGGCCTGGGTTACATATTCGAGAAAATGCGAATGGGTCATTTTTGGGTCACTATGAGTCAAGCTAAATTTTTCTAAAAAAATGCCTCTAACGATTTTGACTAAATTTTTTATCCTACCATTTTGGGATACGAGAAGACCATTGGGCTGGGTCACATGTTCGAGAAAATTCGATTAGTGGGTCATTTTAGGGTCACTACGGGTCAAAGGTAATGAAGATTGAAACAGTTGTAAAACAGTTGGCAGTAAACAAAGTCGCAAAGTTGGCAACATTTAGCCAAATTTTGCGATATTTAGCGATATATTAGCGTTTTAGGCGGAAAAATAGACTTTCAAGATTACCAATGACAAAATACATGCATGGAGCCAAATTTGGCGACAAAATTGGCCTTCAGAATCAGAAGGAATTTACTAGAAATTCCCAATAGGAGCCGCGATACATGATTCAACCAATCAGAGTCCATAGAACGTTTTTTAAAAGCAGAATTCAATCAATCAGGGTACATAGAAATGATTGTTAGATGTTATACAGAACATTTATTGTTATATCGAGTTGAACACAAAGCTAATTTTAACCAAGTATAGCTCGGTCTTCCCAAATGGTTTGGATGTAAACGGAAAAGTAAAATCTCCTTTCCATATCACTACTATTATAGCAATGTCATAACGTAAAAATGATATGTCTCAGATCCAAACGTTTAGCCAGAAGCGTCCGGAGAGGTCGTCGTCTTCCACTCTTTCCCTACCTTCTCGGAACAGCTTGTGCCACTCAAAAACACCCGATCTACCCATGACAGCATAACCGTAGGCCTCCTTAATCATGTCGTGAGTCACTTTGCCCGTTTTACCAAGCTTTACACAAAATTTGATCGAGTATAGCTGCTCCAGAAAACGCTCCATGATTCTCCGTGACGAGGTGTTTCGACAGGGGTTCGCAAGCGATCTGCTCTCTTCAACGGTTGAGAGCCGACTGCCGATTTTTCCGGGCATTCCCAATATCCCCCTCCACCAATCGTTCCCGGGCAGACCGTCTCTCGTCCGCTCGTTCGCTCTGAAAAAAACCAGTCCTACTACTTTCAGAACAGACCCTATAAAAATACAGTAAAAAATAACAGGTTTCTGTAATGGTAATTGGAAAATATCAAAAACAAATAGATCAGCAATAAACTCACACAGGCACTAATACAAAAAGAATAGAAGAAATATAATACACAATAGGAATAAAAAGAAAAAAGAAACAATAACAATAATCAATGTATACACAACTCCTGAGTAGATGACTTCGCAGACGTGCTTCAGGAGGTCGAAGACAGCTTCCCAAAAGTTAACATCACATTAGTGCGCTGCAAATTACTAAGTAAAATATATACTGGTCACAGAGAATTCCTTGTCACAGATATAAGCGCAAGGACGTACCAAATTGTGCATGCGGGGAACTGGGAACCCTCAAATATTACATCACAGCTGCCCCCTAACATAACCACTCCATATGTTCTAAATTACAACAAACAACAAACAATTATGGAACAAGCAGCTTGTTAACAATAAACATGTCAAAAACAAAGGCAAAGCAGTGATCAGATGTTTGATAGAAAACATAGACTTAATTTTATAATAAAGTAAAAACAACACATAAACACAACTACCTTCCCAGCAGCCGACACCCCTCATTGTTAATCAATTTGTCTTTATTACAGGTTAAAAAAGAAAAAGAAAAATATATAAAAAATGTGAAGGATTCCTTTCATAACGATAAAAAAATGGAATAAATCGCACTACTGAGAGGTGGAAGTCTTTTATGATGAACTGATACAAAGAGCTTATTCACACTGACCCGTCGAACCATCATTTATATGATAGGAATGCCGGGGAAGTAACATGATATAGAAAAATAACTACAAGAAGAATCTGAACCGATAAATAAGCCAACAAGTGGTACAACAGCAACATCATGTGATAACTGACATAATCAATATGACGAACTAATGGCCAAAGAACATGCCTCATCCCTGTAATACAACAAGCCTCTCAGATAGCTTGCAACGAAGTTGATCGACCAGTTGTTATAACAGCCATTAAGAATCAATGAACTGATCGCCAAATGCGTATTCACATAAAATGTTTACTGAAATAAGGAAACCAAACAAATAAAGTGCTCAAAACCTCAAAATAAGGAGTGATAAAAGTAAAGATCACTTCAAGACCAAAAACCCAGCGAAATATCGCAATATGACAACCACCAACTGCAACAAAAATCCAGCAAAAAATTTCAACATGACAACCATCACTATAACAAAAACCCAAAAACCAATGTCAAGATCATAATAGAGTAAATTTACAACAAAACGTATTCCACGATAGGGACAAAATAACCATAAAGAGTATGAAATTAAGGATTCTCTAAGCGAGAAATCAAAAGAACAACTCCCACTACAGAGTCTACATAACTAATATGACATCAACATCGATAGAGACAAATCCCAAAAAGAAGAGAACACCTATGCAAAGAAATCGCCACTGAATGTTTAATCATGAGTTTAGTGTGCCGCGGAAACTTAACAGTGTAATCGAGTGTACTTCTAGATACGTTAAAAAGGAGGTGGGGAAAGTTGTGAAACACAGTTCTACATCCAATGTAGCGGGGGCCCAGTTGGCAGAGCACCTCGAGACTCGCCGCCAGCTAAAAATCCGCCATGTGCGCTAATGGCGCCCGGTGCATGTAAAATTCGTCGTGAGTGCAAAGTTCCCAATGAATTATACCTCTGTAGGTGCCTAGTCAGGTGAAGGTCTCGTCACCTGAACAAGGTTCTAAATTACGAGACCAACTAGCGTAGCGATGGGTGTAAAATTGAACAAGCAAACCCACTTTAAGTAACCAACCGACATAGAACCAAGCAAAATAAAAGAGCTGCTAATAAGACGGTACTAATAGTGTTAGTCCAGCAGACCACCACCATGTGGCGATCAGGTGATTTCGCCCCGTTTCCAGACACTCCCCATAAAACTGGGTCATAACCCGGTAGGTAGGGACCTGGTCAACGGTTAGAAAGAAAGTCGGGACTACACGTAAGATAATGCAAATTTATGAGGCATTAATGTTTTTCTGAATATAAATTCCACTCGGCTGATCAAAACAAAAATTTTATTTTAAAATAAGCACGCATGCTGAACAATTTGTAACACACCATGATCACCATTTATAATAAAGACACAAAGTAAATGCCTTCTTCAAATTACAAATACTAATATTTAATATCATTACAAATCCTTCTTGTTTTGTAACAAGTTCGATTGACTAGTTAACATTCATTGTTTCAGATGTACAGATTTTGTTGATAAATTCAATTCTCAAAGCACGATTTCCATTATTTGAAAAT
The DNA here is from genome assembly GCA_963931845.1 of Maratus michaelseni. Taxonomy (NCBI): domain Eukaryota; kingdom Metazoa; phylum Arthropoda; class Arachnida; order Araneae; family Salticidae; genus Maratus; species Maratus michaelseni. Next base: position 190,499,441 of record OZ007590.1, read on the forward strand.
AAGCAAAGAATGTGGCGATTTTTTCAGACAAGTGTCCTATATTTTAACTTGTTTTGCTTGTTGTGAAGCAAGTTTATGCAGAATTTCTCTAGACATCATTACAAATTAAAACTGGTGTAATAATACATACGATTTTAGTAAGTCCAAATTTTATGGACGCTATAATGATTGGATTAAATTTGATTTTGGCTTACCCATGTGGGTTTATTTCAAGGAAGGACATCCATTAAAATGATTTACCTAGTTGTGAAACATGTAATCGTTACACTGTAAAAACAGACAAATGCTTCGTAATCTAGGAAAATATAATACAACCACGAACGAAAATTTACAATAATCTGTTAAGAGTTTCCCACGATTCGGAAAAGCTTTCTTTATCTTTAGAAACCACAGAAATCAATATATTTTGAAGATTTAAAGAAGCATTAATGAAATCAGTTTGTTTTGCTGCCACACATTTTCGGAAACATTTTCCGAGGTGTTTTAATAGTATGTTAATCAATTTTCTCAACACGGAATATGGGTTTCATGGATGCTATCAATTCTCAAATAAATATTTTCTCAGACAAATATAACAAATTAACAGCATTAACAATAAAATTAATATTTTGTTACTCTTTCATGTATAATTTCAATTACGCAGTGGAAACTTTTTAATTGAAAATTGATAGCATCCAAAACTTCCGGGTTGGGAAAACATTAACACACTATAACTACTTTGAAATGTTTCGGAAAATCACTGGCAGCAAAATAAGCTTTTTATAAATGTTTCTTTAAATCTCGAAAACATTGATTTCTGATGCCTCTAAAAATAGAGAACACTTTTCGGAATTAAAGGGTAATAAGGAAGATGTTATTGCATTATAATTTCGTATATTTGTCTTTTTTTTCAGTGTAGACTTAAATTTTTTATGGACTGTGTATGTTTCTTCATTATAAACCGGTCAGTCATGGTTTGCGTCTCACCACATAATTCATTTTTTTTGTTTTCGAATTTTCTGGATTTTATAATTTTTCCTTTCTTTGTATTCTAAACACTACCTTTTTTCCAAATTTCAAGTTTCTAGGGTTACGGGATTTACCTAATCTTTTTGATGACGCGTGAGTGAGTGAAAGAGTGAGTGACAAAAAATCGAAAGTTTGAATTCATATATCGTCTGAACTGGAAAAGACAGACACGTGAAATTTTAAATTTTGGTCCTGTGTGCCAAATACTCTAGAAAAACGAAGTTTCGGGTTTTTGGGAAACTCCAGCGCAAAGATATGGCGGGGGAGGGGGGTCAAAAGTGCCCTGAGTTGCTTCCAGAGAAGGACGCTTATGGCTGTGCTTTCTAGACTTGGCGGAGGCACTGACGTGCCTCCAGATTATAAAATTAGACTATACTCAATATAATAAGTAACTCCGAACATAAATCAATACAATTAATATATTAAGCGTGCATTGGAGAGTTACGTGAACAAATCAATTGGTAAATACATGTGAACAACAATTTTATATTCCAAGGCAATAATTACCGTCACTATACACTAATAGAGTAAATAAAATTTATGCAGTGTATGATTATGCATAAATATGTTATGTACAAGTTCGGCCCTTCGTTATATTGCTCGTTAATATATAGAGAGAGAGCTCTGTTTTCGTATTTACTGGTAAAATAAACTGTAGATTAATTGCGTTTTTATTTTTCGTTCACATATAGTGTAACGAAAATATTCTAATCATTATCAAAACAGTATTATGGAAATATTGGTGTATTTTTACATTTTGAAATACCCTTAATTCGTTTTAACTTTTTTTATAATGATTCCATATGTATGTGTGTATATTAAAATTTCCTCAAGTTTTTCCACCTTTGTAAAATTAAGATCTAAGTTTTTTTTTATTGTTATATTACTATATATTAAAATATTCATGCTGTAGTGTTCGGAAAGTCGAGAGCAGTCACTCTTTTTTAAAGTAATTGTATTTAAATATTGATTGTATTATGTACATCTGAATTTCGCTAGAAATTTGTAATATGTGTATAAAACTAGCATTTTGAAAACAAACACAAAACATAGTCTTGTATGTTATCTTTAAATGTTTTAACGCCATTGGTTATATCGCACTTATTTAATTATATCCCAGCAGACGCGATATAAATAGTGGTCATTTTATTTGATCTGTGTCTTCAATTTCGAGTGTAAATTGATTCCTATGACAAAATCTGAAAGTAGCGAAGTAGTGACTACCTTTGAAAAGTAGTTTGTTAGTTGCTACTATTTAAAACAAGTAGTTGTAGTTAACTATATTTTTGAAAAAGTAGTTATAGTTCTCTCTACAATAAAAATGTTTTTACGACCCCCTGAGCTGTATATGTAGGCATCTATAAACAACTGTTAAAAGTTGCATAAGGAAATCTCGCGCTTTATCTGTCTTCGATTGCTGACAAATAGCATGGGTCATTCAATTTCAAAAACAGCTCGACATTATCGTTGTCTCGTCCCACAGTACCAAGTACAGTGGGGTAAGAATACACATATAGTGAAAAATGAAGTACTAATTGGATAAACTACGAAGGATAGGCAAGTTTTAATGAACTTGACCTTTTAATATTCAGCTGTATTGTATGCAGTCACTGACAATCTTTTTCGGGGTCATGCAGACAAAAGACAGATTATGTAGAACTCTCTCTAGTCGAGTTTCAAGAACAGGCCAATTCTCAATGCACGTCACCCCGTTCAACGTCTTGCTTGGGCCAGAGAATACTGTAATTTGACAATTAACTGTTAGAACTAAGAATTATATAGTAATGAGTCTCGATTTAGATTGCGCCACGCTGATGATAAGTTAATATCGCAATGCAATACGAAAGGGTGTTTTTGTTGACGTCACATTCGCCGGCTTTTCGTTTCCTACCTTCCCAGAATCGAGCTGCGAATACCAGCGAGATCGGTGTCTTTGTTTACTGGTCCTCTTTGTCGGTCCCAGATCTACTGGACTATACCATAGATAATGTATCATCTGCAAGCAATAAACAAGATAATGCCTATGTGTATTTGGCATGAGTCTTAACCATACATTGCATAGTAAAGATTACAAGGAATTGGTGATCCAAGGTTCACTTTGGCAATCCGCCATTCTTGGGCTTTATGATCTGTGTCTTCAATTTCGAGTGTAAATTGATTCCTATGACAAAATAATTTTGTTTATGAATGTATGAGCCTTCAGAATTTTTTTTTTACTTCAGTTAGCACAATAACTTTTACCAGACAAACATTTATCCTGTAATCTGAAACTATTAACCAAAAGTGCGACGAATGACTAAGTTTTTTTTTCTTTTAATTACTTATCTTCAAATAACTGCATTTACGTATTGAAGCACATTTAAACTTATTTTATTGGTTTTACTAACAATCATTTAATTTTGTACGCACAACATTACACTAATATCAAGAGTTTTGTTCCACTTAACATTCAGCTGCTGTTATGGCCAAGTTCCGTTAAATGTTCTTCCCTATGTGTTTGGCTATCATGTGTTTAGTTTTTCCACAAAAAACACTCAAATAGTGTAGTTCTATATTATAAATTTTCTCTAGTATTTAACGTAATATTTTATCTGAAACAGAATAAAGTCGTTACTACTTAGTCTTTTCGATATGGAAATAGCAAATTTAAATAGAACGAAACTTACTTGCAAATGTATTGACCATCACTAACTATGCATTCTCCTTTACCGTGACAGTAATCTTTCGGACATTTAACTACCGACATTGGAGTGGTCGATTCCGATTCTAAATGGCAGTCCTTATCCGTATCATCACAGGCACAAACACTTCCGGAACGTGTAAGGAGACATAGCTGAGTACACATTGTGTTGTTGCATCTATTAACAACTGAAACGAATTAAGCATTTTAGTTTCATTTATATTTTTGAGATCTGTAGTATGTTAAAGTTTTTCTAACCAAGCTTACAATTTAAATGTTTATCATAAATGCAAAACAGTTACAAATCATTGAGTTTTACGTCTATATAAAATATCATGACTAGTCTGCAGATATGGCCCCTTGCATCGAAATTTAAGCTTTATTGCTGCAAATCTTCTTGTTATCCTTATGTCATAACGTTTTGAAACAAATTTTACTTGATAAACTTAAATAACACGTAAAAAAATATTTCATTAAATTTTCTTGGTCAAACAACATTTCACTTAACCCCGAAGACTGGCAGTTATGAAGTTTTTGAGAACTTTAATAAAAGTAAAGTTCTTTTAAATTGTCTTTGTGGCCATTCTACAATATTTAAGTAGCTCTATACAAATCCCAATAAATATTTAAATTTATAAATCCTGATAAATACAGGTTAAAGAAACGCTAAAAATCGTTCAAAAGAAACTATGTACACTTACTTTGAAAAAGTGTAAGATATTATCGCATAAAATAGTCTGCGAAAAGTAAAATTGCGATAATTTTAATTTAAACGCAACGTGTTATGTTGTTTCCAGGTAAAGAATAGTACTGTATACTAGATATATCATTGTAACAGATGGTTGGAACAGTCAACCATTTAAATTATTAAAACTGTGTACATTTGCATTACTCCACCCATTTAACCTTACTGAAAACCAGTGTGTTAATAACAAGATTGTTCATTATTAGTAAATGATCAGGTTAGTGTATTATATCGTACTTATTCGTGAAGTGCAGACTGAAAAAAAGTGTAAAAGTAAAAGAAAATGAAAAACGTTTAAGCTGCACATAAAGTTATGCAGAACAAAGTTATTCTTTATGCAAACTGGATATTTAAAATATCAGATTGAAACATATTGATAGGTTGTAGCTTGGCTCATATGGGAAGAAATTAATAATATTACAACAGCAGTAAAAGTTGCCCAACGAATGTTAAATTATAACTTCTACAATTTGATCATTTTAAAATATACTTAAATTATTATTTTGACATCCTAGGAATTAGTTATTTTATTTACTCCAATTTTCCAATCACTTTTTTCTAAGTATGTCACTGACAAAGTACAACAAGTGTAAATAATCACATCAAAAAGCAAAAACCATTTAAATTTCGAACAAAAATGAATATTTAATTTTGAACGAAGAAATCAAATTCTACCGAGCTAACAGCAGTATACAGCTAATTTCTAACATTTTTAACCCGTAATTTCCACTGGGAATCAGGACTCCTATGTATATACTTCACTAATGGATTTTGCAGTTCTCAGTGAATAGTAAGATTTTTAAAGTAATTTCAATACTTATAAAAATAATGTAAGAAACAGAAAAGTATTACGATGACATGAAAGGAATATTCCTTGAATTTTAGGATGAATCAACGAAATGCTATACTGCCTCTACTACACAAACGTGAAACATACCCACTAAACTTCACGTTAATCCAATGTTTTGTGACAGTCAAAAGGATACTCATAAAAAATCCGATCTAGTCTCCCCAATAGTTCTTTTTCAACAACTAGTTACTCAACTCCATGAATTTTTTTTATGCAATTGGTAGGCATGAAACGTATTATAAGTATAGTTTGGGTTTGTAGTCAAGTAGCTTGCTTAACTTAATAAGCCGCTGTTATTAATCGTTAAAATTTATCAAAAGCAGCTAAACTTACTTTGAGGTTGCATAGCCTTATGAACTATCAACAATACTTGAGCTTTCACATTGGTCTCTGTAATGTTGGCACAGTCTTGACCCGTGAACTTGTTGCAACCAATTATTCTGTCAGTACCCCAATCAGCCCAGTAGACGTAGTCTTCAAATACACTAATTGCAATAGGATGGTGCATACCCGATTGAACAATTTGCCGCCTGAAAATAAATTCATTAACACTTCACAACTCAATTTTATATATTCTCAAAGTTAGTTGTGATTCTAGATGTCAAACTAATATAACAGCGACACAAATATCAAATTTAAGGTTGTAAACGATTGAGAATTTGTCAAACTAGTTGATCGCGATCAACAAAACCTTTAATCTAATACATATTAAATTCCATATGAATTAATTTTATATCTAGTTTCTTTAACCCTTACAGGACCATAAGATGTCCAAGACTAAATATGCCAATACAACACAATATTTTAGCTATTGTGGGTGTAAAGTATGAGAATATCACCATGTCTCTGTGATACGCTTTAATCCTTTAACGGACATTGGTTTCCCTATGAAACCACAAAATTTTAATTACGAAATTCAACAATGACAGCAGAATTTTAATAGAAATAGAATAAAATTTTCCATTTATTATGAATGTGAAATATCACTTTTTTTATATACAAATAAATTTGTTCATAATTTCCGGTGTCAATCATTTATTTCAACATTTCTGTAGAAGGGAAAAATATTTCCCTTGAGCGTGAAAGGGTTAAAATCGTTTATAAGTCTTTCATATAGAAATAGATGAGTGTGCAATAAATAATTCAAGAAAGCACTTTAGAGCTACATCTATTTTTTCAACTAAAGATTTCGACTATAGTCGAAATCTGCATAGATGCACATTAAAAAATTGATTAAATTCAAAAAGAGAGTCGTTACGTATAAAGTTTTTAACTTGTCTATCCACTTTATCTCCTTTAGAGTACATATGCATCGAAATTATTATAGTTTTGAGTATAGCATATTGATAACTGACGAGAAATTCGAAGACTAAATGGTAATTCTTGTGTTAACACTTTACCGACCGGTAGCAGTTCGAACATACTATGCCCTTTCACCGCCCGGTCAGCCGCAGATCGTCTGAGACACCGGCTTGGTTTCGGCCTAGACTAGACTGACGCTCGGGAATATATGCGCTTTTCTTAAACTCTGATAAAATTGTACGCTTCGTGTTATTCTAGGGTAACGAAATTTAAAAAAATCTTTTACTTTAACCCCTTGGGAACGAGCGACACGTATACGTGACGCATAAGATGCTCAGAATCCTCGATTATTCCCACCAGTTATTTTTTAATGTAAGATTTGCCTCATTAAATCTTAGCATTTCTGGGATTCAATTAGGTGAAATTTTTTGTTTCGAAAAACCGGTGGTAAAAGGTTAAAAATTCTGTAAAGGACGCTCTTCGTGAAGGGGTTAATCATATTAGTTTTAAACAATATTTATTTTATCTATTACAATCGTTTTCAGTTTATTATTTACATAAAATATACCACAATCCATATAACAATATTTGTCGAAAAAAGAAGTTGTTTAATATTTTTTAAAACTATGATAGTGCTCGAAACTGTCACCTTTGTGTGATGGGACGTTGCAGTATTTACAAGCGAAACCTGTTCTAAAGGGCTAAAGCTTATAAAAAAGCACCGATTATCTGAATAAAGAATGCTTGCTGCTTGCTACTTGTCAATCTAACCTAACCAAATCTAACAGAAAGATCAAAAGTCGATTAATCGACGACCTGTCGGTAAGCGCTGGGGAGCAAACGTCGATTAATCGACGGCCGGTCGGTAAAGTGTTAATAACAGATGTAACTAAATCAAGGCTGAAAGGAAGTTAAATAAAGTAATAGAGCAGTATGAACAAGAGTGAATATTTTCAGTAGATATTGAGTAAGGGTTTTAAAGCATCCATCCGGCCCAAGAATTTAAAAACCCTCTATTTAGATCATGGAGAAATCAAAATAATATTAAAATGCGCAAAACAAAGCCTTAATCTCTGTTTTCAGTTACTTCGTAGGTTTCCTGCAAACTCAAATCATTTATGCATCGGTCACTTTCGATTTCAGAATATAAAATGTTAGTACGACCGGTGCACATTGACTTTGGTTTAATTAGCCTTAATACAACATGTCGACAATTACTTATCGAAGACGTTTGATACAGAAATAGAATATTTAACCGGCAAACTGTTTTACCTCCTAAGCCCATAAAAATCTGCACATTCCAATGTGTTCAATTCCAGATCTGTCCAATATATCCTATTAATTATTTGATCGACTGTAACAGCAGAAGGGGCGTTAGTTTTGACAGACACTATCGCTAGTCTATGCGAACCATCCATTTGAGCTCTTTCAATGAATCCTGAATACTGCATTTTCTTTTCATTTGCCCCAATTGTCCAGAACATCAGCCTGAAAACAAAAATTGGTTAATATTACATATTGAATTTTTTGCAGTTTCATGAAATCTTTGGAGAATTTAACTTTGCGATTGTAACTTGTTTTCAAATAAGCTGAGTCATGTTTTGATGCTCCGTAACCAATGATTGATAAAGTTAATAAAGCAGCTATTTTCAACTACCATCGTGCAAAATTCTAACAATTAGGTGAGATTATCGCTACTAAACGTAAATAAATATGCTCTGTAAGTTACACCTGTTAACAGTCGGCCAGGTGTTCATAAAAAAATGATGACTAAGATTAGGAGCAAAGAAGTGCTTTCATGTCACAAAACATTACATGAGTAGAATCAAATCGTGCTCAAGGTTGTTTATCTTGCCATTTTCATCTTTTAAGGAAGAAGAAATCTCCCGCCTTGATATCTCTCCTACCTACCGACCTCCCAGCACTCGCCAATTTCACTGCTGTTTTTGTGGCATCCACATGGAGCAAATAGCAGTGCAGTATTCTTGGTGGTCACCCTTCCAAGAACTGAACATTCCCAATGTTGTTTGACTTGGGATGTTCAGATGAGACCAATTTCTTTACAACAATGTACAGTTAGTAAATTATGTATTAATTTTAAAATCAAATAAAAACTAACCGAATGACTATTCAGAGCCTAAATTCCCATATAAACCTGAAATTTGGCAGCTATACTTGCGATAAGCTGCGATATTGGTGTAAAGTTACACCAAGTATTTTGAACAATCTTAAAAGATCTTTGCACCTGTGAACAGTTTCCTTCAAGCAATGTAAAAAAAAGCCTCCATAATAAAGTAGCAAAAATTCGGCATAGAATTGTTACTTACAAAACGATACAGACAAAACTGGTTTAATATATATAATACAGTGTTTATAACTGTATAAAATAATTCAGTATTTTATACTATAGAATACTGATCAATTCTAACCAAGATGAATTTTAAGAAAACACCGCATGAGCAGTTATTGTCGAGAATTTGTAATGTGTACCATTCAGACACAATTCAGTTTGTCGAAAATCTTATTTCAAATGAATGGTAGTTAAAGAAACGCATTAACAAAACGTTTTACGATTTACTAAGCCTTGCATGTTATAAATGTAAAAAGAGCATGTATAAAAGAAAAACAGTTGTCTCGTTAGATATCTATACTGTGCATTGTGAAAGGATCTTTCATGCGCCGCTAATAATTTCAATATTTAAAATGGTGCCTCTCATTTTAAACTTATCACAATGAAGGCAAATATCTACCTAGTAGACTAATATAAATGATTTTTAATACTCTTATGGCAAATTTTATTAAGAATAAAAACTCTTAATTGTTCTCAGAAGTTACATGCAGGGGGATGACCACCGAAAACTCATTTTCAATCGCATTTTTTCGAAATGAATTTTCTGAAGAGAAATTTGAAGCATAAAATATCAAGATTAGAATTACCGGAATAAGATTTCACAGTATGTTGCTATAACTTGAAATTATTTAAAGATTTACAATAACACAAGTTAAAAGTGTCGTCTGTTTTTCATCTATTGAAATGTCAAATTTTAACAGACGAAATTAGAAATAGATTAAAAATTGCTTTATTAGGATTTTTTATATGGCGATGCGAATTTTCTTAGCTTAAATCTGAAAACAAAATTATTTCACATTCCATCATAAAGCAAGTGTGGTGTGAAAACTTGTTCAAAAGTGTCTCAAAACAAAAAGTGTAGAAAAACACAGGCATAAAGAATAGGCACCCGGGGGCAAATTTAGGAGATACATATTAAATTCTTAAAAGTTTATTGCCAAAAAGGGAAATAAATTTTACGTTTACGTTCCTCATTCAGAGAAAAAGACTTCCCACTTCATATTTTTTAATGTACACGGCATTTTATAAATTAGTTTACCGGATGAGCTTTAAACTTCAAGCCATATTTTAAACCGAAACTAATCGCCAAATCATTTCTGACCGAGAAAACGCATCCAAATATGATACAGCACCCGCTGTCCGAATTATATATATAAGCTAACTTTAAAAACTTTCAGAAAATAATGCTACGTCATTTAATCAAATTTGTATGTATTCATATATTTACTGAAGACTAGCTGACCCGCCCGGCGTTGCCCGAGCCCTTGTAATAAACTTAAATCTCTTAAAAAACGGAACTCTGGCCACGGTCTACGATGGCTTCGGAACCGTATACCCGGCATGCTCGTACGCTCTAGAAAATCTTTTATTTCCCCCTACCACCGCCAGGGGAGCATTCTGTTCTAAACAAACCTCTTTCCGAACGAACTTCTGAGACAGGTCTCCGCTGCCTACGTTACTGTATAGTAGGCGCACTACAAAATTGAACTGGTTTCGAGAAGATTGGAACATTATTAGCCCAGTTATTGCAATAAGGCACAATTAGAGAAAATAACCTTGAGTGAGGTGCGGAGGGGAGGGGATGTTCGAGTGTCCTTCAGAAAATGACTAATTAGGAGGCCCACTATCCATGCATAAAAATTCGTTCGTTTTGTTAAGCTAGGAAATTAATTACAAAGTTGGCTTAAACTCTTATTTGTAAATAGTGGTAACCGCTACTCATAAATTTAATTTAATGTTATAAAGGGTGACTATTAAGTTAAATATAATGTTTGGAATCACTTGCGTTGAAATCGGAAAGATAGTTGCTGATATATAGAAACGGGGCATAGTTAGAGAAAAACCTTGAAGGAGGGGCCGGGGGAGGGGAGGGTTGTTCAAGTGTCCTTCAGCAAATGATTAATTAGGAGGACCACTATGCATCTTTCAAAATTCGTTCGTTTGCTTAAGCTTTGAACTTAATTACAAGTTTGGCTTAAACTGTTATTCGTAAATAGTGGTAACCGCTACTCATAATTTTAGTTTAATGTTATAAAGAGTGACAATTAAGTTAATTATAATGTTTGGAATCACTTGTGTTGAAATCGGAAAGATAGTTGCTGAGATATGGAAACGGAGCAGAGTTAGTGAAAAAACCTTGAAGGACGGGCCGGGGGGGGGGGGGGGAGGGGTTGTTCAAGTGTCCTTCGGCAAATGACTAATTAGAAGGACCACTATTCATCTTTCAAAATTCGTTCGTTTCCTTAAGCTTTGAATTTAATTACAAATTTGGCTTAAACTATTATTCATAAATAGTGGTAACCGCTACTCATAAATTTAGTTTAATGTTATAAATGGTGAATATTAAATTAATTATAATGTTTGAAATCACTTGCGTTGAAATCGGAAAGATAGTTGCTGAGATATGGAAACGGAGCAGAGTTAGAGAAAAAAACCTTGAAAGACGGGCCGGGAGGGGTGGGGGGGGGGTTGTTCAAGTGGCCTTCAGCAAATAACTAATTAGGAGGATCACAATACATCTTTAATGATTGATTCATTTGGTTAAGCTAGGAATTTAATTTGAAATTTGGCTGACACTATTATTCGGAAATTCTGGTAACTGCTTTCTAGAAATACACCTTGAAGCTTAAATGTAATTAGACCCTTGCCCCTCTTCATTCCCGCAAATATAAAAAACAATCTGTTAAATAAAGTTTTAATTTCCATCATAATAATAAATGTCATGTAAAAATGAAAAAAAAAACTTAAACCCGACTAATTGTCATGAAGAAAAATATGCCTGCAAAATATTTCAATCAGTGGGACGTATGTGTAATTTGTCATGCACAGGTGGTGCGACAATCGCATGGCTCCTCTACGTTGATAACTTCAATCCATGTTCACACTATTTAGTTAGAAATCCTTATTTATGCATCGCTACTCTGGTTCATTTAATTACTTCTGTGAAGAATCGATGCAACCAACCAGTGAACCAACCAACCCAAGAGAATAAAAGCGTATTTTTAATGAGAGTTCTTTGTGCATTTTAATTAATATTTCAGAAAGTAATTAAAATATTAAAATTCTAAAGTAATGTTGCAAAAGGAGAGGGTTTGGACTACCTAAATCGAAATTTCCAGCCTTCTAGGTGGGCCAGATTTTCCTAGCCATCGCCAACAGACACACACACACACACAGACACACAGAGCGAAACTTTCTTTTATTAGTTTAGATAGATAGCATAAGCAACATTGTTAATTCGAAATTTAAAGAGATGCGAAATTAACTACAAATAGAAAATTCCTGTCCACTTGTACACATACTTAGTACTGTGATATCAAGTAGAAATCAGTTACTAACTCTAGTTTTACAAGTTATTTAATATCTCCATGGAAACTGCGCTGACGAGTATATTCTTTAGTTCTAACTCCAAGCATCTTCCTTTTAAGAGTAAATATAGTATATTGGACTAGCAATTTCAGAAATAGTCTAACAACTGAAGTCTATGCAATAACTTACCCTGCATTTGGAGCAATATCTATGCTGCTTACTGCTGTCCTGCTGGGGTATATCAGGGTCTTACAATACCTTAAATTCTTTGTACATGCTAGTATACGTGAAGAGGCATCCATTAGGTACAAATTTTGAGCAATCCAATCATAACGAATGTAAGTAGGTCTCAAATCTGCTCTAACAATAACGTTCCGTCTTCCCGTTCTTGGAGAGTACAAATTAATAGACACCTGCAATAAAAATTAAGTATATAGAAGTCAAAATTCGCAAATATAGAAAGTTCTAGAATACATCAATAGGAAAACACAGGATTTAATCAAAAATGGTAAATGGTCAACGGAGATGAAAAATGACATAAAAATCAATAAACTGCAGTTACGCCCAGATTAATTGATCGTCTTAAAGACCACAAAATGAACTATCCCCCTTAGACCCATTGTGTCAAAACACTTAGCCCCTACCTATGGAATTGAAAAAGCCTTTGTACCATTTCTTAAAACAATTCTTCCGACCTCATATTACGTAATAGATTCTACAACTGAATTTATAAAGAAAATTAAAGATATTACAATAAATTATAACAGTACACTTGCAAGTTTAGACGCTGTCTCTCTCTACCCATCAATAGACTTCAAAGAAGCAGTGGAAGTCATAGGAGAATCCATCGATAATAACCAAACTTTTAATCAAGATACACGGACCACATTAAAATCAGCTATCAATAATCTTATCACGCAAAATAATGTATTTATATTCAACCAAAAATTTTACAAACAGACAGTGGGGCCATCCATTTCCGGTTTAATGGCAGAGTTGAAACTTAGACCCTTTGAAAATCATATTATGGAGAATTTCAATTTAAAACAAAAACTATAGATCCGATACGTGGAAGATGTATTCATAATTTGGGGCCATGATATCCAATCCTTAAAGGATTTATTTTTTAAGAAAGTTAATAAAATCGACAAGAAAACATTAACTTCACATTAGAGTTGGAGAACGAAGGGATTTTACCATATCTGGATATTGAACTAATAAAAAACATAAATGAAGGAACAATAGAGAGAAGAGTATACAGAAAACAGTGTAGATCTAATAACACTATTGCTTATGAGAGCAATTCTCCTTTTAAATATAAAATCGTGGCCTACAGATTTTATATAAAACGTGCCTTTGATATTTGCACTGGAAATCACCCACAAAATGGATTGAATAAATTGGACAAATTGCAATAGAAAACGGATTCCCCCTCAACGCATAAATTAATTAATTTATGAAATAAAACAGAAAAATCTAAAGAATATGGTAAACAGGAATGATCTTCAACTATGCAAGTTCGATTATGTACCAAAATTATATGAAAGACTAAGATATACCTAAAAGAAATTCGATATCAACTTAATAGCTAAACCACCATCAAATTTAAAAGATTTAATTCACAATAAAATCGATCCTATACCCAATAACGACATTGTAGGAATCTATTCGATCCCATTTTGTACAGAAATATAAAATTATTTATCCTATATAGGCATGACCACTCATAAATTTAATGAAAGAGTGAAAGAACACATATCTGACATCAAATTCAACGGACCGTCCACAGCATTATCAAGGTTATATCAACGACAGAATATAACAATTGATTTTGAAAACGCAAAAATTATAATACACTAGTGTGCAAAACTTACGCAACAAACACAAAATGCTGATTTCTGAACACGTGAGTACGCAAAAGGATATTCTATAAGCAGCAAGTGTACAAAATAGGTGCTACCCTAACAGCACAGACAGTCGATGTGAAGTCTTCTTGACATCACACATGGTCACAATTATCACAGTCACTACAATGAACATAAATGTGATATCTTTCATTCGTCTCATTTTTACTCTCATTTGGTCACTCCACTGAACAGTCACCATGATTGCTGCTTTTTGACGAGTCAACAGGTGACTTTACAATGAAGTCATCTTGTGACTCTCATGTGACTGTCATTTTGATACTCCATTGTAAAGTCATCATGATAGCTATTCTGTGACGAGTTCCCAAGTGACAGAAAATGAAATCATCTGGTGACTTTTCACAAATGAGTGCAATGATGACTTCACAATAGAGTGTTGATCACCAGAAAGTCACCATTTGACTTCATTGTGACATTCCTGGCAACTCATCACAATGCAATACTCACAATGACTTCAAAGTTCAGTCTTCAACTGACAGCGACTTGAGAATCACAAGATGCTTTCATTGTAATGTCACCTGGTGACAAATCACAAAGCGAAAGTCACAGTGACTTTTCAGTGTTAACAATCAATTGAGAGTAATAATGAGACAGTGAAATATCCCATATTTTGATTCACCGTAGCGATTGTGACACTTCTAACCATGTGTGACGTAAAGGGGATTTCACATCGACTAGCCGTGCTATAAGGGTAGTACCTCTTTTCTACACTTGCTGTTTATAGAATTTCTTTTTGAGTACTCACGTGTTCAGAAATTAACATTTTGTGTTTGTTGCTTAAGTTTTGCACATCAGTGTACCTACAACGAGCTATCATACTTTTAAAATCGGAGAATCATTATGAATTTTGAGTAAAGGAAATAGCGCATGTAATGATAGTTTATCTTACAACAAACCTGAGATATGGTTCACTATTTTGAAATTATCAAAGAATCCAGCGCCTAAATGTACCTACCTTTCATACACCCCTACAGATTAATAGACTAGCCCTGTTCAAAATTCTTTACGTAACAGCACAGTGTAAGCCACAATTCTATTATCACTCAAAATCCTTCCCCTCGAAAATGGACGCGTTTGTGTTCGAAAAATCTCGGGATTAAATGTGTTATAATATCTTACACATATGTCTGTCTCATTTCAGCCCCTTTTAAGCATATTTTTAATAAGCATACTCAAGCATATTTTATAAACACTTACATAGGATGTATTTTTCTCTTTAAGAAATAGACACACGGTAAAAAGTAAACATACAAAATTATGAAACACCCATTTACTACATAATGACAGGGCTGCCGCCGACGACTATTTTACGATTTTTCCTACCACAATTTCTATACAAATACCATCTTGGAGATTAGTACAGAACTACCACACAAATTCTTTTTAACTGGTGCTAAACAAATGAAATAGTCGCCAATAGTAGCCCTCTAATGAGGTACTAAATACAGTTTAGTGTCTTTCGCTTTTGAACCATATTACTAAAACAACGTTCGGTAAACATTTGCTGGAATGTTTTCTAAATGAGTAAAAATCACCTACAAGGTCCCATTACACCATCCTGTAAAAATAACACTTCCTACAGGGTGTTATAACAACCAGTAGAGAAAAAGTTATCCTCCTTTTGCATTACATTCACTGTCTTTTAGATTACCTTATTTAACTTCAATCCTGTTATTTCGGCTAAGAGATTATTCGAACATTTTAATGTTGCATAGCTTTAAAATATGAATATTGCCTTTGGAAGACATCTTTAATGCTAAAAACAATGAAATTAAAGAATAAAAAGCTAATGCTATTCAAATACAATTCTATTAAAATATATGATGCAAATGAGAACACAAAGTGTGACCAACTTTGTACAGTGACAAATATAAAAAAGTTGGAAATTGTACGTCAAACGTTACAAACGAGGTGCGTTCGTACTATAGCTAGTTATATAAATATTCAGATCTTCATGATTTTTAATTCTGTGAAATGAATTATATCATCTGCAGATTAATTTCTGTAATAAAATAAGTATCTCAGTCGCTTGACGATTAAACTTCGAAAGCTCCTATAAAAAGAAAGCACCGATTTTTTAAAAAAAATCAAATTTCTTAATAAATGTTTTTATTAATATTTTCTAAAGTTTTGATTAGATTTTTAAAAAATTTGAAATGTCTCGACAAAATTCTGCAAAGATAATATATCTTAAATTTCAAACCATTCGGTTGGGTAGTTTTTGCGTTGTTATATGCGGACGGACGGACAGACAGACGGACGGACAGACGGACGGACCAGACGACGACAATAGGTGCTACGTATTTATATAATTACGAACGCACCTAACAAGTCATTGTTCCAATTCCACAAAATTCTCATAGAGAAACGAAAATAATCATTAGACTGGAAGTTTGTATTCTTTCAATTTATATTAAATGAGCTTAGGTGGCACTCTTCATACAGAAATTGTATCAAACCGTTGAAATTTTCAGTACGAATACCCAATTTTGACGTCATTTGGTGGATATTTCAGTAAATTTTACCTTCGAATACCAAACAGAAAGTCATTCGGTCAAATCTATGCAGTTATGCAGGTTTAAAGCTTAGAACTTTTTAATTAATTTTTAATCGTTGCAAAACTGATTGCCATGCGATTAGTTTAAACTAACTCGAAAACTACTTGACGGAATGAGTAACAATTTGAGATTCGCATATTTGAAGCTTTTCGCTATGTTAAATTTTTAGATTACAATTAACATGTTTCGGAAATTTTCAAAAAAAATTAAATTAATTTTCGAAATATTAATTTTAATCCATGAATTTTTAACAGCGTGTTTTATGAAATGTAGGGGGGTAATTACAAAACACTCTAAACACAACTTAATAGATCTAACCCCCCCCCCCCTTCCAATAAAAATTATTGAAACCAAAAAAATATTCTTTAAGTGTGATTTTTTTTAAACGTTCTAACTGGTGTTCCCTTTAAGTCGGTTGAAAGCTTTTGCTATAACGTGTTGATGCTAGGCAAGGTAATTTTAATTAGTTTCAGTCGTAAAATTGGCAGTAAACAAACTCTTACAAATCGTCATTAATATTTCGAATCTTTGTTATATATAGCTTTTAGCCCTTTCGCTACAAAATCGCGCAAGACTAGGCAAATTACTGTCAGACCGCCCAAGAAACAGGTGTTGCATTTTCTCCTCCTCCAGAGTAGGAGATTATTGCAATCAACGCGTGGAAAGCCTTTTGTACTAGTTGATCTTAGGCCGCTTCCACTTTCGAAGATAGTTGCCTTCTTATTGTGTTGCTGACAAAAGACAAGAAGAAGCAAGGGGGAGAAAAAAATCTTGCAGCATATTTCAGTGTTCCGGCATTTGGCGTATTTTGAATGCTATTTAATGTTTAGACTTCAGTATTCAAAGGGTTAAGATATGATGGTATATAGACTACGGGAACATATTTCATGTGTTTCAGTACAGGGTCATTCATAATTCCCTCCGGGGTTTCGAAACGTTATAGTAAAAAAACGAAGACGAATATGAAAAAAAGAAACATATGAAATTATTCCGAAACTATTCAAGTTTTACTTACATACATTACAGGTGTTCTATGTGTGAACCCTTGGTCACACGGCATACATCCATGCGATAGTCCAGTTCCTGCCATACTCCGTTTCTTTAAATTTCCGGTACCACACATGAATTGTTTTGTCAGTTGGTCCCTGTTTTCGATATTTATTACGAAAGGCCCGTTGAACTGACACCACTGATTCAGATTTAAAGAAACGGAGTATGGCAGGAACTGGACTATCGCATGGATGTATGCCGTGTGACCAAGGGTTCACACATAGAACACCTGTAATGTATGTAAGTAAAACTTGAATAGTTTCGGAATAATTTCATATGTTTCTTTTTTTCATATTCGTCTTCGTTTTTTTACTATAACGTTTCGAAACCCCGGAGGGAATTATGAATGACCCTGTATTAGTCACACATTTCCTCTATTGATAGGATGGAAATGTTTCCTTGCATACTTTTAAACTTTCAATTCTTTATGTGAAATTAGATGCTGTTGCAATATACTTTTTTTAATCACGGTTAAATTTAGCTTAGTAGACGACGGAAAGTGAAAACACGGTATAATGACATGTACAATCTCTAACCATATAAATTTTTAGAAGATTATTCCCACATGTTTACCAAGAATAACGCAGATAACGATGGTGATGTTAGCTACACCATTCATCGTATTTTTATACAAGAATATTCTACCAGATATTGTCCATAGGGTTCCTCTAATGTGCGATACAAGATCGGACACATTTTATGAATATCCTACGAATTCATTTCATCCTTAGTTTTCTGAAAAGTACGTTTTAGTAGTAATCGTATAAAAATAGAAGTTTCCTAAGTGCCTACTGTTAAAAGATTTTAATTACTCATTTAAAATAGTCTATGTCTCAAACGGGCATCTACCGAAATTTTCCTTTCATCAGTAGCTCACACTAGCAGAGCCTGGAAAAACCTTTCGGCTATAAATATATATATATATATATATTGCTTTTTTTAAATATTTTTGTTGCTAATAAAAAAAAAAGCCATCACGATCTTCTTAAAAAAAAAAAATCAGCAAAATGAGAGCGAAATGGCGAGATTTAATGCTTAACTTTTCAAATGAGATTTTACCATATTATGGTACTCGAGAGTCCCATTTAACTCAAGTTTATCTTCATTGTACACAGCTAAAATATTTTACCTTATTACTGTTATTAATGAAAATTTTCTGCTAAGGTTATTAGTGGTAGCTCATATTTCAAAGAGAAAGCAAGAGGATTGTGTAGGAACTTGTGTATCCTTCTGCAACGATCTAATTATTTTGATAAAAAGAAGTGGTCATGATCCTTTTTACAAGATTCAGGTATTCACATTTAGACCAATACTAGGCTTTAATGGGCATTTTCATACAGACCTTACTGAAAGAATGAAATATTTTCACACTTTCGTTAGTTGAGTTTCTACATTTTATTCTGGAGATAAAAAAGACCAGAGAAAAAAGATTGGGAACATAGGCAAAAATAAAGTTTTCTTCGAGGTTTTAACTTTATTAACCCTTAAGCGTTGCTATATTTTTCTGAAGGCTACTTTTTTTTAATTCAAATTGTTTGATTGTCACCAGTTTTTTGAAGTAGAAATATTCACCTTATTTAATGGCTAATAAAGTGATGTGATAATAAATTAAATTTCACTATTTAAAAAAACTGGTAGGAATGAAATAATCTCAATAAAAAAATAGAATACACAGCCCGTGAATATCACGGGTGCAAGAATTAAAGGGTAAATACTTTGACCATTTCACCCCATTCTTTACAAATTCATTTTTGCTATATCTCATCTGATCAGATTTTTAAAGTTTATATTTCTTATTTTTCTTTTAGTGTTTAACCGTTAAATTTAATTATTGAAGTTTTTAAAAAGGTAGCAATTTCTGAGAGAGTTCGTTTCAGCGCTGGCAAGACTCATTACTAAAAAGTATGCGTGACATCTGTGTCTAATTTACTGAAATGAGATTTTAAAAGCAACTTAACCAAGTTATACTTACATCATTCTTTTCTGTCCAAATGAAAACCTCCGACGTAGCATCGTAGTCCATTCCATGCGGATAATCGTTAGTTAAATTAATGATTACATGTTTACTATGGGATTGCAAATCAAAGCCTCTTATCGAGTTTTCCAACAGTTCCACTAATGTAGCTGGACCATCTGCTTTGCACCTCTTATGTTCATGTAACACATATCCTTCGGCACAATTGCACTTAAAACTGCCTTTAGTATTAATGCAGAAATGACTACAAGTACCAAGTACGTCACATTCATTGATGTCGTCACATGTTTTATTATCAGCCAACAATCTAAAAAAAAAATAATCACCTTAAAGCTCAACAAACTTCTATTATAAAACAGTTTCGCAAAACAGTTTTTAAATTTCACATTTTGCTAGACATGTAAACTATTTCACGAGACCCCTGCATTCCGAATTCACACAAAATTTCAAACAGGATTACTTACATTAAAGATAATCTAATAAAAATTTGAAATAACATTTTAATACGAATTTTTTCTTGACTTTTTGTTCTAGAAGAAAACACCAAGGAAAAGTTACCTTTTCTATCGTTAGCATGTTATAACAAATTAACAGTTAAAATATTGCCAAAAACGAATTTTAAGTAAGTGTATGGAAAGTATGTCTCACTGAGTTCGCCTCGGTAAAGATATTAAAAGATGGTTGAAATTTTAGAAGTTAAATATTTAGAAAATTAAAGACTAACAATGTTTAGGTCGCAGCGCACTAGAATCATCTTTAAATTCTCAATATTATATGAAAGGTTTGAGGGAATACAAACTATTTTTGGAAAATTATCAAGACATATTACAAGAGCGATAGAATCTACACTTTTAGACAAATGGGAAAATTGAATTTTTGAAGATGGTGAAATCATGCATTTTTGAAATAACCTATAAGAAAATAGTGCTTTGGCGTGGCCGGTTAAAAACAGTTTATTTTGATATGAAAAAGAAAAAAGAGCGAAGTAACCGCAAAACATAACCTCCAAAACGTGCATTAGAGACGTTTCGATGTGTTAACTAGGGAAGGTCCTCAACTGCCAGATCGGGATTTTGTCGAGATGAGTGTTGTTGGAAAGCTCTAACCATGGGGATCAAAGGAATGTATACAATTGCCCATACGAATGCAACTGGTAAAGAGTTATAGGCCGATGTATTTCTGTCATTTATTGATTTCTCCAGGTCGCTAGCTATGCAAGAAAGACACTCTGTGTGGTAGAAAAGACAACTTACAGTACAGTTATGTAACCTGTTTTTGCCAGTGTGAAGTTGGTGAAGATTCCATGTTCCCTTTAGTAAGAAGCATAAGATTGTGACTACATTTTGTAGACATGACCACTAGAGAAAGCATAATAAAATTGCATAAGTTGGTCTATAACCCATTCTTCTCGCCCACCTTCGATGATATGCGTCGGTATGACTTTCAAAAGGATTTAATTAGAGACACGGATCCCGTCTTTCGATTAGTTAAACAGGCATGCTTTAACTTAACTAATAACTCCTGTGACAACTGCAAAACACCCCCCCTTTCATTGTCTGTACCTGGTGTTGGAAACACTCGTGCTTCAGCTATTTCTATTCAGAAATGCACTAGCATCCGTGAAGTTACATTTTCCACCAAGCATAAACTGTCTTCTCTGTAACCTCTGAAATTCGTGAACTCTCTTTTCTACCACACAGAGTGTCTTTCCTGCATAGCTAGCGACCTGGAGAAATTAATAAATGATAGAAATACATCGGCCTATAAATCTTCACCAGTTGCATTTGGATGGGTAGTTGTATACATTTCCTTGATCGCCATGGTAAGAGCTTTCCAACGACACCATTCTGGACAAAATCCAGATCTGGCAGTTGGGGACTTTCTCTAATGAGTAGTACTGTATTATCCTAGATTCCCGTAGATTGTTTCGCTCTTTCATCTCTTGGATGAAAGTTTAAAACTTACTTCAATTAGCTCAAGTGTTTTTACGCGTTTCTCATGATGCCTTTTATTTCATGTGTCACTTTTGTTTAAGAGATTACGTTGAATATCGTCGCAGTAGAACTTGCGAAAGTCATTGAATTTTAAAACTATAAATTTTCAATGCCTCCTTGCTGAAGTAACTGATGCAGGAAGTATGTTTATACTTACTCATATCCTTCGAAGCAAAAACATCTCGGTCCATACGGCATCTTTCGGCAAATGTGTGAACAACCACCGTTCTTAAAGCACGCTTCGGAACACAGTCCACCTTCGTCAGACGAATCATCGCAGTCTTGGTGACCATCGCAGACTTTTTCCCATGGAATACATTGACCCGTCAAATAGCAGTAGAACGAGTAGCATGTTGAATCTGCAAATTTCCATAAAATTTCTACAGTGATATTGCCTTTTACACTAATTTGACAAACTTCGAGTTTTTGTTAGAGACCGAATCAGCTTTACTCGGTACAAAATAAAATATATTTTAGAAATTTTCGATAAATTATCGAATTTTGAATGCTAATACAAGATCTGTTAAAATTCTTACTTCAGAGTCGATTTCATAATTTGCTTTTCAATTTTAGAATTGCTTTCTACCTTTTAAAAGAAATGTACTGTTACATCTTTATTTTGTTCAAAAGCTAGATATTCAAGTGTTGCTTAATTTTATCTTTTCTTTACACGTTAGGTTATATGAATTTGATAAGAGCATGCTTTATTGCAGATATTTAATTTAAGACTTCCAATTTAACAGTTTTGTAATTTGGAAAGTCATACTTCTGTTAAAATTGGTGTATTTCTTTTGTAAATTTTGAATTATTGTTTCAAAAATCTCAAGATCTCGTAAAACGCAAAGACAACACACCGGGTTGGCACTAACCTTATTAAATTATAAAGAAAGCCATTTTCATAACCAATTGGCAATACGAAACATTTAACGTCACAGTCTTAGTAGAGTGATCAGACATCCAAAGGAAGTAGGTACTGTCAAATTTACAGACCATTTTCAAGCTTACATCCGTAACTACTTAATTGCAAAACGTCTAAATGGAATAAATTATACTTCGACATTATTTACATTGATTAACACAGAGTTTAAAATGTTTTTGAATTTATGAATATGTGCCCCCCCCCCAAATCGAGTGCAACCACAATTAAAAATCTACATTTGCAGTTAACCAGTAATTGACCAGATTGGTCTCTGACCACACTGAATATTTTAATGGAGACGCCATGTTCTAGAAATGTTTCCGTTCTGAAAATCTTAAAAAACTTGATTTTTTTGTTCTATGGTAAATTTTATACTAAAATTTAAATAAGAAAACGTTATTGATTCATAAATAAATCCAGTCTCCGAAATCGCACTTCCCATGACTTTTCACAATTTTATTTGAGTAAACCTTATTTTTGTAAAGATGTAATCTCGCTTCCTGATATGATAGAATTATAAAAAGTATGTACTAAAGGTTGTCTCCAATGAGAATGCAACATTTTAACTATTTTGGGTCCAAATTTTGTTTTAAATTTTGTGAAAAAATTACTTATATGTTGATATTATTAAAAGCAGCTATTCGAATCTCAAATATTAAGGTTTACTGAAATTTTAACGAATATAGTTATTTTGTGTAATATTTAGTATATGACATTAGACTAAGAAAAATCTTTTAAAGACTTTTGGAAAATGTATTACAAGAGGATTAAAAAAGATATAACTTTCTAGTATTTTGTTTTAAAGTTTTATCAAATTATTCGTTCGGAAAAGCAACCCTTATTAAGAGTGAAACATATGTTTCAAATAAAAAAAACACCAATTACTTACGGTGTAAAAGGAATCAAGGAAGTTTTCATTATTATTCATATTAATAAATACTGAAACATAAATGAAGTCATAAATGAATAATAAACATACTATCATTACAACGTACAAATAACAAAAATTGTTAAGACAAAATAATCAATGACAAGACATGTCCTATTAAAAAGACCAGACATGAACTGATTAATATTTTTAGAACTTAATAATTCAATATCTTAACTTTAAGGCATTTTTCCGTTAGCCCATCACCACCAGGGGATACCTTCTTTAGGTATTCACTAGCTTCGCAACCCCGGGCAACTGAGCGATCTATCTCGTTTCTTTTTCCTCTCCATTCTCTTGTCTAATCTTTCCTCTTTGTTTCACTCTTATTGTGGTTTCCTCTTTTGAGGTGAGAGCAATTCTGCATAAGCCGATATCATCCTGTTTAGATCGACTTATGGAGAATTGTAAACCACCCACATGTTTGCCGTGCGTGGCGACCCGTGTCCCTGGAAAGGGTGATCCTGGCAGTTGAGGGAAAAGAACACACTGCTTTGGTCTCTGCTTCAGGTAGACGAGAGGGGCATATTGGTCCCGTATGCATCAATCGGCTGGTCAGCTGACTTGTCACTGGCTGGGGATCAAGTGAGCGGTCACACACTAGTCATCTCGTTAAGGATGGAGACTGATATAGGTGTGTCTCGTGAGCATATGGGCCCTGGTTAGAACT
Source organism: Maratus michaelseni (assembly GCA_963931845.1). Lineage (NCBI taxonomy): Eukaryota > Metazoa > Arthropoda > Arachnida > Araneae > Salticidae > Maratus > Maratus michaelseni. The sequence goes on from OZ007590.1 coordinate 190,523,704, forward strand.
GGTGCACGAATGTGTATCACCTTGTTGGGCTCGGTAGTGGGTGGTGCGGCCGGGGTCTGAATTGTTTTTTCTCTCTCTAATATAGATGAAAATACTTCAATTCCTTCTATTTATCTCCCATGTGGAGAGCAACAAACTGTACAGAATATTTCATTAACACGTTTTTTGTAGTTAAACGCACTGATAGTCTCCCTGATAGTTCTTTTAAGAGAACTTCTCCTTTTCTTATTGCAAAAACATTTCCGCCATTTTTTGGAGATGATCATTCATTTAAAAAAATGCAGTCTGGGGATTTGCTGGTGGAGGTTTCTTCCGCGAGTCACTCAGAATTTCACTCAAAGTGCACAAAATTGGGTTCTTTTTCTGTTTCTGTCCATGTCCATCAAACTCTCAATACAAGCCGTGGTGTAATATCAGAACCAGAACTTTTACTCTCTACAAAATATGAACTCTTGCATAATTTAAAAGATCAAAATGCTATAGACGTACACCGTATCACTATTCGTCGGAATGAGCATGTGCTTCCTACAAAGCACATTATTCTGACTTTCAATTGCCCTACTCTACCAACTAGAATTAAAGCTGCATACCTGAGTTTCCCCGTCCGTCCTTATATTCCTAATCCTCTCCGTTGCTTTAAATGCCATCGTTATGGCCACAGTAAAACTACCTGTTGCGGATCTGTTACATATGCAAGATGTCCAAATGTCTTCCATGAGAGTAACTCATGTGAAAAATCCGAACGCTGTATAAACTGCAAGGGTGGCCATGCAGCATAATCTCAATCTTATCCAAATTGGATCCGTGAGGAAGAAATTCTTGCAGTCAAAATCACTCGGAAACTTTCTTATCCTGAAGCTCGAAAACTTGTTGGATCTAGAACACCCTCTGTAGTAGTTTCTTATTCTAGTTTACTCAAACAACAAATCAAATCCGTAAGACATATCAACACCCAAACTGAATTCTCTTTACCACCAAATGATCCTTCTGTTACACTAACCAGCACTATAAAAAAACCGTAGTATTTATCTTTCCGCTAGAATAAGACCTATGCCTGCACTAAAACTTTTGCCACCATCATCAGAACCTAATGAAAATATAATATTATAACCGTCAATCTAACCAACTAATTAAACATGAGTCAGGTCAAACTTCTGTTTCCTCTGCAAACAATTCAGAAAAACCTGTTGCCCCTACACAAAAATCAAAACACAAAAAGAGAGAAAGAAAACCTTAACAACCAAGCCTCTTCACAGTGGAAAACTGTGAAGGGAAAAAACAAGAAAGCTTGTCTAGATATATCGCTTCTTAGTACAAAGAATTCCAAACAGCTGTTGCACTATGCAGAGGAATATATGGAATCTGAGTCTTATAGTTCTGACTCAAATGATGATAATGTTGTTTTTGAGATATCCGAGCCTACGTGATTTTAACTATGTTTCTTTAAGTAATATATTGTTTAAGTTAAATATATTTCTGCTAAAAACTTTGGACATTTTATTAATTGTTAGTTTAAAGATTGTATATATTTTAATTGTGAAAACCTGTGTATATTTCTTTTGGATGTTGTGTTATATTCTCATTGAATGATTTTAATTATACATTTATCACTGCATCACTCTTTTCATTTAACTGTGTTTTTTCGTTCATCTTGTTTTTATGACAAAGTTTTAAATCAATTTTAAATTTTAACTGTACATTCCTATTCTAATCTTTTTTGTCGCAGCATGCCCCTAAAGGGACTTTGTACCATAAAATACCAACCGTTAGCCCGTCAGGTGCAAAATATCAGCATATTCTTTAAGATTACAATTGCATAGGAGTCACAACAATGGATTTAAATATATGTCAAACCAAGCTCTCAAAAATTCCAACAACGAAATAGTTTAAAAACCGAAGCGTAGAAAATAAAAAAACAAAGAATATGTTTTAAAAAATTAGATTTAATCGATAAATATTTTCATAATAAAATTATGATTATATGTTGATAAATCCATTTAGAAATCATAAAAAAAAGATAGTTTAAATGTTTTATTTTTTTTTTTTTTACTGTTGCCGTAGCTTAAAAAAGAACAAGATAATTTTTATTGCAAAAGCTCGCGCTTTCTACCAAGCGTGAAATGAGCTAAATTTTCATAAAATAGTTCTGTGGGTACTCTGACGGTATTTTAACGGATATTTTTCAGAACTACATGATTTGCAGTCAAGAAATTAGACGCGATTTTAAAGAAACGAAGAATACTTAGAGAGTTCAAAAAACACTTACTTTTATACTTATTCACTTTCCTAATTCTACAATTAAAGTTCATTTAGGCCAATAGAAGTTTACATTTTGACTACGTTACACCGATCCGAAATTAAATTCCACACTGGACACCTCTTACTTTACCATTGTTTCAAGCTTTAATGGAAAAATTGTTATATACAGAACAGTTATAGCTGATCAAAAGGTCTGGGATTACCGAAACTGGTAGGTTTCTCAAACTTTACCTGCTATTGGCGACGTTAGCTTGGGCTTTTGCGTCGTTCTTGACTGATAACAGTTTTCTTCGTCACTTCCATCGTTACAATCAGGATCTCCATCACATATCCATTTCTTTGAAATGCAGCGTTTAGGTTCAGAACATGCCAATTCTTCGGGTTGACACATAGTATTAGCTACAAGGAAATTTCAAATATATGAAAGGCATCATGGCCTATTGATTTATTTTACAAAATACACTGCATGACAAATACTAAGGAACAATGATATTGGGAAAAATTGTTTCATTACACCGCGCCATCGCAGGAAAAACAATGGTAGAGGACGTTGTATGGCAAAGTCTCTAGTCTATATTAAAGACAGTGCATCCACGTTATTTCCATCTTTCAAATTTCTAGTAGTGACATTTGAGGGGAAGTCTTAATGTCTGTTTCTGAAGATATAGCTGTAAATTTTCCTTTTTGGACGACAGGTATTGACTGTTAAAGGCTTATAAGACATCGTTTGAATTCATACGATCATGGTTGAGCAGTTGAATGTCTCAAGGTAGGGAAAAGTATCACTTAAGTTACCAAAGCAAGAGACATATCGAAGAGTTTTATAGTGGTTTAAAGTTGTGCTCCTTATTAAACGTTTATACAGGTATACGTGTAATACGTATTATATGGGTACAGATTTTTTATACGTGTGATACGTTCCAGTCGGTTATACGTATTATACTAAACAGTATATACTATCCAGCGTATATACGTCACTTACCCCAGCTGTTAAACGTATAAATGTTTAAACGGTTTTCGTTCATTACGTGAAAATATATACTTTTCTCCTGCTAGTATGCGCAAGGTTACTACACTGCTGGACAAAACTTAAGGACCAAGAAGAATTAGGCATGTAACTGAAAATCTACGTGCGATTGGGGATAAAGAGGCAAACAATAGTATTGCCAATATGTTCAACATGATTTAATTAAAAAAATTGTTGAAAGGATGTATACAGGGTTGTATACAAGAGGTTGTTTTTCTGAAATGTGCATATTGTCCGAATATATGACTGTACAAATAAAGCAAAATACTTACAATATACTATCATCAGTGCCATGTCAGTAAGCGGTCATTCCATGCAAAATGAGCAAAAATTAAAAAAAGCCGTGGCCACAAATTAACCGATTTTTGGTACACATATTCAATTCATATTTAAACAGAGCTATTCAAAATATCTTGACAAAAAAATAAAATATTTTGGCAGTTCTGGACATTTAAAGAACTTGTGACACAGAACGGCATGTATGGAATTGTTCAAAGTTGCAAGTTTAAAGTTCCGTATCTTGGAAACTATTTAACATAAATTAAAATTTTTCATAATATTGCAAACCGTGGAAAACTATTATCATATTTATTTAGTAATAATTTCGTAACACCATGGTTAACTTTAAATTGGTTGCAAAAATTGAAAATATGTCAATTTTTAGAAAATTAAAAGCGTTATAAAAATTAAAGGAATTTAAAAATATGTGTTAAACTGATGTCTGATGTAGTGTTACATATCAAAACCAAATTTCTCAAATTTGGAAGTTGCCATTTATATTCTTCATCTTCAAAATAGCTTAGAAACTTTTAAAAAAAGTTACAAAATCGCAATTTTCCCTCTTATGTATAGTTAAAAAATCAAATGAAGAAAAAATCTGACATTAACAATATTGCATAAACATAAGGTTCAGTAAGCCCATGATATGCTTAAAAAATTTCAAGATTGCCGTTTGATTCCTAACATAACAGAAATGGGTTCAAAAAGGTAATATTTGTTACGTTCTATGGGCTATTTCATTTCAAATTTGTGCGCCTTTTCTACCATCTTGCAAAACAAATGTAGTGCTGCCATCTATATTGAGTTATGATTGCTATATAATTGTTTTTTCAACCACCGCCCCTTTTAAATCAATAATTTATTCTACTCTAATTAAAAATATTGTTGAGGAAAAATAAACTGAAGGCAAGAATGAAAGTTTCTATATTTAAAATATACACTTTTATCTATAACGTCAAATAATTTAAAAATTTTTAAGATGTTTCCTTCAAGTTCAAACAAGTAATAGAAATATTGAATTTTCCCGTCAAAATTTTTCATTATTTATTTTTTTCTCATTAAGGAATAAAAAGGCAAGAATGAAAGTTTCTATATTTAAAATATGTACTTTTATCTATAACGTCAAATAATTTTAAAATTTTAAGACCTTTCCTTCATGTTCAAACAAGTAATAGAAATATTGCATTTTCCTCTCAAAATTTTTCATTATTTATTTATTTTTCTCATTATGTAATAAAAGGACAATTACTAAATTACCCCAATCTGTTACTTATTATTCATTCTTAATTATAAATAATTTTTGATAAAGTCTTTCCACTCCTCAGGCCAATAATGAAAATTGAAATTTCAAGCATGTAGACAAAACTTCGATCTTATATCAACTTTTAATGTAAGTTTTAATACTTAAATAAACAATCCTGAAATCTATTCTTTTACATTTACTCATAAATAAATATGATCTACTTATATGCTGATTTTCATTAAAATGACATGTCAGCCACAGCTGATTTGCTCATTTAGTATGAAATAATCCTAAAGTATCTGGCCATCTTGTAATTAGAGGCAACTTTCAGCAGGCGTGGCGTACTGAGAACAACATGATCCAGTAACTGTTGAGGCAAGTTGTCCCATCCCTCTTTCACTGCACGGATCAGGGTTTCCTTGTTTGTGGTAGGAAATTGTCGATCAGCAATATGTCTCTCCAAGGCATCCTACACATTATCAATGGGATTCAGATCAGAGGGACATGCTGACTAGGCTATAAAATATATATCTTCAGCGTCAAAACAATCTTGTACAGCCTGTGTGCGATGCCAAGTTGCGTTACCATCCATAAAACGAAACTTTTCACCGACAGCACCTCAAAACACTTGAACATGTGAGAGCAGAAAGTCTTCGATGTACCGTTGGTCGGTTATGAACCCTTTGTCAAGCACATATAGATCCGTGTGACCATTGACTCTGATGCCTGCCCACACCATGATACTGGAACTCGCATATCGATCACCTTCCAGAATATTTTAGCAACAGTAAACACTTCCAACCTCACGCCATATCAGTTTACGTCTCAAATCAGACGATATATTGAATCTACTCTCATCTGAGAACAGATTGATAGACCAGTCAGCATCAATCTATTTGCAATGCATACGGCACCAATGTAAACGGGCGCTACTGTAACGTCTTGAAAGTAGAACACACGCAACAAGTCTTCGGGCTTATAGTCCACCCTTTTTCAAACATTTTGCAACAGTTTACCGGATATTTGAGTTTCTGTGGCAGCAAAAGGATGATTTGCAAATTGAACATCTGTGTTGCGTCGGTTCCTTTTTGCCAAAAAAAAACAAGATACCGATCGTCTTAGGATGTCGTACTGATAGGGCGACCTCTTCCCGTGCACCTGGTGCACATTCCACTCATTTGAAATGCTGTCCATAGCCTAGAAACGATACTGTGTGCGATGTTAAATTTACGTACAACATCTCTCATTTGACACCCTTCTTCCAGTTTTACGATCATTCTTTCACGAGTAAAATCATCCACATGTTGCCTGGATGACATGTTCAAAATTTCAATGTTCGAACTTCACTTCTTTTCCGTCGATTTTTACATCTAACGACAACACACAGCACGCGCCGATTGCCGGAAATCTCTTATCTCTGTTGTCACGTGACCGACAAATGCGGAAATACAAAATTTACATACGTTTCACAAAACAGAATACATCGCGCATTCGTGCAAATTTATACACGTTGCTGCGAACTTATTTCTAACTGTAATCGTTGAAAACAACAGTGGTGTTTAAGTTTTGCACAACAGTGTCTATCGCAAGGTTGCGTCATTTCACCCTGCAGCCAATAGGGAGTGAAACGCTGTTTGACGTCACTTAACGTGCTCGATTCAGTTTTCCAATCGATTTGGTTTAGAAACGCAAATTTTTAATTGAAAAGTATCAATACAAATTTTCGTGTGAAGAATTTTAAATATATATATATATATATATATATATTCTGCATACGTACAGGACAAACATCACATCTAAACTTTAAACTATTATCGCTTTTAAATTCTCCAAAATTTGATTTTTCAGTTTGCTACCCTTATCATTAAATTTTATTTGCATCTCAGTATGAAAAGTTCGTTTTCATTTTTTAAAAAAAGCAAATAGTAAACAATAAGAGCAGAAAATTTAAGGTTTATATGACTGCAGTTAATATTCTGTTAATAATATTAGTATAGTATATATTTAATATTTGATCGGTATTCAATTCGAAATCTATAATAATTAAAATATTATTATAATTTTGAGATGTCTTTCATAAAAACCTATAAAAAAAGTTTAAATAAAAATAATCACTCAGTGGTTTAAAATTTAATTTTAAAATTTACTGTTTCTTCAGATTCCATTCAGATAGTTGATGTGATTGAATATCAAATTAATATATTTTTTATAGAATAAAAAGTAAGACAGCAGTACTTATACAGGAGATTTAAAGTACTAATAAAAACAGAAACTTTAATCTTTAAATTGCCGAATTTTTAAAACTGAAAAAGTTTTGTGTTATAGAAAAATTAAATTTGAAATTCAAAATATACTTTTATAAATATCTTCCAAAAGCATTACATAAAATTATATTTTAATGCTGTATGATGATAAAATTATATAAAAATATTTTAATAATTAATATATTAAGGTTTTTACCTCAGAATATATAGTTTCAAACCAAGCATTTTATTTCATCACAGGGTACAATTTGAAGTTTGTATTTTAGATGTGCGGTCCATTTTAGATGTGCTATTTTTCGTACTGTTTGATCATGCAATGAAAGTTGATTTACTCCACATTTTTTTATTTTTTGCAGCGTATCACTTTTTAACACTTTCCAACATAGTTGAAAAGTGTTTATGCATTCGGTTTTTCTGTCATTATGCCGTCTGTCTGCCTGTCTGTCCGTGCTCTAACTGGCATGAAAATAGCAACTTTGATATCTCTAATTAGACTTTTCTAAAATATGGAACAAGTATTTTTCCGTTTCTTAATCCGATGTATATTTCTCGAGTTATTCGGTCGTTTCCAGACTTTTCAATGGAAACAATTCTCGTTGCATTTTACTCTATTATAACGTCATCTACGATTTTCGGAAGAAAATTTTACATACGAAAGTTACGTATTTTTTCCGTAGAATCGGAATCTGCAATAAAAAAGTGGGTTAATATTTAAGATTTCAAACTTGCCCTCCTTTCCCCACCAGGTAGCAGAGTTGGGGGGACAATTTTGATATCCCTAAATAGATTTTTCAAAAATATTGAACACATATTTTCCGTTTTTCAATCCGATGTATATTTCTCGAGTTATTCGACCATTTCCAGACTTGTAGAACACCCTGTATATAATATATATACCGGGTGTCCTAAAAAGGACTGACTGATTTTATAATTCAATAACTTACAAACGGTGACAGATATTTCAAAAAATCTTGCAGGAGAGTAATGTACGATGTCAGGAGTTTTTTTACTGCGATTCGCGATTTTAGTTTAAATTATCATCAATAGATGGCGCTGCGAGCAATAGGCGTTTAATCGAGACCAAAACTGAAATCAGGAGATTACATGTTGTAGTGGGTCTCATTCACCAATACAATCTATTTTTTAGGGCCCGATTCTGAACTCAGTCGTTCTATTTTCGATGAAATGTGTTGTTGCCATGGAAATAACGAATTCTTTGATATAACGACAGCATTCAGAAATGGACATAAATTTAATAAGCAGTATGCGAGTGAGCAGACGGTTTCATATTTATTAAGCTTTATTTTCCTGGATTAACTAACTTCTTATTGTCTGATTTAAAAAATATTTTGTGCATCGCATCTTAAAACTAGGAGAAGAGATTCAGTATTTTTTTCTTTTGGTTGTTAAAAATTTTAAAAATTTTGTTAAAGTCTAAGAAATTTTAAATGTTTTAAGGAAGTTTGTAAGCAGATTTTATGCATGTTGAATCCAAGAATCTTGGAAATGTTTTATACTTTGGAAGAAAGAATATAATACTGGAGTGCTACTGCTTGGATCAAAGCATAATAGTGATTAGAAGAAGTTTCCAAGAGAAATTTAACGTAAGGAATGCTCCGAATCCGAATACAATTAAACAATTTTATGATAAATTTGTAAAAATAGGTAGTGTTGCCGACGATTTGGTAGACAACGTTGGACGACATAAATCGGCCATGACTGAATCTAATGTGGATATTATTAAAAATGTCATTAATCAAGATTCGAAAATATGGGTCAGCAAAATTACAGCTTCATGGTCGGTAAGTAAAACCGCAACGCACAAAATATTGCGAAAGTGTTTGGAAATGTATCCTTACAAAATACAAACGCAGGAACTGCTTCCTATCATTATGAAAAAAAAAGACTAATTCATCTCAAGTCTAAACTATTAAATGCTACAGTTGATAGATGAAGGGGGTACTGACGCAAACCGAATTTGGTTTTATGACGAAGCGCATTTCCATCTGAATGGCTTCGTCAATAAACAGAATTGGAGGATATGGGGAACTGAGAACCCTTATGTGTGCGTGCCACGATCTTCTACTCAAAAAAAAAATTACTGTGTGGACAGCCTTATCCAGTAGTGACATTATTGTGCCCTTTTTTGGAGGAAACTGTAAATTCAAGTCGATACATCGAAATATTGCACCAATTTGTGTCCATATTGAATACCTTAGGTAATTTACAAACAGATTGGTTCATGCAAGACGGTGCGAGACCTCATCGGACTGCTGATGTTTTCACTTTCCTCGATGAATATTTTGATAACCGCGTAATTGCATTGCATTATCAAAATGCAACCGATACAGGTATGGATTGGCCACCGTGTTCACCGGACCTCAATCCATGCTATTTCTTCCTATGGGGCCACCTAAAGGATGCAATGCACAGACATAATCCCACCACTATTATTGAACTGCAACAAATCATTAGTCATGAATGTGAAGCTATTTCAGAAAGAACTTTGCAGCACGTATGTGGTAATTTTGTTCTTCGTTTAAGACATATGATTGTGTCGAATGGTGGGCATTTTTAGAATATCTTAATGTGATTGAACGCGTCTAATTTCTGGTCTTTACCCTTTACTCCTTGGATTGAGGCATTCGCATTCTTTTAAATATGAGTTATAAAGAGTTGATATGTTTAGAAAATTTTACAAATTTGTATTTATTTCATGTAATTTTTTTATCTGTTTGGTTAATTATTTTAGCTAAATAAGTGTAATGATTAGTTATTTTTTAGAAAGATTTTTAAATGTACGAACAGAATATTTGAAAATGTATTTTGTTTATTACTTCTTTATTAACTTTGTTGTCATTATCAATTTCTCTATTAAAAATAGTGACACATTCATTTATCCAATCAATATTGTCATTTCTGATTTGTTATTCATAAACCTTTCATTATACAGTTTAATACACATTTTGAATGCAGATATTTATTTTGTAGTAATAATTTGTTATCTTCCGAAGAGCTTTGTATTTCTGATAAATAAATGGTGAGAGAAACATTTGACAACGTATCATTTATATTTTTAATTTCCATTTCATTTACGACTTTTTGTGCAAGTTCTTAAAATTAAGGCAATAAATAAATTTTTACAAGTGATGCTTTAAGAAGAAGTAATCAAAATCTTCTAAACAGGAAGTATCTCATAAAAATGCAAACGAAAATTGCCGCAACTCAAAATAATTCGTTCTAATTTTACTTCGCCATGCGTTAAAAACGCCACAATACGTTCACTATTTAATGAGGTGAACGAATATATCTAATTAAACATTTTAGAAAACACATAACACATTTGAAAACAAGATTTCAGTCATTACTACCTATAACAAAAAATGAACTCCACTTTTTTGTAAGGGCCTGTATATAGCCTATAAAACTGTACACATTCTACATAGTATTCTAAAGTTTAGTTTAATAAGAAAATACATAATTCAGTTGAAAATGGCCCTGTACAGGATATCATTAAAATGCGTAACATAACTCGAATAAAAAACTCTTTTCTGCAATTCACGCTCATACTCGGTATTGCTTACAAATTTTTTTGTGCACTCCTGTATATAATCTATAGCAGGCCTGTCCAACCTTTTAGTAAGCAGGGTGCATCTGAGCTGGTGACAAGCAATGAAGAGCGCCAATATTCAAATGAGTGGGCAGTTGCATACATATTTATTATCTCACTATATTAGCGATACACTCACGTCTACATGACATACGTATGTTTTATAGTCATGGTGGTAACCATAAGTCCCGTACGATGCAGGAGCGTTATGGTTATCGTTAAATGTACATTATATAACTCTGACGCCTACATAAAAAAAATCAGGGAAACGGACAAAACATTTTCATGCTTCAAGTAGAAAAAAAACATGCAAACATTAATTATTTTAAAGAAAATAATTTTTAAATTTGTCTTTATTCTTACTTATTTGTGAGAAATTTGACACTGGCATTCCTGTGCTAAAGCAAATAAGTCTGGAATGTAGTTCAAACATGCTGCACGTAAAATGTTTTCTAGTTGCGTATCACTCAGTGATGATCGATTCTTGGATTTTACAATTTTCATTGTAGAGAAAAGCGATTCACATAGGTAAGTCGAGCAAAAGCACAAGTGAAGTTTCAGGGCAACGTTACGAAGTGAAGGGTATTTTTCTTTATCTACCAAATTCCAAAATTCTTTATCTTTGAAATGAGATTTCAAAATTAAATCATTTTGAAGAGTTATAATTTCTAATTCAAGATCTTCCACTTGGTCAATTTTGAAGTTAGAGGCAATTGATCCCGCAATTTTGGTAACGTCGATTTTAGCAAAAGGATTTGCTAAAAACACTGCATCAGCTTCAATCTCTGAAAATGGAACAAATCGCTTATTAAAATCGTCAAGAAGTGTCTCGAGGTTATCTGCAAATCGTTCAAAATTTATTCCTTCAGAATTATGTTTAATAGACACTGACATTAAATTTGGAAAATGAGAAAGCGATCCTTGTCTCATTTTTGAAATCCACAATTCAAGCTTTTTTCGAAAACTTTTCACAGCACCTATGATATTTAAAATTTCACGATCTTTTCCCTGTAACTCCAAGTTCAAATCATTCAATTTAAGTGTTATATCTGTCAAAAATGCGAGATCGAATAACTAGCACACGTCTTCCAAACTCCTTATGAAAAACATTTCGTGCTTCAACAAAAGTTTTGATGTCAGGTAAGAGTATACAAAATCTTTCTCACATTTTCCCTCTACTTAACCATCTTACTTCAGTGTATAATAATACATCTTGTTGGTCAGATTCTACGTCTTGCAATATGGCCTTACAAGCGATGGCGAGTGGAAGAACTTCTGGTGAAATTTACGATTTTTACGACATTTTCATAACATGTTCAAACTTGAGTACTTTTCTGCACAAAGCTTCTTGATGGATAATGTGCAATGATAAGTCAGAAAATCGGGAAATGTTTCATCTTTGTCGCAGAGCGCGATAAACCATTACTTTTTCCGACCATCGCTTTAGCTCCATCCGTTGTGATAGATGCTAGTTTACCCAGAGGCATGCCTATTTTTGTCAAAGCTTTTAAAACATCAAAAATATCTTCTCCTGTTGTACGCCCATGAAGCTGGAGTATTCGCATGAACTCTTCTTTTACGCTGAAATCAGAAAATACCATTCGGGCAAAGATAGCTAGCTGCGCAGTGTCAGATAAATCTGTGCTTTCGTCCAGTTGCAATGCAAATCGTTTACATTTTTGCAGGTCAGACTGTGCTTGAGATTCCAAATCACGAAAAATCTTTTCAACTCTCCTGCCTACCGTTTGATGTGAAAGTTGAAGTTTTTCTATGGATGAGATTATTTCAGATTTATTTTTCATTTCCTCCAAGAGAGATTCGGCTGCACAAAGCATTGCCTCTTTTACACTTTCCCTATCACTAAAAGATTTTTTCTTCTTAGTTATTAAATGGGCGATTTTGAATAATGCGACAGTAACATTTGTTGATTGAATCATAGATTCGTAGAAACATTTTTGCTGACCAGCTAAAAGGGATTATAACTGTTGTAATTGTTTTCCTCTTACTTCTGAATTCAGGGGAAAATCTAAGTCAAAACTTGAATGCATTGTACAATAATGAAGTTCAATATTGCTTTTTTTAGGAATGGAAACACTATTGTTGCAAATTAAACACACGGAATAACATTTACGACAAAAAATATTTGCTCTCCCAGTCATTATTAAAAATATATGTACTTTGTCTTCTTGCCATTATTTTAGAATAATTCACATAAGGAAATAAATCGCAGCCTCTTTCACAAAAAGTAACAATCACAAAAATGTCATCTAATTTGAATTAAGTTACAGACTAAACGAAAAACGAATCAGAAAACTTTCATTTGCAACAAAAAAGATCGTTCTGTTGAAAACAAATATGGAATTTAGCATGGATAATCTTCCATTTGATTAATATTTTTTTTATTTTTCTAACAATCATTTTGAACTGACATGTGACCACGTATTTACATCATTATTACTTTTATAATTAATATCCTTGGCTCCAGTGAAGGCAGGCGCCAGTAGCAGACTGGATGTCTTTTAATCATTCCAAATCTTACTACTATTATTCGCTGATTATCGCATTTTTAAAAATTATTACTGGTTACAATTTGCTTTTATTTTTTATTTCGATTGTTTACCCTTTTTATCTATAATTTTGAAAGAGAAAGGATACCTATTGAATGTTAGTAAAAAATAAAGAAAAAAAGTAACGAACAAAGAGAAAAAAAATAAACATTTGAAAGGGCGCCACGAAAGTCTACAAAGGGCGCCAAGACGCCCGCGGGCGCCGCGTTGGACAGTCCTGATCTATAGCATTATGCACATCACGTAGTATGCAAAAATGTTTTTTAAAATAGCGTACCATAACTGAAAGCGCACTTCCAGCAATTATTACTTATAGACAGTGTTCCGAATACAGTACTGAAACCGAAATCTTTCGCGTGTCCCTGTAAATAAACGATTAATGTTATGTACATCATATTATGCAACAAGTATCTTTTAGTAAACCTCAGTAATGTATATCAGTTTCACTATATGATAAATACTGTAACATAATTAAAATACGCTTCAAACAGTTTTTCCCCGTAGGCCATTATGTAACCGAATTTTTTGGCGTAGCCTTGTAAATGATAAATGCTTTACACTCCATTTTCTACAGAAAGCATATTTCAGTGCACTTCATAAATGTAAATCAATTTCATTATGTGTGTAACAGTGTAACATCATTAATATACACCGTAAACGATTTTTTCCCATGTACCATCATGTAATGAAATTATTTTGATTGGCCTTGTAAACGAATTAAAAGTTCGACACATACAATATTCGATAGTAAGCTTCTTGTAGTGCACTTCTTTGCTATATATTATTTTCAATAAGTTTGAAATAGTGTAACATCATTAAAATACACTGCAAACGATTTATCCCATAGACCATAATAAAACGGCATTATTTTAAGTGCCCCTCTAAATGAACCATAATTGCTACAAACTTCATTTTCAATACGGAGCATGCCATGGTAAACCTCAATATAGTATATCAGGTACATACATGTCAATTCGAATATATTTACACAAGTTAGAACACGGAGAGACGGCCAGATAAACAGAGTGCCTAAACACTTTTCAGCTGTGTTGGAAAGTCTTAGAAAGAATAACTTTGATTGATAAAGAAGACACTCATTTTTAAAAAACCTTATCCTCCTTGGAATGTAACAAGTTTGAAAAAATTTGATATTTTTAACACTGATGTTACACATTTCGATTTGGAAGAAGTCGTTTCCGTGGAAACCATACTTTTTTCTATTGTTGCTCTGTCTCGTACAATATTGAAATCATACGGTCCGAGTTCAGAATCAGGCCCTAAAAAAAAATGTATTGGTGATTGAGACCCACTTCATACATGTAACCTCCTGATTTCAGTTTTGGTCTCGATTGTGCGCCTAATGCTTGCAGTGCCATCTATTCAAACTAAAACCGGGAATCGCAGTAAAAAAACTCCTGACTCTGTACGTTACTCTCCTGAAAGAATTTTTTAAATATCTGTCACCGTTTATAAATCACCGAATTTTAAAATCAGTCAGTCCTTTTTAGGAGACCCGGCACATACAGGGTGTCCGAAAAGTCTCTAAACGGTCAAATAACTCGAGAAATATACATCGGATTGAAAAACGGCAAAATGCATGTTCAATATTTTTGAAAAGTCTCCCAATTATCCAATTCCGGGGGGGGAAAGGGAGGAAACGTTGAAATCTTAAATGACGATTCCCATTTTTTATTGTAGATTCGGATTTTACGGGAAAAAATACGTAACTTTTGTATTGAACATTTTCTTCGTAACAGTGTAGATGGCACTGTAATCGAGTGCAATGCTGTGAGAATCGTTACCATTGCAAAATCTGTAAACGCTCAAATAACTCGAGAAATATACATCAGATTGAACACGAACGAAAAATCATGCGTCAAGCATAGATTATGTAACACTTTCCAACGCTTCCAAAATAATTTTACAATCATTACCATTTAATAATAAGCTGAAAGACAACATCTAAGTAAACAATTTGGAAAATGCATAACATATTTAAAAATGTAATTTTAGGAATTTCCAAGATATATTTCCAACATATACAATATTCGGAAAAATATCCGAATACTTTTATTCAGCCCTGTCTATGATCTATAGATTTGTATATATACTACATAGGATGCTAAATTTTAGTTAGGAAACGCGTAGCACAGTTTAAAATTCTCCTTCTGGAGTTTCTGTCAATAAACGGAAATGTGTTCGCGAACTTTTGTGCTGCCCTGTATATGAAATACAGAATTTATACAAACCAAGTAATAGACAAAAAGTGAGTTAAATTTAAAATCACGTTCAGTAACTTAAAACGCACTTCCAGGAATTATTGTTAACAGAGAGTAGAGAATTCTTTTGTGTGTCCCTGTAAATGAACGATGACTGCTATACACACAATATTCTAAGTAAGCCTCTTGTAATGCACCTTAGTGATATATATATAAATTTCAAGTCGTTTAAAATAGTGAAATAACATTAATTAAACCGCAAACGATTTTTCTCCATAGACGTAATGTAACGGAATTCTTTTGACTGTCCCTGTAAAGTAACTATAAGTGCTATGCACACCCTATTCCATATTAAGCTTGTTGTAATGCACCTTAAGTGATATGTATCAATTACAATGTATTTGAAATTGTGTAACATCATTAAAATAAACCGCAAATGATTTTTTCCCATAGACCGTAATGTAACGGAATTCTTTTGAGTGTCCCTGTAAAAAAACTATAAGTGCTACGCACTTCAGTTGAAATAGGAAACATGCTATAGATAACAACAATAACATATAAAAATTGCAGCGCAATCCGAGCATATTTACGGAAGTTAGAGCACGGACAGACGGCCAGACAAACCGAAGTCAAACACTTTTCAACTAGGTTGGAAAGTGTTAAAAACGGAAAAATACATGTTTAATATTTTAGAAAAATGGCAACTTTGATATCCCTAAATAGATTTTTCAAAACTATTGAACATGCATTTTTCCGTTTTTCAATACGATGTATATTTCTCGAGTTATTCGAGCGTTTCCAGACATTGCAATGGTAACGATTCTCACAGCATTGCACTCGATTACAGCGCCGTCTACAATGTTTCGAAGAAAATGTTCAGTACAAAAGTTACGCATCTTTTCC
Organism: Maratus michaelseni; assembly: GCA_963931845.1. Classification (NCBI taxonomy): domain Eukaryota; kingdom Metazoa; phylum Arthropoda; class Arachnida; order Araneae; family Salticidae; genus Maratus; species Maratus michaelseni. The sequence continues at coordinate 190,540,075 of OZ007590.1, forward strand.
CGTAGAATCCGAATCTGCAATAAAAAATGGGGGTCATCATTTAAGATTTCAAAGTTCCCCTCTTTCCCCCCCGGGGGGGCAAAGCTGAGGGCGAGGCAACTTTCATATCCCTAAATAGATTTTTCAAAAATATTGAACATGCATTTTGTCGTTTTTCAATCCGATGTATATTTCTCGAGTTATTTGACCGTTTCCAGACTTTTCGGACACCCTGTATATAATAATATAGCATAAACAGGATATATTTTTTCTGCAAATTTGGTAATATTTCGCCAAGTGTCGCTAAGCGGCAAGAATTTTAATATATCTTTTTCACCAAATTTGGCGATATTTCCCCACGTTTCGCCAAGCTTGGCGATAAATTGATGCTAGCGCTATTTTTCATCGAGTTAAAATTTAGTCCGAGTAGCCATCTATTAAAACTTTTCAATGTATGAACATGCATCCATGAGATGTGTATTTTCACTTTACGTACTATACTTTATAATTTAATAATTCAAAATGGAGGTTTTTCACCAATGTATTGTATATACATATTCCCAGCAATCTTGTACAAATTAATCATTTTCCACCCTTCCTTGCGTACAAGATCATACAAACGAGTGTTAATTAAATGGTATAATGTATGAACCTTAATAAAGTGTCAATAGTTTCGTCACTGCACAAGACGTCGGTTATTGTAATTATATTGTACTGTTATTCTTACTGTTACTGTATTGTTAGTCTTTACTCTGTTAAAACTTCTGTATTATAGAAAGAGAATTTACAGAAACTATTAAGCACCGAAAATGCCAGTTCTCTTTATGATTATTATAATTTTATAACATGTATCCTGTTTATCGATATCTACGTTAGAATAAATCTTTTATAATCGGGTTCCTCGTATTTTAGCTTCATGTGTTCGACTAAAATTAACTAAATCATAAAACCAAGACATATTGTCCAAAACGATTAGATGATAATAATAGATTTTCGAATGGGAGCACGGCTGTGCGTCCGTAGATTTTCTAATCTTCCGTAATCGTGTCTACTACCAAGGTTGGCGTGAAACAAAAACTATATTAGCATCAATAAGATTTAATATAAATGTGGATATCATTAAAGGCTTTTCGCAAGAACACTTTCTCTCGCACCAAATTGTATTAACTATAATACGCCAATTGCAGAAGATTACTTAATAGGATTAAATATCCCCACATTAGCGAGCGTTTTGCAACTGATAAGCAAACGGACATGAAGCATAAATACCTAAGTGAATTAAGCAGTAATTTTAATAAAGGAGAAATACATAATACAAAATATACGATAGGATGCCATGATCGTAAAGAGTTCTTGATTTCCCTATCAGTAACTTCGATTTGTCGAAAAACTGAGCAAGTAAGTTATGAATAAAAGTAATATGATGGATACATTTATGATACTTAGGATACATTTACGGGAGACCAAACTGGCTGCCAGATGCGACTAGTATTTTAATATAAACTACAAATAAAATATAAATTTGTAAATCGTAATAAAATAATTTAAATTTTTTACACTAATATTCTTTAGAAAAATAAGGTTTAAAAACCTTCAAATAGTAGTGATATTAAAAAAAAAAAAAATTCTGTAAAAAAGAGTTCTCCTTAATGTTTCTGCCACAAAAACTACCGATATATGAAGTTCGCTCGAGCTAAAAGTTAACATCCCAAATCTTTCATTGAAAATGGCTTCCTGCGACTTGGTTATTAATGCATTCTAGGGTGCTTTTCAAATTCTAAAAATGTATAATGATCTACGTGTCTACTACAATTTTTGAGAATTTTGTGCATTTTGTTGCACAAAGTACTGAAATATAATGCAATTTTAAAAACAAGCATAGTTTGGAAATCACAGCTGACGAGGATGGTGCACTCTGGTTATCAACGACTAATATAATGTAACACAATGTGAAATAAGATGAACAAAATATTCCTTGGGATTTGTGTTAATGACCACAGACCGTACGAAATATGACCAATAAACCATAAGCGGACTAAATGATTTTTAATCGAATATAATATTTATGGACACTCAACGGTATTTATTACAAGGCTTTTGGTTACAATGACTTTGTGTGAATTTACCATTTTGCATTCTAATGCTACTTTTAATATTCAAATAAATCCTAAATGCATAATTTCCAATCATTAATTTAAAAATGATTGTATGTACGTAATCAGTTATTTTAATTGAAATGTTCGATATATCTAACATCAATTAGGGTGTATTTTGGATTTGCTATTTGCACCTAACTTAGGCTATTTATGCCTATTTAGGCTATTTGCACCCAAATTACGCTATTTCAGGCTATTTATGGCAATTTTCAATGAAAGATTTTGGCTGCTTGATTTTTAACTTGAGCGAACTTTTTGAGGCCGAAACACTAAGGAGAACTTTGAGCTTTTTTTTTCAGAATACTTTTTGATGAGATCAATCTGTCCCGTTTACAGTTAGTCCAAAATTTCTGTTCATAGATAACAATGCCTGCCCACATAAGGCAGTTGAAGTTTCCTTCAAACTAGCAGGAGACAATATTGAGCGTATGACATGCTTTGCTTATTATCCGGACGTAATTCTTAAAGTGAACGCTTCGAATAAACTCAAATAGACGAATTTCTCAAATCAGAACACGAACCGTGCAGGAACTGAAAATTGCCCTGTGGAACAACTGAGACAAAATTTTCCAAGCTCTTCACAAATTTTTAGTGAACAGCAAGCACAAACGATGCAAAATATGCATCCGTGTCTGAAGACATCGTACCCAATACTCAAAGACTCATGTGTTCATTTTTCGGTCAGAACCAGCCTTTTTCGTAACTGTTGAAAAATGCTGCAAGAAGAATATTTTGTTCTTTGGCGCATCTTATTTTTCCAAGTGATGTCTTATTTTGCATAATAAAATATATATAAGGACCTCTATTAATTATGTACCAAGTTTCATTTTTTAGACGATGTCTATCATTAGTTATGACTGAAAATGTCTCTGTTCCTTATTAGTTTCCAAGCAGTGTAGTTTCACAACAATTACTAGTTCAGATAACTTTTAGACCAGAAAAAAATAAATATAAAAATGTAAATAAATATGTTTTAACATCTTTTTAGTCACCTTTTAAGCATGTTTTAATGTATATTTTATCGATTTTAACTACAAGGTAAATATTTCATTCCACTTCAAATTCGTTTTTTCGAATTTTTCTGTTAAGATAAATGTTTAATTTACGTAAGAATAAATGTGATAAAAAGCTTCATTTTTATGACATTAACACATTTAATATTTTTCCACTGAAATAGATTAAAAAAAGGGTAAAACCTTCAAAACATTAACAAAAAAATTGTAGCTAGCTTTTCAAAAATTGGGCATTACTAGCCGCTCGTAAACTTGGGAAACGCTGTAGCAGGGCTGTAAACGTGGAACTCGCGGGTGCCATGACGACTTTTGAAGGTTTTCTTCGTGCACCTTCGAATTTTTTCCCGTTTAGATTTTTTTTAAACAAAAATACATTTTAAAATAGTTGCTTTAAACTCAATATTCTCATAATTTTATACTGTTATAGGTATTAAGGTTTAAGATTCCTTCTCCTGAAAAAGTGAGATTCCACTCGAGAAAAATGAAATGCTAAATTTACTATTGTTTATGTTTTTCTTCAACTTTTTGCATGATTTATTTCTACGTATGTGTACTACTGTTGGACGTATGTATATCGTGCAGACGTGTATCGCTACCACTGCAAACCGAGATATTGTTGCTTGTTTGTACTCATGTGAATACCGCCCTTCTTTGATTTGCAATATCTGATGTGCGCCACTGTTTATTGAAAGGTTGAACAAGCCTGCTCTAGAACAAGATTACGCAAACTATAGTAGGCTAGCCTTCAGATACTGGTATGTGAACAAACCTGATATTCTGAATACAATAGTCAAGAGTTTACAGGATCCCTATACATCTTCCTCAAAAAATGAAAAAACAACGCTTCGGGAAAAAATCCCTTTACTGTAAACATTTAAATAGCGAAACAATATCCTCCATTATAATCTAGTACAATTTTATGGGTGAGAATGTAATAGTAAAAGAACATTCTGAATTGATAAGAGAAAAATGAGTAATGTGAATATATATTAGATTTCAAATGCTATTTTGCCGAACATTTAACAATCTCTGATTTTTTTCTCACTTCACGATACTATGGCATCGTCAATAAAGAAACATTTTGGCTTCCTGCAATGTTTGATAACAGTTTGAAAAGATTTGCTTGGGTGAATTGAACAGCCATTGATTTCTTTTCGAAAGCCAAAATATTTGAAAAAACGAGAATGCGTTTTGAGAATGAGTTTAAAAACATATTATACTAAAATTAGTTGAATTAAATATAGTTACAATTAATTTTTTAACTGAGCAATAGGAAGCTATATTTTGTTCAGCACTCTTCCCATTAATATAAATTAGTTTGTAGAACCTATAAACACATGCAAATAACTTAATTTGATATAAAATCTTCGCACAGTCGTTTTATATTATTTTACATAATCATACTTCAAATCCATATAGTAATGCCAACAGATCATTTAAGTACAATTTTAATAATATAATAAATTAGTTTTAAATATTAGCATTGGGGTACCGTACTGGGTAAATGCCTTTTGGGTCCGCTAGGATACTTTATATGCATATTAAAATATCAAGACTATTTTAGAGTTAAGGCCCCTTCAAGAGATGGAACCCAGAGAACGTGCGCCGAGTATCATAGTGCAGACCTGCCAAGTCTCCGGCTTTTTGGACACCAGTAATTTAGTACAGAAAATGTTTTATTTAATCTGAGCATTTTGCGATTTAAAATAACAACATTTTCTCTAAAAAATTACTGGTGTACAAAAATCCGGAGACTTAGCAACTATGATAGTGTAAATCACTTCCTGTTAACATTGCCTTCGTTATCTAGTGGTACAGCAAAGTTTAATTTTGATTATTCGAATGGCTATCTAAAAGTACGGGAACCCCTGCACTTAAGTTTTTTTAGATCATATTTGTAATGTAATAACAGAACTAATTTAAGTTTACTTACTACAGTTCTGTTCGTCTTCTTCACCTTCACAATCTATGTGACCATCGCATACTTCGTAGTCGTATATACAAGAACCATCCTTGCACCGATACATATCTGTCTGACATTTCGTATGCAAATCTATTTTTTAAAAAAGTTAGGCAATTTTAATTTATAACTAGATGAAACCCGTCAAAACTTGACGGAAAAAAATTACTATAACAAAATCAGTAAAATAAGCTTCTTTATTACATAAGAAGTATGAAACAGTATTTCAAAAATTTTATTTTAAAAGTTCCCCCCACCCCCAGTGAAATAAGTACTATTTCCGATGCAAACTCCAAACAAACAATTCGTAAACAACTATGTAATGCAAATCAGTTTGACATTACTGCCATATTCCCCACGGCAAGAAAGAAAATTTCATAGACCTATGAAGTATCATACAAATAGTATATCCCTACTTTCATCTCATATTCAGTAAAAAGAAGAAAATAATAAATAAAGACACCACACACTTTGATAATGGAACTGAATGATCTATTATGCGCATGTGTATTGAATCTGCCCAAAGGCACCGTCGAAATTCGACGTTAAAAAAAGTTTTAAAATGTTTAAATTTAAAGTTTTAAAAAATCTTCTTTAATCATTGTTCGTTTAAAATCCATATTTTCTAAAACGCATCCATTGTTTTAAGTTAATCAGTTTTTATGTAAAGACGAAGAATTTTTTTTTACAATAATAAATCAATCTACAGATGAGGGAGATTTTTAATATTTTCAAGTGTAATTTATTTGTATGGTTTCTTCGGTTCCTTTACATAATCAGGAAGATTATTTTTTTCCATCACAGTCGAGGATCTTTTCCCTCTTATACAGTTAAATATCCAATGAATATTAAAAAAAATAAATAAAATGCAGTTCCTAGCATATTCTGATGAAACATATACATCAACATAGTTCAACATAGTTCAACATATCAATTTTATGTTAATCATAAACAAAAATAGTTTTTTTTTTTTTTTTTTTTTTTTTTGACAGATTTTAGTTTAACTCCAAAATGGTCTATCGTATGTAGAATCTGATCTTATGATTTATCAGTTTTTATTATTATTTTTTTTCACTTTTCATGATGGTTAGGGAAATCTATTTTCAATTGTGGAAACTTCCCCAGGGGCTATTTTACATTATTAAAGCAAACTGATGGTCATTGTTGAGATAGAAGTGAAAAATACTTCATGCTTGAAAATTATTTAAAAAGTCGTTAAATTAAGCGGCAGTATTCAAATAAATTTCAATCGAAAGCTAATTTTTTTTTCTAATTGATGATGTAAGAATTGAAATTGTAAAATGTAGCAAAACGTAGTAAAAAAATTGAAATTTCTAGTATTTAGAAGTGATGTAAGCGCGATGAAAGCTAAAGCGATAGCGCCGTTTGTTGTCACAACCGTTATACAATTCTAAAAATTGCCACTGTGTTTTGGCTGGCGTCCAAAAGTTGACTGCCATCTCTTGACATCGGAAGAGAAATTCACAGTGAAAGAAATAGGACTTTCCCGCTAATAAGGAACTGTTAAATGAACTTATAACAAACCTACCAAAATAATTCCTATAAAATATTAGCCTTACATTGTTTATTCTAGCTAAAAGTACAACCATCATTTAATTTTTTTTAACCATAACTCTAATTTTAATAATTTTAATTTTCCTGAAATCCTTTACTGTTGGGAATTTTTTTTATTAAAAAATGAAATCTTCTAACCAATAATTTAAAAAAAAGTAATTGGTAGCATGTAATCAAGGTATGCAATCAAGATGAAGCACCCAATAAAAGCTCCAGTTCCATTCTTTAAAATTAAAAATTGAAAAATCAGTTAAAATTACGTCATGTGGACACAATCATATAAATTTTCCTTTTTAGTTTTATCAATGTTAAAATGCAAGCTAAGCAGAACGTCATTTTCACCAGCGCAAACTTTTCACACGTACTTTGTATACGTTACTTTTATGCTTAAACACCATGTATACAAATAAAAATATATTTTGTATTTAATTGAAATGAAAAAATGGCATCAACAATGTTATAATGCATAATGATAAAATAAACCGAATGGACAATATTCCCGTGACGTGACAATAAATATGAATTTTTATTCGCTTATAAAACATGCAGATAAATATTTTTACCGAAATTTAACTAGCAACCATAGAGTTTCTCGTTACTCTGTGCCTCGCAACAGTGGGCGTTAGCCGATTGCCGAATTTATGACGTCATACGCAGAAGTAAAAGATTACTTTAAAATTATGGCTAATTAATTAAATTTTCGAACGAACAAATGTACGATAACAAATCTGTGTTCAAATATCTTTCATTTAAAAAAAGAATGATGTAATTTGATCTAATAGTTTGTTCTCACGGATTCTCGAAAGAAAACGCTTACCGTTTTAAATATATAGATATTTGGTATGATTATAAGACAAAAAATTATATTTTACCTAGTTCTTTAGGTTATTAATGTGAACCTAATCGAAATTACTTTCATACATTGTTACAAAACTGTGCTAAGTATTATAAGGCTAAACAATCTACGGTACAAGAAAACAAGTTCAATTCCCAGCTTTTGAAGCTTTTGAAATTTTTTAAGTATAGCGCTAGAATTTTACAGAATTCTGTACTATATCTGAATTATATTCTCGCATAATTTAAACATTTGGCAAGCTTTGCACAAATATGTATTCTGTATATATCCGAGTTAATTAAGTTAGATGATAGTAAGTCATTAGTTTCATAGCTTATTTGCAAAGTTCCGTTATATTCAAAATCAGCAATTTCTATTAAAAATGGTCTGTAGTAATTATAGATCCTACGCATCAAATAAAATTATACGTATAATACTTTGGTGGCAAAAATTAAGATTAATTAATGTTGCTTTACGACAAAACGACCCAGAAATGCATTGAAAGTAAGAATTGTTTACTTACGAAGACAATTCTTTTCGTCTGAACTGTCACTGCAATCTGCTCGTCCATCACATTTTAACTTTTCATCTATACATGATCCATCAGATTTGCACTTAAATTCCTGAGTCGTGCACGTTTTACCTGAAAGAAGAAACAACACAGATTTAAATTCAGAATGCATTATTATTCATAATATGCTTTAAAAAGGTAGTAGTCTTTCACTAAATATTAAACGACTAGGGGATCCGACCCGGGCTTCCCGGGTTACACAATATACATGAAAGACATTCTTTTAATTGAAAACTAACAGATTTTTTACATTTAATATATATGTATAAATTGCCCTACCAAAAATCCTTTTTATATGAAATTAAATAAAAATCATGCACTTATGATATCATAATTTGCTAATATAATTTGTGACTCGTGCTATAGCCAGTCTGAACACATTGACGTTATCATTATCTTTTTACGTGTGAAGGTTTCGGTATGGTACTCATGGTACTCCATTGTGAAATTTGATCATTTTTGAAAAATGGCATAATCATTCGATTTGAAATTTTTATCAAGAAAAATACAATTTTTTACCTTTCTAACGCAGTTTGTCTAACAATTTTTTGACAAATTCTTTTCAAACTATTAATTTTCTCTGTAACTTTTTCATTTTCCGAATTAACCTGTGGAAACGATTAGCAAAAATCCCAGTCGTCAGCAACACATAGCTTTTTATTAAAGAGGGTGGTGAAATGTAACGAAATCTCGTTAACTAATATCTACATTACATTTCCGTTTTTTATCACAGATACCATTATAAATCACTAATTCCGAGAGCTTAAGATTTGTATATGCTTTCACCAATGATGTGGTTACTTTGCATAGTTTTTATAAAGCTGCGAAAATAAATCTTTAATGTTTACACTTATCCGATACAGGAAATCATCTTTAATACTGGTGAAAATACTTCTGAATTTCTACATTTTGAATTTGACTTACATTTATTAAATGTTCAATAAAAATTTAGGGATAACCAATCATTTAATGGGACCGAACACTTTGAGGCGAAAAATTAATATAGGTTTTACTATTTCTTGCTTTATGTTCAGACATGTCAAATATATTCTGGCAAAATTACTTAAAGATCCGATTACTATAAATATGAAAAGAGGCGTCTTACTGTATCCATTTCTCTTTAAATGACAACCTTTAACTCATATTTAATACTTTGGAAATTTTTTCCATAGAAAATTTCACACGCCTTGCATTTATAGCAATTAAATTTTAATTGCTTAATAGGCGTATAGCCAACATAGTGAAAAAGTACGCAAGCCGGGACTCGAACCCTTGTCATCAGTATAGCGCATTGATGTTCTACCAACTGAACCACTTGAGAACGATACTCAGCCTGGAACTTTCTCACTATAACATGTTGGAAAAGCTATAAACGCAACACAAGATGGAATATTTTCCGTGAGCCACCAACCCTGGGACAAACACGAAATCAAAGAAAATCCAGTATCGACTGGAAACATTTTAATTTCGAGTTTTCCAGCATTCTATGGAAAATTTTCCAAAGTATTAAATATGAATTTATTCAGTTGTCGATGCTGGATTTTCTTTGATTTCGTGTTTGCCTCAGGGTTGGCGGCTCACGGAAAATATTCCATCTTGTGCTGCGTTTGTAGCAATTCCAACATGTTATAGTGAGAAAGTTCCAGGCTGAGTATCGTTCCCAAGTGGTTCAGTTGGTAGAACATCAATGCTCTATACTGATGACCCGCGTTCGAGTCCCGACTTAGGTACTTTTTCACTATTTTGGCTATATGCCTATTAAGCAATTAAAATTTGATTACTACAGTTTTTAAATTCATTTTTCTCAATCTCCTTCAATATATCAGTATGATCAAAATACTGAAACTACAACATATCCAGGACGATCCAGGAGGTGCATTTCATAAAGTTAGGGATCGGATTTTTACAGTATTTTTACATATTTCATGATATTTTTTCTTAAAATAATTAACTTTTTGGGTTCTGTACTTAAAAAGTAAAAACGTAATCATTATAAGATCACTTGTGTTTCTGACTGTCTGTCACAGCCGTTTTTCTGAAAAACTATAGAACGTGGAAAGTTCAAACTTGCCAGAGTTATAAAAGCTAATGACCCGAATATTTATAGATTATTAGCCATTCACAAATATGTTCAGGAAACATTTAGGAGGAGCTAATTATGTTACTTGGAAAAAACTATTTTGTATATCGTGCGGGGTATCGTAACACCGAACTCAAAATATATTTGTTTTAATTTTAGATATTATATTTGCAGAGATATCGTCGAAAATGTACTGCAAAAATATGTTCCCATAACCCAATCCCCCCCCCCCATTTCCGAATCTAATAAAACTAGAATTATGAAAAAATTACGGGTAGTAGGAAGTTATTTAATCCTTCCAGGGAAACTGTAGCGGTTATCCTACGTCACATAGTTGTCAATAAATTCGCATATTTTTCCATTAAACTCAAACTTTACTTTGCGGGTGCACAGCGGGGGAGCCGAGAGGAGCTAGTGGTACCTATCGATGCGGAATCATCCAAGGATAATAGATAATTATTTTCTAAACAATTGACCAGTAATTAACCTATATATTAATCAAAAACCTATCTAGAGAAACGCGGTATGGACTAAGGCGTCATTGCAACTTTGCGACATCCTTTCGAAGTTCACTTGGCACAATGCCAAGTTTAAACTTTTTACAAAGTCGTTGTCTTAGGTAAGAGGAATCATAGTGATAAAGACCGAACCCCGAGTTACATAGGGTGACGCATGGGTAACCCATAGCGTTCAGAGACCGATATCACGTGACTTTTTGCGGTTTACCCGTAGCGTTCTGAGCCAGAAATTACCCAGACTTCGGGTAACCCACATTACCTGGAGAATTTTGTTGGGTAAAGTGATCACGTGGTTGGTAAATCTGATTTGTTTGTTTGCATTATAGCTAACTGCAACTGTTAACTGTTGTTCTTTATGACTCCTACTGTACATTTGAGTCCTGACAATTTGATTGGTCTACCTTTAACAGGACTGTGATATAATTGGCCATCGTCGGATAGGGTGGTTCCTGCAATGTTCGTACAATCAAAATCTAACGGTAGATTGGTTGACGGAAGTGTTTTATTGTAAACATGCCCATAACTTTACCCAAACGCGTTCAAAGCCGTTTTAACCCAACTTTACCCTGAGAAAATACGATGACGTTATTCCCCAGTTATACGAGTAACCCGCGTTTCGGTCTCTGAACGCGCTCAAATAGTCGACGTTTTTCATTGAAATTTAATTCAATTATTAAAGGCAATTATTGAAAAAGAATCAAGAATAATTCCGAGATTTTTTTTTCAAAATTTTATTATTCTTTTAGCAACGTTTTTTGTAATATTGAAGTTAGTAATTAATAAATTTATTGTACGGAGCCATTCGTAAGCGAGTAAAACTCGCACTTGACCGATTGTAGAAAATCTCATCTCTTCCGTTATAGATCACTTGTAAGAAAAACATGAATAAACAACGTTTCAAAAAATTCAAAATTGTAGGAGAAGTGATAAGCAGGGGTGTAAAATTGTAATTATTTTTAAACATTAAAAAGTTATTAAATTTTTATCATAGGAATTATATTTTCTTGATTAAATCATTTTCCTTGATAAGACCATTTAATATGTCAAAAGAGCAAAAATATCTGATAAAATTGTTCAAAGAATTGATTAAAAAATTGTCAGAATTTAACAAAAACTTAGAGCAATAAATCTAAAAAAATAATAATACGTTTGAGGAACTACAGAAAATATACAAATTGTCATATCTTTTTGCTCAAAAATGTCCGAATCATCGATTTTGTCCCGACACTTTCAATTTTAAGTTTAAATAGGGACGTGATATATAATGTCATTGGTGTAGCTACATTTTCAGTGCCTTGAAACAAATAAAATTGTTGCACCCTCTTGTAATTGAAAAAGGATCTGCCAAAATTCGTTTTGAGCTTTAAAATTCAATATTCTCATTTTGATTTAAAACGTTGCTTTTATTTGAAAGTCAGAGCATCTTAACAACGAGATATTCAATGTAATAAATGTAATTATAATAATTAAATGAAATATAAGTACCTACTAATTTTTAATAGGTGCGGGATTACTGTTTTAAATGCGCCCGTGAGCCTGGTGCAACCTGCCACCCTCAATCTCTGTTGTTCCTTTCAATGCCCTCAACGCAATATATAATGCTCAGAAACACAAAATTGTCAAGTGGTTTTCAATTTTGACTTGTAGCATTGACATTGTTTCACTTGAATGATAGACTTTTTTTCAGATTTTATTTCCAGAAAATACAGAAAATTCATAAAATTTAAAGTAATATAACTCGGTAAGATTTGATTATACAAAAATGAAATTTTTATTTTTGTTTCGAAATATAATTTAATGAACTGTATAAAAATTGAATATTAGTTTCCTTTAGAAAAAATAACTATTTTTATATAAATGAGTTTGAATAGTATAAAGACAAATGTTACGCATTTTTGCTATTGAAACTGTATTTCTAAAGATAAGGATTTGGGAAATTAACCATTAGACAACAATAAGAGTTTACACTCTTATATCCCATTCTTCAAGATTGTAGTTTTGCATTTTATAATTCGGAAGTTCTTTCATCACTGATGTATAATATCGGCGGGAAAACTGAAAATACGGAAAAATATCTATAATACTTTGCTTTCAGAAAAATAGAATAATATCTTATAATAATAATAATAATATAAGATATTATAATCAATAACAAATTTACTTTATCTTGTTAGCTACAGTTACATAGTAGAAGACACCTGAGAGGCAACCATTGTTTTCATCCCGATAAAAGAGTCAAATTCTGCAATAAACAATATGAAAATTCCAACAATTCAGAAGACTAACATTTCATTGTAAATATACAGGGTGATTACAAATGAATATCCCAACTTTGAAAGGCTATTAAAAGAAAACAAAAAAAGTGCAACATTGTTGTTAATCAGAAATCAAAACTCGCAGTTGAAAGTTTAAATTTAACACAGTTATAAGTGTTCAATGTGAGCCCCTCTAGAAACACGGACGATATCGAGGCGGTACGATAGTATTCATCACCTACACTCCATGTGATTTTTTGGTGGGGCTTCATCAAAAATCAGGTGTTTGTTCCACCGCTACCAACCGACGTTGAACTTAGGACATGCATATCTGCAGCCATTCAAAGAGTCACACCAGACATGCTAAAAAGAGAGGGTTTATGTATTTTGTATGTTGTATATTTTTCATTGTGCTGTGTCATTCGTCTTAATGATGTATTTTTATGATAAAGGTTTTTATCTCTAATGAAACCGAAACATGTCAAGTGGTTTATTTGCTTATATATGTATTTTGTGTGACACCTTACTTAAGTAAAATAAAGTTTTTGTGAGTTTATATTTTTATGAAAAGGTGATGTTCTCTTTTAAATTTCAGAATTTAAAAAAAAACATTTTTAGCATTATTTAAATTATAACTATTAAAAATTATTTTCAATATAGTCAAATAATTATAACTATTAAAAATTATTAACTAATAACTATTAACTATTAGAAATAATAATATATTAAAATATTTTTAATATTTTTAATTTAAACATGTCAAGTGGTTTATTTGTTTATATATGTATTTTGTGTGACACCTTACTTAACTAAAATAAAGTTTTTATGAATTTATATTTTTATGGAAAGGTGATGTTCTCTTTTAAATTTCAGGATTTAAAAAAAAAAAAACATTTTTAGCACTATTTAAATTATAACTATTAAAAATTATTTTCAATATAGTCAAATAATTATAACTATTAAAAATTATTAACTATTAAGTATTAACTATTAAAAATAATAATATATTAAAATATTTTTAATATTTTTAATTTAAACATGTCAAGTGGTTTATTTGTTTATATGTGTATTTTGTGTGACACCTTACTTAAGTAAAATAAAGTTTTTATGAGTTTATATTTTTATGAAATGGTGATGTTCTCTTTTAAATTTCAAGATTTAAAAAAAAAAACATTTTTAGCACTATTATTTTTTTTTTTACTTTCATTTAAAAAGTGTCCAATACTCGTATCGTTACCTTAATTTCTTTCGAGTATAAAATATGCTGTAACTGGAACATACAAAGTAAAATATCATAGGAATATGCTTATTGTAACAATTCTGATACATACATCTGTTGTGGGTTTGGGGTTCTTTCTTTAAATATAACTTACTTAAACTTAAAAAGCTCATTTATTACTCAATCTTCACTTGACAATTAAATATTAAAAAAATAATAAGTATACCCTGATTAGCTCCAATGAAATCTGTTGCCATGGAAAAGGGAGCAAATTATATTAAACTAATCAAAATAACCAAATTTAAAACAAACCCGAATAAATTAAGACAACATGATACTTTTGAATTCATAATTTTAAAATAATTCTAAATGTAGAAAGGGCAACAGATTTCTAAATCAAGTAGTATACTGAAATACGAAAGAACACCCAACTCCACTCCAACCCGATCAAGCTCAAAACTCCACACACATTAGATTAATAAAGATGTAATCATCATTCAATTTGGAAAAATGAAGACAACCTGAAATTCCTCCAATGTGAGGACCAAAAGGAGAAAGAGTTAAATCCGTTAATAGAATAGGGATATGATGATATACAGAAATTTTAGAACAAAATATGGAGATTCTGAACAAGATCAGATTGGTTAACCAAAATCGTATAGTGGCTTATAAACAAGGAATACAATCCTTTCCTTTTTTTTTTTTTTTTTTTTTTTTTTTTACTTTTTAAAATAAAACATTTTAGGTGTTTATTTTAGAAAACAATATCTCTGAGAGAGGAAGGTTAAAGCTTAATTTAAACAATTATGAAATTAGAATTAATATTACAGTTTCACTTATTAATCTATCCATCCTTAAATCAAGATCAAAAATACGATTGTATAACATTGAGTGAACTTCAATTAATGTTCATTAAAACAGTCAGTTATGAATTTAAACTTAAGAAATTTTAAAGTCCTAATTTAATAAAGTTGGATTTTATCTTTTTTAACACTCACAGAAAGGTTAAGCCTTTCTTATAAGTCTACTGTGAATATAAAAAAATTAATTATTTAGAGATTTATACAAAGAAAAACATATCATCTTTAAGAACAAACAAATCTTTTATTCAAACACTTAAAGTTATACCAACGGAGTTACTTCAAATTATTATAAAAACACAATCTAAACGTTGATCTGTAATATGGGGATTAATTACTTAAATATATTTTAAACCAAACAACACATTTCTAAAATTATCACACTATCATGCTTTTAAGGTTGATCAACTTTGCTGAATTCACTTATTATTTTAATTGCAACTAGGCACAGAGAATCTTAAAAATATAACATTACATTAAAGCTTAACAGTTTAAAGTTTAACAGTCCATCAATTGTAAAAACATTATATAATAGTGTTTTAAAATACACTCTTATCATTCTTAATCTCTCCAAATAGCCATAGATAATTTAAAGTGGGAGAACATACATTTATGAGGAAATAAAAAACTACTTACAAAGTTAGCAGGTTTAATCGAATCATCAGTGGGCAGACTCTATTTCCCTTCCCTCTTGAGAAGAAACAAAACTGTGGACGGGCACCATCTGATGTAATTACACCTCAGGGGGATGGTTTCCTAAATCACCAGAGCATCAGTCAAACTTCACTCTTTCTCAGCATTTCTTGTAACATCCGCGAGCATTTGAGTTGAGTCTTTTGCTTGCCAACTTTGCGATTCAACCGAACACCTCATATATCTCCCGACGACGGAGGTTTCTCGGACTACCCATATCTTCACAAATCCGGCTCCAACACACACAGCGATCAGTCTTCCTTATTATAAACAAGACAATATTAACGTCTCATAGATAGTTGAGATCTCTCTGGACTGCACAAGAAAAAAAAAAAACTTAATCTCTACGCATCTGGAACCATTGACGCTCTTTCACTGACTATCATCTTCATTTCTTTGACCAGCAGCTTTTCGCTCATTATCACAAGTACCGCTACGCAACGTCCACTAATTTTTCGAACCAAACGACAGGCATATCAGCCAAGCAGCAAGTGTCGTAAACATTCATTCTCCCGCGCTGCTTGAAAAACGGGACCGATCCACTCTGCCAGGGGTACGGGAATGGAAACAAAAGGAAAAATGGACTCTTCCTGAAGACTACAGCTTGCCGCTCCACTCTGCCGGCCGCTTCATGGGGGAAGGCAGCCATGCTTCACCCCCATGGCGTGTGCTGAAGGGGGTCCTGTGAGCCTCTGTTTACATGGGCGCCAGCTATCCGCCTGATAGCAGAGCCAATTGAAGTCTGTCGTAAACTTACAAAGCCTAATTGCGTGTATAGTACACTCATAAGATAACGTAATTCTTATACAGGGCGGACGGTCTTTCTTTTAACCAAAACCAGACTAGGTGACTACAAACACATGATTCAAGGGTATGGGAGAAAACGTACACGACTGCCCAATACAATATGTGTGGTCTTTTACTGAGAAACCTCCCTCCCTGCTATATATCTTTCGTATTTGAAAACAGGAAGCAAAGCTAGACTATAAACGTTGAATTTACTTTGCAAAAAGAAAAAGAAAGAAGAAAAAATAAAAACTGATTTTATTATTATTATTACAATTACTTTTATTTATATATTTATTTAAAACAGAAACAAAAAGAAAACTTCTAAATAAATGTTGAGAGAGTGATTTAAGGTAATTAATGTAGATTAAAAAAAAAATTGGTTGAAACCAACCGTAACACATCATATCTGATCTCTATAATAAAACCGTAAGTCATGTGATTGTCATCAACAGTTCCGGAATGTCCGTTTCACTTTTTCATATGCCAGGCGGCCATTTTTATTAAAAATTATTTTTTCGAATAAAACTTCATAAATGTGACATTTTTAGAAAGATCGTTCAAAATAAATTAATATTTGAGAGATGACTTACGTTCAATTATGTATATATTCTCCAATAACTTCAGTTGAAATTAGCCTCGCAGTTCAAATTCTCTATCCATGAAAGTAAACAAAAAAAAAAAGATTCATTCGTCGTGAAGGTTTAAAATATTAAACCATTAAACCATGGAGATAATCGTTCGTAAAGTTAGTTTTCCATGAAAGATTTTTTGGAGCGCTGCCTGGTGTCAAAAAAATAATTCGTACCAGTGACACAATCAAAGTTTACCATAATTATGTGCTATACAACTCAACTTCATTCTTTATCTTTTCTTGATGTAAGCTGAATGTAAACAAATACAACTCATGTAATGATATTTAATGAATCAAATTTCGAAACAAATTGTCAGTTAATTTGGTATTTATGTATTATACGTGAAAGGAAGAGAGACCACCGAAAATGATTGTTAATCACCAATCATATTTACCATTATTAATGACCAATCGCTTTCAAAACAGTAATTTAATATACATTTACAAAATACATAACATCATTAAGTACTTTTGTGTTATTTGGGCGCAAATCTCGCCAATAGAATTTTTAAAATCGCCAATACCAGCTTTTATTTTTCGCGTGTGCAAATTAGAAACGATACTTTTATTTTGAAATCAAATGTTCTGATGGAACAGCTGTCGTAGACGCACCGGGGCACTATATTAACTATAGAATTGTAATATAGAGAGAAAAAACGGTTTGCTGCAATTAGAATTATAGGCGGTAATGTTGGTGTGGCATATTTACGTGATTATCAAAACAGTCTTCCAAAAGTTCAATGTTTCACCAAACCATACTCGAAAATTACGTGTTATAATATGCACTCCGATTATGTCACATTATTCAAGACGTTTTAAATGAGAATAATGATAGATTTTCTTCTTGATTCTCCCGTAATCAAGTCTACAGCCAAAGTTAGCGAGAAACAAACAAACAAACAAAAAAATATTGGCAACAATATGGTTCAGTGTAAATGGTGGATATCATTAAAGACTTTCACAAAATAGACTTCATTGCACCAAATCGTATTAACTAAAATACGCCATTTGGCAATGGATCCAATTACGGAAAACTACTTAATATGTTTAAGAATCTCCTCATTAGCAAGCATATTGCAACTGATAAGCAAACGGATATGAAGCATAAATGCTTAAGTTGGTTAAGCGGTTTTTGTCAAGAAAGATGAAATACATAACAACAAAAAATATGCAAAATGCTACCATGATCGAAAAAGTTTTTGATTTGTCTATTAGAATCTTCCGGTTTGGCGAAGGATTACGAAAAAAAAAATAAATTAGGAATAAAAGTAACGTGTTACAGTGCTTAACATACATTTAAGGGAGACCAAACTGGTCGCCAGTGGCGGCTAGTTAATAATAAAAATACAAGCAAATATTTTAAGAAATCTTTATTTCGCCGTTCGTAATTTTGCGCCTTTAGATTTCGTGCACCTGGAGAAGCTTGTGCCAACTGCTCCACGGTAGCTACGCACCTATATAAGGTCTATTAACTGTGAGAAAATCAAAGTTCCTTCTTACTTGGCGTTATCTGGTTATACATTTCTTTGTATGAATTAAATCAATAAACTTTAATTTAAAAAAGCGCTTACTCTAGGCAACATACGACATCCAGCAGCTAACCCTAAACCACTGGAAGGGTTCAGTAAAAATTTATCGTTTTCATCAATATTATTAAATGTTTATTTTTGCATAGGATATTTGAATTCGAAGGCTATTGTGATTAAATTGTACCTTTTAGATTTAAGTTACTTATTCAAAGTACACTGAATTTCCAAACTGCTAAGGATGGAGGTAAGATTTCCTTCATGTCCTTGCAAAATTCGGAAAGTTTTCATAAACTTTAAAAATGCCGTCGACAGAATGCCTATGATATACAGATAGCCTATGGAAAAAGAATTGCAAACTATTGAAATACAAACGAGAAATTTCTAGACGATACTACCATTTGTTTAATATTAGATTGTGAATGATCTATTTTCGCACAAACTAATATTAAATCAATAAGTAGTCTTAACATTAAGCACCATTCTAAAGCCATAGTGCCGTAAGATTAACTTACTGCAATTTTTCTCATCAGAGCTATCGCGGCAGTCTTCAGCACCATCGCAGACTCACGATATCAGAATACACTGTCCAGTATCACAGCGATAATAATCATTAGGATCGCAAACAGTTAAAATACAATTCAGCTCCTCAGAACCATCTGCACAGTCTGTCTCACCATCGCATCGCCATAGCAAATGTTGAATACACTCGCCATTCAAACAGGCTATTGAATCTCTGGAACAAGCAGCAGGAGGCGCTGCAACATAAATAACAGTTTATTTTTAGTAAATACCAGCATAGAAGTTGGGTAAGGGATAAATAAAAAAATTCCACGATTTTTCAATTGTTTTAATATACTTTAGGATCTATAGTTACTGCCTCTACTGGTTTTATTTGACAATTGTTTACCAGTGGTATTCAAGCAGTGTTGAATTCAGACACTTTTCTCCGGGAGGGATTTATGTGGCTCCGGGGGGGACATTATAGAGTTCCGGGGGGGAAATTACACTTTTTGACCATTGAAAGCATAAAATTTCAAATCTTCCGGGGGGGACATTTCAATGCTCCGGGGGGGACATTTCAATGCTCCGGGGGGGGACATTCCCCCCCGGGCCACCCCCTGGATTCAACACTGTATTCAAGATCAAAAATAAATTTCAATAACAGTGTACTCGCGATAATTCAAATTCTGTTAATTCGAATATTTGGTTAATTCGAACAAATAGGAAAGCCCCGAAAATCTTATAAGGAAATATTATAAAATTACATTTGTTTATTCGAACTCAATTTCTATGTCTTCGGATAATTCAAACTGATTTATATGTTCTTTCCTCTTTTTATTTTACTTTCTATCTCATACAGTTCTTTTCTCCTCTTGAATTTCAAGTACACAATAACCGGTTTCAATGGTCTAGTTTCTAAGAATCTATTTCTTTCATTGCTTCCAGTAAGTTGCATTGTTAGCAGATGTACGGAACTCGGATCCATTGTCTTAACTTTGCTTGGTGAATTTTGGAAAAGTATTGCAATCTGTCCATTATTAACCCCTTCGGCCCTGATTTTTTTTTTCAATTTTGGGAAAAAATTACTGTTATGCTAACAAAATTAAAAATAGCTATCGGAATAACAGAAGTTAGGGTTTAATTAAAGTTAATGAATGCGTTCTTTACCAAAACCTCACAAATGTAGTTATTTTGTGTGTTTTTCATATAGTCTAAGGAAGAAGATTTGAAGACGTTTGGAAAATCTCGCATTACAACTAAAATAAACAAGCATAAAAATTTAGTAATATTTTTTATCTTTTATCACAAATTACCAATTCGGAAAAGGATTCCCAAATTTTAATTTAAAGAGTGAAACGTATGTTTTAATTAAAAGAAATGCCAACGGCTTGCTAATAATTATGAAAATTATTATTATTATTATTAATACTAAATGCTAAACATAAGTGAAGCCATAATAGGAAATGTAGACATTCATACTATCACTATTAGGTGCTGGAATAAATAAAAATAATATTTAAGACAAAATAGTACTCAATAAAAGATATGTCTTATTAGTAGGACGTCAGGGCCGAAGGGGTTAACGTAGATTGAGCATGTGCGGGGCATTGGAGTTAAGAAAGTTTAAGTAGGAAGAACCAGTATAAGTGACTGGAGGAGAGACATTCCGTTCTTTCTTTTGTTCGGTGTTCAATCAGTTACCAGTATAAATTCGTGCTGCTAGTTTCTCTGCTAGGTATGGCCATGAGATCGAAATATAAATCTCTCACTCTTGAAATTAAAGTCGAGATACTGAAAAAAGTGGAAGATGACCAATCAAAAAGTTACATTGCGAATGAATATGGCATTAAAAAGAGTACACCTTCGACTTATCTGAATAATGAAAATACAATTATTCAATCTTGGGAGGAAGTAAAAGGAAGAAGATGGATGAGAACCTCCACGCACGAGGACTCAGAGGAAACATTATTGTTGTGGCTGAAAGATGCACGATCAAGAAATTTGTCTGTAAGTGGCCCCATATTGAGTGCCAAAGCAAGTGAACTAGCCAGTGATTTTAACATAGAAGACTTTAAATGCAGCGACGGATGGCTATCCCTTTTCAAAGTCCGAAATGAGTTAGCCTTAAAATCTGCATGGTATGTGGCGAAAGTACCAATGTAAATCCAGAAATTCGCAGTAAATATAGCAAAAAGTTACCGGAAAAACTTTCTCATTACTCGCCAAGCGATATATCCAATGCAGATTTGACAGGCATATTTTATAAGCTTTTGCCAAATAAGATGACTTTTAAAAATGAGATGTGTACGGGCGGTAAATACAGTAAAGAGAGAATTACTGCAGTGGTCGGGGCCAATATAGATGGGTGTTAAAAACTAAAACTACTTATTATTGGCAAATTTCGAAATCTAAAGAGTTTTAACGGAATTAAGACATTACCTGTGGAATACGTGTCAAATCCTATAGTATAGATGCCATGAGAAATATGATGAATTGGCTGAAAGGAATGGATAAAATGAGCTCGCGCCGCCCGACGCCCACGGGGGTCACCGGCTCGCATTCGACCATCCCTCCCAAGTCACTAAAGGACTTATACCGCGCCAGCAGCTTTGCCTCGCCACGGCGCTGCGATCGGCCTGGGGCCGTTCCCCACTGCGGACCCTCAAGCCAATTTACCAGGGTCGACGACATAGGTCGCTACGACAGTGACCCCACTCTGAAGAAACTTCCACATGGGACAGACACCTGATGAACCGCCGAGGGACACCCAGCGACTTCGTTCGCGAAACCCCATAGGGGGAAACGATCCCTAAGACATATGCTGAGCTACCACGACGGCTCTTGCTTTTTCACGGCTTCCGATCATTGACTGGCTGTCTGTCTGTCACCCGCCTTGAGAATCCGCTTTTGGCATATGATCGGGACAAGCCCCAAGCTCAAGGCAGGAAGGTCTCTACCGTCCAAACGACACCACCGTCAACGGATTAACCAAAATTTCTTACATCATCAATCATAAGTGGCAGCCCTATTTATCAGGGCGTGCCATGGGAACACATTTACAAATTGAAAAGTGAATGATAGTAAATTATACAAACTCTAATTCACAAATGGCAGCCCTATTTATTCAGGGCGTGCCTGATTTTATACAATGTTTGAATATTATAGATTATATACACAATATTTAAAGCTACAGTTTTTTACAGGCAAGTAGATTAAAAAAAAAAAGAAAAAGACAAAAGAAAAAAAAATGTTTACACAATAATTATATAAGTTACATGTTTTACAGATTTCAATATTTACACATTATACATAATAGCTCTTGGCAAGATGATAACAGTAATTTTCCAAGTTTAACAACATTTTCCATTCTTTAAAAGACAACCCTAAGAAATGTCTGCCCTCATGATTAACCATGCAAGAAGTAGATGAATGAATATATGAATTGTAGAGTAATAATTATGTATTTACAGGTAGTACACTTGATATATTTACATTTTACTAGATAATCAATTATATTGATTATTTTAACTATTTAATTGTTAGCAAGATTTTCTGAACATTTATACACTTAATTATAATGAGTAATGCAATGAATAATACACTCGAATAATATACAAATATACACGATGAATAAAACAATGAAAAAATTATATTTGAATAATAAACACTTATATAAGGTAAAGCTAGGACAGTCTACGCACAATTCAAAAGAATAGCAATAAAAAATCTAAATATTAATTTTTTGCTAAACTATTCATGAATAACTTTTACTTCATTTGTTTTTTATGCATTTCCATTGCTATTTTGTTGTTATGTTGCAATTTAATAGAACAATTGTAATAAAACCAAGAAAGTTATTTTGCGCAATCTCTGCTTATAGGGTTGGTGTGATTGCGCACATGGGTAGGAGAGAATGTTACTTATAATAACTACAATTAAATTGTAAACAGTAATAATTACACTTAAATGACATTGCTGTAAGGTTTTTGTTAACAAATTATATTGTATTAGGAGTGAATATTTCAACCTAATGCTTAAAAAATCAGAAAAAGGAAATAATTTTAAAAACGATTAAAAAATTTTAATTAAAGGAAAAAAAAATTAAAGAATCAGAAAAAGCAAGACCAGATAAGATTTAAAAATAAAATAATGTTACTTAATAACACGTTTAACTTAAAATTAGTCCATTTTCATTTTTCATTTTTTAATGCAAATTTACCAATAAGCTGCGTAATCTCTCCTACCATAGAAACGAATGGAAACACTGCGCCATCTCTCCCAAGTAGCAAATGCGCAAACTTTCCAATTTCGGTAGGAGAGATTGCGCGGCCTTTTATTTAAACATGACCTCTTCTAAAACGAACCGTTGATGTTCACATTGTTTGTCTAGATTAGTAGTTTATGAGAAATCGTTTAAGTTAAAAATATTTTGTACTATTGACATTGTATAGAAATTCTGATGAAGAGCTATGAAAATTCAAGCACTTACTTTGTGAAAACAAAACAAAATAGCAATACTTTATCTTAAACGCTCAAAGCAATCAACGTGCACTTTCAAGTAGACACTCCACTACTGTTGTTGTACAACTACCTGGAGTCGCTGCACGCTCACTCTACTCCTTCCCCCCAAACCTCTATGTGCGCAATCTCTCCGACTGCGTCATCTCTCCTGGCTTTACCTTACAATGAATAAAACTAGAGTAATATACTTGATGAATAAACACTTATAAACAGAAAATATAGTTGAAGATACATAATACCAACATGCATAGAAGGGCAAGCAACTAGTCTCATCGGCCGTGAGGTTCACATATCATATCACTACAAAATGAATGGCCAACCCGGGACCTCGAAGAAATCTGGTCCCAAAGCGCATAGACACGCCTGGCTGGGTTGTCACTCGCCAAGGTATTGCCCGCGAGGCATTTATTACCCCCCCGGGCAAGCCCAGTTTGATGCCCAACGACCACCTTGAAAGATCATGCTCATAATATATGCACTACAAAAAACGGAAGGATCCTAAAGAAACCACTATCGGACTCTAGAGGACGTGGAAACTCCCTCTAAGCACGCCAAAGAGACGGGCCCGATTGAGATTAGTGAAGAGTTAGTAAAACGCGCCACTTGTCCGCCCGCCAGATGTGGAACTCCTGGCTGCACGAGAGACGTGCCAGACTGGGGTTTCGAACCAAGGTCTCGAGTTTTGACTGATCGATGCCGCGTTAGTCGGCAGCCACTGGCCCGGTTCCCCGTAATCACTCGGTAGAAAGCGGGTTGGTCCCCTCCTCTCAGAGAACGTTCCCGTCCCTTGCAGTCTTCGGTCCCGCCTTTGGATGGTGACCATCTCTTCGATTCGGGCACTTTCTACGGTAACCATTGGGGTCGGCCCACAACTCTCCAGCTTCAGAGGATGACGTGGTGGTCATCTGAGACGACTGTTTCACCTCTGCCGCTGTTACGTCGCAGATAGTTGCTCCACGCCGTATCTCCCGACGCTCGACGCACTACAGAGTCACTACACATCGTGCTCTACAGAGATCGATCCCTGCCTCCGTCAATTCCTCGATCAAGTTTTCGAGAGATCCGGCTGGCATTGGCTCCGACCGTTAAGCAGAGACCCTCGTAAGTAACTGGTCGTACGGAATTTCTTTCCACCACCTATGGAGGAGGCTCCGAGCATTGGCCAATCCTCGCGTCGCAGAGAACCTGCGCTTGCGAAGGGAAGACCCACGGCCCACAGTCCTCATTGGGTCATCACCCATGTGGGCTGTAGCGCAGTGTCTTCGGCTTTCAGAAATCCCTTCCACCGGTGGACCACGATGAGGTCGCCAGTCCGGTCGTCTCCTGTCCCCGTCGTGCAACGAACGCAAACCATGGAGCGTCCGCGCAATGTCCAGCTCCCGGTCCCCTCCTCCACTCAAGGAGTCGGGTCAGGACCACTGAGAAGGACCCGCCAGAAAGGAATGGATAAAAAGTTTTGCTCCAAAAACGCAAAATTCTATTTCTTTATAACCTGCCTAGTAACAGCAAACTTTTTGAACTGAAATCTAATAGAGTAGAATACTTGCTGCCAAACAGCAAATCAAAATTATAGCCCACGGATCAGGGCATAATACAGAATTTAAAATTTCACTATCGTAAAATACTTTTACAGCAAATGCTGTTTGCAACAGATTGTAAGGAAGATTATATTACTATACTGACTGCCATAAATTATCTCTATGCTGCTTGGGATGCTGTTAAAGAGTCAACCATAGCAAGATGTTTTAAACATTTTGGATTTACACAAAGACAGAGAGAATACTCTGAAAAAGCATGTGAGAATTTTCAATGTAAAGATACGAATTTTCCAGAATTTTTTGCAAAACGTTTGATTATGAAAATGCATCATTTTCAGATTACGTGGCTGTTGATAATAACTTAGAAGTTTGTAGAGGTCTTAGCGATTCAGATATCGCGGAAGCAATTCGTGATACGTGTAGCGAAGATTCGGATCCCGAAGACACATTGAGCAATGAACCGTTCTCACGTCCTGCAGAACAGTCCGTAACTCGATCTATAGAATGTTTAGGCAAATTCATACAAATGCAACCATCTTCAAAAAAGGAACTTCACTGTTTATTGGAAATAGAAAAGCTAGTAATTAAAGCTAAAAACATTAAGCGTAACCAAACGAGACTGGATAAAATGTTTTCACAGCGGTATGTAACGGTATTTCCTATATTTCTTTTGTGTAATTGATTAAAAAATAATTAAGTTGTTAGAGAATGGCTAAATTAATTTTTGTTACTATCAATAATAATATTTAAAATATTTTTTGTATTTTTTTGTATTTGTATAAACAGTAAAAAGAAGCTTTTATCTGAAAATGAAATCTTACACCAAGACTCCCTTTTCATAGATCAGACTTCACAATCCGGAGAAAGTCTATGGGAGAAAATGTCCGCGGTAATTGCCAACTTATTAATTGACTTTCTCCGGAAAGTATCGCCGCCTGGTGGATACTACCGATACTAGTTCATAAGCAAATGCATAGAACAAATGGAGCTGTGAAATAATTTCGTGTTATTTCGTGTCGTAAATACTCCTATTACCATGGAGATCATGCCTATTACTGACGATTGATGGCACTAGTAGCAGGACAACCATGCGGTCAAAGGAAACTTGCTTATTGTGAGGCCTGATACTATGATAAGGAGGCCTTGTCTTACACAATGCTTCTTCCTCTAACCACTCTCAATAATTCGAAATTCGGATAATTCGAACTATTTTTGTTGTCCCTGTGAGTTTGAATTATCGAGAGTCCACTGTATACAGACTTTTAGATATAAAGCACTTATTACACTGATATAAGGACTCGTTAGTTTTTATATAACATGCGATAAAATAAAACATTAAAGTAAACACTACGATGATGTTACGAGTACTCGTATTTTCCAAAAAGATTGCATTAAAACATAAAAGAAAACGTTTGGTTGTAACACCATGCTCTATATTAAAAAAAAGTCCTCTTTGACATCACAGGAATATGAATGCTTGCTTTATTTGACATCAGATACAGCGATAAAATCAAAGTTTGAAAATGAAAAATCAATTTTAGATTTTAAGTACGCTAAAAGATGAATTTAAAATTCTGTCAGGTAAAGCTAAACTTATTATCCTGCCCTTAGCAACCACTTATTTATGCGAAACTGGATTCTCCGCATACGCCGCCACTAAAACAAAATACAGATCACGTCTCAATGAAGAGCAAGATATTCAGATGAAACTATTCAAAATTCAGCCAGATATAATCTCATTGTGCAAATCAAAACACCCTCATACTTCTCATTACATTTCTGTTTCACGAAACCAAGAAAATTTTGTAACAAATGTAATAATTCCAAATTAAACAAATAAATTGTGGAATATGAATGGGCAATATTTGCCCTAAATTTATTTTCAGTTTTTTTTTTTCATGTGTTTGTTTCCTGTCTGCAATGGGAAATTCGTGCAGGGAAAAAAATTAAACGGTGAAATTTGATGTCCTGAGAGTTTAAATGACAAACCTACTTTGTAGCATCGTCAATGCTATTCTATTTACTAAATACAGTATATACAAAAAGATATTTTGAGAGATAAAATTTAGTGTTCTGAGATTGAAAACGTTTGTGAGCCTCTAACCTAGGCGTACCATGTTTTTAAAAAAAAATTAAATACAAAATTTGATTTTTAAACTTAAATTTATATGCCTGATTGACATTAAATTCTTTTGTTAATCGCAGTTTGTATAGTAAAATCTCTCTAAAGCCGAATCGATCGGGAACGAAAAAATCTTCCGTCGTAGATTGTAGTCCACCTTAGACTATAACGTTACTCGATGTTTATGAATTCGCCGGAACTTGAAATATTTCACAGTTAGACAGATTTCAGTCTTACACAGAGACACAGTTTGCTGTATTTCATTTATGCAAGGCCTGATATTCCATTAACTTTTAGGCATTAAAAATGTCAGCCAGCAAATAAAATTCTTTTTTGTAGACAGTCCTATTAATAAAGTTGAGCGGTTGTCTTATCTAAATTCTCCTTACATAACTGATTTTTAAGTACGAACTTTCTAAGTTATTTAGGACTCAAGTTTAGTTAAAAAAATTAAATTTTGGACTTGTTTAATAAACATCAATTATATAAAAAAAATCTATGCCTATATTTTTAAATTAATGACTAAATTAATTTGCTCAAACCCATTTAGTTATCAGTGCCCTTTCCATGAATAAAAATCCTGTTTCTGCTATTCTGGGAGAACTTTTAAAAAACAGCAGCTTTTAGTATTTTTAAAAAGTTAGTCTCACAAAGTAACTTTGACATTTGATAGTTTGATTTTAAAATACTTACGACAATCTTCCTCATCCGAGTTATCTGTGCAGTCGTTTCGTCCATCACAACGCCACGACCTTAAAACGCATCTTCCATTGTTGCACTGAAAATCATCGCCAGAGCATTTGTTCCCTCATGTTTCATTGTATGATTATATCGATTTTATAATTGTACATATGTTAGCTTACAATTGAGACATGTGTTGCCAGATTGTGGATTATATTTTATTTTGTATAGCTACCAGAAGTTCCCGATAGTAATTTAGGCTTAAAGTAGGCACAAAATGTAGGTCATTAAATAAAGCAATAATTACTACTCGAAATTTCTGGTCGATATTTAGAATTAAAAATTGGCTAATAGCCAAACCTGGAAAACATGAGTTTAATACACATGCTCGTCTAACAAAGAAGCTCTGCATAAGCGCATGCTAAAAACTGAAAAAACAATTAGGAATCTTCTCGTGTGGGTGTATTACCATATATATGTATGTGCCATATATATGTATACACCTATTCCCAGTTATACGCCCGTAAAAATGTAGTCGACATTTATTTGGTGCTTTTTTGCTGACTGTCGACACACTGAAATAATAATAAAAAAAAAAAATTGTTATGATTGATCTTGCATTCCACGCTTTGGGTAAAATCTACCTAACTTTGGGTAAAATGTTTCCTTTTAGTCTATACGCTGAAACATGTTGATTAAGTAACTTAAATAAATGTATTTTTAAAAATTTTAGTTTAGACAAATAACTGTTTTTGATTTATTGAAATTGAACTATTTTATTACACAATTTAGAACAAAATTTAGGTTGAGAAATAGTTTAAAGCACAAATTTTTAAAAACGTGTGTTAAATTTACCCAAAACTTGAAAGTTATAAAAAACCTTAAAATGGAGAGCTAAATAAAAATAGAATATTATACAAATCAAGAAATAAAATAAAATTTGTGCAAAAGGAAAATTACTTAATTTAATTTTCAAATTTTCTGTAAAAATATATATAATTGACAATATCATCCCTCCACCGTAATTATTCTAAACAACAGGAGATGTCATAAATAATAGAAAAATATACAAAGATGCTTTTCTATAGTAATACACATTAACCACTAACTGCTATGATAAAAATTTTAACATAGAAATTGTGAGCAGTCTCTGACACCGCTTGATCGAAGGATGACAAAAAAGCTCGATTAATTCATAGGAACTCTGTTTCTGTCCTCAATTATATGTGCAACACTATTATAATTAAATCAATCTATTCAGAAAACCCTAGTGACAGTACTAGAGCTCTAAAGGAGACAAAATTTCACTAGTATCTATAGTTAAACTAAAAATTAAAAGTTACAAGCGGCAAACTTGGCGAAATATCGCCAAATTTGGCGATTAAAATAAACCTCCAAAAATGAAGCAAGCTTAGCTATAGCTCACTAATTTAACAAATTTCTTATTCAAATTCAGTATTAACGAAGCTTCTGTAATCCGGTTCTTTGGATTTTAGTTTGCTGCTTTCGAGTAACATTAACTACAATTTTAAAAAGAAAATACAGGAAAGCTACCTTTTCCTCCCGATATAGGCCGGAAGAACTGTTTTGTAATCTGCTGTCTTGTTTCGAAATGTCAGCCATTCTAGTATTTTAAACTGCTATATATCAGCCATTTTTTAAAATAGAGGCAAAACAAAAAATGCTCCGGAACCTTTGTATCAAGGTTTAACACTTAAACAAAAAATAAATATGAATTTCTATTTCTTTTGTATATTTTTCTTATTTTTGAATATTTTAGTGGCCGCCATTTTTAAACAAGATGGCGGACCAAATTGGCCAACGAACTCTGTGGAGATATTGATGAGCTTAATACACACACTCAGATTCATCGAAATTGGTTACGTGACGAGTGCTATCGTATGATATAAATCTTATATATATACAAATCACCATTTGAACGAAGGGTGGTTTTAGGGTCTTTAGGGGGGGGGGGGTCATTATCGGGGAAAATATGCCAAAATTTTCCGTACTTGCTTCTCCGAACCGCTGCAATAGGTAGCTTTTTACTTTTTGTACTGAAAGCTACCTAAAACTTCATATTCTTCATGCCACATTAACATGATTTGCACATTCATATTGTTTTCAAATTTAGGCAAAGTAGTCCTTAATTTTCAATTTCCCTTCCGTAACATTTTTCGCATATTTTTTCTGCATATTCATTAAATAAAATCCTGACGTTATTTGTCAAATATATATATATACGTTATTTAAAAAAACAAATCGAGGTAACGATTTAATTTTCCAGACCGAAAATTAAGGTCTAAAATGTTAACTTGATTGCAGATTAAAATAAGTATTTACACCTTAGAATAGGGAATATTTTAGGGTTTTTGAAAGATGGAGTCAATTGAAATATACACAACTTGCATGTATTGTAGCATAAACCTATACAAAAAAGAAGTAAACTATTTCGTTGTATATATTTAGTAAGCACTGGGAATCAGTCCTGTGCATTTGGCCAGTCAAATCACTTTTGCAGTGAAAACTAGTAGATAGTTTGGTTTTTCTTTACAAATTTTCAATTGAGATTCCGCTGGTGAATTTCACTCATCTTATATTAAGTACACATGGAGAACCATCATATTTTTTTCAAAGTGTTCTGTGAATGCGCTTTAAGAAGTCCACCCTTGCAAGTTTCTGAAATCAAGAAGATTCTGCGTTATCACTCGCATGGTTGGTTGGTTGGTTGATTTTATGACGGCCGATTATCAATACGAAGGATATAGGCACTGGGAGGAGCGCCCTCCATGGGGATCTTTCTAAGGGATCCTAACCCGTATTTACGACAAGCGGCAGTATTCTGCCCTCAACGGAAGAAACCAACGCGGAAACAAACGTTAACGTAATTCATAACGAGTTTCAAGAGTTTGCAATTCTGCCCTGCGATCGGTATACGCGAGTGACCTTCAAACTCACTGAGTTCGAGTTAACATGTTTCGACCAATCAAAGACAAGATCACGCTTGGTTTGTTTATTTACGTGAGATGTGAACTGTGAACGTGTGTTTTACTGGGGTGTTTGCGATGCTATTAAAAAGGGAAAAAAAGATTCGTCTCGTTTACTTAATTTGAAAAAAATGAAAAATCCTTGGATCAGCAGATAATAAATAGATCTAAGAGAACAAGAATTTGAAATCATGGTTGATTTTATCACCAATCATAGACAGATAGAGAATAGAAAATTTGCGCCTAGTTATACAGTATTTTAATTTTTAGAATTTTTTTTTTCGGGATATTGATTTTTTTTTTTTTTTTTTAGCGTGGCGGATTTTTTTTTTTTTTTCGAAGTTAAATTTGCGGGAATTATTTAAAAGTCAATGAAAAATTTTATTTATAAATATTAATAAAGAAATAATTTTAAAATACTAATTACTGATGGCACTTAAAATTTTTTGGAAAAGGATTTAAATATTTTGATGAAATAAAGGAGAATACACCAAATTTCAGGAAAATTTTATGCGGTATCTATCTATATTACATAAATACACATTGTTGTTTAAATAAATACTACATATTCTGATGACATGCAGCAAAGGCTTTATTGCTAATTTATAAATTATGTATATATATTTTTTACTGTTCAGTTAATTTGAATTGTTCTAACCCATTTTTCATTGTGGTTCAGACTGGAAATTAAATAAACATTTTCTATTGAAATTAAATATTCGTAGCCATGTGACTCTTCCCTCCCCCCCCCCCCTCCTTTTTTTTCTTTAACTATTCAGTGAATATGAATTGTTCTTGCGCATGTTTTATTGTGATTTAGACTAAAAATTAAATAAATATTTTCAATTGAAATGAAGTATTCATATTCATATGACACCTTCCCTTCCTCACCCCTCTTTTTTTTCTCGTGTAATACACCTTTTACATTTCATTTAAAAAATAGAATTACATTACGTATATACTGCAAATAATGTATTTCATTTCCACAATTTGCACTACATTCCGCATAAGTATGAGTGCAGTAAACATATTTCAAAATTAATAACATTTTTATGAGGTGTTTATCTAAATTCTATAGCTATACAAGGTTGTTTAAATATATATATTATATTTTCTTATGAAATGCAACAAAAACTTTCGGAAAGAGAGGTGTTTTTTTTTTTTTTTTTTTTTTTTTCTAGTGGGTGATTAATAATGATGAGGTTTTTAATTGTGTATTAACATGTTTTAAATCTATTACACACAGCCCGGTTGCATTAAAATATCGCCCACCCCTTCCTTTTTTATTATGTTTATTAGTAAATTATCAACCGAACCCTTCACACTTTTATTTAGGTAGATTTCGTAAGAAATACTACCTATTACATTCTACCCTAAGTTGGAATTTAAAAAAAAAATTTCATGACTCCCAGAACCCAAAACCACCCCCAGTACAAAACTTATATATATATATATATATATATATATAATGTCACTTTTTTAAGGATACGATAACTTCAATAATTCTGAACAAATCTCTTCCAAACTGATACATAAAATCAAGGGGCATAAAATCTCGGTCAAGTTCATTAATGGGCACAATCAAATCGAGGGGGAGGGATGGGGGCTTCTAGTGAAAACAGAAAACCTCCATAGCTTCTTAATTATGATACGTATCGAATCCATTTAAAGTTATCATTACTTTTAGTAGGAAAAGGGCCGAAAATTTATGTATGACAGATTTTTTCTATTAAAATTGGCCCCAAGGGATGGGAAAAGGGGGGGTGGTGTTAGAAGAAAAAAAATTATAACTTCGTCAATTCACAAGATAGCAAATCCTCTTAAATTTATTATAGGTTATTATTATAACCTATATAATATAGGTTATAATATAGGTTATTATATATTCTTCTTCTTAATATTATCTAAAACTTTTATATTGACAAGTTTTTTATAGGATGAACCCTTATAGCAAAATAAATAAATAAATAAATAAAAACAAAAAAATCCTCGCCGGCTCCGCCTGCAAATAAGTTAGATTTCGAAATGGGCGGTCCCAACTGTGGCATCACGGCAAAAAGGTTATTTCTTCCGCAATTTCCAACAAACAGGTGCCCCACGGTCTGCGTCTTCGAAATCTACCTGTGCCTGTAGGCCGAGCCGTCAGGGATTTTTTTTTTTTAATTAATCCCTTCACAAAATTCTTTCATCTCAAAACAGGACCCTTCACAAAACTTTTTACCTTTAAAACGGACTCTGAACAAAATTCTTTGTCTTTAAAAAAATCTTTCACAAAACTTTTCCTCCACAAACTGAATTTTTCATAAAATTAATAATTTAAAAGTAAAATCTGGCTGTCACCTTTACATATAGAATTCATATTTTACATACACATATATTCTTAAAAATGTATAAACATGAACCTGAATATGACGATCTTTTCAAATTCACAAAATTATGACTAGATTTTTCACAAATGTAAAAAGCTGTTCTCAATTTACAAAGGCAGGACCCAGGAAGTAAAGTCTGGACAGACCCCTGATTATGTAATTATGTTATGAGATGCTGGAAAATTTTAATGCTGTTAGTGAAATATATTAATTAAACTATATACATTTTTAATGTTGTTTGTGAAATATGATTTAAACTAAACAATTTTTTAATGTTGAATAAAAATTCAATGTTGGCAAAATCTTTCATTAAATTGATTTTTTTTTTCTTAACGAATTATTTTTTTAACGAAATATGTTAACTACATTTTGGAAACTGTTAACGAAATAAGAAGTAATCCTTTCCTTTATTAGTTTTCAATAGAGAATATGTTTCAATCTTTATATGTGTATTATGACTCAAACACTATATTTCATACATATGCAAGACAGTGCAAAACAAATCAGGTAAATTTCATTAGTATATAATTTCCATCGGTAGTGTAAAACTGTTTTCTCGTAACATGCAAAAATAATTTCGTGAGCAAAAATTTTTTTTCAATCTATTGAACATTTTACTAATTATAATTTAAATAGTACTACTGGATTAGGGCTTTTATTTTTCTTTTCCTAACGGGTGTATAATACTGTATTATTTACAATTCAAAACAGTATTAAAATAAATTTTAACTGAAAAATAATTTATATTTAAAAATTTCATGTAAACTGTATTCATTAGAAAATGTACCTATTCTAAAACACTGTCTTTGGCCCTAAATCCTCATATACAAAAGCGCTGCACATACACCCGCCATCTTAAAACTACAAAGGGGAGGCTTTCCGGCTGCCTAAAGCTGTCGGAGAAATTACCACAAAACAACCCCCAAATACCGGAACGAATTCCGAGACGATAGGGGCAGAATGCGAAATTATCACTTCGTCGGCGCATTACGAGAAAGTCTCCCTTTCCGATGAGGGCAGAATACTGCCAAAGGTTTGAAGAAAACCACGGAAAACTCTGAACAGCGAGGTAACCAAGCGCGACAGGAGTTTGAACCCAGCACCTCCCGTTTACCAGCATTGAGAGCAGAACCTCTTAGCCACTGGTGGGGCTATAACTCCTTCTCCTATCAAAATGCTCAAACCTCTAATGTGTGTATAAAATTACGCATCCATTAGAACATTCGGTCTCTATTTTGAAACCGACAGAGTTTAGAGGTCGAACACAAGTAATCCGAATCTATTTTCGCTTACTACGTAGAAATTATGTACCCAAAGTTGCGGAAATATTTCATATGAACAAGTAATACATCTTAAGACATACGGCCGAGCAAATGGGAAAACCTGAGGTTTGATTAAATAGCAATGCTTAAAATTGTTTAAAAGTAATTGAACAAAGTTAACAAAACATATTTTATTTCACCTACATTAAAGATAATCAAATGTTTGTATTGCGTTTCATTTCAACTAAATAAGATTATTCACAGCTGTTATTTAAAACAAATTTCTGTTTTAGCATGCATATTGCATTTTCATAAAACGTAGCTGAATTACCGTACTGATCATAATGCATTAAAATAAAGACATGCAGATTCAAAATTAAAGTTTTCTTGCTTACGTTTAATTGGCCGCAGAAAGTTAACCAGTTTTTAATATCGGAGCTTTAAAATTTCTAAAACTTGTTTATTTCATTAGTATTAACTTCACGAAAATATTCCTTACCGCAGTCGACTTCATCTGATCCGTCCCCACAATCCTTGGGACCATCGCATCGCAAACTAGGAGGTATGCATTGACCATTGACACACTTGAAATCATTAGCTTCACACAGTCGAGCTGAAAAAAATGACAGTGCAAGTTCTTTATATCCAGTCACATGGGTAACCTACTAAATTCGTGCACGAGTTTACAGTTTCTTCTAAATAAATTAAGACTTGGTTTGCAATTTATGTACAGCATTATGTTAAAATCAAATCAGTTTCTCAATAAAGATATTTGTATCATTTCTGCTCGACTGAGCAGTACTTATAATATATTTTCTTCTTTAACACAAATTCAAATTTAAGGCTGTTCACAAATCCAAAAAAGCTACTTTCAAGACGCATATCAGAATTCATTTTTGTTCGAAAACGCATGAAATTGCATGTTTTCTTATTCAAAATGGCGTTTTCTATTTTTTGGTAATTGCAGAAGATTGTCCAGAAAATACTGACAAAAGTCGGTGTTTTGAAACAGATTCCCGATATGGCAGCGCAAGAAACAGGAAAAACATGTGACAAGAATCGCTTATAACTCTGTAAATAATTTATCAAAAACTGGAAAACGTTAGTCTATTCCAAATAACTTCATAAGTCCGACCTGACAATTTTATGAATTTACGCTTAAAAATGAGTCTAAAATTGAGTCAGAAAATTTCGCGTTGTTGAGCACTGAATTTGAGAACCACCTTAAAGTACTAAAATCCTAACCCGATACTCATGAATTTTACTCAATATCACGACGTGGGATATTTTAAATTTTGCTTTTAACTTTTTGAAATGCGGTGGTATATTTATACCACTTAATTTTAATTCCAAACTGTCAAATGGCACCCAGAAATGAATAAAATTTTGTGTTTGTAATTAATGTACATGAAGAAAATTTATTTTCAAATCAATTTGTTTGTAACTTCTGATAACATTCAATCATTTCAGCAACATAATTATTTTTCTCTTGAAAGGGTTAAAGCTCATAGATACTAACAAAGATATCTTTCGGAGAATTCTGTTAATTTAACCTAGTTCACATGTTTTAAACTGGAAATTGTATTAAATAAATGAAGTTAAATAAGGACTACAAGGAAATTAGACTGTAACAAAGATTTTTCTGGTTCAAAACGTTTCAATGCTACCAAAGATATCCTTACAGCTCTACAGAAAGTAACTATGTTGACAGCTATTTAAAACTCATAACGAGACAGTCGCATACACTATGGGCTTTTCATATCCGAAACTTTAGAATTTTCTTGCAGTATATAGAAAGGATAATATTAATTTAAGGCATTTACTAGAAAAAAATAATTATTTAGCTTTGAAAAAAATATATCCTCCCCATTTACTTTTTCCCCTAATTTTATCTATTTTTTCTCCGCTTACCAGTGAAATTAGGTTATCCTAATGAGTTTAACTCAACTTCATTTCTAAGTATTTAGAAAAATGGTTATTCTTCTGTGTTTATCTAATCTACATTGAATAATGAATTTGTTCCGATAACTTTTTTATTTAATCATATAACTTTTGTCCGAAATCTTTACTTACATTCACTACAATAAACATTTTAAAATACGTCCAGGGAGCATTGTTAATTTATACTGCAGAAAACAGGTGCAAATATGGATAACGTTAGAAATATCAACTATATTAGGCAACAAATTCTTTTATGATACATATAGATTTAGACTTCTTTTCTGCACGTTTTATAATTTGAAATGAGATTTTGCTTAACGATTCCGAAGTATAACATTTTTTTTTTTTTAAATAAGACATTAAATCTATAAAAGTATAGCAATTAATAAAATTATTCATATGCTCACTGTTAGATTGTCCAACAAAAACATTACTACCACAACTACAATCTGGTTCTTTAGAAAGAAGACATGCTTTCTTTTTTGCTTTTTATAAATTTTATAAACATACGAAAAATAGCAAATTCATCATCAATTCAATAAGGGAAGGCGATCGAAATATCTAGTGGTACTGAAGTTCTCTATTGCATACTGTGGTCAAATGGCAAAATATAGTTCGTAGGACGAAAATAATGTTTAACACCTCCAAAATAATGAGGAAATGTGTTAATGCAAACACATGTACTTGAACTAACAAAATTTATAGAATTTAATTTTTCTAGAATTTTTAAAGTAAAAATTTTAGTTTAAAATCGGAATCTCGCTACTTCTGCATTTAATCTATATAAAACAAATTCTAAAGTATGTAGCGCATTTATAGTTTTTCCAACTTTTTTCGCTAAAAGAAACACCAAAGCTTATCCTAAGAGGTATGTTCACTTAACTAGCAAGGCAGAATATATTCGTAATCCAAACTATATGTGTTCCAAATGACTGCATCATGCAAAGTAGGGTTAATCTCCTTTTAATTGTCATATCTAAAAAATGTTATCTATAAACTTCAGCGTTTAAAAATTCATACATTAACTAATAGAAATTTCTCTATTAAATTCATGTATGCAGCCCAAATGACAAGTACTTACTAAATTTGCTTTTTAGATTTAATTCGTAACTCCCATTAGCGATCTCATAGGTGCACAGCTTAACTTTCAGTTTAACTAGAGAAATTTTGTTTCATTTGGAGCTTTAGTACTATCACTAAAGGCTTCTGAATAGGCGATTGTTAATTATAATAATCCTGTATATAAATTTCAATACAAACACCGTATCCTACGACTTAATCGAGCCTATTATTCATCCTTCGATAAAGTGGTTTCAGAGACCACTCACAGTTTTTGACAATTTCTGTCAAAGCAGGTAAAGGTTAAAAAGCTTTTAAGCTGATGTTGTTAACATTCCTGCATACGAGATCAAATAGTAAAATTTGAACAACCTTAATGTACCAGATAGGTTGTTGACGAAAATTCTTAAAAGCATGCCATTCATTGAAGATTGAAAATTTAAAAAAAAAACTCTGTGAAAAGCTGAACTCATCTTCAAAAAACAGTAAGACTCACGTTAATGAAACTAATGTTTATGGGGCTTAACTTATTTGAAAGTTGTTCCCTTAAATAAGATATTTTCAATATACTATCACATTTTTTTTCGGATATTTTGGAATGACAAATATATGCATATTATCGTAATACATATTATCATTTATTGAAAAGTTGAAATTTTAAAACGTACTATTGGTCGGATTCAAACGACATTTTTTTCTAGCATTCTTCCCAAATCTCCCAATTGCTAAATGAACTTCGGTATCATTTTTTTGAGACCTTATTTACCACCATTTATGAATATTAATCCCCAAGAGGGGAATTTATTTTCTAAGGTTCTATAGGCCCGATTTCAACGGGAATTGATTCATTCAAGTTAACAAAACTAATTAAGACATAGATAACTAACTTAGATTTGGTGCCCTCTGGCGGTGGAATAAAATTTCTAAAACTTGTTTATTTCATTAGTATTAAATTTACGAAAATATTCCTTACCGCAGTCAACTTCATCTGATCCGTCACCACAATCCTTGCGACCATCGCAACGCAAACTAGGAGGTATGCATTGACCATCAACACACTTGAAATCATTAGCTTCACACAGTCGAGCTGAAAAAAATGACAGTGCAAGTTCTTTATATCCAGTCACATGGGTAACCTACTAAATTCGTGCACGAGTTTACAGTTTCTTCTAAATAAATTAAGACTTGGTTTGCAATTTATGTACAGCATTATGTTAAAATCAAATCAGTTTCTCAATAAAGATATTTGTATCATTTCTGCTCGACTGAGCAGTACTTATAATATATTTTCTTCTTTAACACAAATTCAAATTTAAGGCTGTTCACAAATCCAAAAAAGCTACTTTCAAGACGCATATCAGAATTCATTT
The DNA here is from genome assembly GCA_963931845.1 of Maratus michaelseni. Classification (NCBI taxonomy): domain Eukaryota; kingdom Metazoa; phylum Arthropoda; class Arachnida; order Araneae; family Salticidae; genus Maratus; species Maratus michaelseni. The sequence continues at coordinate 190,579,089 of OZ007590.1, forward strand.
TTGTTCGAAAACGCATGAAATTGCATGTTTTCTTATTCAAAATGGCGTTTTCTATTTTTTGGTAATTGCAGAAGATTGTCCAGAAAATACTGACAAAAGTCGGTGTTTTGAAACAGATTCCCGATATGGCAGCGCAAGAAACAGGAAAAACATGTGACAAGAATCGCTTATAACTCTGTAAATAATTTATCAAAAACTGGAAAACGTTAGTCTATTCCAAATAACTTCATAAGTCCGACCTGACAATTTTATGAATTTACGCTTAAAAATGAGTCTAAAATTGAGTCAGAAAATTTCGCGTTGTTGAGCACTGAATTTGAGAACCACCTTAAAGTACTAAAATCCTAACCCGATACTCATGAATTTTACTCAATATCACGACGTGGGATATTTTAAATTTTGCTTTTAACTTTTTGAAATGCGGTGGTATATTTATACCACTTAATTTTAATTCCAAACTGTCAAATGGCACCCAGAAATGAATAAAATTTTGTGTTTGTAATTAATGTACATGAAGAAAATTTATTTTCAAATCAATTTGTTTGTAACTTCTGATAACATTCAATCATTTCAGCAACATAATTATTTTTCTCTTGAAAGGGTTAAAGCTCATAGATACTAACAAAGATATCTTTCGGAGAATTCTGTTAATTTAACCTAGTTCACATGTTTTAAACTGGAAATTGTATTAAATAAATGAAGTTAAATAAGGACTACAAGGAAATTAGACTGTAACAAAGATTTTTCTGGTTCAAAACGTTTCAATGCTACCAAAGATATCCTTACAGCTCTACAGAAAGTAACTATGTTGACAGCTATTTAAAACTCATAACGAGACAGTCGCATACACTATGGGCTTTTCATATCCGAAACTTTAGAATTTTCTTGCAGTATATAGAAAGGATAATATTAATTTAAGGCATTTACTAGAAAAAAATAATTATTTAGCTTTGAAAAAAATATATCCTCCCCATTTACTTTTTCCCCTAATTTTATCTATTTTTTCTCCGCTTACCAGTGAAATTAGGTTATCCTAATGAGTTTAACTCAACTTCATTTCTAAGTATTTAGAAAAATGGTTATTCTTCTGTGTTTATCTAATCTACATTGAATAATGAATTTGTTCCGATAACTTTTTTATTTAATCATATAACTTTTGTCCGAAATCTTTACTTACATTCACTACAATAAACATTTTAAAATACGTCCAGGGAGCATTGTTAATTTATACTGCAGAAAACAGGTGCAAATATGGATAACGTTAGAAATATCAACTATATTAGGCAACAAATTCTTTTATGATACATATAGATTTAGACTTCTTTTCTGCACGTTTTATAATTTGAAATGAGATTTTGCTTAACGATTCCGAAGTATAACATTTTTTTTTTTTAAATAAGACATTAAATCTATAAAAGTATAGCAATTAATAAAATTATTCATATGCTCACTGTTAGATTGTCCAACAAAAACATTACTACCACAACTACAATCTGGTTCTTTAGAAAGAAGACATGCTTTCTTTTTTGCTTTTTATAAATTTTATAAACATACGAAAAATAGCAAATTCATCATCAATTCAATAAGGGAAGGCGATCGAAATATCTAGTGGTACTGAAGTTCTCTATTGCATACTGTGGTCAAATGGCAAAATATAGTTCGTAGGACGAAAATAATGTTTAACACCTCCAAAATAATGAGGAAATGTGTTAATGCAAACACATGTACTTGAACTAACAAAATTTATAGAATTTAATTTTTCTAGAATTTTTAAAGTAAAAATTTTAGTTTAAAATCGGAATCTCGCTACTTCTGCATTTAATCTATATAAAACAAATTCTAAAGTATGTAGCGCATTTATAGTTTTTCCAACTTTTTTCGCTAAAAGAAACACCAAAGCTTATCCTAAGAGGTATGTTCACTTAACTAGCAAGGCAGAATATATTCGTAATCCAAACTATATGTGTTCCAAATGACTGCATCATGCAAAGTAGGGTTAATCTCCTTTTAATTGTCATATCTAAAAAATGTTATCTATAAACTTCAGCGTTTAAAAATTCATACATTAACTAATAGAAATTTCTCTATTAAATTCATGTATGCAGCCCAAATGACAAGTACTTACTAAATTTGCTTTTTAGATTTAATTCGTAACTCCCATTAGCGATCTCATAGGTGCACAGCTTAACTTTCAGTTTAACTAGAGAAATTTTGTTTCATTTGGAGCTTTAGTACTATCACTAAAGGCTTCTGAATAGGCGATTGTTAATTATAATAATCCTGTATATAAATTTCAATACAAACACCGTATCCTACGACTTAATCGAGCCTATTATTCATCCTTCGATAAAGTGGTTTCAGAGACCACTCACAGTTTTTGACAATTTCTGTCAAAGCAGGTAAAGGTTAAAAAGCTTTTAAGCTGATGTTGTTAACATTCCTGCATACGAGATCAAATAGTAAAATTTGAACAACCTTAATGTACCAGATAGGTTGTTGACGAAAATTCTTAAAAGCATGCCATTCATTGAAGATTGAAAATTTAAAAAAAAAACTCTGTGAAAAGCTGAACTCATCTTCAAAAAACAGTAAGACTCACGTTAATGAAACTAATGTTTATGGGGCTTAACTTATTTGAAAGTTGTTCCCTTAAATAAGATATTTTCAATATACTATCACATTTTTTTTCGGATATTTTGGAATGACAAATATATGCATATTATCGTAATACATATTATCATTTATTGAAAAGTTGAAATTTTAAAACGTACTATTGGTCGGATTCAAACAACATTTTTTTCTAGCATTCTTCCCAAATCTCCCAATTGCTAAATGAACTTCGGTATCATTTTTTTGAGACCTTATTTACCACCATTTATGAATATTAATCCCCAAGAGGGGAATTTATTTTCTAAGGTTCTATAGGCCCGATTTCAACGGGAATTGATTCATTCAAGTTAACAAAACTAATTAAGACATAGATAACTAACTTAGATTTGGTGCCCTCTGGCGGTGGAATAAAATTTCTAAAACTTGTTTATTTCATTAGTATTAAATTTACGAAAATATTCCTTACCGCAGTCAACTTCATCTGATCCGTCACCACAATCCTTGCGACCATCGCAACGCAAACTAGGAGGTATGCATTGACCATCAACACACTTGAAATCATTAGCTTCACACAGTCGAGCTGAAAAAAATGACAGTGCAAGTTCTTTATATCCAGTCACATGGGTAACCTACTAAATTCGTGCACGAGTTTACAGTTTCTTCTAAATAAATTAAGACTTGGTTTGCAATTTATGTACAGCATTATGTTAAAATCAAATCAGTTTCTCAATAAAGATATTTGTATCATTTCTGCTCGACTGAGCAGTACTTATAATATATTTTCTTCTTTAACACAAATTCAAATTTAAGGCTGTTCACAAATCCAAAAAAGCTACTTTCAAGACGCATATCAGAATTCATTTTTGTTCGAAAACGCATGAAATTGCATGTTTTCTTATTCAAAATGGCGTTTTCTATTTTTTGGTAATTGCAGAAGATTGTCCAGAAAATACTGACAAAAGTCGGTGTTTTGAAACAGATTCCCGATATGGCAGCGCAAGAAACAGGAAAAACATGTGACAAGAATCGCTTATAACTCTGTAAATAATTTATCAAAAACTGGAAAACGTTAGTCTATTCCAAATAACTTCATAAGTCCGACCTGACAATTTTATGAATTTACGCTTAAAAATGAGTCTAAAATTGAGTCAGAAAATTTCGCGTTGTTGAGCACTGAATTTGAGAACCACCTTAAAGTACTAAAATCCTAACCCGATACTCATGAATTTTACTCAATATCACGACGTGGGATATTTTAAATTTTGCTTTTAACTTTTTGAAATGCGGTGGTATATTTATACCACTTAATTTTAATTCCAAACTGTCAAATGGCACCCAGAAATGAATAAAATTTTGTGTTTGTAATTAATGTACATGAAGAAAATTTATTTTCAAATCAATTTGTTTGTAACTTCTGATAACATTCAATCATTTCAGCAACATAATTATTTTTCTCTTGAAAGGGTTAAAGCTCATAGATACTAACAAAGATATCTTTCGGAGAATTCTGTTAATTTAACCTAGTTCACATGTTTTAAACTGGAAATTGTATTAAATAAATGAAGTTAAATAAGGACTACAAGGAAATTAGACTATAACAAAGATTTTTCTGGTTCAAAACGTTTCAATGCTACCAAAGATATCCTTACAGCTCTACAGAAAGTAACTATGTTGACAGCTATTTAAAACTCATAACGAGACAGTCGCATACACTATGGGCTTTTCATATCCGAAACTTTAGAATTTTCTTGCAGTATATAGAAAGGATAATATTAATTTAAGGCATTTACTAGAAAAAAATAATTATTTAGCTTTGAAAAAAATATATCCTCCCCATTTACTTTTTCCCCTAATTTTATCTATTTTTTCTCCGCTTACCAGTGAAATTAGGTTATCCTAATGAGTTTAACTCAACTTCATTTCTAAATATTTAGAAAAATGGTTATTCTTCTGTGTTTATCTAATCTACATTGAATAATGAATTTGTTCCGATAACTTTTTTATTTAATCATATAACTTTTGTCCGAAATCTTTACTTACATTCACTACAATAAACATTTTAAAATACGTCCAGGGAGCATTGTTAATTTATACTGCAGAAAACAGGTGCAAATATGGATAACGTTAGAAATATCAACTATATTAGGCAACAAATTCTTTTATGATACATATAGATTTAGACTTCTTTTCTGCACGTTTTATAATTTGAAATGAGATTTTGCTTAACGATTCCGAAGTATAACATTTTTTTTTTTTTAAATAAGACATTAAATCTATAAAAGTATAGCAATTAATAAAATTATTCATATGCTCACTGTTAGATTGTCCAACAAAAACATTACTACCACAACTACAATCTGGTTCTTTAGAAAGAAGACATGCTTTCTTTTTTGCTTTTTATAAATTTTATAAACATACGAAAAATAGCAAATTCATCATCAATTCAATAAGGGAAGGCGATCGAAATATCTAGTGGTACTGAAGTTCTCTATTGCATACTGTGGTCAAATGGCAAAATATAGTTCGTAGGACGAAAATAATGTTTAACACCTCCAAAATAATGAGGAAATGTGTTAATGCAAACACATGTACTTGAACTAACAAAATTTATAGAATTTAATTTTTCTAGAATTTTTAAAGTAAAAATTTTAGTTTAAAATCGGAATCTCGCTACTTCTGCATTTAATCTATATAAAACAAATTCTAAAGTATGTAGCGCATTTATAGTTTTTCCAACTTTTTTCGCTAAAAGAAACACCAAAGCTTATCCTAAGAGGTATGTTCACTTAACTAGCAAGGCAGAATATATTCGTAATCCAAACTATATGTGTTCCAAATGACTGCATCATGCAAAGTAGGGTTAATCTCCTTTTAATTGTCATATCTAAAAAATGTTATCTATAAACTTCAGCGTTTAAAAATTCATACATTAACTAATAGAAATTTCTCTATTAAATTCATGTATGCAGCCCAAATGACAAGTACTTACTAAATTTGCTTTTTAGATTTAATTCGTAACTCCCATTAGCGATCTCATAGGTGCACAGCTTAACTTTCAGTTTAACTAGAGAAATTTTGTTTCATTTGGAGCTTTAGTACTATCACTAAAGGCTTCTGAATAGGCGATTGTTAATTATAATAATCCTGTATATAAATTTCAATACAAACACCGTATCCTACGACTTAATCGAGCCTATTATTCATCCTTCGATAAAGTGGTTTCAGAGACCACTCACAGTTTTTGACAATTTCTGTCAAAGCAGGTAAAGGTTAAAAAGCTTTTAAGCTGATGTTGTTAACATTCCTGCATACGAGATCAAATAGTAAAATTTGAACAACCTTAATGTACCAGATAGGTTGTTGACGAAAATTCTTAAAAGCATGCCATTCATTGAAGATTGAAAATTTAAAAAAAAAACTCTGTGAAAAGCTGAACTCATCTTCAAAAAACAGTAAGACTCACGTTAATGAAACTAATGTTTATGGGGCTTAACTTATTTGAAAGTTGTTCCCTTAAATAAGATATTTTCAATATACTATCACATTTTTTTTCGGATATTTTGGAATGACAAATATATGCATATTATCGTAATACATATTATCATTTATTGAAAAGTTGAAATTTTAAAACGTACTATTGGTCGGATTCAAACGACATTTTTTTCTAGCATTCTTCCCAAATCTCCCAATTGCTAAATGAACTTCGGTATCATTTTTTTGAGACCTTATTTACCACCATTTATGAATATTAATCCCCAAGAGGGGAATTTATTTTCTAAGGTTCTATAGGCCCGATTTCAACGGGAATTGATTCATTCAAGTTAACAAAACTAATTAAGACATAGATAACTAACTTAGATTTGGTGCCCTCTGGCGGTGGAATAAAATTTCTAAAACTTGTTTATTTCATTAGTATTAAATTTACGAAAATATTCCTTACCGCAGTCAACTTCATCTGATCCGTCACCACAATCCTTGCGACCATCGCAACGCAAACTAGGAGGTATGCATTGACCATCAACACACTTGAAATCATTAGCTTCACACAGTCGAGCTGAAAAAAATGACAGTGCAAGTTCTTTATATCCAGTCACATGGGTAACCTACTAAATTCGTGCACGAGTTTACAGTTTCTTCTAAATAAATTAAGACTTGGTTTGCAATTTATGTACAGCATTATGTTAAAATCAAATCAGTTTCTCAATAAAGATATTTGTATCATTTCTGCTCGACTGAGCAGTACTTATAATATATTTTCTTCTTTAACACAAATTCAAATTTAAGTCTGTTCACAAATCCAAAAAAGCTACTTTCAAGACGCATATCAGAATTCATTTTTGTTCGAAAACGCATGAAATTGCATGTTTTCTTATTCAAAATGGCGTTTTCTATTTTTTGGTAATTGCAGAAGATTGTCCAGAAAATACTGACAAAAGTCGGTGTTTTGAAACAGATTCCCGATATGGCAGCGCAAGAAACAGGAAAAACATGTGACAAGAATCGCTTATAACTCTGTAAATAATTTATCAAAAACTGGAAAACGTTAGTCTATTCCAAATAACTTCATAAGTCCGACCTGACAATTTTATGAATTTACGCTTAAAAATGAGTCTAAAATTGAGTCAGAAAATTTCGCGTTGTTGAGCACTGAATTTGAGAACCACCTTAAAGTACTAAAATCCTAACCCGATACTCATGAATTTTACTCAATATCACGACGTGGGATATTTTAAATTTTGCTTTTAACTTTTTGAAATGCGGTGGTATATTTATACCACTTAATTTTAATTCCAAACTGTCAAATGGCACCCAGAAATGAATAAAATTTTGTGTTTGTAATTAATGTACATGAAGAAAATTTATTTTCAAATCAATTTGTTTGTAACTTCTGATAACATTCAATCATTTCAGCAACATAATTATTTTTCTCTTGAAAGGGTTAAAGCTCATAGATACTAACAAAGATATCTTTCGGAGAATTCTGTTAATTTAACCTAGTTCACATGTTTTAAACTGGAAATTGTATTAAATAAATGAAGTTAAATAAGGACTACAAGGAAATTAGACTATAACAAAGATTTTTCTGGTTCAAAACGTTTCAATGCTACCAAAGATATCCTTACAGCTCTACAGAAAGTAACTATGTTGACAGCTATTTAAAACTCATAACGAGACAGTCGCATACACTATGGGCTTTTCATATCCGAAACTTTAGAATTTTCTTGCAGTATATAGAAAGGATAATATTAATTTAAGGCATTTACTAGAAAAAAATAATTATTTAGCTTTGAAAAAAATATATCCTCCCCATTTACTTTTTCCCCTAATTTTATCTATTTTTTCTCCGCTTACCAGTGAAATTAGGTTATCCTAATGAGTTTAACTCAACTTCATTTCTAAATATTTAGAAAAATGGTTATTCTTCTGTGTTTATCTAATCTACATTGAATAATGAATTTGTTCCGATAACTTTTTTATTTAATCATATAACTTTTGTCCGAAATCTTTACTTACATTCACTACAATAAACATTTTAAAATACGTCCAGGGAGCATTGTTAATTTATACTGCAGAAAACAGGTGCAAATATGGATAACGTTAGAAATATCAACTATATTAGGCAACAAATTCTTTTATGATACATATAGATTTAGACTTCTTTTCTGCACGTTTTATAATTTGAAATGAGATTTTGCTTAACGATTCCGAAGTATAACATTTTTTTTTTTTTAAATAAGACATTAAATCTATAAAAGTATAGCAATTAATAAAATTATTCATATGCTCACTGTTAGATTGTCCAACAAAAACATTACTACCACAACTACAATCTGGTTCTTTAGAAAGAAGACATGCTTTCTTTTTTGCTTTTTATAAATTTTATAAACATACGAAAAATAGCAAATTCATCATCAATTCAATAAGGGAAGGCGATCGAAATATCTAGTGGTACTGAAGTTCTCTATTGCATACTGTGGTCAAATGGCAAAATATAGTTCGTAGGACGAAAATAATGTTTAACACCTCCAAAATAATGAGGAAATGTGTTAATGCAAACACATGTACTTGAACTAACAAAATTTATAGAATTTAATTTTTCTAGAATTTTTAAAGTAAAAATTTTAGTTTAAAATCGGAATCTCGCTACTTCTGCATTTAATCTATATAAAACAAATTCTAAAGTATGTAGCGCATTTATAGTTTTTCCAACTTTTTTCGCTAAAAGAAACACCAAAGCTTATCCTAAGAGGTATGTTCACTTAACTAGCAAGGCAGAATATATTCGTAATCCAAACTATATGTGTTCCAAATGACTGCATCATGCAAAGTAGGGTTAATCTCCTTTTAATTGTCATATCTAAAAAATGTTATCTATAAACTTCAGCGTTTAAAAATTCATACATTAACTAATAGAAATTTCTCTATTAAATTCATGTATGCAGCCCAAATGACAAGTACTTACTAAATTTGCTTTTTAGATTTAATTCGTAACTCCCATTAGCGATCTCATAGGTGCACAGCTTAACTTTCAGTTTAACTAGAGAAATTTTGTTTCATTTGGAGCTTTAGTACTATCACTAAAGGCTTCTGAATAGGCGATTGTTAATTATAATAATCCTGTATATAAATTTCAATACAAACACCGTATCCTACGACTTAATCGAGCCTATTATTCATCCTTCGATAAAGTGGTTTCAGAGACCACTCACAGTTTTTGACAATTTCTGTCAAAGCAGGTAAAGGTTAAAAAGCTTTTAAGCTGATGTTGTTAACATTCCTGCATACGAGATCAAATAGTAAAATTTGAACAACCTTAATGTACCAGATAGGTTGTTGACGAAAATTCTTAAAAGCATGCCATTCATTGAAGATTGAAAATTTAAAAAAAAAACTCTGTGAAAAGCTGAACTCATCTTCAAAAAACAGTAAGACTCACGTTAATGAAACTAATGTTTATGGGGCTTAACTTATTTGAAAGTTGTTCCCTTAAATAAGATATTTTCAATATACTATCACATTTTTTTTCGGATATTTTGGAATGACAAATATATGCATATTATCGTAATACATATTATCATTTATTGAAAAGTTGAAATTTTAAAACGTACTATTGGTCGGATTCAAACGACATTTTTTTCTAGCATTCTTCCCAAATCTCCCAATTGCTAAATGAACTTCGGTATCATTTTTTTCAGACCTTATTTACCACCATTTATGAATATTAATCCCCAAGAAGGGAATTTATTTTCTAAGGTTCTATAGGCCCGATTTCAACGGGAATTGATTCATTCAAGTTAACAAAACTAATTAAGACATAGATAACTAACTTAGATTTGGTGCCCTCTGGCGGTGGAATAAAATTTCTAAAACTTGTTTATTTCATTAGTATTAAATTTACGAAAATATTCCTTACCGCAGTCAACTTCATCTGATCCGTCACCACAATCCTTGCGACCATCGCAACGCAAACTAGGAGGTATGCATTGACCATCAACACACTTGAAATCATTAGCTTCACACCGTCGAGCTGAAAAAAAATGACAGTGCAAGTTCTTTATATCCAGTCACATGGGTAAACTATTAATTTATTGCACGAGTTTACTAGCGAAGACGTTGAAATTCAACTTTTAATGTAAACCAGTTTTTTTCAAATAAAATAAGACTTGGTTTGCAATTTATGAACAGCATTATGTTAAAATCAAATCAGTTTCTCAATAAAGATATTTGTATCATTTCTGCTCGACTGAGCAGTACTTATAATATATTTTCTTCTTTAACACAAATTCAAATTTAAGTCTGTTCACAAATCCAAAAAAGCTACTTTCAAGACGCATATCAGAATTCATTTTTGTTCGAAAACGCATGAAATTGCATGTTTTCTTATTCAAAATGGCGTTTTCTATTTTTTGGTAATTGCAGAAGATTGTCCAGAAAATACTGACAAAAGTCGGTGTTTTGAAACAGATTCCCGATATGGCAGCGCAAGAAACAGGAAAAACATGTGACAAGAATCGCTTATAACTCTGTAAATAATTTATCAAAAACTGGAAAACGTTAGTCTATTCCAAATAACTTCATAAGTCCGACCTGACAATTTTATGAATTTACGCTTAAAAATGAGTCTAAAATTGAGTCAGAAAATTTCGCGTTGTTGAGCACTGAATTTGAGAACCACCTTAAAGTACTAAAATCCTAACCCGATACTCATGAATTTTACTCAATATCACGACGTGGGATATTTTAAATTTTGCTTTTAACTTTTTGAAATGCGGTGGTATATTTATACCACTTAATTTTAATTCCAAACTGTCAAATGGCACCCAGAAATGAATAAAATTTTGTGTTTGTAATTAATGTACATGAAGAAAATTTATTTTCAAATCAATTTGTTTGTAACTTCTGATAACATTCAATCATTTCAGCAACATAATTATTTTTCTCTTGAAAGGGTTAAAGCTCATAGATACTAACAAAGATATCTTTCGGAGAATTCTGTTAATTTAACCTAGTTCACATGTTTTAAACTGGAAATTGTATTAAATAAATGAAGTTAAATAAGGACTACAAGGAAATTAGACTATAACAAAGATTTTTCTGGTTCAAAACGTTTCAATGCTACCAAAGATATCCTTACAGCTCTACAGAAAGTAACTATGTTGACAGCTATTTAAAACTCATAACGAGACAGTCGCATACACTATGGGCTTTTCATATCCGAAACTTTAGAATTTTCTTGCAGTATATAGAAAGGATAATATTAATTTAAGGCATTTACTAGAAAAAAATAATTATTTAGCTTTGAAAAAAATATATCCTCCCCATTTACTTTTTCCCCTAATTTTATCTATTTTTTCTCCGCTTACCAGTGAAATTAGGTTATCCTAATGAGTTTAACTCAACTTCATTTCTAAATATTTAGAAAAATGGTTATTCTTCTGTGTTTATCTAATCTACATTGAATAATGAATTTGTTCCGATAACTTTTTTATTTAATCATATAACTTTTGTCCGAAATCTTTACTTACATTCACTACAATAAACATTTTAAAATACGTCCAGGGAGCATTGTTAATTTATACTGCAGAAAACAGGTGCAAATATGGATAACGTTAGAAATATCAACTATATTAGGCAACAAATTCTTTTATGATACATATAGATTTAGACTTCTTTTCTGCACGTTTTATAATTTGAAATGAGATTTTGCTTAACGATTCCGAAGTATAACATTTTTTTTTTTTTAAATAAGACATTAAATCTATAAAAGTATAGCAATTAATAAAATTATTCATATGCTCACTGTTAGATTGTCCAACAAAAACATTACTACCACAACTACAATCTGGTTCTTTAGAAAGAAGACATGCTTTCTTTTTTGCTTTTTATAAATTTTATAAACATACGAAAAATAGCAAATTCATCATCAATTCAATAAGGGAAGGCGATCGAAATATCTAGTGGTACTGAAGTTCTCTATTGCATACTGTGGTCAAATGGCAAAATATAGTTCGTAGGACGAAAATAATGTTTAACACCTCCAAAATAATGAGGAAATGTGTTAATGCAAACACATGTACTTGAACTAACAAAATTTATAGAATTTAATTTTTCTAGAATTTTTAAAGTAAAAATTTTAGTTTAAAATCGGAATCTCGCTACTTCTGCATTTAATCTATATAAAACAAATTCTAAAGTATGTAGCGCATTTATAGTTTTTCCAACTTTTTTCGCTAAAAGAAACACCAAAGCTTATCCTAAGAGGTATGTTCACTTAACTAGCAAGGCAGAATATATTCGTAATCCAAACTATATGTGTTCCAAATGACTGCATCATGCAAAGTAGGGTTAATCTCCTTTTAATTGTCATATCTAAAAAATGTTATCTATAAACTTCAGCGTTTAAAAATTCATACATTAACTAATAGAAATTTCTCTATTAAATTCATGTATGCAGCCCAAATGACAAGTACTTACTAAATTTGCTTTTTAGATTTAATTCGTAACTCCCATTAGCGATCTCATAGGTGCACAGCTTAACTTTCAGTTTAACTAGAGAAATTTTGTTTCATTTGGAGCTTTAGTACTATCACTAAAGGCTTCTGAATAGGCGATTGTTAATTATAATAATCCTGTATATAAATTTCAATACAAACACCGTATCCTACGACTTAATCGAGCCTATTATTCATCCTTCGATAAAGTGGTTTCAGAGACCACTCACAGTTTTTGACAATTTCTGTCAAAGCAGGTAAAGGTTAAAAAGCTTTTAAGCTGATGTTGTTAACATTCCTGCATACGAGATCAAATAGTAAAATTTGAACAACCTTAATGTACCAGATAGGTTGTTGACGAAAATTCTTAAAAGCATGCCATTCATTGAAGATTGAAAATTTAAAAAAAAAACTCTGTGAAAAGCTGAACTCATCTTCAAAAAACAGTAAGACTCACGTTAATGAAACTAATGTTTATGGGGCTTAACTTATTTGAAAGTTGTTCCCTTAAATAAGATATTTTCAATATACTATCACATTTTTTTTCGGATATTTTGGAATGACAAATATATGCATATTATCGTAATACATATTATCATTTATTGAAAAGTTGAAATTTTAAAACGTACTATTGGTCGGATTCAAACGACATTTTTTTCTAGCATTCTTCCCAAATCTCCCAATTGCTAAATGAACTTCGGTATCATTTTTTTCAGACCTTATTTACCACCATTTATGAATATTAATCCCCAAGAAGGGAATTTATTTTCTAAGGTTCTATAGGCCCGATTTCAACGGGAATTGATTCATTCAAGTTAACAAAACTAATTAAGACATAGATAACTAACTTAGATTTGGTGCCCTCTGGCGGTGGAATAAAATTTCTAAAACTTGTTTATTTCATTAGTATTAAATTTACGAAAATATTCCTTACCGCAGTCAACTTCATCTGATCCGTCACCACAATCCTTGCGACCATCGCAACGCAAACTAGGAGGTATGCATTGACCATCAACACACTTGAAATCATTAGCTTCACACCGTCGAGCTGAAAAAAAATGACAGTGCAAGTTCTTTATATCCAGTCACATGGGTAAACTATTAATTTATTGCACGAGTTTACTAGCGAAGACGTTGAAATTCAACTTTTAATGTAAACCAGTTTTTTTCAAATAAAATAAGACTTGGTTTGCAATTTATGAACAGCATTATGTTAAAATCAAATCAGTTTCTCAATAAAGATATTGGTATCATTTGTGCTCGACTGAGCAGTACTTATAATATATTTTCCTCTTTAACACAAATTCAAATTTAAGGCTGTTCACAAATCCAAAAAAGCTACTTTCAGACGCATTTCTGAATTCCTTTTTGTTCGGAAACGCATTAAATTGGCATGTATCCTTATTCAGAAACTATGTAATAGAATGGTATTTTCTATTTTTTTAGAAAATGCAGAAGACCGTTCAAAAAATACTGACAAAAGTCGTTGTTTTGAATCAGATTCCTGACATTAAAAGATTTTCTGTGCGTGCACAGCACACCTGCTATACAATGCCGTAAGCAGCGGGCGCACGTGCCTGAGTTTCGTTCGGAAAGAGGTTTGTTTAGAGCAGTGCAGTGGTGGAAAATGGAACTAAAAAATCTTTGTCTAATATTGGTCATATTCTAACGAAATTCTTTTTAACGTTCTTTGCAGGTCTCCTAGGTACTAAATAAACTTCGGTATCATTTTGTCAGCCCTTGGTTACATCATTCATGAATATTAATCTCCAGGAGGTTTATTTTCTTGTTTTCTATGGGCTAATTTCGACGGGAATTGGTTTATTCAACTTAGCATGAACTAATTAAAATATAGATAACTAAGTAAGATACAGACTTCGCGACTCCTGGTGGTGAAAATTGAAAGTAAAAGATATTAAAGGGCGTGCGCAGAACGCGTGCTATAAAGTGCCATAGGCAGCGACGACGAGTCCTGGAGTTTCATTCGGAAACAGGTTTGTTTAGAACAAAATGCTCCACCTAGTAGTGGAAACTGGAACTAAAAAGTCTTGCAGCGAGTGTAGGCCATGGAGACACGTGTCTAAAATTTGTTTAGAACAGAATGCACCCCGGGGCGTGGAACTAAAAGATTTTCCTGTGCATACGCGGAAAATAGCTATTATCGAAACTCTAAAAAGGTAGTTACTGATTTGATAATCCCAGTCAACTAAATATTCTGATCCTAGAATATTAAGAAAACTATTGGAGGTATTGATTCGAAACTCACAGTATGCACGTAATTTATTTTTCGGATTTCGAAAATGCAAATTTTGTGAAAATCGAACGGTAACATGTTTTAATTTTGACCAAAACCTGACCCGTTTTTAATCAAATGATCCAGACCTTTGAGGGGATGGTATTAAATTTACTTCCGCTTACTGGTCTGTCTCTCTATTTAATTTCCGAAAGACGAAAGTGTTACCAGAGGACAGTTTCGTGCAGCGAATTTTAGAGATTTCGCGTTTCGTATTATTTGTTGACGGGACCGGACAATGCTGGACTGACCAGCTAGTAAACAATATCCTCGTAATTTTGCCTGTGACGCTTTTCGTAAATTCTTGGTATTGAATCTGTTTCATTTATTCCATTTTACGGTCAGAGCAGTAATTGAGCCGTGTGGCAAACTGGAGTTGGCATGCTAAAATTTAAAATTATGCCATTACGTTTAATATAATAGACTAATTTCTTGGCCTTCATTGCTTTCACAACGGCTCTAGTTTTATAAAATGTTGGAGTTAAAAAATGAATAATTCTTTCTGACACTTCGATTGTAAATCTCCTTCTGATCAGACCTGTAATTATTGAGACCATCCCATCAATCAGGATATCTTTATGTGTTTAATAGAATTGTGCTACCCTGCACATAAATATATCTTTTGGTGTGAAATTCATCTACTGGATTTGTCTTTAATGTTAGCTTTCCATGAAATAAATTCTGAATTTTAGGATTTGAAATAATGCAATGTATCCAAAAAAATTAAATGTTTCTTCCGGCCATAGACTCAAAACTTTCTCATAATACTGCAGTCGTAATTATATACAGGAAAATCTTTTAGTTCCACGCCCCGGGGTGCATTCTGTTCTAAACGAATTTTAGACACGTGTCTCCACGGCCTACACTCGCTGCAAGACTTTTTAGTTCCAGTTTCCACTACTAGGTGGAGTATTTTGTTCTAAACAAACCTGTTTCCGAACGAAACTCCAGGACTCGTCGTCGCTGCCTATGGTACTTTATAGCAGGCGTTCTGAGCACGCCCTTTAATATCTTTTACTTTCAATACTTTACTTTATCATATGGATTAGAAACTTCGATAATCTTGACTATAATTACATGAAGCATTTATATGTGTTGAAAGCGGAGAAAAAAGTTACTGAGTTACTTGAAACATTTGAATATTAAAAGCCTCCAACATTGTCTTTTAACCCTTTGACTAAGGCAACGTACGCTGATTATGTGGTCGAATGTATGCAGATTTTCTGCGTTTTAATTTGAAGACAGATTTGAATAAATTACAATAATATTACTATCCCGAAATACTGGTATTAAATGTAAAATTTGAATGAGTCTTGCTACGTGGGCTCAAACCCTCGTAGTCGAAGGGTTAATGTCACCCTTCTTGCCGTTACAGCAGTCTTATTTTATTCTAAACAAGATATTTTCTACTAACCTACACAAGATACGTTGTCATGATCTAGCATCAATTCCGTAAGGCATGCACAAGTTCTTCCTCCAGGAGAAGTAAGGCACAAATAGCTGCATCCTCCGTTTTCAATAAGACATTCAGACTTACCTGCAAAAGAAAGGTACGTCATCATGATTAATGTACTTGTCAGCAAAGCAGATTTAAGATTCCTACCGTAAAAAACATTAAAGAGGTCGTCGTTTATAAATTACCCCCATTGCATAGAAATCTGGCATCCGAAGGTGGCTAGGGATTGGCTTTGAGGCACTACATGTTTTCCGAAAAGTTCCCACAGACATTACTTTCGTAAGCACTTCACTACCACTATTTTTAATATCTCATTCAATCTACGATTAAATAAGCTGAAAATTCGAAAATAAAGATAGTAAAGTACTTTCATAATTCCCTGAAAACATGCACAGCGTCATAAAAATTCGGTCTCAAATCTCCACTGGTTACCTCCTGTTAAGATACTTTGGTCTTTAAAATTATATATTCAAAACAAGATTAGTTACATAACTCGTTAATACCCAACTTTTTATAAATAGGACAGTATTCCGCTTCTCTCTACCCGTTAAAGTATCTTAGAATTTTGTGCACATATTCTAGCATTCTTACTGTTCTATAAAGCTGAAAAGGAATGTATAGTCAAATTTCTTCGTTGGAGCAAAAAGTCAGTGGAAAAGCACTTTTCACAAAAATCTTTACATTCTTTGTAGCGATTTTCGTATTTCTTTGTAGAAAAAAGTAGTTTAAAATCGTATGCTAGGGTAAAACCAAATCTCAGTTTTGATTCAATTTGAGCAGCTCCGTAGCGGGCAATGATGGAATACTTAACTCTAGGCAAGAAAAAGCAGACATTATGATATCTCCATACTGACACTCGTGTTGGAAAGTTTTTTTTTATTTCTTTTAATGTTTTGTAGCTTTCAAAATGTTTAAATATGAGCGCATTTAAAGTTATTAAAACTTTCTATATTTATGTATATTTAATAAGGATTTATTCCACAATGAAAATTCCTAGCATTTATATGTATATTTTTAAGGCTTGCTTTGCAATCCTCATTATCTTGGGACAATATTGTATATCCTATATGGAATAAGAATGGCTAATTGGAAAACAATGTTTGAAAAGCTGGTAAACCATGATTGAAGAAAAGGCAGTCTCAACAACATAGACAAGAGAGATAATGATTTTTCTAAAGCTGATAAAGAAGAATTGCAATTCCTTAAATTGTAATGAAGATATTATCCTTGTCTTTAAATCTTTAATCAATAAACTTAATGAAAGTTTCTTAGTTGTAAAATGAAATATATTGTCCGAAATCTTATTTCCTGCAAGATTAACATATCCATGCAGTTTTAAAGCACTGGCGAGATAAGACCGGAGGATTTGGCTTTTCTGGAACAACACTTAAGTACTGAGAAACAAATCGATTTATGATATTGTACAAGGAGAAGTGCAGAGTGTTTACGCAAATACTCATTTCATCCTGGCTTCAAGAAGCAACAAATAAGGTATCCGATTTTATCTTACTTTCCGCAATATTTTACTTGTATGTCCTACCATTACCAGAGCATAACGAATACTACTGTTTTCATAGAACGTCATTTTGCACCCAATTACAAAAGATTATTTTGTAACGAGTTTCGGTAACTTATTTTTATGGTGCATTTAAAATGTTCTTTTATTATGAAACAATTTACATTTACATACGTTCTTACCATAGTGCTAAACAAATATCGCTGAAAGGGCAACACTACTTCAGATTAATTTGAAAAAATTACATCAGAAGAGAAATTGGTTTGAAAGTATTTTACTTCAATGTAATCTTTTTTCATCAACAAAATGGCAGCATAGCAACTGTGGCATCATGGTTAGGGACAACAAGTGGGTAAGTGTGATCGGAGATCGCTCAAAGGGTTTCGTTTAATATTCCTTTCAAAACACTTTATCCTTTCTTTAATAGATCCAAATAAATTTCATTTAGAAAAAAAAAAAAAAAAAAAAAAAAAAAAAAAAATCGCGTTTTTTATAATGTAAAAATCTATTGTTTTCGTTTTTTCGAATATCTAAACCAGCCCGCTATTATATTCTGTCATAATAATATCTGTCATGCGGACTAAATGCGATATTTAAAAAAATAATTTGAAATATAAACATGTTGTACACCTTCAAAATTTTAAAATATGCGAATATTTCCATAATTGGATTTTTATCATGATTCAATATGTTTCTCAAACTCATATATTTACTATTCTATATTACTCATATTGATACTCGCTTTGTATTATTCTCAAACATTTGAAAAATTCGTTAAACTTCCAACACGACGTCAGATTTTCTTTTTAATTCTCTAATGACGTGATATTAATCTGCTTTATGTACATACACATACTCATACTCCTTGTATTATTGAGAAATCTTTGAAATTTTCCATTTTATTACCACTATGACGTCAATCATTTTTATTTCATATTGATATTTTTTCCAATTGGTGAAAATTTTTATTTCATTTTCATTTTTCACGTGGAAATCGTTCAATAGAAAATTAATTATTGTGGAAGTGTTGTGGAAGTAGTTCATTGTGGATTTTTAATTTTTGGCAACTGCTTTAACGAAAAATGTTTAAATTTAATAGGAAAAGGCTATCAGAATTTGAATTTTTTATCTCTATTTATTAAAGTAATGCGATTTTTTCAAATTTTAATATTTTGAGCTTCATAGCTGGTATTCAGCTACATATACACAAAGTTTCAACTCTGTAAGTTACATAGTTTCTTATAATGGCTCTGTGACGGACAGACAACGGAGCGGGAGTAATAGGGTTTTGTGAGATGAACGAAACCCTAAAAATGAAGCTTTCCCCCAGTATAACATTCATTTATTGGATCATCCACAAATTTTAGCCATATTTTCAACATTTCTCTACATAAATACACAGCATATTTAAAATATTGATGTGAAAATGGCAAATAATGTAAAAAAAATGGGCACGATGTTTCGCTATAAAAAAAATTTACATTGTTTAAAAGTAAAAGTATATGACTAATCATAATTCTGTATACGTCTAGAGAAGTGTTGAATATGTCGTTAAAATTTAGCGGCGATCTGATAAAAATTGTTAGTTATGCAGATAATCTCATTTGACTTTACCATATTTCCACAACTCCAGCGTCGTCATTTTGATTAGTTATATTAAAAAAAGTTATTTCATAGATTGATATATATATAACTTTTATCCAATTTCATTGATGTTAAGATCTGAAAAAAATGTAAAAATTTAATCAAATAAAATTTTAGGTGTTTGAAATACACCTAAATTAAATCCACATTACACTTTAAATTAAAAAAAAATAATTGGGAGTTAGCCGGTTAAACAACAATCTTTAAAAATTTGTCGTCTTATCATATATAGAGAAACGTTTCATTCATACACTGCTCCAATAATTCTAGAACTCCTACGGAAACTTGCAGAGGCAGAGAGACTGCCGAATACAACAAGCCATTTTATAGGAATAGTAGCAAAACCTGCAGCTTTGCACGCGTAGTTTTTGAAATTCGCCAAGTGCTATTTGTGTAACTTTTGAAATGTATGAAGAATTTATTAATTAACAAATTTTATGTAAAATTCCATAGAAATCGTAATTTAGAGAGTTTTCCGCTCATTCATCGTTTTAAATTTCGAATTTTATAAGGAACCATTCTCAGTGAGTATTTGTATCTTAAACGCAACCGCAGTGCTAAATTTCAAATTTCTAGTCCCTTTAGTATCACAAAAATTGTATGGTTAAAGAATTTCAAAAATTTAAGAGGTAGACTTTTTTGAAGGTCTTTAAAACTTATGTTCGATTATGAGATCAAGTACCAAAAAGATTCTACAAATGTCGAAGCAGACATGTTGTCACGAAATCCTGTTGCTTATCTTAATCATCAAGTTTATTATTGGACAAAAAACAGATTATGGAGGTGCAAGATAAAGACAATGTTTGTGACAGAAAATACAAAAAAGAGAATGGGATTATAATTACTCAAAGAAAAAGATTTAAAAAAAATAGTAGTACCAAAAAAATAGTAGTTTTTCCGAAATCTGCTAAATTATTCTATAAAATTTTTCTATTTTGTAATGTTCCGTATATCAACCCAACTTATAAAAATAATTCTTATTCTTAAAACAGTCTTTTACTATCCATATGTAAAGCCAGTTTATCCTAATCCACTTAATAATATTTATTCCAAAGTTAGATCTAAAAATGGCGATAACTTCTTAAATTTATTCTTTGAATAGAACATCTTTTATTTTAATCCATTATTAAATTCATTATTATTATTCCCGTTTAATAAAACTGTTATAAATCCTTTATTTAAATGCTAAAAAATCATATCTTTTAAATTATTTCGCTGAGAAAACCTTAGTTAAAAAAATCATCCTATTATTAAATATTAAATGTATATTAAAAATTTTCCGAAAAGCTTTCGATCTTTTTTTTTCTACATCAAAGATTCATTTTCTTTCTTTTTCTTCATGCGTATTAAATTCGAGCTAGTTTTAACCACAACACTCTCAAAGCAGAGGCTTTGTTTTGTTTATATGGCATGCATCTGTTAGCAAGAGTATGGAAGCGGATAGACCATTTTTTACCGCCAGTAAACTGATTTACCTCAAAATAATTGCACCGGAAATGCGAATGAAGTTCTTTTAAAAACCTTATGATTCGATGAAAATCAGTCACGTGACGTGTTTTGTGTTTTTACGCAAGCTAGGTTAAAACTACACGAACGTCCTGATTCGGAGAGAGATTTCGACGATGGGCAGTAGCTGAAGGAAAGCGATGAAGTTTTTTCTGGGCGTCTAATATTCGCAAACGTCCTTTATATTGCAAGAAGAGAAAACGTTCTACAATATGTTTATGGGTGCTTAGTGCCAAATTCATACGTCCAACGAATCTAAATAAAATTAGTGAGTTCTGAAAGAGGAGATTTATAGAGCATGCAGATTGTAGCAATGGAATGTATTAATTCTTCGGGACAATTTTGATCAGCCGATCATTCCTCCTGAAATGATGTCTTTAAAAATGCAAATAAAGATTTTTCTTTCAACTCAAGATTGGGTGAACTGATAATTATTCCCACCTGGTCAACCTGATGTAGTTTGAAATGGGAGACCCTGTTCGTTTTGATGAATTTTTATCGACAAATAATTACGACTGCAACGCATCAAGCAAACCTGAGAGTCGAAATCATGACATATATATTGCAATATAAGCAACATTTTATTGAAGAAAATGAGTTACAATTTTTCAAAACGCATTTGGTATTCAAAAACTGCTAAAGAAAGTTATAATGCTCGAACTCATAAGAACTTCAGTCTGAATGTTTTCTGGTCATTTGCACACTGTAGTAAGCTTTACAATACGCAAAATGAATAATTTTGCACAGTCGATGCCTATTACTTCGCTAAAAATCTCAAACTTTTGAAATTGGAAAATTCTAATGAGGATAGAGTAAAATGGCATTTTAAAATGGCTCTCAAGAGAAATATATATACAAGTAGTACTTTAGGAATTGGCATTCTTACCTGCTGGGACTGTTCCTGGACTGTATGTCACCCTTTTAATAAGATTTCCTTCTTCTTCTCCTGGTAACTGAAGTATATGTGTTAGACCCCCTTTATAAATATTTAATTCTCGTCTCGTAGATGTCCAATAAATGTTTTCTTCACTTGCTGCTACCGACATAGCATCATACGCTCCTGTTACTAGTCTTTGAAGCAATCTAAAGTAATGAAATTCAAATGTTAGGCTAAATCAGTAATTCAGGGATAGGTCGAGGAATAATTCACTTCTAGTATATGAAAAATGCCGAGTTTAAAACACTGGATTAGATTAATCGCACATTGTTCAATAACGAAACTTCACAAATAGAGGATAAAAAATACTACAAATGTTGATGTATGATTATTCGAAACATTTGGAGTATAAATAAACTTTGAAATAATTTTACCTTCCTCCTGTCCTAAGGTTACGAGATTTAAACTAGAAATATTTGAAAGAATTTTGTAAATCTTAATAAAAATTCTACAGCTTTGGATATCCAGTCTTAAAAATTTCGCAAATTTAAATTTGAACATTCGGGAATTTTCTACTGTTTCGAAGTTTTCGTTGGAAAAAAAAGCGATGCTGTTGCGTATTGTTGCATACGAATTCAGTACAAATATCAACGTTCTGGAAAAAACAAAGCCAAAAGGATATATTCCGAAGTAACAAGTATGATGCATTCAGTTAAAGTCATTGATATCACGATCTGAAATAAACGTTTCTGTTAAACTTTATTTATATAGGACCTGTTTATAAGTTATCCATTTTATGTGTAAAAATACATAGTAGTTATCATGTTGCGTTTTCAACACTATGCACGATTTTCTCATGGGAGAATTAAAGGACATGATAAACGAGACTGGAAAAAAACCTTTGATCCAAAAGTAGATTTCAAAAATTAATAGGCAATGAGATTTACAACCTGATTTTTGAAAGCCTTAAAGTATCCAAGTATGAAGTTTACATTCTAAGCATCCTGAGAATTCACATTGGCTATAATATTAGGCCAATCTGAGAATTACAAAACCATGACTCTTAAAACAAATTATACTAATTTATGTATAAGTTGGGCTATACCGAGCCAATTAAAAAGATGCCACAATTGTCATTGGAATAGAATGGAGTTTCAGGAAATATAAAAATTAATCATCAGATCTTGATTAGCAACGGTAACAATGGAATGTTTTATTTTCTCTAAATAAATAACGAGTCTATCTGGACATTTTTTCTCAAAATTGTCCAGCGCGGATATGTATATATTTTTAAACGTGCGATCACTCTCCATATTTAGTCTATTTTCCCAGGCCTACAGAAATATTAGTAACAATTATTTATTCTGTTGTATTGCCTGAATACCTCTACATATCATCAATTAGAGCGCTGCCAAAGATTTGAATCTTACCAATTTTTAATATTTTATGTCAATTCAATTTATAATTGTATTAAAGAATTTAGAAATTCCAGCTATCTATAATATTCTAGAAGTGTTTAAGAGAAATCAAAGATATTTAAAACACTTTTATAAATGTATCTGTTCTAAAGAGTCACACACGCTGCCGCAAATGAAAGGTTACCTTTTCACTTTCTTGTCTTATCCTGAAAAGACTTTCACATAAAAACATGAAATTTATATAGTTTTAATGAGACATGCATAATAAACATGCTGAAGCAGGCCGTTGTTAAATGGAATTATTTTAAGTGCTATTTAATGTTGAAATTGGTCAAGATCAGTTACATAAGTTCCCATGGGATAAAAACTATGTATAGGAATTCAACCATCTTTTGCAGGCATATACTTGGCTAAATTTTGGTGTTCAGTGTCCAAACATTTTTTTAATTTAATTTACAGTTTCCAAATTTTTATTCAAAATTTCATTAGTTGAATAGAGATTGAATTCATATTTAGAAATACCATTTTTATCTACTGTGGCCAGATTTTAATAAGCTCAAGTATTTCTAAACGATATTTTCAACTGAAAAATATATTTACATGTGAATATTGATAAACAAAGAAAACTAAAATAGCTACCAAAATCAGCACGAAAAAAGTGCAAAAAGCATTTAATGGTGAAAATTAAGTCTCATTTAGGACTTTTATTATCGAGTTCAAACGAAACTTGTTAGTCCGGTGGCAGCGACATATATTTAGCCATTTTATACAAACTAATTTTCCAATATAACTGATCCTACTTAATCAGGCAAACAACCGTGAGCTATCGTGGCAGCGGTCGATGCGGGCTTGGGAGCTGAAAATGGAATAGAAAATGTGAAGGGGTAATTAATGGTAACCCAATCATGAAAGTTCGACTCTTGTCATGGTAATATATTTCAATCTTCCGTAATCGGGTAATCTGTAAACAAAGCAAATTACCGCATTATTATAGCCTATGGAGTCTGGGCGGAGGATGGCGTGCGTAGGTCGTAGAGTAAGAGATCCCTAGTTATATAAATTATGTAAATAAATTAATTATTTAAATTACTAGAATGGAGTCTGAAATTATTCAGACATTATCAGAAATTATTCATTAATTTCACCTGATGAAAAAAAATGTTTTAATATACAAAATGCAATTTCATAAGCTTTGCCGATTTCAGCAGACTCTATACTTATGATCAATAAGGTAAAGTTGCTGATGTGTGAAAATTTGAATATAAAAAGTATTATAAATATTTATAAATATCAATATATTAGGTATTGTAAGAGTTAATTTTATCCACAACTAAAGCCATAAGTTTAATATTTACTTTCTTAAATTCGTTCATAAATCTACTGCAATGTACATATTTAAGCAAAAGGGTAACAATAGAGGATTTTTAAAATTTAATGAATTTTAAGTTTTGAAAAAATAAAGTTTACGTTAATTAAAAAGTATTTCTATTAATAAAATGTTAAAAATCAAAAAGTATTTTAATATTTACGGCAAGATTAACATCTGACAATTCAAAAGTTATATTATTCATACTACGAAGCAGGGTATTCAGCACCAATAACCAAACCGAAGTTTTACATTCGGCAATTCGAAGACAAGCTATTTATCTTAATCTATTACTTAACTTTTAAACCAAACTGACGATACAAATCTTTACATATATATTATAGGGTCCCGTCTTTTCTTGTGATCAATAGCTATTCCTTAACCGTTAGCATTTGTTCCGCACTTTCAGTGCAAAAATGTTTCAGGTCTTGCTATTCATGTTAGAAGTCATTTACGTCAAATGTTTTTGTAAAACTTACAAAATTAAAATTTTTATATGATCCCTGGAACTTTAGAAAAATTCTTCCCATGCTTAACAAACAAAAAACAATTACACGTACAACCAAAACAGTTTTATTTTTGATTTTATAAACTTTGAACGTCTTTCCCAGATACTAAATGTAGACGTTTTTTGTTCCTGAAAACGCTGAAAATTCATATAACAAAGGTCGTGCTTAAGGGGTAGGGGAACTGGGTGGTCGCTCAGGGCAACTAATAATTAGGGTCGGCTAAAATGTATTGCACGTGCCAAAAATCGACTCTGTTTTTAACTCTATCTTTTTAATTTCACTGCTAATGTAACACTGACATAAATGTTTAATTTTTTTCATACTTCCTCCAATTCTATAGTCAATAAAGAGTTCGATTCAAAAAGTCTTCTGCGTATATCTATAGTATAAACAACAAATTAACTGAAAACTCCTGATTAGATAAAAAAAAACTTTTGAATACTTAGAAAAGTCGTTATCGATATTAATCCGGTATGTTCAGATTCTGCAGCAAAAAATACTACAATAAATTAAATAGTTTAATAACTTATACTTTGAACATTTTGTGATAACCAATTCGGAAACTATGACAAGTACTGACGTGAATTCAGTATTTAATGTTTCAGGAAATGTTCCAGTATTCAGGGAATACTAGAAAAAAATACAGTATCTAATGAATTATGACAAAAACATCCTCTAGTGACTAAGCTTTCTGACACTATTCTATAGAAAACTCAGTTAATGAAAATATCTTGGACATTGCTTTATGAATACAAACTACTCTAAATAACTAACAATGGACGTTTATCATGTAAAAATGCTTGCATCGTGTAAAACAGACTAATTTCCATTGAACAATCAAATTCGACATTTAACTGCAAATTTCTATATCCAAAAAGTACCCAACTCTGTAATAACTGATTGCTGTTGGTTAGTGTGTTCCATAAGCTTGGATTCAGTATTTTGTATTTAGTCTATTAAATGTCAATCTCTATAATTCGAAGCGTATTTGGAGAGATATTAGACTTTGGTCTCTGGTTGGGGGCTTCTAAAATTTTCCTAAGACGAGGGAAAAGTTTCGGAGTCGCAGGACTCTAAGAGTATAGCAGAAACTATTGTTCCTACCAGTTTTTAGGTGCGTTCGTAATTATATAAATACGTAGCACCTATTGTCATCGTCTGGTCCGTCTGTCTGTCTGTCCGTCCGCATATAACAACGCAAAAACTACCCAATCGAATGGTTTGAAACTTAAGATATATTATCTTTGCAGAATTTTATCGAGACATTTCAAATTTTATGAAAATCGAATCAAAACTTTAGAAAATATTAATAGAAATATTTATTAAGAAATTTGAATTTTTTAAAAAGAAATCGGTGCTTTCTTGTTATAGGAGCTTCCGAGGTTTAATCGTCAAGCGACCGAGATACTTATTTTATTGCAGAAATTAATCTGCAGGCGATATAATTAATTTTACAGAATTAAAAATCCTCAAGATCTGAACTAGCAAGAACTAGCTATCGTACGAACGCACCTCATTTGTCAGGTTTTACGTACAATTTCCAACATTTTCTAATCAATCTTCGGGACAAATTTCTGTAACATATGAAATTGAAATATGAATTGTTTCGAAGTATTGGTAGGAAATAAAAAATCTGTTAGCTTCTAGTCATGGAATCTTGAATAACACGGGCTACAAATTTTTGTAACGTTTATGCAATTGTTTTGCATAAACGGTATATAGACCAATATTACCTTTGTTTTATGTAGTAACTGAACGCTAAAATATTTTCAAATTATTTTTTTGTCCGATAAAAATTGTGTTTACATTTCCTTTAAATATTCAAAATAGCTCTAGAGAAAATCAGTGTAGTGGAGAACGAGCTACATATCTTATTGTTAAAATAAGAAAAAACAATCCGTAAACAAATTTTACGTTAAACGTGACAAATGAGATGCGTTCGTACTATAACTAGTTTTACAATGTAAAAAAAAATCATTGTTATTATTTCAGTGAAATGATTTAAATCGTATGTTATGAGCGAAATGAACATGCCTTTTCTCTTATTACGTATGCCACGTTTACAGATGTGAACGTTTTTTTCGACACCTAACAACGCTGCAAAATTCATCATGGAGATCTTGCTTTGCGAATGATTACCTCCATGGTTTAATATTTTTATGACTCACGATAAACAAATCTCCTGTGTTTATTTATATTAATGGATTGAGATATTGGGCTGTCAACCTAATCTCAGCTAAAGTTATGTCAGAATCTATACATATTTGAATGTAACTCATCTCTCCAACAATTTTTTTGATCGATCTTTCTAAAAATGTAACTTTTGTGCAATTTTATTGGAAAAAATAATTTTTAATAAAAATGGCCGCCTGGCATATGAAAAAAGAAGTGGTCGTATTTGTTTCCCTCAGTCACATGACTTGCGGTTTTATTATATAGATTACGTATGATAGGATTTAATAGAATGAAGAAAACTTTCATTAATATATTTTTTAAGTTTTGATTCGATTTTCATAAAATTTGAAATGACTCGACAAAATTCTGCAACGATTATATGTATTAAATTTCAAACCATTCGGCTGGGTAGTTTTCGCGCTGTTATATGCGGACGGGCGGACCAGACGACGACTATAGGTGCTATGTATTTATATAATTACGAACGCACCTAAAAATCGTGTTTCTTAGCAATAAAGGGGGACACATTGTATATAGTTATCATAAAATAAAAATTGCTACATTTGATTGTAAGGTCATTTTTCTAATTATTTTAATACTTTAACCTTACTTTGTTTCTGATCATTAAACGCAATTTATGAATGTTATGAGATTTTGATTTTTAAGATAAGGGAAATGAAATTTTAGAAAATATTAGATTTAAAATAGACTAGTGATCCAAATTTACTACAATCCAAAATTTCAGATTTCACAGATGTTGCTATTCAACCACAATAAGTTGGATTATGGGTTACATTCAGACAACGCCTCGATTAAGTGACAACTAGTACTAAAAACTAGAACAATTTAATTTCATTAAATAAAGCGTATTTTATGCCACGTATGTCATTGTAGCTACTGTCCTCTGTAGCATAGTGAACTCTTCAAGGTTACTAACTTATCGCAGTCGAACAGTACACCAATTCCCCTTTGTTACATTGAAACAATATTTAACACAATCTAAAATGGAACCAATAGTGAAAATTCCCCTACCTTAAATTGTCATAGTCTGTATGAGATATTGATCCAGAGCTTGGATCTGCCCAGTATAAAATCGTGTTGGAAGGATGCACAGCTAAACATACATTTGTGCCGCTTACAGAGTGAAGAACAATTCTGTTGTTTCCATCCATATCGCATTTTATTACAGAAGAAGTCATACCAATAGTAGAAATAAACATTATGCTGAAATGATGAAAAGGTCGTTTAAATAAGTATTCTTCCATTATTTACTTACTAACCACTTCAGCATTTTTCATTGCTTACTTACCCCTTTGCAGGAAACATTGCAAGAGATAATGGTCCATTCAGGTTTTGAATAAGTACAACCCGCTTTAGACTGTCTATAGATACGACTTCTAGCGTTCCTTTACCTGAATCTACCCAGTAAAGATTGTTGCTTCTAGAGTCAAAAGCCAGATCTTGCGGAGTTAAAAGATGACTTTTCACCAGTACGCTGAAATGAAAATTAAGAAATATTAATTGCATATTAGTTTTTAAAGTAATGATATTCACATTTGTAATAACAGCACAGATTGGTGAAATGAGAGGCGTGGTGTCTCGATTTATGTGGACTCCCGCTTCTCTTGCTTATATTCATGACCGTCAAATTTCAGTTTAATAACTGTTTTTATAATAAACTAGATGGAACCCGTCAAAATTTGACGGCAAACAACTTGATAGTACCATAAAAATAAAATTTATAGTTGCTTTAACTTGACAAATTTCATAGTGGGGAGCATAATATGATTAAGCGGTCACTGACCTTTCCATTGATATATCACATGAGGGGTGTGTGCAAAGTTTAGAAAAGTACCCCTTGGGGGGGGGGGCAGAGTGGGGAGATGGGCATCGGAGATGCATAATATGATATAAGTGGTCACAGGCCTTTCCAATGATATATAACATGAAGGTTGTGTGCAAAATTTAGAAAGTACCCCTTGGGGAGGGGGGGGGCAAAGTGGGGAGATGGACATCGGAGATGCATAATATGATTAAG
Organism: Maratus michaelseni; assembly: GCA_963931845.1. NCBI lineage: Eukaryota > Metazoa > Arthropoda > Arachnida > Araneae > Salticidae > Maratus > Maratus michaelseni. Next base: position 190,608,489 of record OZ007590.1, read on the forward strand.
CAGTCACAGACCTTTCCAACAATATATGACATGAGGGGTGTCAACAAAATTTAGAAAAGTATCCCTTGGGGGGGTGGGAGGCAAAGTGGGGAGATGGACATTGGAGATGCATAATATGATTAAGTGGTCACAGACCTTTCCAATGATATATAACATGAGGGTTGTGTGAAAAATTTATAAAGTACCCATTGGGGGGGGAAGTGGGGAGATGGACATCAGAGATGCATAATATGATTATGCAGTCACAGACCTTTCCAATGATATATAACATGAGGGTTGTGTGCAAAATTTATAAAGTACCCTTTGGGGGGGGAAAGTGGGGAGATGGACATCGGAGATGCATAATATGATTAAGCAGTCACAGACCTTTCCAACAATATATGACATGAGGGGTGTCAACAAAATTTATAAAAGTGCCTCCCTTAGGGGGGGAGGGGAGGGGGTGGCGGGATGGACCCCGGAGATGCATAACATGAATAAGCAGTCAAAGACTTTTCCAGCGATATATCACATGAGAGGTGTCTGCAAAATTTAGAAAAGTGTCCCACTTGGGGGGGGAGTGGGGGGATAGACCCGAGATTCAGTGAAATGAATGAAAAAGAGGTCACAGGTGTTTCAACTTGCAACTTTTTTCTCGAAGGCATTTGATAATATTAAATTTATTTTACCCAAGACAATTTAACGATATTCTTAATTTTTTTGCATAATTCGTCAAATGTTCATGGAAAATATCATGAAATTCGCTAATCAATAGTTGATAAATTATAAAATTCAACAATCGATAGCAGTAAAATTGGTCAATCGATAATGGAAAAATCACAAAATTCATCAAATGGTCTCCTGTAAAAAAATTGTCCTGCACACTGATGATATGATCAAAAGGATTTTGAAGTATAGGACAAAATTAACACTTGCCAGCGAGTAATGCTGAAAATTTGGCAATGGACTTTATTGCCACCACTGGTCAAACATAATAGTCACACTCACCAATTGCGATGATTGAATGGAAAAAGATTTTTTTCTCTGCTGTCGCTCGACAAATTTCTAAACCATTTGGCGAATTTCACGATTTTTTCCCCGAAATTGACGGATTGTGATTTTTTTTTCTCGAAGCCATTCGACGATATTCGAAAACTTTTCCCCCCGAAACCAGTTGATCAATTTTGCGATTTTTCCACTGTCGATTAATGAATTTTGCGATTTTTCCGCTATCGATTGAAGAATTTCGCAATTTATCAACTATCGATTAATGAATTTCATGATTTTATCCATGAACGAACAAATTGCGCACTTTCTTTCCGCTAATGTTTGACACATTTCGCCCTTTACAATTCAGCCAATGAGTTGAACGTTGTTTCTTTCCAGAAATGTCAAGAATGAAACAATGATTCTTTAGGATGAATTTCCTTCGTTCGATGTCACATGGAAGAATGTGTGCAATGCAGCAACGGGCGTCACAGACTTTTTAGGGCACCTGCAGACTAAAAACATCTAACCAATCTTCGCGGGGGGGGAAAAATCACAGATTTCGTCAAATGATTGAGGAAAAAACACTAAATTCATCAAAGAATCATGGGGAAACATGACTTTCGTTAAAAGACAACAGAAAAAACATTAATTATGCAAAAGGATCGTGAAAGATAAGCAAATTTTGTCAAAGAATCGCAAAAAAGGAAAGTTCACCAAAAGATCACGCTTTTTTACTAAATTTCGTCTAAAAATTGCGGAATAAAATGTATTTTATCAAAGAATCGCTGGAAAATGCGAATTTCGTTAAGGATCACGAGAAAAATGCGAAATTCTTCAAAGGATCGCTGAAAAAACACGAATTTCATCAAAGAATTGCTGAAAAAACATGAATCTTGCCCAATAATAGAAAAATCATGGTTCATAATCATTATGTCTAGTAGTATATGTAAATACAGTTTGTGATATAAGACAAAATTAACACTCACCAATCGGCGAGTAATACTAAAAATTGGTAATTGATGTTATTGCCAGTACTGGCTAAACTTAATAGTCACACTCGCCAATTGCGATGATTGAATGTAAAATGAAATTTTTTTCCCGCTGTCAATCAAAGAATTTTGAAACCATTTGGTGAAGTTTTTCCCGAAACCATTTTGTGAATTTCCCGATTTTTTCTTCAAAATAATTTTTCAACAATATTCGACCCAATACGCATGCGTAAAAAAAATCACCAGCCAATGAGGTGAGGGTCTATTACTGTCTCTAGAAACGTGTTTGGGATCATCTCCTGTTTGTTTTTTTCTGGCACATTGCATTAAACATAGGAAGGTATTTATATAGAACTCACTGTGGAGTGTTTAGAAGGTATTTATTTTATTTATTATAATTTGTATGAATACTTAGGTGTCCATTTCGGATTTACTGTTTAAAAATGAATTTAGGCTCATTTAACATTCGCGAAATCAATCCGATGGAAATTGTGTTTTTAGATCTCTATCATTTTGTATATATAGTACAGAAAATAATTATTCAAACGTACGTAAAAATATCGTAGAACACGTAATACAAAATTGGATCACTTATAGTCCGTTTATTATCAGGGATGAATCTTATGGTGTTCCGATTGCTAATGAAAACGATTATGTAAATATATGGTTCTTCATAGAAGTATGTGCTTCTTCACACTTCAATAGAAGCATTGTTTAAATTAATATAATTCTACAAATATGATGCAGTTTTAAAATATTGAGTAATGATTAATACTGTCAAGGAATCTACTCATATACGTAATTAAGTTTTGGTACTTCTCTATTATCTCATCGACCACTTTTCATAACAAAAAACTGTCGCCAAACTGTAACGCCAAATAAACGGGAGAACGTTGTAATTAATACGCGCAAATGTTGAATTAAAAACCACTTGACGACATAACAAACACGTATAATGCTTCCGACATCAAGTAAATGGGACTGCATTTTTGGCATTTATTCATACAGTTTGGCGATAGTATTTTGTTATGAAAAGTGGACGATGGGATAATAGAGAAATACCTAAGTTTTTTATACCAAGTTTGAAAATTTATCTTTTTTTGACATTTAAAAAAAAATAACAGAAAAAACATTACAAATTTGCCCATTTGCTCAGCGGTCAAAGGATTAAGTAAATATTAATGATTAAGCGGAACTGGTTCTAGTTATGAAGTAATATTATTTTGCTCAAAAACCCCCAACAAAAAAAGAATTACAAAGAATAAGTAATCGTCTTTAAATATACAAAAAACAATGTGATTAATGACCAGGATTTTTTTACATATAACATTTTTTATATACAAAATAAAAACGGAAATAACCTCATTCATTTCACCAGATGTCAAAAATAGTTTTTTTTCCACATTCCTGGGCAAAGCACTAAATCAATAAAATCACCAATTTGTGACAAATTATGAGTTTCTTATGAATCGCCAATGAACGGACATGCAAACTGGTAAAAAATGAATGTAATAAATTAAAACATTCAAGATTTGTATACATACAAACAATGTAAATATTAATATTGTTACATGATACATTGTTTGTATATATACTTGTTTGTATACATACAAACAAATATAATGTAAACATTATTATTCAAATATTAAGAGTTTGCAAATCAAAACATTCTAAAGATTTGTATACATACAAACAATATAATGCATACATACTCTTTACAAATAAAATAGCACACTTATGTAATGACAAAACTTTTAAATCGAATAGAGATAATATATTTCTGTTAAAAAATAATGCTAAAGTTCAGACTTATATACAGTGGACTCTCTCTATCTGAACACTCTCTAATGTGAACACCCCGGTATTATGAACACTTTCTGACGGTCCCGGCGAAACTCCATAGACTTAGCAAAAGTTGAACTCTCTGTATTCTGAACACCCCACTATTATGAACGCTACTTTTGATCCCCATACTAACCCGCCTCTCTGTAAACTGAACGTGTGTGTGCAGTCGGAATACGAGGAATTACCGCATCATGGAAATTTGGAAAAATTGTTTCAGAAGAATAAAAGGGTTCAATGAACTCGATTTAAAACGATACAGACAAAATCATTTCTAGATTTTAAGATCTACCCGATGCTGAAATTTGTTTGAATAATTAAATAATTCAGATAAAATCTTCAGTTAACAAAACAAACAAAACATTTATTATAACAAAAAAAAATCGAAAGAATATTTTTGTCTTTACCGTACGTGTTCTCAACTAACTAGAACATTCTTATATTTTTAATAAACAAAACAGTGCAGATATGAAATTGTTGCCATGTCAGAAAAAGTAAATCATGAGAATTAAATTAAATTAAATGATCGAAACGATCAATTTTTATGCAAAGAAATACAAGAAAAAATAATGTAAAAAAAGTTACGTGATTGTCCCCCTCCCGAGCTGCGATTAAAATAGAAAGATTGTGCAACAGAAATGCCCACCCCCCATTGACAGATAAGAGACAACAGGTGTTAGAGGGAGTGGTCAAAAAAGGATTATGGTTTATTTTCTGCACACCTGGTTGGCAGCTTTATCACTTCTGTTTCTTTCTTCCTTTTTGCTCGGCAAAGGATTTCGCCATTTCACTATCGTTGCAGAGAAAGAACCACAACACTTACGCAGATATCTCAGAAATAAGTAGGAAAACGAAAAAACGGAAAGCACTGAAGCCTCAGAAAAAGTACAAAGTTATTCAAAAATAATCAAAAGTAAGTCAAAGGGAAATTGCATCTGAATTTGAAATTTCAGTAGGTCAAGTCAACGCCATCAGCAAGAAAGAGAAAGAAATTACAGCCACTTTTGAAGCAAATAAACCTTCCTCAAAGTGTAGAATTTCCGAAAAGAAAACGGGAAATGAGAACATAAACAATCACGTCTGGAAGTTTTTTGCCAAATGAGAACGAAGAATCTTCCTGTCACAGGACCCTTGCTATAGTACATTGCTCTGGTTTTTGCAGAAACGGAAAAAATCACGGGATTCAAGGCATCAGAAGGATGGCTGACTCGCGTCAGGAGTAGGCATAACATCGAATTCAAAATAATCAATGGTGAAGCTGCAGATCTAAATATTGACACTGTGGAGGAATGGAACAGAAAGCTTCCGGATATAACGTAAGATTTCGATGCAGCTGACATTTTCAATGCCGAGGAATCCGGCTTGTTTTTCAGAGCTCTTCCAAATAAATCCCTAGCAGAAAGAAGCGAGAAATGCGTGGGCAGAAAAATGTCAAAAGAAAGACTTACCGTCATTCTCTGTGCCAGGTTTACGGATGAGAAGCTCGAACCATTTGTGATCGAAAAAAGTGAAAAACCACGATGCTTAAAAAATGTGAAGATAGCATCATTGCCTGTGCACTATAAATCAAATCGAAAAGCCTGGATGACATTCACAATTTTCTCACAATGGTTGGAGAGCATTAACAAGGTGATGAAGAGAGAAAAAAGAAAAATTCTTCTTTTTGTGGATAATGCTGAGCAACGTGAGCCTGAAGTTCCTGCCACCGAAATGTACTTCTATAATCCAACCACTGGATCAAGGAGTAATCAAGACCTTTAAAGCTCAATACCGAATTCATTTTTTGAAGAAAATGTCCGTGGTTATGGAGGAGGCAAATTTGGCAACCGAACTAACGAAGAAGGTCAATGTGATGGATGTTGTCCATTAGATATCAATGGCTTGGAATGAAGTAACCCCCTACACCATCCAAAAATGCTTCTACAAAGCTGCATTTCCGTATAAGAATGAGCAATCAAGGGCAGAGGACCAAGAAGCAACAGCTGTGAGTAACTTGGGGTTAATTCTTCAGGAGTTTCATACTGAAATCGAATCTGGAGCTTATCTCGAAGCCAACGGAAGCCTTCCTGTTTATGACGACATCGTTGAAGAAGAAGAGAGTAGTGAAGACGAAGCAGAACCAGAAGAGACCGATGAAACAAGAATTACGACTACCTTCAAGCAATATGGCCAAGGGATTCAAGACCTGTTGCACTACGCGGTTGAACATACCCGGAAACCTTTCCACTTCTTAAACAGCTAGATAACATGTACACTGCACGAGCATACACAATACGAAAACAGACTAAATTTATTCACTTTTTCAAGTAATGTACCTATTATGTTTTCAAGTAATGTATTGTATGTATGTAATTGTATGTTTTGTAAAATTATTTTAATATAACTTTCTTAATTAACTTTTTTTAAAGTTTCTAAATTCAGCACCTCGATCTCGGTAACTTGCATGGTTAAGAAGGCTATGTATTCTATACAGTCTATAAACTCAATACATAGTAATAGTAAGTAATGCATTTCCCAATCTCCCTCTATAATGAACACCCCCATAATCTGAATATTTTTGGTCGGTCCCACGAGTGTTCAGAATAGAGAGAGTCCACTGTATATTATACATTCACATAAAGCTAGTCACATTCCTGCATATTTATTAAATATTTAGTTGCTAAATACAGAAATAATATTTTATAATTTATATTCAGACGCTCAGATTCGCTTTTTTTGAACATATAAAAATAAAAATATTACTACCGTGCGTACTGTCTTTTGACATTATATTTACATAATAGTTTTAATTAGCAATCAGAACACCATAAGATTCATACCCGATCATAAACGGAATATAAGTGGTCCAATTTTGTATTACATGTTCTACTATATTTTTATTTACGATTGAATAATTATTTTCTGTACAAAATAAACAAAATGATTTGATTTCGCGAACGTTAAATGAACCTAAATTCGTGTTACACAGTAAATCCGAAATGGATGTGGGGATCTGGCATCGCCGAAAACTTAAAACCAGCTAATGAGCTGGGTCCAGAATTTCGGATGTTGGATCCATGGTTTTTCATCTGTGCTTAACGGGAAACCGCACGGAACAAGCCTTCGCCGTTGAGCGGGAAGAAACAGTTAGTTGGACTCTGGACTGCCTGTTGAACGCACGTATTTTAGCGTGCTAATGTAACGATTAATGCTGAATTGCCGCACGCTGGTGCGAAGAGTGTATTTTGAGTTTAAATATAATTTATTAAGTTTTAAATGTATTCTTAATTTGTGAAGTGCAATATTTCATTTAATCGATAATTAGTAATCGGGTTTAGAATGCCCGCAACTAAAGTGGTGACCTCGGTGTTTGAACAGTTCGTCTGATAATCTAAGTGCATCGACCTTATAATGGCCTTAATTACGGCGTGTGTACATCATTAGTGACCCAAGCGGATATATTTCTCATATTTCTTCAAGAGTTTGTGTGAAACACGATTGTGTGCATTATCGGTAAACTGTGTTGTTAATCACCTATTGGCATGTGGAGACATCAGTGCTACGAGGTAAAGAGCTTGAATCCCGAATCCCGGTGAGTCGTATCTATTTTGATGGTGTTCAAATCAGTAATAACCCTGTGTGTGCATATAAATTTTACTTGCCCCTAGATAAATTCGACATTAATTTTTTGCGCATTTTATTTAATTTTTGTATATGTATTTATATTGGTAATAAGCTTTCAGTACAGCATTATTTAAGTGCTTTCAAATTGAATACTTTTTGTTTGTTTTGTAATATATGCTTATTTTGAAATTCGGGGTATGACGCGATTTATTTCGACATACTATCGTTAAGCCTGGCCAGATCAAATCGCATGTTTAGGTGATCCAAAATATGGTTTATCGTATTATATTATGCTAAAATTTTTGTTTCCATACTTTTCCTTGCATTCTTATTTTTTATTATGTCTTAAATAGCATTTGTGTACATAGTTTTTGGTAGGGTTGTTGAAACCAGTTTTTTCTGTATACAGTATATGTCCTGCATTTCTATTTTTTTTTCGTGGCTTAATTGTGTAGTAAAATTCAAAAAAATGTCAACAGAAACACCGGATACTGTCGTTCCAGGCATTCATAGGGTTGGGGTAAAGGCGACCCCATTTTGGCGTGCAAACCCGAAACTTTGGTTTTTCCATTTGGAATCCCAATTTAAGCTGGCAGGGGTTTCCGACAGTGTTACATAGTTTCACCATTTAGTTGCAGCAATGCAACCGGAGGAACTGGCGATAGCAGGCGATATCATTAGTGAGCAACCCACGGATCAGCCATACGAAAGGCTCAAAAATCGGCTCGTAAATCAATATTCCATGAGTGAGGATCAGTGCATTCGCGAGTTGATTTCTGGTTTGCAACTGGGGGATAAAAAACCTTCCCGTTTGCTGCTTGAAATGCGGAGTAAGGCTGGTAGTCAGGTCAAGGATGATTTGCTGAAAACCTTATTTCTCCAGCGCCTACCCACTCATGTGCGACAAATATTAGCAATTTCGAATGACCCGCTTGACAAATTGGCCGAAATGGCCGATGGTATCATTGCGGCGAATGGTCCACCCCCCATGGTTCAAAATATCCAATCGGGTAATGAGGAGCTCAAAACATTAATTCTTGCACTCTCCACACGCTTGGAGAAGTTGGAAGTGCAGGGGAATAATAGCAGGCAGAGTCGTTCCAAGTCCCGTGACCGTTTTAGGCATTATAAACGTGATAAAAGTCAAGAAAGGAATGCTGTTGGAAGGAATTTATGTTGGTACCATGCTACTTTTGCTGATAAAGCAAGTAAATGCCGCAAGCCTTGTTCATGGGAGGGAAACTAGTACAGCCGTCACTCAATTCTGGGAGTGACGGCGCAGTTCAGATAAATAGGCTCTATCTCAATGACAGAACTACTCATTTGAAATTTTTAATTGACACGGGGGCGGACGTGTCTGTCTTACCTGTGACAAAAGCTGATAGAACACGTACAGCAGATAAGCTACAACTTTTTGCCGCTAATGGCACGATCATTCCTACGTTTGGTCAGCAGCTCTTAAAGCTAGATTTAGGCCTGCGCAGGGAATTTCATTGGCTATTTATTCTGGCGGATGTTTCGCAACCAATTATAGGGGTTGATTTTCTTCGACATTTTGGTTTACTCATTGATGTGCGTCAGGGAAAGTTACACGACCCCATTACTAATTTGCAGGCGCAGGGTATAATTGATAAGTCAAATAGTAGCAATATACGCACGGTTTCTGAAATGACAACATTCCATACGCTGCTCAACAAATTCCCTAGCCTAACCGATACTTCAGCCTCCCTTAACCCCCCAAAGCATGATGTGCAGCATATTATTGAGACCAAAGGTCCACCTGTGTTTGCTAAGCCTCGCAGACTTCCTCCAGATAAGCTTCGCGCGGCTAAGCAAGAATTTCAGTTTATGATGTCGGCCGGTATTTGCAGACCTTCTAGCAGCTCTTGGGCTAGCCCGCTGCACATGGTACCCAAATCGAAAGGCGATTGGCGCCCGTGCGGGGATTATCGTCATTTAAACGCTGCTACAATTCCGGATCGCTATCCTGTTCCTCATATTCAGGATTGTACACAAGCGCTCCACGGTACAAAGATTTTTTCGACTTTAGATCTGTCTAGAGCATATCATCAAATTCCGGTACGACCTGAGGATGTTCCAAAAACAGCAGTCACAACTCCGTTTGGTCTTTTTGAATTTTTGTATATGCCGTTCGGTTTAGCCAATGCTGCTGCGACGTTTCAGCGATTTATCCATAGAGTGTTATATGGGCTTGAATTTTGCATTCCATATTTTGATGATGTACTAGTAGCATCAGAGAATTACGAGCAGCATGTCAGACATTTACAAATGGTGTTCGAGCGTCTATCTCAATATGGGGTACGTTTAAACCCATCTAAGTGTGTTTTTGGCCAATCTAATGTTACATTCTTAGGGCATAACATCTCTGCGGATGGAATTAGCCCGCTTCAGGATAAGGTTAACGCGATTAAAAATTTTCCCCGTCCCGAAACCATTAAAGAATTGCGACGTTATCTGGCCATGCTTAATTTCTATCGCCGGTTTATCTACCATGCTGCGCACACACAGGGGGTTTTAAACAAATATTTGCAAGGAGCCAAAAAGAATGACAAAAGCATAATTCAGTGGACAGAAGAATCTAATGATGCTTTTGTACGAAGCAATGAAGAACTTGCAAATGCTGCCACCTTGGCATACTTCATACCTACGGCACCTCTATCTATTGCAGTGGATGCATCAGACTTTGCAATGGATGCAGCCTTGCAGCAGCAGGTGAATGACAATTGGCAACCTCTAGCATTTTTTTCAAAATCTCTGTCACCGGCTCAACAAAAGTATAGTGCTTATGACCGCGAACTTTTGGCGGTGTATTCCGCAGTACAACATTTCAGACATATGATTGAAGGTCGGAACTTTACAATTTTTACTGACCACAAACCACTTATTTTTGCATTCAGACAAAAAACAGACAAATGTTCACCGCGGCAAACTCGACAGCTGGACTTTATAGGCCAATTTTCCACGGACATTCAGCATATTAGTGGTGTGGAAAATGTTGTGGCTGATGCTCTCTCCAGGATAAATATCTCCTCCATCAAGTCTTGTGTTATTGATTTGGAGCTGATGGCCAAATTACAAGCGACCGATATTGCTTTACAACATGCGAAGCAAGACAACATTAGCTTAAAACTTCAACCAATGCCAGTAGGTGATTCAGCGGTTGAATTACAGTGTGATATTTCCACGGGTCGCATTAGACCTTTTGTGCCAGCAGACATGCAAAAAACAGTGTTTCAGAAATTGCACGAACTGTCCCATCCTGGTGTCAAAGCGACACAGAAACTGATTGCTGAACGCTATGTTTGGACTGGAATGCAGAAAGATATTGCTTTATGGGTACGATCCTGCATCTCCTGCCAGAGGAGCAAAGTACACCGGCACACGAGAAGTGCTATTGGCATATTTGAACAACCGTCTGCTCGGTTCCAGCATGTTCACATTGATTTGATTGGACCATTGCCACCGTCTAACGGGTTTCGGTTTTGCTTAACATGTGTTGACAGATTCACCAAGTGGCCAGAAGCAATTCCATTGGCTGATACTACTGCTGAGAGTGTGGCGGAGGCCTTCTACGCCAGTTGGATCGCCCGTTTTGGACCACCTTTACGTCTAACAACTGACCAAGGTCCCCAATTCGAATCATCACTATTTTCGGCGCTGAATCGTTACCTGGGCATCTCGAAAGTTCATACTTCCCCATACCATCCGGCAGCGAACGGCCAGGTGGAGAGATTTCATCGTCAGCTCAAGGCTGCAATTATGGCCCACAACACCACGGATTGGGCCCGAGTTTTGCCAACTGTACTCCTGGGCATACGAACAGCGTGGAAAGAAGATCTGCAGGCTACAGCAGCGGAAATGGTATATGGTACCACCATCGCCCTTCCAGGAGAGTTCCTTGTTCCAGTAGCCGGTTCACCTAACCCAGTCGATTTTCTTGGCAGGCTACGGGAGGTGATGCGACGATTACAACCAGCCACTTCTCGGTTGACACCTGAGCGTAAAATTTTTGTCAGCAAGGATTTGAAGTCTTGCTCACATGTTTTCTTGCGCAGAGAGGGTATTAAGAAGAGTCTGCAAGCTCCATTCGAGGGGCCTTACCAGGTTCTGCAACGGACCGACAAAAATTTCACTGTTAAGATCAACGACAGAACTGTTACGGTAAATATTGACAGAGTAAAACCTGCCTTCTTCTGCACTGAGGAGCAGCCGTCGAATCCTCAATCCGAAGAAAACCACTCTAAATTAGATTCACCAGCAGCAACAGTCACAGAAGAAGCGGAAATTCCAGCTCCAAGAAGTCCAGTAACTACTCGTGCTGGTCGGCGTGTCAGATTTAACCCTCGCTACCTCTGATGGTGAAAATTGTTTCGCTATCGCTCAGGGGGGGCTACTGTGGGGATCTGGCATCGCCGAAAACTTAAAACCAGCTAATGAGCTGGGTCCAGAATTTCGGATGTTGGATCCATGGTTTTTCATCTGTGCTTAACGGGAAACCACACGGAACAAGCCTTCGCCGTTGAGCGGGAAGAAACAGTTAGTTGGACTCTGGACTGCCTGTTGAACGCACGTATTTTAGCGTGCTAATGTAACGATTAATGCTGAATTGCCGCACGCTGGTGCGAAGAGTGTATTTTGAGTTTAAATATAATTTATTAAGTTTTAAATGTATTCTTAATTTGTGAAGTGCAATATTTCATTTAATCGATAATTAGTAATCGGGTTTAGAATGCCCGCAACTAAAATGGATACCTAAGTATTCATACAAATTACAATAAATACAACAATAAATAAAATAAATACCTTCTAAACACTCCACAGTTTTTTTATATAAATATCTTCCTAGGTTTAACACAACGTGAAAGAAGCCATCAAAACAACATGATTTGATCTTGATCCCAAATACGTTTGGAGACAGGAATAGACACTCGCCTCATTGGTCGGTCCTTTTTTGACGCATGCGTACTCGGTCGAAATTCGATGGAAATTTGACAAAATTACCAAACTGCTTTAAATAGATGGATTCTCCAAAATGCGTTGCTATTTGAGATCCACATATAACTCGTTTATTTCTTTATTTGAAACGTTTTAATGCCTAAGGGAGGCCATTCGTCTTTGCGAAACCAGGCCGTTGAGCGGTAACGCCTCCTCCGGGTATTTGAAACGTTTAATGTATAGCGTATAGAAAAAAAATTAGACATTACATTGAACATAATCTTGTTACTCTTACCTTTCATGCTTAAACAAACAAATATTGGCCGTGTTTTTGCTCAACGGCAGCCTCCCATATGACGCCTGACACCTAAGCTTCTAGAAAATAGTAGAGATGTTAGTTTTAACACTAAAGGGGCATCTGTCATCAATTGAAGTTTAATGACAGCGACAAATAATCACTCTAGAATTCAGTGTTAGTAGCACAAGAGAAGAGTTTTTGGCTATAAATAGGAATATTTTTAATTTTTAGAAATATTAACGATTGCAGATTCCTGTAATGGTTGACATCTACAGATGGTGTTTACACATATTGGGAACGATTTTTACAACAAACATAAAATACATAAAGTAAAATAATTATTTTTCAATATGTTCTATCTGATAGCCCTTGTAGTGGACTATCATGTTGAAGTGGGATTTCTAAGGTAGTAGACCTTTTTGTGAAACTCGAAGTGAAATTTTGTTCCATTGCTCCAACACACATTTCAAGAGTCCGCTCGACGTAGTTGGTTGGCGTTTCGCAAGAGCTTGTTTTAATAGTCCAAAGGCACAGTAATCCATTGGTGAAACATCTGGAAACTTGATTGGAATGTGATTAAACGGTATACACTTTATTCAAATTTCTCTTTTCAATTTTTCGAGAAATACGACTGCACTTTTGGATGTATGGCTGCTCGCTGTATAGTGGTGGAACTCAACACTTTTAACGTCCCTAGGATAAAGTTTTGGAATTTCTTCTTTGAAAATAGGAATTAGAACATTGTTTTGATAATAAGTAGAGTTAACTTTGACATTTTTCTCTACTTTTCCGATCTTTAATTTTCCATTGTAAGAGAATCCAGCAATCACCATAAATCCTTTTGAGAAACTTTCTTTGCTGTGTTTGAACCAAAGTTGCAAATCTATTTGGCCTCTTTTCCGGTAATAAATCGATCTGTTTTTTATTACAGTCATTTAGATAAATCGACGATTCATCAATTGTGACAATTGTTTTCCACTTATCACCTGCTAAATGATTTCTAACCACGGAATATGAATAATTCTCTTCGAAAAGAGCAAATACATAACTTTCAAGCCACTCGCTACTTTTGCGTGCCATTTAAGTAGCATACGTTATTTTTTCATAGCAGCCAATATTTTAGTTATCACATTATTACATGTTGCCAGATTTTTTCCCATGTTGTTTCTGGGTTTTTAACATCAAAATCGTTCCCAATATGTGTAAAAAACCTCTGTATTCTGAGATAGACATTCCACTACAAAAAAGTTTTTAAAAATGCAAAGATACGTCAAGTTACACCGTAGAGATACCATATTCATTTAATTTCAGAATATGGATAAATTACTTATTCAAAACCATTACTTACTACCAGGTAATACTTTGGAAACTTCGACAAAGACAGATACTTTAAATTATTTTATGAAGGTTCTAATAGCTATAAAAGCATTGCTCTCAACTCGAGCTTGACAGTAAAAAGACTTATATTTTCTCATACTGAAGTCTCATACACACGCAGTCTTACGATTACACACAAAACGCATTATCAACATACGTATGTAAATAGTAAAATTAATATTTTAATTTAATAATCTTTGCATAATCTTGCAGATTGCCTCAAAGATGTATGAAACAAAGGAAACCGGTTTAAATTATACGATTTTTGTAAAAGTAGTTCCAAACATCACATACGATAGAAAAGCATATAGCCTAGATATGAACCATACCCAAACAATCATCCAATGCATGGAATAGCTGATGAACTACATACCCATCATTTACATGTATCGAATGAGCGTAAGGATTAACACCACTTTGCCACTTTGACACCCTGAAATGTGAGGCTTTTTCGGGAATTTTGTTTTTAGAAATGCGAAGTGTAAAAATTTAGCATAAATGAATTTTTATATGCATATTACGTTTTGTAGCTCATATTAAGCTTGTTTACTTCATATTAAAGAATTACGGCTTGGCGGCTAATCGGTAAGAGCGCTTTAAAAAAAAGAGTCAAGTGGTAGTCAAGATAATTGATCGTAGACTTGACCTTGAACAATGAAACAACAAATTTCAGTCCAAAAGATCGTGAAATACTGTGTTATAACGAACATGCTAGTGAAATGTCATTGATATAAAGTAAAATGCAACTTTTGAGCAGAAATTCTGTTGCTTAAAGTTACAGAAAAGCAAAATATCAATATTTAAAAAAATAATAATAAAATTTCACCAGAAAAATGTGAGACTTGATTTTCAAAGAGATTCAAGTTGATTGAAAATTGACGGAGCAAGAGTTCTCACCGATTTTGAAAATACTGTTCCGTGAACACAAAGTTTAAAATTTTTGTTACTGTTTTGTTATTGTGGCGCACTACATTATTATATTCCGAAATTGCCTTTTCACATTAGATTTCTAACTAGTAAAATAAGATTCTAGTGTACATAAAGGATACTATGGGGGGGGGGGGGGAATCCGAAATTTTGAACCGGTCAAAGTTATGTTACTCTTTTTTTCCATAAAAACATTTAGTATCCATCCTTATTTCACTACCTAACACAAAAGAATAGTAACGGATTGGAACACGAGACGGATCAGATTGGTTTTTGAATCAATTTTATTTGTGATACGTCGTATAGGTTCAATTAAAACTAGCGCATTTAACCCGATGATTTTTAAGGGAATGTTTTTACTAACCCTTAGCAAATTTGATGGCATGACAAATTTTTGGCTTGGTTGTTAAAATTAAGTTATATTAAACCTCCAATAATAGAAGTGTTGCAGTAATCTTTTCCCAAAATATTTAATTTATATGCTGCAAAGACAAATGTATGTGCACTTGTGAAAATAGCTTTTAATCCGAACATTGTATCTTTAAAATTAAGAAGGGTTAGTGTGATCTAGGGTTTAGCCAGGGCCCGATTAACCTCTGAAGCTGTGGGAAGCACAGTGTCATTTCAGGGCCTCCCCGCTCCCCATTTCATTCTAGAAGAGTTTTCTAAATTCGACATACCCGCAAACTCACCAATGCTACAAAGAGTGGCTCAGTTGAATTCACATATATTTCACTGGTACTTTTCGGCTAGCCAATCACCAGTGAAAAAAATATATACAGTGGAACCCGCTTAAGAAGTTTTCCAGGGGACCGGGTAAATAAAACTTCTTAAACGGGAAAACTTCTCAGGGGAAAAATTGTAATGGCTAATTACATAATGAAGACATTCATAGCAATGGCTAATTACATAATGAAGACATTCATAGCACAAAATTATACAAAGTGTTGAATTAGATATACGGAATAATGTTATAAATTAAAAAAATAATTTTTTTAATGCATTAATATAATTAAAAGAAAGAAAGTACAGTAGTAAATAATAACAAACTGATTTACCTGTATTTTATTCAAAGCTTCACATTACTTATTTATTGCTAATACATATCATTATTACTGAAATAATTCTTAATACTTTTTTGTTTTTTCTTTTTTTCTAATAGTTGTAAATGAAAAGAGTCAAGTTGTCTTAAATTTTTATGTATTTCGTCTGGGACATTCTCTTGACTTTCTATATAACATCGAAAAGTTTCTAGTCCTTTTATAGCATCTGAGTAGCTTGGAACTATTGGATCATCTTCAGTTTCACTTGATTCATTCCCATTTTCATCTGGCATCAAATTGCAAATGTCTTCCACTGATAAAATCTGGCTCGGTATTACATCATTATCAACATTAACATATTCACAAAACGACGTAGTAAAGTTCAATTCTTTCTGCAGTATTTTCCAATCATCTTCATCAATCTCTGGTTCATACACATCTGTTATCTCTCCATTTGAAAACCCAGCTTTTTTAAAGCAATTGGCAATGACAGTTGGATTTACAGATTCCCAAGCAGATGTAATCATATGAATAGCTTCTAAAACATTAATCTTTTTCAATTTTTCTCCATTTTCCAGATTTAAAAGAATCCACTTGACTAACCGTTTTCTGAAGTGTTGCTTAAATGCCCTAATTACGCCTTGATCCATTGGCTGCAAAACTGCTGTAGAATTTGGTGGAAGGTAATGCATTTTAATGTGATCCAATTTCACATCTTTGGAATGTGCACTACAATTATCAATAAACAAAGTAATCTTCCTTTTTTCCTTTCTCATTTTAGTATCCAATTTCTTTAGATATTTTTCATAAATTGGAATTGTCATCCAAGATGCTTTATTGCTTTCATATTGACAAGGCAATGATTTCACATTTTTGAAGCACCGTGGTTGTTTTGCCTTTCCGATTACTAAAAGTGGAAGTTTCTCACTACCGTCCATGTTGCTACCTAGCAAAACCGTTAAACGCTCCTTGCTCGATTTCCCTCCATAGCAATTTTCTCCTTTAAATGTGAATGTTTTATCAGGTAGTAGGTTATAGAATAGGCCACATTCATCCAAATTGAATATGTCTTTTTCTTTATATCCGGATATTAAGGTTGGTAAGATATTCGATTTCCATTCATCTGCTTCTTGCATATTGACACTTTTACTTTCTCCATTTATAGATTTATAAACTAATCCAGCTCTGTTTTTCATCCTGTCGATCCATCCATTTGATGCACTAAATTCAACATTCATTTTCTTTGCAATTTCATCTGCTTTTTCTCTTAAAATTATTCCACTTATAAGGATGTTTGCTAACCTTGCTTGTTTAAACCAAATAATCAGCTTTTCTTCTATTTCTTCATATTTACCTTTTTTTATTTTTTTTGCATTTGAAGACTGCAATGAGGATATGGTTTCTCGTTTAGCAATGATGCCATTCAGAGTTGTCACTGGCATATCCAACTTTTATCAATTTGAATGCGTGTTAGATGCACATTTTCATCTACCTCTTTCAAAATTTTCAGTTTTTGCTCAACAGTTAAAGCCTTTCGTTTTATTCCTCTATTAGGCATGTTGAAATTTTAATCTAAGGAGAAGAGCAACACAGATTACTACTATTGGACTGTAACATAAAAATAAACCACGAAAAAAAATATGCAAAACTAGTAATACAAATTGAGTTTCTTAGTGCAAGCTGAATATCTTTTGTGCTCAGGAGAACGTCTATAGAGCAGTGTCAGATGTCTAAATCCCATATTCACCAGCTCATGCTGACGGCTGGCAACCCGAATTTCTGAGAAAAACCAGTTCCAATCAACGGCGGGCATGAGGAGAACAGCTTTCTAGCCGCTTGCCAGAACAGGTTGGTGAATACGAAAAATGTCAGCGGAACAGTTGTTTCTGACTATTTCTGAAAGACCCCTCCCCCCACGGAGGACATTCCCTCTCAGGGCCTATATCCCTGATGTAGATAATCGGCCGTCATAAATAAACACAATAAACACTGACTATTTCTGCGAATGAAGCTTCTAAAATCACTCACAAATAACTCAATGAAAATGCTTCTTTTAGGAAGCAAACAAACAAACAAGCAAAAAACGAAAGAAAGAATTTCATTTCAAACTGTATTCTTTTGCAATATACCGCTTGCTTTCGCATATTTCATTTACATTAATCACAGCGATAATCCCCCTACCCCTGCTAAAATCCGGCATACAAAGAAAATAACCCTTTGCTTTACAAGAAATTGCCAAATGAGTTGTTTGAAGCCTCCTCCGATTCTGAACAATGGTTATATATGAGGACAGGTGTTCCATTCCTTTACTTTTCTGCTTATAAATTCATTTCTTCACAGGTATATTTTGAATCTTTTTAATTCTTAGAAGAACGAACATTGTAAATGCAAAAAATGTCACCTCAAAGTGAAATTCGAAAAGACAATTTTCGGGGATTTTGAAACTTCTTAAGCGGGAAAAGTTCCAAAATCAAAACTTCTTAAACAGTGAATTTCAGCATTAAAGAAATAGAAAATCAAATGGGACCATGGATAGAAAACTTCTTAAGCGGAAAAACTTCTTAAACGGGAACTTCTTAAACGGGTTCCACTGTGTATATATATATATATTTCACTGACGCTTGGCTAACCGAAAAGTACCATTTCATTAAACAGCTTTTTTTATGTTCTCCTATACACAAAAAAAGGATACAATCAAGAAAAATATGCACAAATGATTTTGCATAGTATTAGCAGAATAATGTAAGTTGGATAAAAAGGTTGAATTCAGCATGCATGCACAACATAAAATATCAATATTTTAAAATGCTTCTTTCAATTTTGGCAATAGTTTAAATTATTTATATTATATGTTGTGCATACCAGCCAAAATCAATAATATTCAAATTCAATATGTAAAATAATAATTTACTTTTTACTTGTATTCCAGTCTTTTTTTTTTTTTAATTATTTGCACAAAATGAATTTAAATAACTATCAAGATTCTGATCACATTATTTTTAGTCAAAATTAGGCAACCAATTAGCATTTTAACACATGCACATCATAGGAAATATCAGAACAGAAACCAGTAAGATATTTTTGTAGAACAAGGATTCGACAAATGCAATCACTTGGCTAAAATATATCAACTGGCGAAATGTGTTTATATTACTTTTTTTAATTAATTCACTTACTGAGTGTTAACGTGTTAAAGCAATTCATGATATATCATTGCTTCGCAACCCCGGGCACCTGAGCGATCTTTCTCTTTTCTTTTTTCCTCTCCATTCTCTTGTGTAATCTTTCTTCTTTGTTTCACTCTCATTGTGGTTTCCTCTTCTGAGGTGAGGGCGATTCTGCATAAGCCTATATCATCCTATTTATATCGACTTATGGAGAATTGTAAACCACCCATGTGTTTGCCGTGTGTGGCGACCCGTGTCCCTGGAAAGGGGGATCCTGGCAGTTGAGGGAAACCAACACACTGCTTTGGCCTCTGCTTCAGGTAGACGGGAGGTGCATATTGGTCCCGTATGCATCAATCGGCTGGTCAGCTGACTTGTATGTCACTGGCTAGGGATCAAGTGAGCAGGCACATACTAGTCATTTCGTTAAGGGTGGAAACTGAAATAGGTGTGTCATGTGAGCGTATGGGCCCTGGCTAGCACTGGTGCATGAATGTGCATCCCCTTGTTGGGCTCGGTAGTGGGTGGTGCGGCCGGGGTCTGAATTAATTTTCTCTTTATTATGGATGGAAAAAGTTCAACTCCTTCTATCTCTCGTCCATCTGGAGAGCAACGAATTGTACAGAAGTCATTCACACGTTATTTCATAATTAAACGCACTGATAGTCGCTCTGATAGTTCTTTTAAGAGAACTTCACCGTTTCTTATTGCAAAAACATTTCAATCTGTATTTGAAGATGGTTACTCACTTAAAAAACTACAGTCTGGAGATTTGCTTGTTGAGGTCTCTAAAGCCAAACATTCACAATTTCTCTCAAATTCAACAACAATAGGTTCCTTTTCTGTTTCTATTCAGGCTCATCAAACTCTAAATACTAGCCGTGGTGTAATATCTGAACCAGAACTTTTATTCTCTACAAAGGAAGAACTTCTAGAAAACTTAAAAGATGAAAATGTTATAGATGCACGCCGTATTACAATCCGCCGGAATGAGAAAGTGCTTCCTACGAAGCACATAATTCTGACTTTCAATAGCCCAACTTTGCCAACCAGAATTAAAGCTGCCTACCTGAGCTGTCCTGTCCGACTGTATATACCTAATCCACTCCGTTGTTTTAAATGCCAGCGCTATGGTCATACTTCAACTTCCTGTCGTGGTTCTGTTACCTGCGAACATTGTGCAGAAGTCGGCCATGATGGTAATCATGTGAAAAGCCTCAGCGTTGTACAAACTGTAAAGGTGAACATACAGCATACTCCCGCTGTTGCCCAAACTGGATTCGTAAGAAAGAAATTCTTGCAATCAAAATCTCTCAAAAACTTTCTTACCCTGAAGCTCGTAAACTTGTTGAATCCAGAACACCATCTGTAGGAGTTTCATATTCTAGTCTACTCAAGCAACAATCAAAATCCTTAAGACATATAAGCACCCAAACTGAATTCTCTTCACCACCAAATGATTCATCTGTTACACTAACCAGCACTATGAAGAAAAAAACCCGTAGTATTGGTGCTTCCGCAAGAATAATACCTATGCCTGCACTAAAACTTTTGCCACCATCATCTGAACCTGTAAAAATAGAATATTATAATAGTCAATCTAGCAAGTTCATTAAAGAGGATACAGGTCAAACCTCTGTTTCATCTGCAAACAATTCGAAAAAACCTGTTTCCCCTACACAAAAAGCAAAACCCAAATCATGTACACAGAATGAGAGAAAGAAAACCTCAAACCAAGCGTCTTCACAGTGGAAAACTGTGAAGGGCAAAAACAACAAGAAAGTGTGTCTTGATACACCGCTTCCTACTACAAAGGATTCCAAACAGCTGCTGTACTATGCAGAGGTAGATATGGCTTCAGAGTCTTACAGCTCTGACTCAGATGATGATGATAATATTGTCTTTGAGGAATTTGAGCCCACATGATTGTAAATGTATTTCTGCTCGAAACTTTAAAAATTTTACCAACTGTTAGTTTATTGAAAATTTATACCAACTGGTATTTTTATACAAACTGTTAGTTTATTGAACATTTTACAAATTGTTATTTTTAAGATTTATATTTTAATTGTGAAAACATGTGTTTATTTCTATTACATGTGTTATATTTTCATTGAATGATTTTAATTATACATTTATCATCATATCACTCTTTTTATATAATTGTGTTATTTTCATTCATCTTGTTTTTATGACAAAGTTTTAAATCTATTTTATATTTCAATTAGATGTTCTTATTTTAATCTTTTTTTTGGCGCAGCATGTCCCTAAAGGGACTTTGTGCCATAAAATCCCAATCAACCAACCAACCAACCATGATATACCATTACTATAATAGTAATTATTCTTCCTTAATCAATGTTTTTTTTATGTATGATTAAATATTTTGTATGTGTAGGGAAAGGGGGTGGCACAAATGTATTTCACCAGCAACTAGAAATTTTACCAGATGACTATCACATTTTTTTTTCTACTTGTACAAGGAACAGTAGAAAGGGAGGGATATAATTCATTTCGCTATTTTTTCAGAACAGAAACATATTATAAAGCTAATTTTGTACATTAAACATACATTATATTGGAAACTTAACAACATGCATAATTAATTCTAGTCTTCGTTATTTGTTTTTTTTTTCCTTCTCATATTAACCTCAGAAACACATTTTTTTAATAAAGTAGATTTTTGTGAAGACACAAAAAAATTCATACAACAGCATATGGATCTATTTATTGTAGTAAACATTTAAGAAAAAATGAGATTTAAGACAAATTTCTGCAGGTTTCTTTCAATGCATTCACATTTTTTAAAATTTTTAAATGAACTTTAAAAAATTAAATGGTGGAATTCAATAAATGCAGAAATTTTTTATAACTAATTTATAGAGAAATTTCATACATCTCTGAGATAGAAATAGGATACAATAAATATCCACAATCTGATACAGAAACATTCAAAATAACTTCTTATAGTTATTAGGTATGTTCATAAAATTATTCATTAAAATAGAGAATTCGCACTTAAAAATAAGTAGAATATTTGGAAAACTTAAACAATAATTATAAACATTTTCACTTTGAATATGAGGATGTCACTGACATTTTTTTTAAATCAAAAAAAGAAACTAAATCATTCCTCATACATTAATGAAATGAATGATAAAGTTTTTTCTTATACATTTAAGCAAAATCTTTTTGAATCATCTGCAATGAGCAGTTTTGAAAAAATAAGTTCTAGCAAGAATTATTTAGGCCATTAGATCAAAACTAAACAGTTAAAAACTAAGTTTAGTTTTTTAAAAATAAATTTAAGAAATTAAATAAAATATTATGAAACAATAAGAAATATTAAAGGAAAAAAGAAACTTAAATTTTCACTGATTAATAATAAAGTTTTTTTTTAATACATTGTAATCTATAAATTTTAAATATTTACTTCTTTAATTGTTGAATCTGCTACTCGAAGCTAAAAAGTTAAGTTTTACTTTAAATAAATGTTCATGATGTTTCAGTTAAACAATTTTTGGCAGTTTTATGTCAGCCGAGCACCAATATATATATATATATATATATACATACGCATATACACTGCTCAAAACAATTAAAGGATATTGCAGTTTTAGGTGGATTTTGTATCTGGGAAACGTTTTAGCTGATTGATACATGGTCGACAGACATAGTAGGTTATATGAGAATAAATTACACATGTTTGGCAGAAAAAAATGCATTTTATTGCGCATTTGTGTACAAAAGGAAAAAAACACAATTTGTGCATATGAGAAAAAAAGAATAAGAAAAGGTGTTTTCTTCAAAGAAAATCATTTTCAGTAGGGGGTATGGTTTCCACGGGCGGCCAGCAACATTGAACACCTTTGAGGCATGGACTCAATGAGGCTATTAATGACGAGTTAGGGTATTCTGCCCCACTCTTCCAGAAGAGCTCTTTCCAGTTCTTGGAGAGTTTGTGGGGGTTGTTGGCGGCCAGAAACTCGTCTTCCTAGAGCGTCCCAAACGTGCTCGATTGGATTCATGTCTGGAGAACATGCTGGCCATTCCATTCGAACGTTTCCTTCCTCAAAAAGGAAATCCTCCGCCAGGTTTGCACGATGTGGCCTGCAGTTCTCGTCCATTAAAATTAAGTTATCTCCGATTGCTGCAGCGTAAGGGACTACAATAGGTCTGAGGATCTCATCCCTATATCGGCGACCAGTCAGAGCTCCATCTCGAATGATGTAGAGGTCAGTGCACCCGTCAATGGAGATGCCACCATACACCAACACTTCTCCACCGCCAAATCTGACACTTTTGTGCACGAACGCAGGATTAACAGAATATTGCTCCATTCATTTCTCCTCCAGTTGACATGCTCGGTTGCCCACTCCCTGCGGTCGCGACGATGCCTTGATGTTAATCTAACACATACCATCGGTCGGCGAGCATACAGACCTACAGCATGGAGCCGGTTTCGGACAGTCTGAGTTGAAATCGTGGTGCCTGTAGCCGAGCGAAGGTGTTGTTGGAGAAGAGTAGCGTTCATGTTTCAGTGTCTCCGAGCTGTTAACGCTAAATACCGATCTTCATTGGGCGTTGTTGACCGTCTACGACCTAGCCCTGGTCTTCGGCCTGCACATCCACTCTCCAAAAAACGGTTCCAGATCCTGGAAATGACACTTTGTGACACTCCAATGGCTTGCGCTACTTCGGCTTGAGTTTGGCCCCCTTCTAACCTACCAACAATTCTCCAAGCTTCTGAATCTGTCAAATGACTTCGCTGAGACATCGTACTCATCGAAACAAAGCAATCACTGAATGCCGATCATCCTTTTCTTCATTCTCTTTTATCCAGTTGAAAGTCAAATCTCATTCACTGCCGCTGAAGCGACGTTTTTGACGTCGAACTCAAAATTTGCATACTCCACAGTTTGAAAACCAGAAAAATTTGCATTTGTGATTCTCTTCTTCTATTTTCGGCAAAAAAAATTTCGTTTATATCTTTATTTTATAAAAAACTTCAAATATCCTTTAATTGTTTTGAGCAGTGTATGTATGTCATTGGCCCCTGGCTAACATAAAAGTACTGAATTTTTTAATAAAAATGTAATAATTAAATAAGTTTAAAAATTAAATGCAAATATTGCAATAGTTAAAAATATGCTGCCTATTATAATATTTGACTATATAATTTAGACATGTATTTGAAAATAATCAGCAGTTTATATAGTAATTTTACCTGTCAAAAATATATTTTATATTCTAATTTACATGGGCTTCTTTCTTGATTTACGTTTAGCAAATTCATCTATTATGTCATCAAAGTATAATTTTTCTGTAATATCACTTTCTATTGCGAGTAGGGATAAACCACTTAATTTATTTTCATACGATTTTTTATTCTATTTTAGAACAGAAAATGATCGTTTTCACTTGAACAGTTTGATATGGGAATGGAGAGCATTATTCTTAGTGCTGTCTCAACATTGGGGAAAGTCTGTTCAATGTTTAAAGTTTTAATTTTTCAATGGGTTGTATTTCTTTTGTAATGAATTCGTTAAATTGAAAAAATTCATCTGGAAATTCTTCTTCAATGTCTACCGAGTAAATTTCTTGAAATGTTTTAGCATGTTCTTTAACACACTCTGATATATTCGTGTTGCACATAAATTCAAATATTGATTCCAGAGAATCATATGCACGTTTTCGTTTTTCTAATTTACTAATAAGTGAATCACAAATTACGTAGTGAGTCTGATATAGAAAAACTTTTCTTTCTGAAAATCTAACATCCTTGCTTGAAGTTTCATCCAGCATTCTACTCTTTGGAACTTTTTTTTGATCGTGTTACTTTATAAATCCTTGTACCAATTAAACTCTCAGCTTCCTTTTCCCATTCATCAAAACGATTTCGCACATGCTGAACAAACTTAATCAAGGAATGGTACAATGGCAGACATCTTACAATTTTCTGACTGCAGGCTTTTACTAGCGCTATTCATTCTTTGCAGAATGCTATCCCAAATAACTGTCATCAATGCAAACTCAAAGTTTGACATTTTGGAATGTAGGCGTTTAGCCTCATGCCTAGTTGCAGCTGTTTCATTTTCACAGCTTGAAATGTCATTCAAAATATTAATGTATTTTTTCTTCAAAGCTTTCACTGCATCAGCATTAGCAGACCATCTGGTTCCTGATAAGGACTTTAGTGTCAAATTACCTACATCAAAAAACTCCCATCTGTGTGTTGATGCAGAAAAAAAAAAATTGTACAAACTTTGCACAACTCCAAAAAATGATACTGCTGAATGACAACATTCTGCAGCACTTGTGCCAATAAGATTTAGAGAATGTGCAGAACATGGAACATAATGAACTAAAGGATAATTATTTTTCAATCTTGCCTGAAGGCCTGAGTATTTACCAGACATTTTGCTGGCATTATCAAATGACTGACCTCGACAATATTTCAGCTCAATATTCAAACTTTCAAGAAAATTTATAATAACTTCTTGTAAGTGTTGTGAACCATGGCTATGGATTGGGATAAATTTTAAGAAGCGCTCGACTGGCTCACTTTCATTTACATAACGCAATACTATAGCAAGCTGATCAATATGGCTTATATCTGGTGTGGAATCTACAATAACCCCAAAATATTTTCCTTTTTTAATTTATAACACTATTTCTTTTAGCACTCTGTCTGACATGATCTCAATAAATTCTGTCACAACTGTTGATGATAAATAGTTTACATTCCCTTTACCCTTATTGCCATAAGAATGAATATGATCTGATAAAAATGAGTCGAATGAGGCTAATAATTCTAATATACCCAAGAAATTGCCATTATGTACATAGCCAAATGTTTCATCATCTCCAAAACAAGCCAGCCCACGCTGAGATATATATTTTATGACGGCAACAACTCTCAATAAGATTTTCCGCCAGTACTCTCATTCATTTTGGAATTGCTCTACAAGATTGTTGTCAATTCGATTTGTAGAATTTGATTGTGATGAGAAAGAAAACCTGCATCTTCGATGAAAATCTGAGTTTTCATGCGATTGGAGTCTCTTTACAATATTTCTCCAGTCTGAAAATCCATCTTTACACAAAGCTTGATCATTTGAGCCACCATACAATTTGCATACATAGCAAAATACTGCTTTTGCACTGGGAGAATAGATCAACCATACCCTGTTTACTATTTCTTCCTTTTTTTTGCATCTGAAAAAATTGTTTTTTGAGCATGTTCGCTCAATTTTTCCAATTACTTTTTTTGAGTTGCCCAGATAATCTATGTTTTGCTCAAGTTTAGTATTATTAAAATGTTCCCGAACAGAATCAGTTATGGGAGGCCACAAAGCAGGATCACTATAATTTAAACATTTTTGGTCAAGAACTGTTTCCAATGTAATTTCGACTTCTGTTTTACTTTCCTTTCCAGGTAGAATTGAAGGGAAATCTTTAGAATTTGAATCATAATCTTTTTGGCTGAAGATTAAATATTTATTTTTACATTCAAATTCATTTTTTTTAATCTCTTCTTCAGAAATAAAAGTCTAATCTTCAGAATTTGGATAAATATTTTCTTGTGCCAAAGTTGATTCATTTTCACATTCAGATTTCTTTTTTTGAAGTTCCTTTTCTTCAGGAACAGAAGCAAAGACTTCAAAATATGAATTATCCTCATTATTTTGAATTTCATCTTCAAAAACTGGAAAAGATGAAAGATCTTTTTCATCCTCGGACTCTAATTCAATTTCTTCTCCTTTTGCAGATGTAGGTGTTTTTGCACCTGGTAAATCGTCTTCACCATCTTCTGCTCTTAAAACAAATCTGTTCATTGCTAAGCTTAATCGCTTGTTACAAGCAAGTCTTTCAGGTTTCCTTTTTCGTTTATTTCTTCCTGACGGTACTTGAGGCTTAGTTTTAGCCATGCTGAATAATTAATTAAATAAAATATAAGAAGAATTTTCAAAATTTTAACTATAAAATATGCACACACCGTATATGTTAAACTCAGCACATGAGAGAGCAGCTTCGAACACAAATAATATTTTACAGGTCTAAAAGTTGAGAGATTTAATTGCTGCTTTTTGAAACTCTACTCGCAAATTGCAAGGTCAATTCACTGCAACAAAATTGATAAGCTGTTTCGTAATACATGCAAGAAAATTCGTAGGATCGTAGGAACAATTTAAGTGACATTTTTTCTGTTCCTAAGAAAACAATAAATCAGTTTCAACTGACGTCATACCCTAGCAACCAACTTAACAACATGGTGGGCATTTTGCTTGCCCACTGGATTTTCTCGATATTGATTGGTTTGACAATAATACTGCCTGGGACTTTGATTGGTTGGACAAATTGGAAAATTGTGATCATGTGGTTGAAAGCTGGCTACTATATGAAAAATTAATTTGTTATGAAAGGTATTTTTATGAAAAACTTTAAAATATCAATTTGAAAATAAATTAGATAAATTTTTGGAATGGAATTAATTTAATAAAAAGGGCCCCCTGTTCTCTCAGTTTTGGGCCCCTTTAAAATTTTCTAGGGGAAGCACGTGCTTCTCGTGCCTATTCGGTAATAAGGCCCTGGGTTTAGCTTAAATTTATAGGTGGCGCTGTACGACACTTCTCTGATTAAGAGTGGTTGAACCTTACATGATATCCACTTTAACTTTAGCATTTATTTTTATGTGTGGTTTTAGCAGTGCACTGAAGTGTTCCTTCTGACATTGATCTTTTGGAAAGAATCTACCACCGCTATTAGTATCTGCAACAACCACCACTAAAAATGGATATCCACGAAGCTGTTTGATAGATTAAGAGGGACTGCTCAGACTAGTAAATAAAGTCTGTAGAGCATAGCGTCTCACCCGGTCCCCTTTATTAAGGTCTAAAAAAATAAAATCTTCATCCGGAGCAGAAACCGCCGTTAAACGTGACAAGGGGCGGGATTGAAAACAAGTGAGCAAAATGAGTTTAGAAAAAAATAAGGATAGAAACAAACTACAGTCAAATACCAGCTCGCATGCCCTGCCAAGAAAAGAACCTCTACGTGACAATGGGCACGGACTGAGTAAAGTTGTGCATTGGGGGGTGGCAGCTGACGACTACTAGATAAGGTTTGAGAGATTTGTCAGAAAAATATAGATTTTAAGTAGCTTTCTGTTTAGGGTGTGCCTACTTAGAATATTAGGAATCCATTCCTTGGAAGAGATGTCAGTCTTCTTAATATACTACTGTGCTTTTAGCGGGCAGTTAAAGTAATAATGTGGAGCCGACGCCTCTGTATCCCACTCGCAAAGGAATGTGTCTGCACATTTAAATTCATTGAGGTATGTACGAAAGGGGCCGTGCCCCGTGAGAAATATATGTGTGGGCGCGGAGGGGTTGTAGTGTGTTATTGCGACTTTCGGTATTAGAATATATATGTGTTGGCCTTTGTCGGAGTTATCCCAGGTTGATTACCATTACGTGAGTATTTTAGCTTTTAGTGTGTGGCTGAAATTGGGAGATGAATGTCAATATGTGATTTAGCTGTTGCTTTCTTTGCGAGTGCGTTCGCGATTTCATTACCTTGAACGACCGTGTGCGCTGAATCGTGGTCAAGAGTCATCTATTTAGAAGGGACTTTAGCTTACGGTTGATTTCTAGGATTAGCGGATGTTTGGTTCTATGAACATAAATAACCTGCAAACCCGAAAGACTCACTATAAATTTGGACGAAGGAGTGTGTGGTGTTTGTCTGGATCCAGTCCACGGCTTTTAGAATGGCATAGAGTTCTGCCTGATAAACAGAACTGTGGTCATCTAGTCTGCAGGCCCACTGATGGGTGACGGCACTCAATCTAATTTTTCTGTATGGAGTTACTGGCATGTATGTCAAATCGTCTGCGGGGGAATTTAGGTCATGCTTATGAGAATGGTTCAGATTTTCCTCACAAGGGGACCACCAAATATGGTGCGCACAGATTTTGATGATTTTAAAATATGTTGTAGTGTTCATACCTATAACTATTTATGCGAAAGGTTTTCTTCAAATGGCGCTTAGGTTTTGATAAATTGGATGTTAAAGTTCAGCATACGTTTCAAATACCCATTAGTTTGACATTGTCTACGCGGTCTCCATGGCGCGGAGGCAAGAGTTCTACCCTACCCTGTGCCTTTTTTTAAATTTATATTATATTTAGGACACGTTATACATGTTAGCAGAATTATGAATTCTAAATCTTCGAACTTTTTGATATTTTCCTAATAAATTACATTTACATTTTTCATTTTTTTTATGAAAATTTATATTTTTTCTTCAATTTTTAAACTATTATTTCTATTGTCGAAACTCCAAAGTAATTTGTCTAGAATTTTTTTTTTGTATTTATTATTATTTACATTTTTATGTTTTAAGCACAGTTCTGAAATACTTTTTTTTTTACTTTGTGGAATTAGAAATGAAAATTTATAAGTTTTTTGTATAACTTATACAAAATATTTTTTCATGTGGAATCTCCCAAATGTATTTATGATTAGATAATTCCAATAGCATATCTTCAAAACTGTAATAAACTATTAAAACAGTAATGCTTTATGTTAAGTTTTTACCAGTTGTATAAATTTTTAAAGTCCTCCAACTACACTTATCTGTAATGTTCAAACTCAACCTCATTTTTCATTTGCACAAATAAAAAATGACGTATCACATTTCGAATTTTTTTCATTCTAACAAGTAAGAGTACTGTCGACGTAATTCATAAAAATTGAACTGGAAACGCAAAAATCGTCTGTAAATGAGAGATAAAATTTACGGTACATATGAAAGTATTTTTTTTAAAAAATTGTCTGCTGCGACTTACGGTAATATCAGAATAAATATTTTTCTTTTTATATATGACGTTTTACAGACAATTACAAGGTTTGAAGTAATGCTATATTTTATAGAAAAATTTTCTGTATGAAAGTTGTAAGAAAGCTACAGGTTGCAATATAATGGAAGGAACCAGCACTGATATAAAAATTCTAGTTTGGAAGAGAAACTAAAAATGTGAAATTGATACATGATCATGCAAAAAATAGCTTTTTGTAAATTGCAGTGTTTGTAATGTCATTTAATGTTTTGAATGTTTTTACTAAAACTATTCTTTATTAAATGTGTATTTATTTGAACTTATATGGATGATGATTAAGCATTTTAGTTTTTCAAATTTTAGTGCACTTTTTAATATGTTTATCACAAATCAAGTAGTTAAAGAATATGTCTTATGTTAATTCAAGCTTTCTTCCAACATTGTTAAAAAGATTCATGCAAATACATTGTTTTTATAGTGATTTTTAATGCGATTTTGTTTGACTATTTTTACGATATATATCACACAATTTCATATTTACTAAATTGAAAATTCCTATGTCGGTAATGATAAACATTTGTGTATTTTATCATTTAACATATTCAAATATATTTATAACAAATCAAATATTAAAAGAAAATTATTATTTTGTTAATTCCTTCCTAGTCAATTAAATACTTATTTTTTTAATAGAAAATGCAAGTATAAAAAAATATTAAGCATTATTTCATACTGCAATATATATAGTGTGTGTAAACAGCAAGTTTTAAAAAGACGAGATAGCTAGACAGAAATTAGTTTGGTATTTCGTTAATAGAAATATTAGTTTAAAAATTTTAAACAAAATATAAATTTTCATGAAAAATTCGAAATCGTCAATTTAATATTTTGGGAATATATATATACATAAAGAAAAAAATTAAAGCTGCAGCAATTCGTAATTCTGCTTAAAACGTGTAACGTTTCAAAAACATAAAATTAATTTTAAAGGAAAAAGACACGAGGTAGGATATAATCCTTACTTCAGGTACCGCGAAATTGCACGCTACATCGACGCCCGAGTACAGAATACCAAACTAATTTGTATTGGACTACCGGGCTCTGCCCCCTGCTCGCTACGCTCACCAACCCCCGTCCTGATTTCACAGCCTCTTAAAACCTGGTAATGTATCCTGTTTTAAAAAGATGATGATGATGATATCACGAACGGTGACTATCTTCTGTAATCAGGTTATAATGCTTTTTCATTTAACTGGTTATAATGCTTTTTCATTTAATTCATCTTTTTTATTTTTAATATTCATGTGTAAACACAATTTTTATGACGTAATTTTCTTTATTTCCTGCTTTCAACACGTGATCATTTAATTATTATTTTAAACTTTCATTATTGTTTTTAATAGTCTCGCGCAAATACATTTTTTATTGGAGATAAAACATAATCCTTTGCGCTTATTTAGAAATTGGCAACAATATAAAGAAATGACTTTCAAGATTTTTTTACTCGATTTTTAAGGATTTTTTGAGTTTTTATTGTCCGACCGTGATAATTT
The DNA here is from genome assembly GCA_963931845.1 of Maratus michaelseni. Lineage (NCBI taxonomy): Eukaryota > Metazoa > Arthropoda > Arachnida > Araneae > Salticidae > Maratus > Maratus michaelseni. The sequence goes on from OZ007590.1 coordinate 190,640,056, forward strand.
TTTGAATTTCTGAAAGCTTGTTATATTTCGCGTCTGGTTGTATGATTTTGGAATCCGTAGGATGGCTAGAAAAAAAGTAATAGCTCGTCAAAAAAGTCCCTAGTAAAAAAGCGATGAGAATAACCCGGAATATCTACGCAGAATTTGATTGGTCCATTTCTAAATCGTTTTTGGCTCAGTTCCAGATTACTTTTTTTTTAATATAGAAGGAAACGTAAGCTGAAAGTATTCCTCTCTAACACTCATAGATGTGTTAAGTTAAATAAGGAAAGCATTTCTTCATTTTCAAAACGCCCATATATATTATAGAAACATTAAACTTACCGCGTATGCAGCGATGACATATTTACGGCATGTATGGCTGGTGTGTCAATATCAGCAACAAAAAGACAATGCAATTTCCTGTCGTAGCTCACTCTGCTTATTGTAGTATGAAACTGAAGTGGTATTTCTGTTATAGCTCCACTACCAACAGCTTTTGGAATAATGTAAAAGATCTTGGATCCTTCACTTACGAAAAGAGATTCTGATCTTTCTTCAACTACATTAAAAAAAATTGAAAAACTAAGAAAACTTTGTGAGAAATATTTTTAAAGTTGAAAAATCATAAATGCTAACCTTCTGGTTTTTTTCAAGTCAAACATTGTGAACCAAAAATTTAGTTAAATGTAATCAAATACCCCATAGAAACAAAACTCATTTCATTAAATACTTTTTTGGTTCATAATTAGACTTAAATCTGGGAAGTTTGCTGCTATCGATTTAAAACTAAAAGGTCGAATCTTTCTATAGTCCGTCGAAAACAGTTAAATATTTATTTTTTCCGGAAGAAAAATAAGGTTTTAGAGAAAGAGTAATTATTAGAGTATTTTAAAACAGCACAAAAAAAAATCCTATAATAAAGACTAAAAATAGCAAGAATTTTCAAGATTAAGACTTTAAGGGGGATTATCCCTAAATGTTAAAAAAATGTGGGTGCAAGATTTCTTTAACCACTTATTTTTATATTCAATCTTCAAGTATCTATAGATGGTACCCAAGGCATTTTCTGTAGTGTGCGAAAAATGCAGACTTTTGAAACAACTTTTTTGCATATTACATATAAATTGATAAACACTTCCCTATCTTACGCTGATGCATTATAATTTTTTTTTATTCCATTATGCTAATTTTCAGCGATTTTAAGCATTTTAACATTCGTAAAACATGAAACCCACCTTAAAGTAATTCGTAGAGAAATATTTTGTTTCTTTAGAATTTTAATGTAACCACGGATATTACAGACAGCTAAAACTTAATTTTCTTAATTGAAAAAAAAGAGAGAGATTATTCTAGAGAGTTAATAACCTAAAATATATGGAGGCACCTCTGGGAACAGGGAGCCTGTGTGTATCACATACTTTAAACACGCTATGCGCCGGTCCAGTTTATATCTATACCTATAAGACAACGTAAATTTATATATTTTAGCAAAATCTATATTTTTACGGTTAAGTTTAAAGTAATTTGTTTTTTTTTATTTATGTATTTTTTTTTGGCTGTAATTTATGTTCAGACTAAATATACAAATAGCGGAGACTTACAATGTTTGACCAACTTTTTACCAATATGCTTGTAATTTGTGTGACATATAATAACATTTTAGTTTACCACATATACACAGGTTACATTTATCTTTTCACAGCGTCAAAATTTGAAAGAGTTACTTAAAAATATACACATTGCAATCTTCCCACAAAAAGACGAATTAGCGCATTGCACTTTAGGTTTGACTCAATAGAAAAAAAATGATCTGCCAATCTCAAAACTTTCTTCTGTCTCATACATGTTAATACTTCGAAATGCGTATTCTTTTTAATTATGCATTTTTGAAACAAACACTATTCCGAAATGTACGTCGCATCATGAACATCTAGTGCAAATCATAACTAAACAGACTTATTTTCATCTTAAATTTCCGCTTCATTTTATTAATCTGAGTAAATACTATTTAATTTTTATCATACTTTTCAATAAAATCAATATTTTTCGTCCTTCTGTTGTAGGTCACTTGCAAGAAATTCGCCTGTTACCTGGATGCGAAACAACCTTCGCTGCATGAGAAACCGATATACAACACAACTGCGAAAAGTCGAAAATATCTCACAAAAATCGTTATCACAGCGTCCTCTTATGGGGGAAATAACTATTTTTAACTGGGACCTGACGTCCATAGTCCAAAAACGTATACTATATGAAGTTTGGTTCATTCTATCCATAACTTCATGCACTTTCCGATGATATAAAAGTTAAATCGCACAAATATCGTTATCACAGCACCCGCTTTCGTGGAAATATCCCCAATTTCAAATGAGACCTGGTGGCCATAGTCAACACCATGTACGTACATGAAGCTTCGTTCATTTCTATGCATACCTTCATATACTTTCCGATGATTCAAAAAGGATACACATGGACAGACACTTTTTAAAAACGTGTTTTTCGGGATCTGACCAAAACGTAATTCCGTCGAAAAAATTTCGACTACTATAATTTCTTCTATTGTAGATAGAAGAAAGTAAAACATCATTCATCAGAAATGCATTTTGATAAATATTAATTTATTTCTGAAATGTAATTACTGCTAAATTAAATCCCCGATAGGAAACATTTGATCTACCCACTGGATAAAGTTAATGATTCTTAGTACGTTAATATCTCAGATTTTTACAAATAAATATCACCATGGAAGTCAGGTATTTTAAATCTATGCTAAATCACCACTATTGATTGGATGTAGTAGCTTACGATCCTCAAAAAAATTACCGCAATATTTTTAGCGGAAAACTTTTTGGGACACAATTGCCAAACTTGGTTTTTATCACCACAAATGGCTGAAAAAAGAAACTTGTACAAAAAGCTTAACCTGGGATAAGTCGCGCAGACCCATGTTATGAAAAGTTTTTACTTTGTCACCAATAAATACAAATAACAATAGTCGCGTTATTTAGTCGGAGACAATTGTTACAAATTCTGCGATAAAGTAAATTGAAGATTACTTTTCAAAAAATGGTGATGAGAATTGCAAAAGCCGTACGCACCTTAGTGATATTTCACTATTTCAAACATAATGAAAATTATATCCATTACTGAGGTGCACTATAAATTACTCTATTAAAAGTGTGGTGTGCATTGCGTTTATTTACAGGGACACACAAAAGATATTGGTTACAGTACATGTGCGATATTTACAGTCTATGCGTGATAAGTGCGTTTTCAACTTTCGCATTTTCCTGTTGAACTATGTTAAGTATACTATAATTGAAGTTTGTGGAATATGAATAAATTCATATACAGGGCTACGTAAAAAAAGATACATTGTCGTTTATAGTTAGTAATTGCTCGGAGTGAGCTTTAAATTGCCTTTTAGCTTAATATGTGGTGTGTACAATAGTCTTCAGATAATATATAGGGCTGTACGAACGATTTCGAGTGAATTTCCATCGATTGGCGAAAATTGCTAAATGTGAATATTCTAACTGAACTAAATTTTATCATGCTATACATCCACATCAATTGAACGTATACAGGGCTGCACAAAATAATCCGACAACTTTTTTGACACTGGAAGGTAATTTCGAAAACTGTGTTTTTCAATGTGTTATACGTTTTCTAAATTGTTTACTTACATATCTTCTTTCACCTTATTTAACTGTGACGTTTCGTCGCAGTTTTCTGGCTGTGTTGGAAAGTGTTTCATATCGATGCTTGACGCATGATTTTTCGTTCTTGTTTAAAACTGCATTAAGCAAAAATTGTTTTGCCAGAGCCTCCTGGAGCGTCAATAAAATTATATTTAAATTATTCATTTTTAATACAATTACTTAATTAAATCGAAATACTCCATATTGCTCTCCAACGGAACACCAATCACAATAATTTATATTCAACCGATAATCAAAATAGTTCAATAACATCAGATTATTGTGCTTATGTCTCGGGATTAGGGCAAACACATAACTTACTTTTAAAAAAAAATTCAACTCCAGAAATAGTATTAAGATAAACTGTTAAAAGAATATGTTTTGTAACATCAAAAATATTACGCTCATAACAAAATGGAAAACTAAACAAACGCAGCACGGTAATTTTTTCAAAGAAAGTTTGTTAAGTCCGTGGCAAATTATAATACACGTACTTTATATGACGTCGCTTTAATTATTAAAGAAGATACCGTATTTTGCCATGTAACGCGCGCACTCTGATTTTTATGTCTTATAATATAGTAATTTTTAAAAAGATATTTTTACTTTTATACTTATATCTTTCGACAAAATATACTTCCAAAATAAAAATGGTATTAAAAATAAGGCGCAAAAAAATTACATAGATAAATATGATCATAACGAAAAAGAGAAATATTTAAAGGTTTTTGTCTTGCATTTTTCTGCTGTCACGGTGACAGGCAAGAAAAAAGAAATTAAAAAATTGTCTGCTCTGGCAAATTTACTGAAAATTACTTGAATAATAAACATCTGCCATAATCTTTAGCGTTTAATATACAATTTGTAAATGAAAATCTTCGAAGGAGTCTGGCTAAATAAACTGCTCAGAATTGATAAAAAAAGAAAGTAGTAGAAAAAATTAAATATCACATTACAGTCTCGTTACAAAATGATTATGTGTATTATGAGCGGTTCGTTATACTTCAATCCCTGGTTTATGAGAAATTCAGAGGGTAAAAAGGTACGAAAGTAAGGCAGAAAATTTAATGGTGAACACAAAATTATTTTACCGAAGCACCGTATTCAACTTTTACTTCATTTATTTTTTTTTCTTCCGTAATCCTTATTTTTATTTTTTTCTACATTTATTTCAAGACAAAAGTTGATTTTCTTACTTCTATTTTGATTTGGGTAATGGCTATTTAACAGCCTTTTACATTCAATTGAAAAGTATTAAGCTTTCTAATCAGTAAAATAAAATGCAGTTTTCAAACAAATTATTTTTAAAAATTCATATTTTCTCCAATTCAGTGGTGCAAAAATTTAAATTGTTTGATTACATACATGTTGCACTTGTGTTTTTATTACATTATTGTTCTTTTATTTATTTATTGATTGAGTTTTAATTTCGTCATGGAGACAAATGCTGAACTATTAAGTGCAAATTGTTAATTGTTCTTTCGTAATGGGCCTGCATGCAATGGAAATAAATGTTTAAAAAATCATGCTTAAAAATTATTTTAAAAGCCGTAATAAATCAGTCAATTAAGATAGTTTTCAAACAAATAGCATTTGGAAGTATATTTTTTGTTCCTATATAACGGTATAAAAATTTAAATGTGCGATGTTTAGAAATTTTAAAAAAATGCAGTAGCAAAAATCGCAAAACCGAAGTTTCATTTCATTGTTAAGTGTTGCCATTCCCAAAATGACGTCAACGGTACACACGCACACATTTGTCAATATAGATAGATACCGTAGCAGGCATCCTGAGCTATTAATCTTATGGTTCTCCAAATTGTATATGCTGAGCTTGTATATATAATGTCTTTAACGCTGAGCTGAGATCTTTACACAATTTTCAACTTCTGTTCAAGAATAGTTTTTCTACTATATTTATGTAGTACATTTAATATTAAGGGTGTATTCAAATCCAAACTGCTTACTTTGAGACCCATGTTTAAATTGCTCTAAAATGCATCCAATTGGCAGGTTCTCATATTCAGAAACTTTATAATGTCCGTATTGTCTCGATTTTTTAATAAAGGCAGAATATATTTCAAAAAATGCTTTCAAAGTGAACATTTTGAACCAAATTTCTCGAAGCGATAGCGCTGGAAATAAAAAAAAATGATCGTACTGTGAAAATAATTGTCTGTAAATCAGTTTCTAATTAATTGAACGAAAAATAAAAACATGGGGCCCTTATAAATCTCTTCATAAATCACGCCGCCAAGTTTCATGTTGTTACTTTTAAAAATGAGTCTGAGAATGTGTCTCAAAATTTGGAGTTGTTGAGCGTGGAAAAATATATATTTTTTTTAATACCGCCTTAAGTCGTCAATTTTGATGAGCAGCAACTAGTGAAATATTCAGAATCGAACACTGAATCACTTTTTCAGAATCGAACAGTTCAGTAACAAATTTTAAAATGTAAAACAAATCTGCAATTTTTCATTTATACTAGAGCTAACTACATATTTGACATAAAAAATGGTTTTAAAAAATAAGACATCTATGTGGATTCTTACTTCGGTTTTCTTAAACAAGAGAATTCAATATTCTAGTTAATATTTTGAAACAAATAAAGAATACATTCCATCGATTGCAGTCTTATTGCTATTGACAGATTTGAAGAATTCCTTCCCAATAATTATTAAGCAAATTCATTTTTTAATTTATACAAATTATGATAATGGCATTCTAACATTCATTTCGCCATTTGAGTAATGTATGTTCTAGAAGTCAAAACGTTTAAATTCAAGAGCCCTCCCCCCTTCCCTGCTTTACAAACCATATTTCGTATTTGCTGCATGTGAAATTTTGCCATTCGTCTATTTTAATTTATTCCCAACATAAAAATTACCTTGCTAATATAAAATTTTAATTTTGGATGGATAAAAGGTGTTAATATCTGAACCAGACCGAACAATACGTACTTATGCATGTCTTTCCATCCTTATCCAATTGAAATCCATATGAGCAAGCACAACGAAATCCAGATACCGGTGAGATCAGGCACATATGACTGCATTCATTGGACGAGCAAGGATTGGAAACTGAAAATACATTCATTCACATTTAGTAAACTTAAATAAGTCAAATAAAAATAAACGTTTGAATGCTCTCATTCGAATTAAATGCATTGTTATGGTACTAGTAAAGAATTTCAGAACAATTGCGTTGCGCTAAGAAGCAAGTCCAGGAATCAGTGTCCAATACATAGGTCATCCGGAAAGTTCTACGGTTTTTCAAAAAGCAACGAGCGGTTTTGTCTAGTTACTTTGCTACTACTGATAAGGAGTGATCTTTAATACCCTGATATGTACATTCGGTCGTTTCTGCTTGCAGTGCATAATTCTCGCTTGTGTCGTGGCATAATTTTTGTTTCAGTACAGTGCTAATAATAGAGAACCAAAAAGTTCATTTTCGTCAAATTATGTTATTTTATTTCAAGATAGGTAAAAATGCTAGTCAGACCGTTCGTAAAATTTGTGCTGTATATGGATAAAGTGCTGTTTCAGATGACTTAGGTCGAAGGTTGTTTGAAAACTTTGAACGCGGAAATTTCAGCCTCGAACATGATGTCCGCTGTGATGATGACCATCTTTAAAGGAGGGCCTCTTAAAAGAATTAATCCAAATGATCATACAATGTACTTTTTAGAATATTTAGTCGGTGTGATAGCTTCTGAATTGTGTAATGTGGATTTTCAGCGAGCGATAACTTCTTTTAAAAGGTCTTCCTTTAGAGATGATGGTCGTACAAAGCAGGCATCATATTCGAGGACAAAATGCCCGTGCTTAAACTTCTCAAACCACCTTCGAACTGTTTCATCTGAAACAGCACTTTTTTCCATATACAGCACAAATTTTACAGCAGTTTATTGTTCTTGACATAAAAGAGCATAGCAGGACGAAAATGAACTTTTTGGTTCTCCATTTTTAGGACTGCACTGAAACAAAAATTATGCCACACACAAGCAGGAATTATGCAGTTGAAGCAGAAAAGACCGAATGTGGATTCATTCATGGTCATTCCTTATCAGCAGTAACAACATAACTAGAGGAAACCGCAAATCTTTCCGGATGACTCTTTATTTATAACTAATTTTAGATCCGTTCACTTTTGAATTATAAATTAGACTCAAGAAAGCAATATTGGCAGTTGGGGCACTAGCGGAGGGTGTTGCAACAGAAACCGCGCACAGCCACTGTAAACTAAAATATCCTACGGATTACGGCAATTATCCTGACTACGGATACCATTCATTTCACTTTACCCACAAATTAGTTAAATACATCCAGAAATTATTAAGGAGAGTTCAGGTAAATGAAGCTTCCATTCGCAAATGGTTCACCGACTTTAAGAGAATGTTTCTACGCGAGTTCAGATAGAGACGGATTTTGATTTGTTATTTTACATAAAACTAGCAGTAAAAATAATTTTGTTGCAAGCTGTATTAATGTAATTCACGACTGATAGCGCTTTAAACAGCAGCTTATCTCAATCGGCAAATTTTTGTCAGACTTTCTCTGGCCGAGTTGTACTCAAGTAGTCAAAAAATAAATGGTTAACCACCTTCATCCGCCTTCACGAATTCGCATTAAATGAAGCAAGTATCCGCAAATCAAACAAATCTACAATTTGCAACTCTTATCTTATGCACTTCCTTTATCATTAAAGATAAATTTGTATCAATATTCAATATATATTTTCTTCATTTAAATATTGAAAACGGTACCTTTATTTTCCTTAGTTGGCGAATTTTTCAAGTGTTCCCGATTTTGGACCCACTCCATCTGTTGACAGTTTCTATTTGAACATTCATACTTTAGATAGCTTCTCTCACAAAAAGTATAAACGAGCTTATAGGTAGGTATAAATTTTACTTTTTTACACACTACGATGAAGTCTTCTGTTATTTAACAGAAAAAATCTTAGACAGTCACCGTAAGAAATTTACCGAATTTGTCTTTAAAAATACGTTTCAGATACTAGATCGAACGTGCGAACTAGCTTGCATATTTCTGAGTATTTGACTGCTTGGATTCAACTACAAGTCAAGTATGGGGATGAGATTTATCTCAGTTCTTATCTGGTGATGTGATTTGTCGCATATCTTTATTAGTGGTGGGATAGTTTCGTGAATATACTATACGATTGTATTAGTATAGTTTCAATTTGAACTTGTGCTGACGTTTTTATTCCAAGTGGCTGACACTTATACTCGGTATGGCGTCAGGAGGCGCATACCAATTCTATATTATACAAAAAATTACTGATTGACAATAAATACCATACATTTGTTCCTTGTATTCACAATATCTAGCATTAAATGGAAAGTTAAAATAAATCCCTCTTCATGGCCAACTGAGATTCTTATATCTCAAGCTACAGCAACAAATTTGATACGCTACTGCTGCATTTAAATAGGTGGTAAGTGCCTACTCTAAGGAAGCAATTTCTATTATTAAGGAGCCTAATAATGTTACTCTTAACTATTATTTTTAGATAATTCTGTCCTCTAAATAATAAAATCTGAAGAAAAGTTGGATAAGGATTCTATGGATCATACCGAGACTGATGGTAGCGACGACACGATAGCTGAAAGTTTTAAACAAACTCTCCATCTCATCTTGATTGAAATTCGTTGTAAGTCGACAGACCTTGCTACAGAACTTAAGTATCAACAGAGAGACCAACCCTCTTTCACTGAACTTAAATGTGAACTCTTAAAAGTACTTTACAAAACTAAAGATTCATATCGTGAAATTCAAAATTATAAGGACTAGCGGTAAAAAACACCATTCTAAATTCCCCTGATCAGAGACCAAATAAAAATGTAAGAGGTATCCCATGTAATAATCTCCCTTGGCTTATTGAAAATCTTAAAGAATGATTTTATAGCTACACGTGGTGCCATACTAAACTCATCAAACAGGCAAACCCATGCCTCTTTTTATGGTTAATGTTCTTCCCGGTAAACATTTATGAGTTTTACTATCTAATTGAACTTTGCTGTATGCGTATCACAATTTAGAGATTTAAAAACAATGTAAAACAGCGTTATTGTCATGTATTCGGAACCACTTAAGAGATTAATGGTTTATCGCCCAAAGCCGTGAAGTGCACCAGTAAAAAAACCTTTACTCCCAAATGCGTGAATTGGAGGGCTTGACCACCCAGCTACTTACAGGAGATTTATAAAAATGCGCTGTTAAAAAAGTAACACTCCCTAGTCAAACTAAAGATAAATCAAAACAAAACGAACGTTAAAGAAATAATTTTCTTAAAATTTTGAAAGATTAACTACACAACTAATTCTAAAAATTATATTAATAAACCAACAGATTGCAATTCTACATCAGATTCTGTTTGTTATAACATCCCCTAAAGAAGTCCCTGTTGAGAGCTCCAGCTCGACTGACAATAGCTCTTAATCCTCCACCTACTAATTTCAAAAATGAATTCCAGGAAATGTTTCAAATTTAAGAATATGAAAGAAATGCTTAAAATCACTAAACTTAAATATAAAATATATTGCTAATGAGACTAAATACTGTAGAAATTCCATTTTAAAAAGTTGCAAAGGAGCTAGATACATATGCTACTGAGATTAACATCAATAATGACCAATTTCCTTGAGTTTTCTGCACTACTTATATTATCTCTGAATTGCAATTCTCTTCAGAACAAAATTAGTAACTTCGATATTTTATCTCTGATAATCCCTAATGATATATCCATTAATTCAAGAAACATTAAACCCTGCCCGTAAATTTAATATTTCTGGGTACAAAATGTATCGCACTCCACGTACCGTTTCCCTCCAAAGTAAAGTTCTCCGAAGCTTCCAAATCTCTTGAACTTCTACTTAAAAATCCCGCTCTCTAATCGCAATAAAACACCAATATATAATTCTATATTATCTCTATCATAACTTATCTCTCTCCCACCTGGGGTTTCATAAGAAAATCTAGTACGGAAAACCTGTCAAAAATTCTTAGTAGAAATTTAGGAACTATCAGAAATGGTTGCAGATACCGCCGTAATACCACCATCAGACGAGATTTAAATGTTTTCTCCTTTATTCAACGGGTCAAAAAGCGTTCTAAAAACTTTAAAATATATATACTTTTCCCAATTAGATTATTTCTGAACTGTCTCAACTAAGATGTCTCCAACTCCAGCAATTTGAAAAGACTGCGTTATTCACATTGATTAACACTTAACTGCGCTGTTACAGAAACTGTCACATTGCTAATGTGTGTGATCTTTCAGAAAGCTTGATCGAGTGATGTATAAAAGGCACAATTAACACATAGGATACGGTTTCTGTGCTGAACTTTATGCACAGGATTATTTTAATTTAAATTCACCTATTCAGAAGTCTCTAGCGATAGTAGGGCTTTAAACGAAACAAATTTTCATTAGTGTCTACAGTTAAACTGAAAGTTACAACATAAACTGTGAAACTTGAAAAAAGCAGCGGTCTGTGAGATCGCAAACAGCAGTTAAGGTTTAAAGATTATACCCAATTTTCTTTGTTTTTGGTTTAACACACATTTAATTTATACGTCTTGCATGTATATATATTTTTTTACAAAATATTAAATTACACTTTATTTTTCCTTTTTATATCCAAACTGTTACTGCCAACATTTAAAGAAAAATTATGGTTATCATTGAAAAGTACCCTGTTGGCCTTTTACTAAATCTCTACTGTTGTGAACAATTTAACATTTTATCTTTTTACATTTCAATCTTCAAAAAGAAAATGTAATTGTTATATTTGTTTAAAATCAATTATGTTTTCATTTTTTATCCTTTCCTAAATGCTGTTCTTTCTTTAATTATAATTATTCTCGCTCTTATTACTTTAGACTACAGTTACTTTCTTCTATGGTTCCCCAGGTTTTAGAAATACAGCTATTCCTAGACAGGGCGTAAAGTTGACGTCAACTATGAAGAACAAGAATTGTCTAAACTGGTCAAATGTTCATATTCAGATCTTCCCTAATATTTATGGTGACTAATTAAAAATTTCCGGTACTTCTAAGAAATTAATTTTTCACAATTTGTGGATAAACCTCTAACACATTTTTGATAACTTATGAAGTTCTAAGTACAAAAACTAAACTTTATTTCCGGAATGCCTAGATCCAAGGAATTTAATATGGTGGCAAAAGTTTCTGTTGCATTTCAAAAATTAAATTTAGGGCAATTTTTAAGGCGTAAATGACCCTGTAAGACCAAATAAACCCCATACAATTATTTAAAAAATCATGCGAATTAAAACTGCATTTTCGTTTATTTTTCCTTAATTAGAACAATGAGTTATTATTCGATAAATTAAACGAAAAATATGTACAAAAGTACAGAGCACAATGGAAAAACGATAAAAAAAACTTGTGTTTTGTCAGTATTTTTAAGGAATTGCTATGAAAATTCATGCTGACACCAAAACGGACTTTTCAGCCACAAACCGCAATTTTGTAACCCCACTTCTCAATGTCTTTTGACACTTTTTGTATCTATTTCTTATACATTTGTGCATCCACTTTACGAGTTAATATTTATTGTTTTCCCCTTTTGTAGCCTTTTTCTACCAATATTTCTCTCGAATAACCATCGTTCAAATATTTTTGGGGGTACTGCACGTGCACATGCTATGATAGCATTTCAGATGAATTTCAGACAATGATAGTTATCCTATTAAATATGCTTTGACTTCATTAGGTAATTAAGTAGTTAATTTAATAAATTTAGTATAATGATATAAAATATACCTCTATTGAAGGTTTTCACAACCAACTTTTAAATAGAAAAAAAACCTATCTCTTTTCTATACTCCAATTCTCATGACTTTCTGACAAATAGTTTTTGCATTGACTTTTTTGGAAATATGCACTTTAATTTGGGACATTTTGTAGTATGTTCATTACAAAATCTAAAATACCTTCAGCCATCAGCAACGGGTGGTAAACATGCACTCCCATGATAGGTACACCATGCTTACGTACTAGAAGTTTTACATCATGTCCAGTGAATTTGTTACAAGACTCCAAGGAAAGCGTCCTCCAGTCAGTCCAATATATAGTGTCTTCGAACACTGTCACAGAATATGGTTGTAACTCAGTTCTATTGTATATAACCTAAATTAAATTTAAAATATTATATTAATACCAACACGTTGTTGCAGATTTTAGTGCAAATATGCCGATAGATTCACTTTCCAAGTTATAAAGTATTCATTTTTTATTGACAAATCTCTGATACATTCTTACTGGGTAGAAAAAAAATTATATTTCTCAAAATACTTCATCATTTTAATTTTGAATAGAGACTCCCTTCAAGTGTTCCTAGATTGGCCTAATATTTCAAAAACATTGTGAAAAAAAAAGTTATACACAGTAAGAGTATCAGTGAGCCAAGAGATTTAACAAAAATGTTTGAATACATATAAAAATAAATTCGTGTCAATATTGAATCGGCTTACAACGATAAATATGTACAAAATTATGGAGCACAATAGAAAAAATTAAAGAAAAACTAGTGTTTTGTCAATATTTTTAAGCAATTGCTATGAAAATTCAAGCTGACAGCAAAACAGACCTTTCATCCACAACCCGCAATTTTGTACCCCCACTTCTCAATGTCTTTTGACACTTTCTGTATCTATTCCTTATACATTTGTGCAGCCACTTTACAAGTTAATATTTATTGTTTTCCACTTTTGTAGCTTTTTTCTCTCAATATTCAAGGACAATCCTCAGTTTCTCAATAGTAAAGAAACATTAGGATTTGCCTTTAGGTACAAAATATATTTACAGATACTCATTAATCTTTTGGCATGAGAGACTAAACTTTCAGGCAAAAACAATTATGGCCAAAATGCTATTTTTATAAAAAGGAGCTAAAATATTTAAGTAATTCCTTTTGTTTAGAAGTTTAATTACCAATTCACAAAATTTGAAATAAGATTTGGGATTCTCTTTAGTCCCAAAAAATTACTAGCATTCACATTTCTTCCCAATCTTAAATCTACATTATAATAGTGTAAGTCATCTGACTGTCAAAAAGAGAACAAAATTGAATTGAAGAAAAATTGAAGCGAACAAAATTGTCACAAAATTTGAAATAAGATTTGGGATTCTCTTTAGACACAAAATATTAGCTAGCAGTCACATCTCTTCCCAATCTTAAATCTACATTATAATAGTGCAAGTCATCTGACTGTCAAAAAGAGAACAAAATTGAATTGAAGAAAAATTGAAGCGAACAAAATTGTCACAAATTGAAGCGAACAAAATTGTCACAAATTGAAGAGAACAAAATTGTCACAAATTGAAGAGAACAAAATTGTCACAAAATTTGAAATAAGATTTGGGATTCTCTTTAGACACAAAATATTAGCTAGCAGTCACATTTCTTCCCACTCTTATATCTACATTATAATAGTGCAAGTCATCTGACTGTCAAAAAGAGTTATTTCCCAGGCTTATATCTATATTATAATAGTGCGAGTCATGTGACTGTCATAAACAGCTGAACGCTTTACTTTTCATATGCCAGGGGGCCATTTTTAGTCAAAATTATCAAAAAAAGTCAAAACTGCATAAAAGTTACATTTTTAGAAAGATCGTTCAAAAAAAACTTTGTTTGAGAGATGTTGCATCAAAATATGTATGTATTCTGAAAAAAACTTCAGTTGGAATTAGGTTGACAGACAATATTTCATTTCATCAAAGTAAACAAACACTATAGATTTGTTCATCGAGAGATAAAATATTAAATCATGGCGGTTATCATTCGCAAAGTAAGTTCTCCAGTGATGACTTTTGAAGCGCTGTCTGGTCTCAAAGAATAATTCGCGCCTGTAAGCTAATCAAAGTTTAGCATAATTCTGTTAGGTGAAGTACTATACAATTCAACTTCCTTCACGATCTTTTCTTGATGATGTTAAACGTACACAAATACAACTCATGATGTAATTAATCAAATTTCAAAAATAATCGTCAGTTAGTTGGTACTTGCGCCCGTAACTCTATCCGTGCCTGTAAACGATTGTTAAATCATTTCATCAAATCATTTATAATTGTCAATGGCCAATCTCGTTCAAAATTAATTTAATGTACATTTATTAAATACATATCGTTAAAAAAGTAAATAACGTGGAAGCAAAAATAATACAAAAGAATAAATTAGTATACATTTATTAAACACATAACATCAGATTTAACTAAGAAATTTCAGGTATTAGTTTTATTTTTGGCTGTATGTTATATCCACCGGAATGAATATGAGATATATATTCTAATCACATACTATATCTATGAATATAATATACATATCTATATACCTATATCGTATTGTACAGCTATATATAAATGCTTCTGCAATCACCTTTAATATTTCTATTACATAATCCTAATAATATTATAAATGTGAAAGTGTGTGTGAATGTATGGCTGAAATAAACGTCAAAACGGGTGATTTAATGTCTTTGTATCTTTGAATATAGATAGATTATAACACAGAAATGAACATAGGCTATCTTTTATTTATTTATTCGACTATTTTTCTTAATAATTCAAAATTTCATAATAATAGAAAATCAATACATATTTTTCCTATACGTTTTAACCATTTTTCTTTCTTGTTGCCAATAAATAAAAACCTAGAACAACAGTTTTCCCTCAACAACTAATATTAAATTGAAAAATTTCCTCGCGAAAAATGAAAATGAAATAAAAGAATTAAGATTTAAATAGAAATTTAATATGACGTCATTGAAAAAAACGGGCATTTTCAAGTATTTTATAATAATACAAGGTACGTGAATTAAGTACGGAAAGCACTTTAATATGACGTCATATATCGAAAATAAAACGGAAAATTTTGATGTTGAAATAACATGGCCGTGGGTTCTAGTATTATTTCTTATTATTTTCTTTCTTTGTTGTTGTTTTCTTTTAAATTTTTATATTTCACATGAAATGGGTGTATTTTAAATGCATGTAATATATATGTATTTTAAATGTATGTTATTTAAATTAAAGTTCTGTGTTTTAAATTAAATTAATCCTATACGAATGGCGGCGATGGGAACAATACTATGTGGTTTATAGTCTCCCCTCGGCTAATATAAAGAATTTTTAATTTAAATTTATGAAACTAGGGTTCAGCCCCTTATTCGCTAACACTCGCCAACCCCCGTTAATTGCTAAGCAATTCAGATTAAGGACGCTGCGCTGTCCCAGCTCGCTTTGCTGGCGCGTCATTTTTTGTTTTTGTAGCAACTCCAGCCGGAATAAGTACTATCATAAATCATTATAACATATGAAATTGACAAATTTCTCCGAAAAATTGGGCGAAGTTCGCGTCCAAAGATAACAGCGCTCATCTGGTCGTCCAGAATACGGATCTGGCATACTCACACCTATTCACAGGAGACAACTGTGTTTTCATCACTATAATGGCGAAGGAAGGAAAACTAATTATAAGCTCTACCTACGCAGCACCGCATTTCAATTTTGATGAAACCCTTATGGAGTGGCAACACTTAATAACTCATAAGCAGTACTTCATTTGCGGAGGTGACTTCAACGCAAACTCCACTGTTTGGGGTTGCCCACAGGAAACCATCCGCGGAGACAGTCTCATCGAGCATCTCGCAGTCCATAATTTAACCATTGTTAACATTGATAACAGAACACACACATTTGTCAGAATGAACAACACAGGTATTATAACACACAAAGGATTCCCAGATCATACGCTGGCGAATCCGAAGGCGGCACAAAAAATCAGGGACTGGCGAGTAATGGACATCCACAATGCCTCGGACCATAAATACATACGTTTCGGCTTTGACATTACATCACTGACTACAACTAAACGACGTTTCAACACAACCCGAGGAAATTTTAAAAAGTTTACACAAATCATTAAAACACACAGACCACTCCTTGCACAACACCTAAGGGATGCAACAAACATCACCGACATTAACTCCTTCACAAAAAAACTTATTGCTTCCATGCAAGAGGCGGCACGAGCATCCTTTAGACTAAAAAATACTCGGAGGACTCCAGTCTTCTCGTTCTGGACCACCGAACTTAAGACACAACGAAACAAACTCACAGCGCTAAGGAGAAAGATTAAACATCTACGAGAAACACACGGAAACACACCTTATTTTGAAAACCTTGGCGCTCAGTACAAAATACTCTCATCAAAATTCAAGAAAAGTGTTCAGGATGCCAGAGTCAAAGCCTGGCGGAATTTCTGCAGCAATCAATCAGAACCTTTTGGCACGGCACAAAAATTTTTTACAGGAAATTTCTTCACACCAGACGAAATTAAACTTGAGCTTCCACCCTCTATTTCATCCAGGCAAGCGAATATGGAGCACCTAACTGCAGCACTTTTCGGACCATCCTCGTATCCCAACAGGGACAATTCAGACCTCAATTTTTCGACACCTAATGATAAACCCTTTTCTAAAGCTGAAGTAGCATCTGCTCTACATACATTTAATGATAAAAAAGCCCCTGGCCCAGACTGCGTGGACTTCAAAATTTTAAAATTAACCTTCAAAATCATCCCAAAGTTGTTCACCAGATGGGCCAATCTGTGTCTCAATCACAATTACTTCCCTCAAACACTGAAGCAAGGTGAGGCCGTCTACTTCCTGAAAAAAGGAAAGAATGCCTCAGAACCCACTTCCTATAGACCTATTTGTCTCCTACCAACTCTGGGGAAGCTGCTAGAAAAACTACTAGTCACACGACTGGTGCACTTCATGGAGACGAATGGCATCTTGCATCATAGGCAATATGGGTTCAGAGAGGGTCGGTCATGTGACAAGGCCTTTTATGACATTCTTACCACTTGCAATGAAACCATCAGCAAAGGAGACTACACCTCACTTGTTTCACTAGATATTAAAGGTGCTTTCGATAATGTAGAATGGAGGGACATTATCCAGCAACTAATTGAAATTCGCTGCCCGGCTAATATAGCTGGAACCATCGCATCCTACTTAAGCCTTCGTAGCATAATGATCAATTGGGGTTCAGGCACTTCGGTACATCAGCTCGAAAAGGGCTGCCCCCAAGGCTCCTGCCTTGGCCCAATACTTTGGTTACTCATAGCTAACATAATTCTAAAAGAGCTAGAATCTAGAGGCTTCATTCTCTTTGCATTCGCTGATGACTTCAGCTTTATTTTCTCGGGCAGGCAGCGCATGGACTTGGAGGCAATGGCGGCTCAAGCCCTCCCCGTATTCTGCCAACTGCTAACAAACCTCAACCTCCAGCTATCAAGCCAAAATCACAAGCAGTCACATTTTCCAAACCACGCAAACTTGAACGTAAACCAATCATAAGAGTGAACGGGGTTAGTGTCGAGCATGTCTCACACCTCAAACTTCTTGGCCTCACCATAGATGAACACCAAAGCTGGACGGAACATATCAACACCCTCAGGATTAAAGTAGGAAAATTACACTTAAACGCACGTAAACTAACGTCAAAATCCTGGGGAATAAAGCCAACAATGTTAAAAATCTGGTACCACACAATAGTGGAGCGGATAATTTTCTACTGTGTGGGCGTCTGGGGAGGTAACCTCACGCAAGCCGTGAAGGACAAATTGACCTCGATGCAACGGCTCTTTTTGCTGCAAATTGCTCGAGGATACAGGACAATCTCAACGGACGCACTCACAGTAATAACAGGTATTCCTCCCATAACAATAACACTCCAATATGAATACCAGAAAGACAGGATCACATACCTAGAACATGAACCAACGTGTGCAGCACTTTTTCCACAAATACAACTACAGAGGAAGGTTCCCAGTTGGAGAATACATCCCGCAGAAGAGACATCTCACTTACAGATAAACACAACCAGGCACGGTTTTGAACACAGCTACTCTCCCCGCTGTCCGACCATTTTCACTGACGGGTCACGCACGGAGACTGGCGTGGCAGCTGCATTCTGTGCCATGAAAGGCGAGGTCGTGACCCATAAGTGGGCCTGCAGAATCGGTGATAACAACACTGTCTTCCAGGCTGAGCTGTTCGCGATTCTGCGGGCATTGGAATGGATTGTCTCTAACCCAACAGTACAATTTTACAGGCTATATTCAGACAGCCTCTCCAGCCTACAAGCAATCTTTACTCACCGCACAAAACATCCCATTGTACTCCAAATAAAACTATTTTTAAAAGACCTTGCACGGCGAGTAGCCCTGGGCCATGTGAAGGCACACATTGGCATTGCTGGCAATGAATTAGCGGATAAATTGGCAAAAGAAGCTACGAGAAGCACAAATATTGATCTTTCCCTCCCTGTTCCCCCATCCTACATTAGAGGGTTTTTAAAGTCTAAAATCATTCCTCAGTGGCAGGACCACTGGGATTACTCGGATAAAGGTCGACATACCCACAAATTGCTCCCTTTTGTCTCCCTAAACCTGCTTAACCTCGCCCCCCACACCTCAGCGTTCCTCACAGGACATGGTCCATTCCCTACTTACCTCAAATATTATAAACGTGCAGCCTCCAATGTGTGTCCATGTGGCCAGCGGGGCTTGCCTTCTCATTACTATTTTGACTGCCCACTGACCGTTGCCTGGCATCTCAGATCTCCCGAAATTCCCCCACCCTCTTGGCTAACCAATATTCTAACAAGACCAATCTTACTAAAAAATTAAAAAATATTTTTAATTTCTTAATGGATTTATCGAACTTAACAAATTAAGTAACCAACTCTAGCTTTTATCAATTTTTAACTAAACATATTAAATTCTTCACCACCAATCAGTACTGTAATTGATCTTCCTACCCTCCTTCTCCTGACTTTTCCTTTTTTTGGCTGTACCTTGTCAGTGTTTGAGCACCTTGCTGTGCTCCCTTCGCAGTCTTTAGAAGCGGCCTCATCTCTCCAACGCAACAACTTGTGGCGCCATCTGTCGCGTGGGAACTGAGCTTCTCAGATTCCGGCGCATCATTATTATCCAAGGACCGCCTTGGCCGCGAACTGTGTGTCATGACGCAGGAGCGTTAAGGACTGTTCACCTACAAGTTCTTCATCACTGCACCTGCCGCTGTCTGTCGCGAGGGAGTGCAGGCTCCAGCGGTTCAGGCTTTTTTCAGTTTCTTTTTCTTTTTTTTTGTTTTTAGCTTTCTTGCCTGCCCCTTGTCGCGCTTAGGCTTGTCCTGGCAGTGCCGGCCTTTGGCCTAGTTTGTATTTTCTTTTTTTTCTTTTTTGTTGTTGTTTGGGTCGTTTGCGCGTGCGCTGGCGGTCTCGGCGTCGTGCCTTCCCTTCCGCCGGTGGCTGGAATCACCCAAAACGAATCCCCGCGTGCCGGGGAACATCCCGGGGGAGGTGCTAACGCTCTACGGCCTGGCTTTGCTGGGCCGAGTGGCCCCCCTTAGGCATTCAATAGGCATTCAATGTAAAACAAAGTAATTGAAAACTTCGTGGAAAACACAATTAAAAATGCATTTAGTTGGAGCCAACAATGGGCATAAATCATTTAAATGCTATGAAAAAGTGATCTGGCAAACACAATTAATTTAAAACTTATTGCACCTATAATATTGTACACAGCACGGCTTAAATTCATTTAAAAAACTACGTTATAAGAAGATAGTTTATATAAATCAACAATATCCTTTAAAGTTTGTTCGACATGAAAAATACTGCAGCTCTCGGACGTAAACACGTTTTCTGCTGTGCGTCAAGTGTTGCAAGTCTGATTCAAGTCTGATCAAGTGTTGTGTCTGTTTATATCAAGAGATGAAACTGAAGGCAAAATGAATACAGGATGAAATGAATTACTACATTTGAATTACTATAGATAAAAATAAATACTCAAATTAGATTAAGCAATAAATAAAGTATATACGTTAACTGTTTAGCAATAAATCCTGATCATGTAACTGTGATGCAGAAATTGCTTTCATTCAATCTGTTATAATATACATATATATAAGGAAGAACATTGTTTATATGTAAAATAGTTTCCGGACGTTTGGTATATAAAAACGGTACAATAATTTTCAGTTTTCTCCAATGACTTGTCTAAAATTTAAAATGAAACGACAAACACATTTAATCTATTTTAGTTAATTTCTTTTTAAGATTGAGTTCTTTTTCTTTATACAGTTTAAATCCAATAGATATATATATTAGTGAATATTTTTATATGATTTTTGTACAATTAAGCTTCATTCCGGCCTATACGTTTCTTGTTCTGAAAAAGGATCTTCAACTTCAGTTTTTTTATTCATACTTCCCGTTCGCACATTAACTGGTTTTTCAATTGCTCCACTTTTAATTATTGCTTCAACAACTGCAACAAAGAAAAGGAAATACAAAACAAGATTTAATACGACTACACAACATTTCTATTAATGCCGTTTGCTCTTACAATATTTCAGACACATTTTGGTTTATATATGTTAGAGAAGTTGACGCAATAATACAAAATAATGTTGAAGCTAATGTTTGATCTTTAATCAATGGCTTAAACTATGTGCAATTTTCAGTATTAAGCAGTAACTTTAAATTCTAAAGCTATTCTAAATATTACATTTTAAATACCATTTACCTTTCGGGAATTTCCATTTAGAGATATATATTCTATCCTATTTAGTTTAGCATCTCCCCAGTACAGCCTGTCTGTACTACGATCAATTGCTATGCCATTAGGCCACCAAATATCAGACGAGACTAGTGGAATCCGATGAGACCCGTCCATTCCACTTCTGTAGATTCCCGCAGTATGTTCACCCCAATCACTCCAATATACGAATCTAGAAAACAAGTATATTAAAAATGGAACTTGGTACTTTCTATTGTCATAAGTATATAATGCATAATAAATTGCGTAATAGTTAAAGTTATATATTTAAAAATTGCAAAATATTTCAGTTTTCGAAAGTTAGTAGTTACAGTTGTTTGAATACTCTTTTTTGGAATGCTGATATTTCATAAAGATTTTAGCATTCTCAGTTAGGAATTCAAACATTGGAAACAATTTTATTGATTTTTAAAAATACTACACAAAAATTAATTAGTGTTGCCTTCTTGTAAGTGTATAGTGGGAGGGGGGGCATTGTCACATTCTCACAACCAGTTTTAGCGTCGGTTATTTTAGTACTAGCTAACACACCCGGCGTTTCCGGGGCCCGAGATAATTACTATCTCAGAGAAAGGCGTTAACCCCCTCCCTCCCCATACCCGCAAATATAATGAAGAAATTGTTCAAGAAAACCACCGTCACCTACATTAACGCGATCTTTAAAAAAATAATTACATTTTTCTAATAATTAGAACATAACGAAGACGCTACGCTAAAAAAGCCGGCAGATGACACCCCTTCCCGACCTCTATTTCAAATCCATATCTTAATTAGTTACCTAAATTTTTGTTCATTAGTAAAAATTGGCAATTATTTCCTTTGATTTTTGCAAACTAAATGGATGGATCGGCCAGAGAAACAGATCTCTTTGTAGTTCAGTTTTTAATGAAAGCAGATCCCTGTCTGTAACTTTCTCGGATTGTTTTCACTAGCGCCGGCAGATTTTTGGCAGTTTTTGCATAAATTAAGAAAAATTACTGACCGAATTTTTCAAAAATCACATAGTCAGATGCAGAATTTTTTTTTACATATGCTCAGAAATTTTCAAATTGATATCTCAATTGGTTTTCTTAAAATTCACTAATTAGTAAAAAAAATTCGAATTCGTTCATTTCCGCTTGCAAATTCACTGCGCCTGTTCGTTTCTTTAGCCATTTTGATTTAAAAGATATCATTTTAGAAACAATGGTTAATGAGAATCTAATTAATATCTTGAGTAATTATCAAAATATTAAAATTCTGAGACTCAGTGCACATGGCCAGACCTTGGACTGTCCACACCTAAATTTTCAGACTTCTAGGTGAGCTAGATTTTGCTAGCCATCGCAGACAAACACACACACACACAAACATACAGAGCGAAACTTTCTTTTATTAATATAGATGATTAGGTGATACAGATACGTAAACTATTAGCCAGCTAGCGCACCATTGGGGAAATGCTGTCATGGCAAGATTACATAGCCAGCAGCAAAGTAAGGCTAACAACAACAAGATTACGAATATTACCTGGAATATAACCTGGTAGTCAATGTTATGGGAATAGCCCCTTCTCTCGGCCAGCTGTTGCGCCAACTGACTGGCAATTTCTTTATCTGTACTATCTAATCTACCTTGTATACCAAAACCAGCGAGACTAGAATTTGTTAAAAAGGGAGTCTACCTGCCGGATTAATCTTTAGAACGGTTATTATTTACCTATCATAGGTAGTATAGGGTAAGTCTTGTAATCGTTTTGAAAATTAAAAAACATTTTTTGACGGATTTACACGTTTCAGACACTGGAGATTCCGAAAAACGTATTTTTAGAAAAAAAATTGCCACCCGACTGTCTGTGTGTGTGTCTGTAAACGCTCTATCTCCCGAACAAATTGAGATATAGACTTGAAATATAGTATGTACTTAGTATGTAATAATGGGAAGAAGATTATTGAATTTCAGTAACCTCGATTATCCGGAACTATTTTTTCAGACTCTTGAAATATTCGTTCTGATAAAAGGTCTATAAAAATTTTCGAAATTGTTTTTTTAAGGAGTAAATATAAAAGACAATAAAAAACATAAATTTTGCATTAAGAATTAAGTCGATTGGATAATTAGTTGCGAGATATTTGTAGTCACATTTTTCCACACTCTTCGATTTTTCATGATCCTGTATTTCAATAAAATTTCAATTCGAAGACTAGTCGTTGGGAGGACAGCGTAATACTTACCCATCATGGATATGCATAATATAAAATATGAAAATAAACATGTGTAAACTATTTATAAAATGCATTGCAATTCGAATAAAATCGTGACTTGATGACGTCATAAACTTTAAATGCTCTATTACTAAATTGCGTAAAAGAAACACCCTTATAACTTCATAATTGATAATCATATTAACTAACAGTTGACTGCATCAGATTAAGCGTCTTATTTCCAATTAAAATATATCTTTGAATTGAAATTTGAATGAAATACAGGGTCATGAAAAATCGAAGAGTGTGGAAAATAGGATTGGAATAACTCGGCAACTAATTATCTTATCGACTTTATTCTTTATGCAAAATTTATGTTTTTTTATTGTCTTTCATATTCACTCTTAAAAAAAATTTTCGAAAATTTTATATACCTTTTATCAGAACGAATATTTCAAGAGTCCGAAAAAAATAGTTCCGGATAATCGAGGTTACTGAAATTCAATACGCTTCTTCCCATTATTGCATACTAAGAACATACCAGATTGCAAGTCTCTATCACAATTTGTTCGGGAGATAGAGCGTTTACACACACACACACACACACACACACACGCACACACACACACACACGCACGCACGCACACACACACACACACACACAGACGGACGGCACTTTTTTTTTACTAAAAATATGTTTTTCGGCATCTCCAGTGTCTAAAACATGTAAATCCGTCAAAACGATTACAAGACTTACCCTATACTACGTATGATGGGTAAGTAATATATTTTAATTGGAAATGAGACGCTTAATCCAACGAAGTAAACTATTAGTTAATAGGACTATCATTTTTAGAGTTATAAGGATGTTTCTTTTACGCAATTCAGTAATATAGAGCATTTAAAGAGAGGCTAACGAAAAAGAAAGGCTACCGCAGTGCTTTACGACTATCTTTTTTTACAGACCGCCGGAGTCACGTGATGCTGGAATGCATCAATGCAGGTGGACGAAAAGAGCATCACGTCACTCTAGCGGTCAGTAAAAAAAGGTAAGTGGAATGCACCGCGGTAGCCTGTCTTTTTCGTTAGCCTCGATTTAAGGCGAGGCTAACGAAAAAGAAAGGCTACCGCGGTTCTTTACGCCTGTCTTTTTTTACAGACCGCCGGAGTCACGTGATGCTCAAATGCACCAATGGAGGTGTACGAAAAGAGCATCACGTCACTCTAGCGGTCTGTAAAAAAGATAAGTGGAATGCACCGCGATAGCCTGTCTTTTTCGTTAGCCTCGGATTTAAGGTTTATGACGTCATCAAGCCAGGATTCAAGGCTAACGAAACAGAAAGGCTACCGCGGTGCTTTATGCGTATCTTTTTTTACAGACCGCGAGAGTCACGTGATGCTCGAATCCACCAATGCAAGTGTAAGGAAAGAGCATCACGTCACTCTACCGGTCTGTACAAAAAGATAAGTGAATGCACCGCGGTAGCCTGTCTTTTTCGTTAGCCTCGGCCAGGATTTTATTCGAATTGCAAGCCATTTTACACATGCTTTAGTTTTCACATGCTTTATTTTCATATTTTATATTATACATATCCATGATGGGTAAGTATTACGGTGGCCCACAACGACTAGTTTTTATAGATGTCAGAAACTTCATTTTTTTTCTTCTTTTAATTTTGTAAGATATTTTTTAACAAGAAAACTGACATTGAGAGTTGGATACTAGCAGAACACTTTAACTTGTCGTAGCTCATATTGTATTACGAAAACATAAGCATAGGGTTTATTCTGTAGGGTTTATTCTGTTTATTTCATAGGGTTTATTTCTGTTCATCTTCATACATCTTTAATATCAATTCATTAAACACAAAAAAAAAACATAGTAAAACATTTTCAAACGGCCGAAAAGCATTATGAGAAGAAACAAACATAACAGGCGAAGTTCCCAGTTTGGAACAGAGATAATTAATTTCTTTCTATTAGAATGAGTAGTAATCAAGTTACGGCATAACCCGTTCACAAGCAAGTAATTCAGGCGATACAATGTTGACACTCCAGAAGTTTCAAAGAATTTAATTTGAAAATATTCAATTTTTTCACGTAAGTCATAAAAGCAAACTTTTGTATTCAAAAATTATTGTACAACTTGTTAAAATTAAGCTATATAAATCACCTCCCTTCAAAAGGTTAAAGGGTAAACACCACTTTGACTCCGTAACTTTATTTTGAGAGTTTAATAGTAAATAAAGGCGGGTAGAGAGCTGGTAAACTGTAGAGCCTCAAAAAAGGGGATCAAGCGGTGGGCTATGTTAAAGCATCATAGACTTGACCTGAATAAAGAAATAAAACACAAAGATGAAAAATCATGCGTCAAGCATAGATTATGTAACACTTTCCAACGCTTCCAAAATAATTTTACAAATCATTACCGTTTAATAAGCTGAAAGATAACATCTAAGTAAACAATTTGGAAAACGCGTAACATATTTAAAAACGTAATTTCAGGAATTTTCAACATTTATTTCCAACATATACAATATTCGGAAAAATATCCGAATACTTTTATTCAGCCCTGTATATGATCTATAGATTTGTATATATACTACATAGGGTGCTAAATTTTAATTTAGTTGGGAAACGCGTAGCACAGTTTAAAATTCTCCTTCTGGAGTTTCTGTTAATAAACGGAAATGTGTTCGCGAACTTTTGTGCTGCCCTATATATGAAATACAGAATTTATACACACCAAGTAATAGACAAAAAGTGAGTTAAATTTAAAATCGCGTTCAGCAACTTAAAACGCACTTCCAGGAATTATTGTTAACAAACAGTAGAGAATTCTTTTGTGAGTCCCTGTAAATGAACGATGACTGCTATACACACAATATTCTGTAGAAAACCTCTTGTAATGCACCTTAGTGATATATATAAATTTCAATGCGTTTAAAATAGTGAAACATTATTTAACTAAACCGCAAACGATTTTTCTCCATAGACTTAATGTAACGTAATTATTTTGACTGTCCCTGTAAAGTAACTATAAGTGCTATGCACACCATATTCCATATTAAGCTTCTTGTAATGCACCTTAGTGATATATATCAATTACAATGTGTTTGAAATTGTGTAATATCATTAAAATAAACCGCAAATGATTTTTACCCATAGACCGTAATGTAACGGAATTCTTTTGAGTGTCCCCAAATTCTTTTGAGTGTAAAAAAACTATAAGTGCTACACACTTCAGTTGAAATAGGGAACATGCTATAGATAACGACAATAACATAAAAATTGCAGGGCAATCCGAGCATATTTATGGGAGTTGGAGCACGGCCAGACGCCCAGACAAACCGAAGTCATAAACACTTTTCAGGAACTCAATGTTTTAAATTTTATTATAATTAAATATTAATAAGTTTAAAATCAAAAGCTAATAAAATACGTTGCCTTAAGAGAAAATGTGCATTTTTAGGGAAATGGTATGTTTTAAAGTAAAATCCCAATTAAATTTCCTTACTCAAAGTTAAGAAGAGTTCTTATACAAGAGTTCTTAATAATTTCGACATATTAAAACTTTTGACTGAAAAACATATCACTTAATTTTTAATAAGATTCAACTTGGTGAAAATTTGGAGCAGTTACAGTGTCCACAGATTTTGAAAATGATCGGAGAAACTGTTTTCGTTGCTGTTTACACGCTGCAGCTCGTTTTACTTCCATAGCTCCAAAATTTCCCTTTCATTTTCAATATGCAAATAATAATACTATTTTCGTATATATAAAGATTACTTTAAGCTTAAATTAGAAATTTCGAACGTCAAAGTGGTGCAACTCCTTAATGCAATGAAGTAATCTTGGCTTTTCAAAATTGAACCTTTAACTGATGTCAGTCGGACAAACCGCTTCAATCAAAGTGCAAAATAAATTATATATTCAGGTAACGCATGCGAAATGCAACTTTGAGTGTTCTATTATAGAAGGTAGAAAATTGTGAAATTTATCAATATCCATTTTTTAATGTATTTAAATGATCCTTATAAAATGTCGAGCGGTCTCTGACCGCTCACAATCGTTAAGAGTTAAGGCTTCATTTTTTGAAAATGGAGATAATAGCCCGTACATTAACATTATTTTCTGCACATGATACAGCATTTCCTTGCTCTTCTTGACTTTTTCATGAGTTGGCTCATTCCTTAGGAAAAAACTCATGACAGAAGAACACTCACTCTCATTTCGTACAAAATGAAAATATTTTAGCTTCCGATTTAACAGTATTTTTCTGTTGTAGCGATTAATCAATATCGCTCCAAATGGAAGTACAAATAACATATGGGCTGATAAGTTCCCGGTCTAATAAAGAAAACATAACTTTTTAACAAATCTTTATAACTTTATGACTTTATAACTTTATAACTTTAATAAATAACATAACTTTAATAATAAATAATAATAATTTAATAATAATAATATAATTTAATAATAATAATAATAATTTAATAATAATAATAATAATTTAATAATAATAATTTAATAAATAAATAATAATAATAATTAAATAATAATAATTTAATAAATAAATAATAATAATAATTAAATAATAATAATTAATAAATAAATAATAATAATAATTAAATAAATAAATAATAATAATAATTTAATAATATATAACGTAATTTTATAACGAAAAAGCTCCAAACAGTGCTCAGAATCATCGACTCGTTGTTGTTTTTGATCAAACGTCAACACGCACGGCAGCCACTTTGACAACAGCTTTTTCATAGACAAATGTTCATTCAAAATAAAACCTACACGTTGCTTAGATATCTTCAGAGTCTGAGCTATCTCCTGCAACCTCACTTTACGGTTCCCCAAAATGATTTTTTGGACTTTCTTTTATGTTATGATGTACGTGGTGCATCACTGGTGTCCGTACGACCACATTTAAATTCAACAAACCAGTCAAACAGTCCGGATAACGCTTATCAAGCCAAGCTTTTGTTTTAACGGTGTTTTTTCCCACTAAATAACAATTCTTGAAATTCTTGTTTATCCATTTTTTTGTTTATCAACAAAGTTGTTCAAATAAAACCACTCTAACGTTTTATCCACACGGCCAATCGTCATGACATTTTTTCTGCTACCTTTTAAAGGTGAGTATTTACTAAAAAAAAGCATCAGTTCGGCGATTGCAACGCCATCTGTGTGCCAGACCAGGAACTTATCAGCCCATGTGTTATCACGTAAAATGTGAAATATCTTTGATCTTTATTTTCATATTTTGTTGAATAAATTTTTATCTGTAACTTCAATACGTACAGAAGAGAGTTTTACTTGTTTTTGTGTTTTTATATATAAGTTCTCGATACTTTTGAGTATGTTTTATTAAATGTGTTAAGTGGCTATCCAGTTATAAAGTCTAAAAATACCTTAAATTTTGAAAATACAAATTCCTCACCCTTCAGCATGATCCAGAGCTACTGATCGAGGCTTTTCAACATTTTGATCATGAAGAACACTGCACATAGAGCCATCTATTTTGCATACTAGCACTTGTTTCAGTCTTGAATCTGTTATGTACAAATTACCTGCTATGTAATCTACTGCAATATCTTCAGGAACAATCAGTCCTATTTAAAGAAAAAAAGTAGAATTAAGATGTTTAAAATCGTAAATTACGACTTTCTACCTTTAAAAGTGAACATTCTAAAATTTATTCCATGCATTTTATCTGAATTATTCCGGTAGCGCATATCTTTCTTCCTGAAATCAGCAAAGGAAGCTGTTTATCGAAATCGTCTTTGTCAGTGCACTTAAATCAACAAAGCTGTAATTCTTTTAAAGTTATATAAAACCATTAAAGTACTTTTAAATATCAAAACTGAAGATTACTTTCCGTACGAAGCTGTAACCGCAATTCTAAATAATTACCAGCAGGGTGACACTAGTTTCATTTTTGTCCTTTATACGGATACCGGAAACCAGTGTACATTTTTAATGACAAAAGACTAAAAATTAGGATATTACGCTACATTTTGGTGGAACAAAAATTAGTTTTTTACAGTTTTACTAATTTGATAATACAGTTTTCTTAAATATTACATATAGAACCGAGCGAATAAAAATTTATGTTTCGTAAATTTAACAAAAGATTGTCGTAAATGGACTTCTATAGGATGAACATTCAAAACATATTTTGCAGTTTGAACCTTGTCTTCAACTTTCTAAAATTAACGGCTTATAAATTAGCAATATGTTAGCGGTAATAAAGAACATACTGAATTTTATGAATTTTATTAATTTAATCTGTTAATCTTAGTTTAATGTTATAGATCACAATATATGCGCTATTTTCAAATAGAATCAACTACATCCCATATATAGCACAGTTTTGCCCCCAAACACATTTTGAGGAAAGAATGTGACTAAATGATACTCAAGGCATCCTGTAGGATGCAAAATGATTGTGGCAGGAAATCCTCAGGAATCTTAATATCCACTTTAGGGTCCTGGAGAATTCCCAGGGAACTCCTTGAGTGACCTCAAGAGGTTCTGGAGGAAGGTTATAACAACGGCAATAGAAATGTCAAATGATTTCTTTAATAAATTTTATATATTTTGTTTTGTATATAGTAAAATCGCGTTACAATGAATTTTTAGGGACCATCGATTAAGTTAATTATTCTGAAAAATTCATTAATGGAAAATTCCAATATGGTGGATTTAAAGTAAATTTGAATACACATTGAATAAAATACTAAAGTTGCATTACATTTCTGCATACATGTCAATAAGGAATAAACATACAATATATAATATTGAAAATTTCTTATATAATTAAATTCAATAAATTCGTAGATTTTAATCGTAACTAAATAAGTTTTAATTTTTCTTGCTTATATGACTGCCGAAAAATTCATTGACATATACCCTTCAATGTAACAACTTTTTTTGCAAAAGTCAGGACTGTATGGAACAGTAAACTAGTGTTTTACACCTCTTTTTCTTAGAATGTCCTCCGTATTTTTATCTGTATATTCTCCCCGATTATCCGATCTAATGGCTTTTGGATATCTGCCGATTTGTGTGGGAACCATGTCTGTGTAGTCTTTTATTTTTTCTGATACCTCATCTTTGTGCGATAGCGGGTAAATTATAGTAAACCTAGAGTGGTTTTCGATGAATATCAGAAAATACATTTTCCCCTAGAATGAGTGTTTTAATCGGTCCACAGACATCCGTGTGTATCAGGTCGAGTACATATGTTGTTTTCTGTTCGGATATGGTGCATCACTTGTTTTTGTTTTTATACACGTTTTGCAGTGTATTGCGTGACTGCAGTTGTTTAACTGTATGCCGTTGGCCAATTTGTTTCTCTTTATTTCTTTTATGCTTTCATAGTTTCTGAGGCCCAGGCGTTTGTGCCAAAGTTCTAGGCATTCTTTACTTTTGCAATCGTGTGCAATATTCGCTGTGTTTGGGATATCTTTTTTTAACAGTTCCACTTCATATAAGTTATTTTTCTTTTTTGCTTCTAGGTACGTTTTTCCGTTACAGGATAGCATACAATTTTCGTTTTCGAAGATTAATTTGTAACCGAGGCTAACGAAAACGACAGGCTACCGCGGTGCACTCCACTTATCTTTTTTTTACAGACCGCTAGAGTGACGTGAGGCTCTTTTCGTACACCTGCATTGGTGCATTCGAGCATCACGTGACTCCGGTGTTCTGTAAAAAAAGATACGCGTAAAGAACCGCGGTAGCCTGTCTTTTTCGTTAGCCTCGTTTGTAACCGTGTTATGTAGCCTTGCTCACTGAAATTAAATTTGATTCCAAGTCTGGAACATACAAAAGATTTTTTAGTGTTATTTTGTTAATGTCACCGTCCGATGTGTTTGTCATTATTATTACTTCCTCGGATCCGTAAGAAATGTGTGTATTTTCATTCGCGATTACTACGGTTGTTTTTTCAGTGTCATTTATTTCAGTGAATATTTCTTTGCTGTTCGCAATATGAGATGATGCTCCGGAATAGATTATCCATGTTTGCTTTTCAGGCTTTTCAATTATAAACGCTGCATCTTTATCTTCATTTTTATTTATCTGTACGTTTTTGTTTATTTTTTCTTTCGTTTCGTACCTTTTTTACTTTCGCTATCACAGTTTACTTTTTCGAAGCAGAGTGACGATGTAAATTTTTTAGGTTTGTGTGTTTGTTGTTTTGGTGTAGCAGTTTGTGTATTTCTATTTTTAAGATGCCAACATTCTTTTGACGTGTGATTGGTTTGTCTACAGTACGTACAAAATGTATTCTATCTTTTGTAGTCGTTATTTGTGAACTTTTTCTGCGTTTTAAACGCTTTTGCCGAATTGTAGGCCTGTTCCGAGTTTTCTACACTTTTATTATATTCATCGATAAGTTTATTCTTTATAAAGTAAGGTGTTAATTCATTCTCTGGTCTAGCTTCGAGACCCGTTATAAGTGTATTGTAGCTCGCATGCACAGAACACAGAAGTAGTATCGAAATATGCGAGTCGCTTATATTTTCTCCTATTGCGTAGAGTTTATCTATTATTTCGAGAATGTGTGTTATGTGTTTTTGCATGTTACCGTATTCTTGAAGTTTAGCTGCGTACAATTTTCTAAGTATAGCTTACGTGAACAGTTTGCCCTTTCGTGAATATTTTTAATACTTCCCATGTATCTTTGGATGTGTTTAGATTTTTCACATGGACGATTTGCGCATTTTCGATGCTTAGATTTTATGATCGCGCGCGCTTTTCTATCTTTTTTGCCAGTGTGGTTATAGGAGTTGGTGCTTCATCAGTTACAAGTTCGAATAATTCTTCTGTAATAAGTAACATCTCTATAAAAAAATTTCATGTTGAATAGTTATTTGTGTTTAGTTTTTCAAATAATTGCATTTCATTAATAGAGGCTATTTTGACGATTAAGTTTGATATTCACTGTCACAAAAATCCGTCTTTATACATTAAATAATTCCTCATTTTTCAACAAATAATTTCCGTACTCCTAGAAACATGCTTTTTCCGTGAATTCTTCTCGAAAGTCTGAAGAAGAGAGAAAATGTCCGTTTATTCCCTGCGCGCATGCGTATTGGCTCTATTAATACTAAAGTTTGAATTTATTTTAAAAATGAAAAATGAAAAATTCAATAAATTATTATTTCGAATTTATTAAAGAAAAAAAAATTGTTCTTTCGAATTTAAAAAAGTAATAATTAATTTCCTCATTCATTTCAAATTATTTGCAATTTATTTTTTAAAAAGTTATATTAAAAAAATTGTATTTAATATATATTCTAAACAAACAGATTTATATATATATAATAGTTGAAAAAAAAATCGGTTTTACTCAAAAAAGAAACAAACAAAAATAATACTTTCGAATTTAAAAAAGTAACAAATAATTTTCTCACTTATTTAAAATTATTCGCAATTTATTTTTTTTTAATTTATAAAAAAACCATTCGAAATTAAAAAATATTCTAAAACATTGAACACATTTCATCTAACCGAACACCTTTAAAAAAAACTGTATAATACTTGAAAAATAAATCGATTTTATTAAAAAAGCAAACATTTCTTCTCGAATTTAATTTAAAATATAATATCCATATTTTACGTCTAACAATAGAATTAAGAATATATATAATTCATATTTTTATCCTCTATTAATAATAAATTGTTAAAACCCCAACCGTCTTCTCATAACGACAAAATCTCCCCGCAGTTAATTTCCAATTTGCCAGCTTTCTAAACCCCAAATTTTTAAAGACCAAAGCCGCCATTTGAAGAAAACCCTATTATCATTCCAAGTTCTTCTTCAAGCAAGTGCCCACTGGCCGTATCGGTAACATACTGGAATCCAGACCGGCAGGTTCCTTGTTCAATCCTCAGGTGAGACAGGAAATATTCTTAAAATGTATTAAATAATGAATACTTCCGCAACCGTCCATAGATGGCAGCACAGTAAGGAAGACAGTTTCTTAAAACCGAATTTCTTCAAATAACGGAAAATTTCCCTCATGTAACAGAGAAAAAATAAACGGAAATTCTTCAAATAGTGGAAATTTTCACTCCTATAACAGAGAAAAACTAAACGGAAATAACGCGGCAGCAGTGCTGCCAGTGATATTTCCGTCTTTTGAAGGAAGTATTTTTGAGAGTGTTGTTTTTATAAGTTTTTAAAGTTTATTGATTCAGCAATATATAATCGTGATATATATTATGATTTCTTTTAAATCAATAACAGGACTTTTCAAATCAGTCTAAATGATCTTTAAAGGTGGAGTTCGGTGCGGCGCGTGTCTTATATATGATGAATTAAATCAGAAAAATGTTCACTTCAGTACATTGATACTTAATGGATAAGAAACGTTTTCTTACCTTTTCTGATGTTGCATACTCCTTGTATTATCCATTGTATATATTGGTATATCCGAGCACACTGATTAATGTATATTCCAGGATTAGTTGGGTTGTGAGTATTTTAAGCTATTTCATACTTTTTTCAGCTGAAATGCTAAATTAACCTATTAGATGAGTCTGATTAAATACACAGTTAGGTCGATCTATTTAAATACTTATATTAAACATTTAACTTGACTTTTACATAACATTTAGCTGTTGGTAAAACTAGGCTGCGCCGCCAGACGCCTGAGGAGTGCCCGGCGCGTCTTCGACCACCGAATTCAAGTCCTGGGGAACTTTTAACGCGCACGACCGGATTTGGCTCTCCGTATGCACTTCGGCCGTTTAGTTGTTGGTAAAACATTTTTCGGTATTTGTGAAGCTTACACTTGTACGTGTTATCACTGTTACATTTTGAGCAGTTCTGACGTAATTTAGAGTTCTATAATAAAATGCCTTTTGATTTCACTTTCGGATGACGTCTTTTGGACTTTACACATTTTCTGGGTTTTCTTGCATGGATTGCAAGAGTTAATTATCCATAGTATTAAAGATATAAAGTTATTAATGAGTGATCTTCAGCATATTTCACAAACGACCATTAAACTTTAAATGTTACTTTCACTATTGCGAGTTGATGTTGAGAGTCAATTAATCACAGCTAATTACTTCCGCGTTTTCGATATGATGAATGCTTGGTTGTTTTCCGCGGCGATGCAATTTTACTTATATAGAATATCTGCTAATTTTGGTTGTTTCTTCGTTGAGTGAAATCGCTTTTACAGTACCGAGTTCAAATAAATAATTCTAACTTCTTGCGGGCGATATATTATTTCATCATCTTTCTAAAATTAGAATTAATTGGGGTTAAATAGACAGAAGACATTGATTCACTCAACAGGGATTCCCAAAATAAATTTCATAAGAAATACAGTCTATAACTTTTTCTTTGTAAACGCATAGCAAAAAAAAGACTGAATATTAAACGTTTCCTTTAAAAAAAGGTATATTTGGGCGCTATAGAAAGATAAAAATTCATATAAGGCCGAAATAAATATTCTGGATACAACTTCCCTCAAGTAGCTAAGCATTATGTGGCGACATTATGGTGGGATGTTTAATGTTACCATAAAGTCATGTATGCGTTACTCTTCCAATGCTGTCTAGAGAAATATGTTATACACTTTACTGAACTATGTAAACTTTAATTTGGGGTTTTAAACCATTTTGGATAATGTGTTTTAATACAGTCGTGCACGTTAATGGCCTGTCTGACTGTCTCAGATTCCGAACTTAATGAAGCACTGAAAGAAGTTCATTTGTGTCACAGATTATCAAAACGTTTAAGTGCAATATTTGGGAATCTTGATAGACCGATTTTTTTTAAATAGTTTTCAATTTGCATCTAAATATAAGCACCCGTTTTTCAAAGACTTTTCATACTATATACAACACATTTCGCTGTATTCTTAACAGGTTATACTTAAAGTCTCACAAGTATCCGCTTACTTGACATTTTCTATTATTTGCATACAAATTTGTAATTTTTTGATGACCATTTTTGCTTCTTCCCCAAAAATAATGTATAAAATGCAAAGATAAGCGATTTAGTACAAAGCAGAAAACAAATGTAATACTATTTATTGTCCATACTACCAATTTAGATTCAGACATTATCTAAAAACATGGTTAAAATTTTTCATTAAAAACATCCCTCATTTCAAAAATGTAAAACAGTTTCAAATAAAAACTTCACCATTGCACAAAAGTGCTTTCGCTCTGGCTAGAGCATCATCAGTTGTAATCTTCAAGCCTCTGCTTCTTTGCTATATATACGACTGCTGGTTGAAGAGCTCCCCTATCGGCATTCTCTCTCTCTCTTTTTCTCCCCCTCCTCTAAAATCTTTTTCCAGCGGCAATCAATCACTGTGAGCACCATATCATTGCATGTGACTTTGGATGTATTAATTTCTATTGCTTCTCTTATTAGAGCATTATGTAGATTTTCGTAGTTCGCTATTTTCTGTATTTGTAGGGTTGTAATGTCTGAATGTAAATTGGTAGTATGGACAATAAATAGTAAATTTACAGACATTAACAAATAAATACCTGTTTTCGTATTTATTTTGTGTCCGCTTACTTTTGCGAACTACTTATTTTTTTATGTAGATTAAACGATTTTGTTTAAATAAATGTGAAACAGATTTTGATATACTTCAGGACTCATCTTACTACGCATAATTACAAATGGACACATCCAATTTTCCATTCATACTATATACCAATTGAATCAGCGTATCTAATACTATGAGTATGGGAAAGAAACCATACAAGCATAATTGTCAAAGTAAAATTTTCAGTCATGGTTAGGCTGTCCGACATGTACAATTTTCGATACTTGACATGACCAATTAATTCAACATAAGTGCGATAAATATGATTTTTAAAACTGAATAGTTGCGCATTTAACAGTATATACACATATCCAAAACTACAAAACTTCTAAAATTGTTTACATACTACAGGCCGATCTTAAGACTTCTTTTCTCTACAGCCATATTGATTATACTTCTTTTTAATATTTAATTGAAACAAACTATGTCATAAATGATTTAAGTTACAATACGAGAAACTGATATGCCGCTTTGAAACAACTTACCGTCACCAAGAACTGTTCTGAAGTCACTGCCATCTGTTTTCGCTGAATAAATTGAAGATTTGTTGGATATTTCTATCCAGTACACTCGTTCATTCTTTGGGCAAACATCGACGGATGAAGCTTCTGCAATCGGCCTTCGAACCAAGAAGTTTTCTTGCGATCGCAGATACATTGCACGGATCTCACGAAGAGTTGCGAACACAAGGAGAGGATCAGCCCCTAAAATGAAATAAAACATTTAAAGATTTCAAGTATCGGCGGTAAATATTGAAAATAAAACAAATTTATTCTTTTAATGCTTTGAATAAGTTTCTGGGGGTGAGAATTTTAACTCAGTAGTATTAAACATTTGAATGGCTCAGTACTATTAAACATACGGTACGAATTCTTAATGAAGTTTAACAAGTATGAAGCTTCATTAAGGAAAATACAGAAATTACCTTTCGCTTTGCACTCTCTGTTTACTAATTCATAACCATTTTTGCACGAACACTTGTAGCTCCCAGCGGTGTTTGCACATTCATGACTGCAGAATCCCTCTTGCTGACATTCATCAATATCTGTAAATTTAGGAAAATCGTTAGGCGTTTTGCAGATAGAACAAAATCGATAAATACTGTCAAATACTAACCTGAACAGTTTTTATTGTCTCTTGCATCTAGTATGTATCCATCATTACAATAACATTCTGGACCTACAGGAGTAGGTCTACATTTCTGAGAACAAGTTGAATTTTCACAAGGATCCCCTGTAAATAACCCATTCTATATTAAACTATTGAAAAGGCACTTTCGGTTAGCCAAATACAGTATATAATTGCAAGTTTATAATTTTTTCTGTAGTCATAAAAAAATAATTCTGTGTTCCAATTGACTTTTCAATAACAATGTATTCGATCAGACTAATCTCTTACCCAGTTTCAGAATTTTATGTAACGCTAAACTCTATATTTTGAAAGTAAGATCCCTCAAACTGTACTAATTTATAAAAACTATAAAATTAAACGACAATCTTCGAAACGGATTTGCCGCTTGAGAAATCTACACTAACCGATATATTTGTAGATAACTTAATACTAAAATTTCTTATTATTTTTGGGAAACCGAAAGAACTTCAGCATCATTCATGAACATGAATAGTGCTTAAAATACATAATCATTTGCAATAATCCTACGATAACTCGTAGTCTAAACCTTATCACATGTAAATGTCCTCCTGAGATTATAATAATCATGTAAATAATCTGTAAATCATGTAAAATAATAAATCTCTACTGATGCTAGCACCTACACTAACACGACTAATAATTTAGCCCGTTCTGGATTGTGAAAATTGACTATAATGCCTATAGCAGCACAAACGTTTTGAGCAAGCCTGGAGCATTCGACTAAAATTTGCCCCAATCCAGAGGAAATAGTCAATGAATAACTTACGGAGTGACTTTATCAGTTTGTGATCACCAAGGATAGCTAAAGCTCTATAGTCACTCATTTTGTCCAGTGGAATAAAAATATAGAGTATTTATATAAGTGCTAGCAAACCCGCAGCTTTGCTCGCATAATTCCTGAAAAATGCCAAGTGGTATTCGTTGGCGTATTTTCATTAGAGGAAATTTTACTACCACAGATAGTTCCGAAATTACTAATTAAGCCACACTAATTATGCAAATTTCTGTAATAACTATATCACAGAAATTGCAATTTTAAAACTTTTCTGTTCCTGCTCACGTTAAAATTAAAAAAAAAATCAAAAACTGTTCTATGGATGCATTTGTGTCTCTAACGTAACATCCATGTAAAATTTTAAGTTTCTATCCCTAAAAATTACAGATAAATCATTGTTTAGAAGGTTTTTAGAACTTTTTCAGCTTATTTCACTTTTTTAAATTTCTATTTTTTTTTTTATGAAAACCGTTTTTAGCGAGTACTGAAATCTTAAAAATAGCAACCAGGCCAAATTTCAACTTCCGATACCAGCAGCATCACTAAAATCAAAATTTTGGAATGTTTTTTTGCTTCTGCACCTTTTTTAAATTTCGAATTTTGTAAAAACTATTTTGTGGAAGCATTTACGTATAACAAATAACAGGCATGTTAAATTCTAAGTTTCTATCGCTAACAATTTAGAAAAAAAAAACATAATTTATAACGTTTTCCACTCAGTTTAGACCTTTAAACTTCGAATTTTTAATAGACTGTTTATACCGAGCGTCTGCATTTTAAAAGTTACAACTATACTAAATTTCCAGTTTCTAACCCGAATAAATCCAATTAAATCATAATGTAGAACATTTTTAGACCGTTTCCCACTCATTTCAGCCTGTTAAATTTCGTTTTCTTTAGAAACCGATCTTAGCGAGCTTTTGCATTTTAAGAGTAACACCATACCAAATACAAAGCCTATACCACCTGTTTCACATAAATTGCAATTTTAGTACTTTTTTTTTTTTTTTTTTTTTTTTTTTTTTTATCATTTACGTGTGTAACAGACAGGCGAAATTTTAAGTTTCTAGCCTTAATAGTTCCAAATAAATCGTAATTTAGAACGTTTTTAGAATGCTTCTTGCGCATTTCACTATTTTAAATTTCGATTTTTTTCAAATTGTTCTGTGCGACCAAATCAGCAGCCATGTAAAATTTTAAGTTTCTGCCCCTGACAATTCTCCTGACAATTCAGTGGCACCGACATAAAACATAGCCTATGTTGGAGCAGGGATTGTCACCATCAATTTGCCACCATCACTTTTGAAATTGCTTCGGTAGTTCCAGAGATTACCCCCTACAAACAAACAAACAAGCAAACAAACAAAGGAACAATCGTTATTTCTTCATAATATTAGTATAGATTAGGTTTGATTAAAAATCCAACAAGCGTAATATTGAGAATTAACTAGTTTGAGATAGAAATGGGAAATAAAGTTACTTTTGGTTAACAGGTTCCACGGTAGCGTTGGTAACAGGTTCCAATAATATGTTATTTTTGTAACGCAAAATCAATCGTTATGTATGCTGCCAACGGACGTTTTAATTAAAGGTCCTTTAAACAGAATGTTTGAAATAATTTTGGTAAGAAATTGTAATCGTCCTTTCCCGTTGAAATGAATCCACATCATTAACATTTGTTTACATGATAAAATTCAATTGTTGCACGACAAATCTTACTTAGTTATGATACTTTGAATTTCATGAATTTTCAGCGTTTTCTGGCACTAAAAACACGCTTTTCCAGCTTTGGTAACATAAAATGACGAAAATTTATGAAATTCTAAGTATCCTAACTCGGAAAGTTTTCGTCATAGAAGAATAATTTTTTATTGGTTTACTTGTTAGAAGATAAACTTTTTCTGAATAAAACTAATAGGACATCGTATAAAATCTTTAATTTCCAAACATTTTAAAAAGTGACTATTTTAACATAAACTGATTTTCATATGGTGACATTTTAGCAATTGTAACTATATCTCTAAAACTAACGGCTTAGGATATAACGGCTTAGATATTGATAAACAATAAGAAGGGACACCATGTATAAAAATAAAACACATATTTAAAAAAATGATTTGTAGAAAAAGGCAAAAAATTTCGTATTTCTCTCATTCATAATTGCATCATAATATGACTGCTCGAGTAATTTCATTGATTAAATATGTTACCTATTAGCTTTAATTCATTTCTGTTTCTGTTTAACTTGTCAGATAGAAATTAACAACCCCCCCTCCCTCCCCCCCAAAAAAATAAATAAATAAATAAATAATAGCTAGATTTTGCCTAATTTTAATTTACTATCAGCTGTTCATCGATCGTTTTATACTGGTTTACATGGGCCGAAATATTGAGATGGTCAGAGGACAGCTATTTTTGCCTGTCATCGGCCCAGTGTAAAAATAAGCTAACATTACGTACAGTTTAAAAAATATTTTTTAAAGAATATTGCATACCTATTTATACAAGCATTTTAAAGTACAGCCTGTCATACTCAGTGCGAGCAAAAACTTCCAAAGCGATTATATACCGAAAGTTGCGGTAAAATTTCATAATAAAAAAATATTATACCTCTAGACATACGACACAGCAAATCCAAAAACCTGAGGTTTGATTAAATAGCAATGCATAAAAAGGTTTAAAAATTGTTTGACAAAATTAACAAAACAGATTTTATTTCACCAACATTAAAGATAATCAAGTGGTTGTATTGCATTTCAATTCAAGTAAATAATAATACTCACAACTTTTATTTAACAAGAACGAAAAATCATGCGTCAGGCATAGATTATGTAACACTTCCAAACGCTTTCAAAATGTTTTTACAAATCTTTACCGTTTATTAAGTTCAAAGATGATATCTAAGTAAATAATTTGGAAAACGCATAACATATTTAAAAACACAATTTCAGGAATTACCAACAACATTCCGGAAAAATATCCGAATTCTTTTGTGCAGACCTGTATATGATCTATACATTTGAATGTATACTACATAGGATGCTAAATTTTAGTTCAGATAGGAAACGCGTAGCACAGTCTAAAATTCTCCTTCATGAATTTCCGTCAATAAACGGAAATGTGCTCGAGAACTTTTGTGCTGTCCTGTATATGATCTGTAGAATTTATACACGCCAAATAGGCAAAAAATGAGTTAAATTTAAAAACACGTTCAGCAACTGAAAAAGCACTTCCAGCAATTATTGTTAACAGCAAGTACCGAATTCTTTTGTGTCCCTGTAAATGTACACACAATATTCTATAGTAAACCTCTTGTACTGCACCTTATATCAATTTCAATATGTTTGAAACAGTGAAACATTATTAAAATAAACCTCAAACGATTTTTCTCCACAGACCGTAATGTAACGAACTTATTTTGAGTGTCCCTGTAAAGGAACTATAAGTGCACCATATTGTACACCATATTGTATAGTAACCTCTAACCTCTTGTAGCGCACCTCAGTAATATATATTAATTTCAATACATTTGAAATTGTGTAACATCATTAAAATATATCGCAAATGATTTTTCCCCCACAGACTGTAATGTAACGAACTTATTTTGAGTGTCCCTGTAAAGGAACTATAAGTGCACCATATTGTACACCATATTGTATAGTAACCTCTAACCTCTTGTAGCGCACCTCAGTAATATATATTAATTTCAATACATTTGAAATTGTGTAACATCATTAAAATATATCGCAAATGATTTTTCCCCCATACACCGTAATGTAATGGAATTCTTTTGAGCGTACCTGTAAAAAAAACTATAAGTGCTACACACTTCAGTTTCAATACCGAACATGCCATAGTAAACTTCAATAACATATATCAATTGCATGACAATTCGAATATATTTACGCTAGTTAGAGCACTGACAGACGGCAGACAGACAAACCGAATTCATAAACACTTTTGAACTATGTTAGAAAGTGTTAAAAAACAACTTCTGTTTTAGCATGCATGTAGCAGTTTTATTAAACATAGCTGAATTGACGCGCTGATCATAATTCATTAACATAGACATACAGATTCAAAATTAAAGCTCTCCTGCTTGCGTTTAATTGGACTCAGAAAGTTAACAGGTTTTTAATATCGGAGGTATGAAATTTCTAAAACTTGTTTATTATTTCAGTAGTATTAAGTTTACGAAAAAATTCCTTACGGCAGTCGACTTCATCCGATCCGTCATCACAATCCTTGCGACCATCGCAACGCAAACTAGGAGGTATGCATTGACCAGCAACACACTTGAAATCATTAGCTTCACACCGTCGAGCTGAAAAAAATGACAGTTCAAGTTATTCGTATTCACTCACATGGGTTTAAGCCCCCTGTGATTTTTCCCCCATAGACCGTAATGTAATGGAATTCTTTTGAGTGTCCCTGTAAAAAAACTATAAGTGCTACAAACTTCATTTTCAATACCGAACATATCATAGTAAACTTCAATAACATATATCAATTGCATAATTCGAATATATTTACGCGAGTTAGAGCACGGACAGCCAGACAGAAAAAGACAAACCGAATTCATAAGCACTTTTGAACTATGTTGGAAAGTATTAAAAACCAACATCTGTTTTAGCATGCATGTAGCAGTTTCATAAAATATAGCTGAATTGACGCGCTGATCATAATTCATTAAAATAGACATAACATGCAGATTCAAAATTAAAGCTCTCCTGCTTGCGTTTAATTGGACTCAGAAAGTTAAACGGTTTTTAATATTGGACGTATGAAATTTCTAAAACTTGTTACTTACCCATCATACGTAGTATGGGGTAAGTCTTGTAATCGTTTTGAAAATCGAAAAGAAAAATTTGACGGATTTACACGTTTCAGACACTGAAGATTCCGAAAAAAAAGACCTTGCGACCATTGCAACGCAAACTAGGAGATATGCATTGACCAGCAACACACTTGAAATCATTATCTTCACACCGTCGAGCTGAAATAAAATGACAGTCCAAGTTCTTCGTTTTCACTCACATGGGTCTTAATTATTACATTGGTGCAAAAGTTTACTAGGGAAGACATTGAGATTATACTTTTAATGTGAACCAGTTTCTTCCAAATAAAATAATTCTTAGTTTGCAATTTATACACAGCATTATGGTAAATCAGTTTAATCAATTCCAAACTGCCAAATGGCGCACAAAAATTTAATAAGATTTTGCCTTTGTAATTAATGAACATGAAGAAAATTTATTTTCAAATCAATTTGTTTGTAAATTCTGGTAACACTCAATCATTTCAGCAACTGAATTACCTTTCTGTTGAAAGGGTTAAAGCTCATAGCTGCCAACATACTGATATCTTTCGCAGAAATGTGTTAATTTGACCAGGTCCACGTGTTTTAAACCATAAATTTTACTTAACACTTACCGACCGGCCGTCGATTAATCGACGTTTGCTCCCCAGCGCTTACCGACCGGCCGTCGATTAATCGACGTTTGCTCCCCAGCGCTTACCGACCGGTCGTCGATTAATCGACTTTTGATCTTTTTGTTAGATTTGGTTAGGTTAGATTGACAAGTAGCAAGCAGCAAGCATTCTTTATTCAGATAATCGGTGCTTTTTTATAAGCTTTAGCCCTTTAGAACAGGTTTCGCTTGTAAATACTGCAACGTCCCATTACACACAGGTGACTGCTTCGAGCGCTATCATAGTTTAAAAAAATATTAAACAACTTCTTTTTTCGACAAATATTGTTATATGGATTGTGGTATATTTTATGTAAATAATAAACTGAAAACAATTGTAATAGATAAAATAAATATTGTTTAACACTAATATGATTAACCCCTTCACGAAGAGCGTCCTTTACAGAATTTTTAACCTTTTACCACCGGTTTTTCAAAACAGAAAATTTCACCTAATTGAATCCCAGAAATGCTAAGATTTAATGAGGCAAATCTTACATCAAAAAATAACTGGTGGGAATAATCGAGGATTCTGAGCATCTTATGCGTCACGTATACGTGACGCTCGTCTCCAAGGGGTTAAAGTAAAAGATTTTATTAAATTTCGTTACCCTAGAATAACACGAAGCGTACAATTTTACCAGAGTTTAAGAAAAGCGCATATATTCCCGCGCGTCAGTCTAGGCCGAAACCAAGCCGGTGTCTCGGACGATCTGCGGCTGACCGGGCGGTGAAAGGGCATAGTATGTTCGAACCGCTACCGGTCGGTAAAGTGTTAATAAATGAAATTAAATAAGGACTACAAAGAAATAAGAAAGTATCTAATATTTTTTTTCTAATTCAAAACGTTTATTTGGTACCAAATATATCCGTACAATGCTACGGAATGTAACTACGTTGGCAGCCATGTAAAACTCATAACAAGTCTGTCGCATATATGGGTTTCTCATATCCGAAACTTTAGTTCTTGCATGATGTAGAAGGGCTAATAATAATTTAAGGCATTTCTTATAAAAAATAATGCACAAAAAGTAAAACTCGTATAGAAAATCTGTTTTCAGATTTGGAATTAACACGCCCAATATAACAAAAATCATTTCTAACATTTTATGCGCTAAGCACTTTTTTGTTGTTGTT
Source organism: Maratus michaelseni (assembly GCA_963931845.1). Lineage (NCBI taxonomy): Eukaryota > Metazoa > Arthropoda > Arachnida > Araneae > Salticidae > Maratus > Maratus michaelseni. Next base: position 190,684,747 of record OZ007590.1, read on the forward strand.
GTTGTTGGTCTGTGTAATTAATTAGTAGACAGTTATTCTAACTACAAATTCAAGAATCCGAGATTTTAAAAAATCATATCAAAATTTTAAAAACATATTTTTAAAAAAATCATAAGCTTTGAAATATTTTGATAAAAAACAAATTAAAATAATTTATTGTATATTTATATCACGTATTTTAATTCATTTATCTGTGAAAAATGGAGTTTATTCATGTAAATAGCTGTACATAATTTTAAATAGCAACAAAAGTTTCTGGTCTATAAAAAAACAAATTGCCTTTTAGGTAGCTTTCAATACAGAAAAGTATAAAGCTACCTATTGCAGCCGTTCGGAGGAAAGCAGTTCCGGAAAATTTCGATATATTTTCACCGATCATGACCCCCAGACCCCAAAGCCACCCTCCGTTCAAATGTTGATTTATATATATATATATATATATATATATATATATATATATATATGACCTATGTCATACGATAATGCTCGTATTTATAAATCAATTTTGATGAAACTAATTGTGTGTATTAAGTTCACCAATGTCTCGACCGAGTTCGTTGGCCAGCTTGGTCCGCCATTTTCTTTCAAGATGGCGGCCATTTAAAAATTTAAAACTAAAATAAATATACAAAAAAATTAAAAATTAAAATTTATTTTTAATTAAGTGTTAGACCTTGATACAAGAATTCCGGAGCATTTTTTGTTTTACCTCTATCTTAAAAAATGGCTGAGATAGAGCAGTTTGAAATTCTAGGGTGGCTGACATTTTGAAAGAAGACAGCACATTACAAAAATTTTCATTGTTGTAATAATTTTTCCAATCATACGCATAAAACTATATATTCATATCCGTTAGCGCAAAATTCTCGCCAAACTTGGCGACATTTGGCGACCAAAATTAGTCTTCATAAATGAAGCCAATTTGGCTATTGCTCAATAATTTTTCGAATTTCTTATTCAAATTCAGTATTAACGAATCTTTTGTAAACGTTTTCTTTGCATTTTAACTTGCTGTTTTCGTGTAACATTAGCTAAAATTTTAAAACGAAGACATAGGAAAGCTACCTTTTCCTCCCGGTACAGGCCGGAAGGACTTTTTCATGTCTTTTGAGTGATGAAAGAAAGGAAGCTAATAACAATTGATAGAAATTATCTTTAATAAGAATTCATTGCATTTAGGGTTGTCAAGGAATGGGGATAATGAAAATATTTTGGTTTGTGCAAACTAGTCACGTGGTATATCATTTTTCATGTTTTTGGATGATGAAACTAATAAAACTAATGACAGTACATTTAAAGTAATTAAATTTATTTAGTTACTTACATCAAAAATAAAATGTAAATAATTTTATATTAGGAATTTTTTTAATTTCATTCCTATTTGAATTGTAAGAGTTACTGGCCAATCGTCCTCCTTGTTATGATAAAAAAATTCCGTCTTATGGTATATGTCTCTTGATTGATCCATAAAGAAATCCTAGAAATTTAGTGAACAAATCAAAATATATGAATACTGGAAAGCAAAAAATATTAGATAGACTTAGACGCGCGAAGTATTCACTTGACGAGGACACACTGGAACGCGGTCCGGTGAGCTGTCGGGCGAAACATCTTGATGTTACTTTCCCTCTGTTCTTTACTTAAATCACCAAGATTTTCAGGAAAGTAATCTATATGACTATAGAGAAAACAAATCTTTTCGTCATATAGCTTCAAAGTTATTGGAAATTAGTTGTCTTCAATCCTTTTTAATAGTTTTCCGCCTTGTTATTTACAAGGAAATTTTTGAAAACTGGTGAAAAGAAATACCAAGCGTTTTTATCGATATTATTTATATAATTAAAAAAAATTAGATCTTGTTCAAGCTTTCTGATTTGTGGACCATCCAAATTGTATGCTTTTAGCTTCTCAGAACTCAAATTCGCAGTTAGTTTACTTTGTGTTCTGGTTGCTACCTAGTTTCATGGAAATTGGTGGTACGGGTGTAAAATGTTTTGAAAATTTTAGAACTGGCCTTGTCGCGGATGGTAAGTTAGAATAGATCCACTGAGAACTATTTTTCCAGTTGATTCTAGAAATTCTGACACCAAAATAATGATTGCCACGATACTTTGATGAATCACTTCATATCATTGGTGTACTGTATTTAAAAAAGCTTCCTTTTTTAGTTGACCATAAACAAAGCCTCAACATAAATTTTACACTCCAAATTAGGACAACAGATTTTCTTTTCTTTCTGTAATGCCTGTAATGAATATCCAATATAGTCAAAACAAGGGAGTTTTTTACAAATTCCGCTATCTTGAGACAATTTTCTTTAGAAGTGTTCACCTCAAAATACAACAAAAACACTTCAAGCTTCTTCAACACTTTCTCCGTGACGAAGCTATTTCATTAGACTATCATAAACCTCTTAATTTCAGAATTGGCAATAATATCTTTATACCCTTAAAAATGCTTATATTACAATAGCTAAAGAAAAACTCAAGCTGGTGGCAAGAAACTGGCGGTACATTTGAAATCAACATCTTTTAACTATTCGAGATCAAAAAAAAAATGTAACTATATAAAAAAAGTCAATTATGTTGTGTGATGTTATAATAAATTCATACATTGTAGGATATTTACTTAATTTTATCTCGAAAAATCCATATAGTCAAGCAATATACAAAATACTTTCAGAAGAGGGTTGAGCTTCTATTGTCTCATAGAGTAGATTTCAGTTTAAATTACCGATCCACAATGTATTCAGAATAAAAACAAGAAAGACAAGTCATGCATCAGGCATAGATTACAAAACACTTTTCAATGTAACAAAACTTCACCGTTTAATATTTTGAAAGCTGATGTCGAATTAAATAGATTTAAAAAATGCAAAACACAATTGTAATCACAATTTAAACAATTCCATCTACAGTCGAAAAATTATCCGAAAACTTTTGTGAAACCCTGTATATGAGCCATAGATTTGCATATATATTACATAGTATGAAAAAATTTAGTTCATTTAGGAAACACAATAACCCAGTTTAAAATTTCGCTTCCGCAATTTACGGCAATAAGCAAAAATGTACTGGAATTCTTTTGTGCAGCCCTGTATATGATCTACGGAATTTATACACATCGAGTTACATGCAAAATATTAGTAAAATTTAAAAACGCATACCAAAATTTTAATCTCATTTTCAGCAATTGCTGGTCAAACAGAGTACTGTAAATGAATTATTTTGTGTGTCCCTGTAAACGAACGACAAATGCTATGAAAATCGTATTCTATAGTACGTCTTATAGTAAACCTGTATGATGTATATCAATTTCAATATATTTGAAACAGTGACACATCATTAAAATTACTCGGCAAACGATTTTTCCCCATTGACAATAATGTAATGGAATTCTTTTGAGTGCCCCTGTAAACGAAATAATAATGCTACACACTTCATTTTCCATACGGAACATTCTATGGTAAACTTCAATAACATATATCAATTACATTACAATCCGAGTATATTTACGCGAGTTCGACCGCGGATAGACAAACGGACAGACAAACCGATTTCATGAACATTTTTCCACTTTAATTTTTAAAAGCAGCTATTATTGTAAAGATGTTTTATTTGCTGAGTTGTGCATATGCCATAACTTCTACAATCAATATTATTAATTTTCCTAACCAAAACAAATGACAATACACCATCTAAATTGTTTTGGTAAAATCACTGTTTATGTTATCGAAATGTTTTAAACGAATCGAGTGTAGTATAAACTGAACTTACCATGCACATCTAGATGAACCCAAGTTCCATTGTTTCGCGAACCCGGTGGACTGTTGAGGAAGAAAACCTTGCATACGTACCATCCCTGGTCACTCTTGTGCACGTTGGTCAGATTCAGGCATGCCCGGTGTGCAAGGGACACCCTCCCTTCGTAGCCGCTCCCCACATGGGGTGGGTATTCATCGTGCCAGACATAGATAGGTATCTTGATTCCTTGTTTCTTCCACTCTATAATGTAAGATACAGGCTTATTCTCAGGGAACTCGAAGTTGCAACGCATAATAACGTCTTCACCCAGGTTGGCAATGAAATGTTCAGGATCGTCCTGGCCGTATTCTGAAAGATAACAAGTAACAGTTTATTAGTAATAAAAAGACACGCTGCGATTCAATTTTTGTGATATAATCAAATAATTTCAATACTGGCAAAATCTGCTGTTTTGCATGCGTAGTTGTTGAAATGTGCCAAGTGGTATTTGTGGCCATTGAAATGGACGCGGAATTTATTAATTAACAAATGAAATGTAGAATTCCATAGAAATCGTAATTTAGAACGTTTATAGAACGTTTTCCACCCATTTCATCCTGATGAATTTATAATTTTACTAGAAACTCTCCTGCACCCTTTTAAATTTGAAGTTTTTTCTTTAAAAAAAGAAAAACCTTATGTGCGTGTATTTTAAACGTAGCATAAATGTCAAATTTCAAGATTCTATCCTTAACAATTGCATAGAAATCATAATTTAGAAAACTTTTAGTGAATTTAACCCTTTTTAAATTTCGATTTAAAAAAACTGTTCTATGCGAGCATTTACGTCTTAAAAATAACAGCCTTGTCAAATTTCAAATTTCCATCCCAAACAGTACCATAGAAATAGTAATTTAGAACATTTTCTGCCCATTTCCCCCTTTTTAAATTTTGAATTTTCTTTAGAAACCATTCTTAGCGAGCGTTTGTACCTTAAAAGTAAACGTCATGCCAAATTTCAAGTTTCTAGTCCCTTCAGTATCGCAAAAATCTTAAGTTTAGAACTTTTTTTTTCTCTCCAGCACACATTTAAATTTCGATTTTTTTTAAACTGTTCTGTGTGTGTATTTACGTCTTAAAGGTAGAAGCCCTGTCAAATTTCAAGTTTCTATCCCTAAAATTTCCATGGAAACCGCATTTTAGAATATTTTTAGAACGCTTTGCACACATTTCACCCTTTTAGATTTCGAATTATCTTTAAAACTGTTTTGTGCGAGCACTTACGGTTTAAAAGTAGCAGCCATGTCAAATTTCAAGTTTCTATCTTTAACAGATCCACAGAAATTGTAAATTAGATCATATTTATAATTCGCTCATTTCACTCTTTTAAATTTCAGTTTTTTTTTACAGAGCATTTACATCTTATAAATAACCACCATGCCAAATTTCAAGCTTCTAGCTTCTTCAGTACCACAAAAATGGCAATTTTAGAACGTTTTTCGCTCCTGCATCCTATTAAGTTTCAATTGTTTTTAACTGTTCTGTTTTCACCCTTTAAATTTTTTATATTAAAAAAACCCTCCTGTGCGTGTATTTGCGTTTTAAAGATAGCAGACATGGGAAATATCAAGTTTCTATCCTTAACAATTACATAGAAATCGTAATTTATATACGCTTTTAGAAAGTTTTTCGCGCATTTCACCCTTTTTAAATTTCGAATTTTCTTTAGAAAGTTTTTCGCGCATTTCACCCTTTTTAAATTTCGAATTTTCTTTAAAACTGTTCTATGCGAACATTTACGGCTTACACGTAACAGCCATGTTAAATTTCGAGTTTCAATTCTTAACAAATCCATAGAAATTGTAATTCAGAACTTTTACCACTCATTTTATCCTTTTTAAATTTCTATTTTTTTTAGAAACCATTGGTAGCCAGCATTGGTATCTTAAGCGTAGCCGCCAAGCGAAATTTCTAGCTTCTAGTCTCTTCAGTACCACAAAAATCATAATTTAGAGCTTTTTTCTCCTGCACCCTTTAAATTTTCGATTAAAAAAAAAACTTTTTGTGCGTGCATTTGCGTTTTAAAAGTGGCAGCCATGCTAAATTTCAAGTTTCTATCCTTAACATTATATATTCCAAAATAGAAATAGTAATTTAGAACGCTTTTCGTGCATTTCACTATTTTAAATTTCAACTTGTTTAGAAACCGTTCTTACATAGCATTTACATCTTATAAGTAACTACCATGCCAAATTTCAAGTTTCTAGCTCCTTCAGTACCATAAAAATCTCGATTTTAAAACGTTTTTTGCTTCTGCACCCGCTTGGAGGTAATTGTACCGACATAAAATATAGCCTATGTTGGAGCAGGTATTCTCATCACCAATATGTCACCATTACTTTTGAAATAGGTTCGGTACCGTCAGAGATTACCCCCGTACGAGCAAACGCACAAACAAATAAACGTTACTTATTTTATATTTAATACTAGCTGACCCGCCCTGCGTTGCCCGAGCCCGTATAATAAACTTAAATCTCTTAAAAATGAAACTCTGGCCACGGTCTCCGATGGCTTCGGCGCCGTATACCGGGTATGCTCGTACGCTTCGGAAAATCTTTTATTTCCCCCTTCCACCGCCAAGGGACCATTCTGTTCAAAACCAACCTCTTTCCGTACGAGCCTCTGAGACAAGTCCCCGCTGCCTACGGCAGTGTATAGTAGGCTTGCCACAAAATTGAGCAGGTTTGGAGAAGATGGGAACATTATTAGACGAGCTATTGAAATAAGGCATAGTTAGATAAAATAACCTTGAGGGTGATGCCGGGGGAGGGGGGGAGGGGATGTTCAAATGTCCTTCAGAAAATGACTATTTAGGAGGACCACTATGCATCTTTAAAAATTCGTTCGTTTGGTTAATCTAGGAATTTAATTACAAATTTGGCTTAAACTATTATTCGGAAATAGTGGTAACCGCTACTCATAAATTTAGTTTAATGTTATAGAAGGTGACTATTAAGTTAATTATAATGTTTGGAATCAGTTGCGTTGAAATCGCAAAGATAGTTGCTGATATATGGAAACGGGACACAGTGAAAGAAAAACCTTGAAGGAAGGGCCGTGGGGGAACTGCTTTCTAGAAATACATTTTGAAGCTATGACTGCTGATTTTTACTATAATTTAGTAAATATGAAACTGGTTTGGAGAAGTTCGGAACATTATTAGCTGATATTTTAAATAGTGGTATTATATAAAACAACAATCAAACGCTACGGGTGCAGCTAAAAATGTTGAAATTGTTAAATATAATTAGACCCTTACCCCTCTCCATCCCCGCAAATATAACAAATATTCTGCTAAATAAAGTTTTCTGTATTAATAATCTCTATCATAATAATATATGTCATGTAAAAAAAAAATTAAACCCAGCTAATTATCATGAAACAACTAGATACTGCTTTCAACCTGTACAGGTCATCGCAAATTTTTCCTGCTGAAACAGGTCACTGTGATAGTTACACATTTACTTGGGCCAGTAAGTCTTGCCGCTGCCCATCGCTCAGCCTAACATGCCAGTTCTGCTTTTTAGGTGGTATATGAGCATCCCAATTCTCACAGGAAGACGTGCCGAACTCTCGCCCCACCCAGGATTTGAGCCTCAAAAGACTCCGCTACACGTCCACCAAAAGACTCTGCAATACGTCATACATATTTGAAACACCATCAAATCTATTTGCTACACAATTTTCTATAACAAATCCTGGGGTATTCAAACTCCCAGAAATTAGTTAAACAGACACTAAATCGTAATAGATTAATAGATACTAACACTGGGACTTCCTGTTGTTTTTTTTTCTATTTTTTAAATAATTATTTAAATACGTTAACATAACTTGATACATCCATGATTGTGATCATTAACACAGAAAATGTTTTCCTATTTTTTTCTTCGTTAACAACATGTACTAATAATTCACACTATTTTAATTAGAAACATCAAACAATTGGTTGACTTCTACCAAAAGTATGGATGCTTCTAGAATTACTGGCCAAATTTTTCATAATTCAGTTTCCTTTTTTTTTTTACTTTTATTACTATTAAGATGCAATAATATGAGTTCAAAAAGCTGCAACCTCTTTATAAAAATATTCATTTCTTTAACTTAATATGAATTAGTTCCAAGTTAGTTATAAACATGATAGATGAAATTTCTGTAAACATCTGACAAGTAAATGTTGTTTAATTACCAATTTCTTTTTTTGAGCAAAATAGCCTCTTTAAATGTGGTCTGTATATGTCTCCCTCGCCATACTTACACAAAATTCATTATGCAAAATTCTTCAAAAAACATTTATGTTTACAACGAAAACGTTTTTCACGTGGAATTAAAAATTTTGAAAATTAAAGCTCATGCTTGTTTTGATTTTTACAAAAGTACCAACCACACATTATAGGAGTAATTGAATGTTCAGGTGAAAACACAACAGGAAAAAAAGAGTAGTTAATGGAAGAGGTATTTTATCTCCTTAAGAAAAATGACTTCTTATACATCCTTAAAATGCTGAACAGATATTGTGCTATATACATTTTTTGCAGAAAAAGTGCAACAAAAATACCCCCCCCCCCCCTCCTTAGTAGCCTAAAATCACTAAAATGTTTCGATAATGTTTTATTTTCTCAGTCAAATTCTTTACATGGTTTAAAAAATTCTTATATTTAGACAGTAAGACAAATATTTATCATTCAAAAATTAAGAGAAGCGTCATCAATGTTGTAGACACCTTTTATATTTCTTCAAAAATCAAGTTACTGTTTTCCAGTTAACAACAAAATCTACAAAAACAAATGCACTGACTTCCCTTTTTTCACTTTTTTTATTTTCTCACAAATAGCTTTTAAAAAGTATAGTTTCGGTTGCAGATGGATGCTTACTCCCTCAATCATTTACAAACGTAGAATGCTTTGTTTTCAACATTTAAATACCTTCGATTTATCTTCAATTTCTATGCCAGCAAGTGCCAATAACTATATTACAATTCAGTTTGGGATATTTCAGACATTTGTGTTGTTTAAGTTTGATGAGGAATTTGGAATTCCCCATCAAAAATAAAATGGCATATATTTCACCATTTCTTTATTGAAACACCCCTTGAAACCTTATATGCCTATACTAACACCCTCTGACCTCTAATAATTCAGGAAATGTACGTACAACCTTAAATGGGATTTGTGCAAACTAATCATATGAGATTTCATTTTTCATGTATTTTGAGTGATGAAGCAAAAGAAGACAATTGATAGAAGTTATCTTTAATAAGAATTCATTGCATTTAGGGTTGTCAAGGAATGGGGATAATGAAAATGCGCAAACTAGTCATGTGAGAAATCATTTTTCATGTGTTTTAAAAGATGAAACTAATAAAACTAATGACAGTCCATTTAAAGCAATTAATTTATTTCATTACTTGCATGAAAAATAAAATGTAAATAATTATATAGCAGGAATTTTATTAATTTCATTACCATTTGAATTGTAAAAGTTACTGGCCGGTCGTTCGCCTTGTTGTGATAAAAAAAAATCCGTCTTGTGATATCTCTTGATTGATGACGATCCGTAAAGGAATCCTAGAAATTTAGTACACAAATCAGAATATATGAATATCGGAAAGGAAAAAATATTAGATAGGCTTTGAGGCGTGAAGTATTCACTGGACGAGCACATACTGGTCCGATGAGCTATTAGGCCAATCCGATCTTTCCGTAATGCAAACATCTTTATGTAACTTTGCCTCTGTTCCTTGCTTAAATCACCAAGATTTTCAGGAAAGTAATCTATATGACTATAGAAAAAATTAATATTTTCGTCATATAGCTTCAAAGTTATTGGAAGTTGATTGTCTTCAACCCTTTTTAATAGTTTTCCGCCTTGTTATTTCCAAGGAAATTTTTTAAAACTGGTGAAAAGAAATTCCAAGCGTTTTTATCGATATTATTCATATAATTCGTAAAATTTAGATCTTGTTCTAGCTTTCTGATGTGGGGACCATCAAAATTGTATGCTTTTAGCTTCTCAGAACTCAAATTCACAGTTAATTTGTTCTGTGTTCTGGTTGCTACCTAGTTTCCTGGAAGTTGGTGGTTCGGGTGTGCAAAATGTTTTGGAAATTTTTAGAACTGGCCTTGTCTCTGATAGTAAGTTAGGATAGATCCTATGAGAACTATTTTCCAGTTGATTCTAGAAATATCTCTGACACCCAAATAATGATTGTCACGATACTTTGATGAAGTGCTTCATATCCTTGATGTACTGTATTTAAAAAAGCTTCTTTTTTTTAGTTGACCACAAACATAAAGCCTCAGCACAAATTTTACACTCCAAATTAGGACAACAGGTTTTCTTTTCCGTCTGTAATGAATATCCAATACAGTCAGAATAAGGGAAGTTTTTTACAAATTCCGCTATGTTGAATCAATTTTCTTTAAAAATATTCATTTCAAAATGCAACAAAAGCACACCGAGCTTTTTAAACACTTTTTTCGTGACGATACACGATACTATTTCATTAAACTATCATAAACCTCTTCATTTCGGAATAATTGGCAATAATAACCAAATACCCTAAAAAAAATTATATTACAATATCTAAAGGAACACTCAAGCTGATGGCAAGAAACTGGCGGTATATTTGAAACCAGCATCTTTTAACTATTCAAGATCAAAAGAAATATTAAATGTAACGTAAAAATTTCGATAAATTAAATTCGATAAATTCATACATTGTATGATATTTACTTAATTTTATCTCGAAAAATCAATATAGGCAACTGTATTCAAAATACTTTCAGAAGAAGGTTGAGCTCCTATTGTCTCAAAACGCAGATTTCAATTTAAACTACCAATCCAAAATGTATTCAGAATAAAAGAAAGACAAATCATACATCAAGCATAGATTATGAAACACTTTTCAAAAATGTAGTTCATTTAGGAAATACAATATCCCAATTTAAAATTCCCCTCCGCAACTTACGGAAATAATCAAATTTGATTGCAATTCTTTTGTGCAGCCCTGTATATGATCTATGAAATTTATACACATTGATTTACATGCAAAATATTAGTAAAATTTAAAAAGGCATACCAAAATTTTAAACTCATTTCCAGCAATTGCTGCTCAAATTCAGAACTGTAAACGAATTACTTTGTGTGTCCCTGTAAACGAAGGACAAATGCTATGAAAACCATATTCTATAGTATGTCTTATATTAAACCTCTATGATGTATATCAATTTCAAGCTATTTGGAATAGTATAACATCATTAAAATACACTGCAAACCATTTTTCCCCATTGACCACAATGTAACGGAATTCTTTTCAGTGCCCCTGTAAACGAAATAATAATGCTCACTTCGTATCCAATACGGAACATACCATGATAAACTTCAATACAATATATCAATTGCATTACAATCCGAGTATATTTACGCGAGTTAGAGCGCGGAGAGACAGAAGGACAGACAAACCGAATTTATAAACACTTTTCAACTATATTTGAAAATTTAAAAAAGTTGTTTTGGTAAAATCACTGTTTATGTTATCGAAATGTTTTAAACGAATCGGGTGTAGTATAAACTAAACTTACCATTCACATCTAGGTGAACCCAAGTTCCATTGTTTGGCGAACCCGGTGGACTGTTGAGGAAGAAAACCTTGCATACGTACCAGCCCTGGTCACTCTTGTGCACGTTGGTCAGATTCAGGGATGCCTGGTGTGCAAGGGACACCCTGCCTTGGTAGCCGTCCCCCACATGGGGCGGGTATCCATCGTACCAGATGTAGATAGGTATCTTGATTGCTTGTTTCGTCCACTCGATGATGTAAGGTACAGGCTTATTCTCAGGGAACTCGAAGTTGCAACGCATAATAACGTCTTCACCCAGGTTGGCAGTGAAATGTTCGGGATCGTCCTGGACGTATCCTGAACGATAACAAGTAACAATTTATTAGTATTAAAAAGACACGCTGCGAAAAATGACACTTGTCAAGTACATCGATTACATCAAATTGGACGAAAACAAAACAAAAATACAACCTAAAGATTCCCTTTTTGTGATATAATCAAACTATTTCAATACTGGCAAAATCCACGGCTTTGCACGCGTAGTTGTTGAAATAAGCCACGGGTTATTTGTGGGCCTTTGAAATGGACGCAGAATTTATTAAGTAACAAATAAAATGTAAAATTCCATAGAAATCGTAAATTAAAACGTTTTCAGAACGTTTTCCACCCATTTCATCCTGCTGAATTTAGAATTTTACTAGAAACTCTCCTGCACCCTTTTAAATCACGATTAGTATCGCATAAACTTTAAGTCTAAAACTTTTTTTTTCTCTCCATCACTCTTTTTTTTAACTGTTCTGTGCGAGTATAATGTGCGTCTTAAAGATAGAAGACCTGTCAAATTTCAAGTTTCTATCTTTAAAAATTCCATAGAACCTGTAATTTGGAATATTTTTAGAACGCTTTTCACACATTTCACCCGTTTAGATTTCGAATTTTCTTAACGCAGCACAACGTTTTCTGTGCAAACATTTACGGTTTAAAATTAGCAGCAATGTCAGATTCTATATTCAAAAGTTTCTATCTTTAACAAATCCACAGAAATTATAAATTAGAACATATTTATAACGCTTTTCGCTCATTTCATCCTTTTAAATTTCAGTTTTTTTTTTTTTTTTTTTTTTTTTTTTAGAAATCTTTCTTAGAGAGTATTTACGTTTTATAAGTGACTACCTTGCTAAATTTCCCATTTCTACCCATAACGTTTTTAAATAAATCGTAATTTAGAATATTTTAGAACGTTTTCCACTTATTTCATCCTTTCAAAATTTCAATTTTGTTTTAAGAAACCGTTCTTTGTGAGAATTTACAATCTTATAAGTAACCACCATGCCAAATTTCAAGCTTTAACTTCTTATAAGCACCACAAAAATGACAATTTTAGAACGTTTTTCGCTCCTGCACCCTATTTCGATTTTTTTTAAACTATTCTGTGCTTGTATTTGAATTTTAAAGATAGCAGACATGGAAATTTTCAAGTTTCTATCCTTAACAATTCTATAGAAATCGTAATTTATATACGCTTTTAGAAAGTTTTTTGCGCATTTCATCCTTTTTAAATTTCGAATTTTCTTTAAAACTGTTCTGTGCAAACATTTACGGCTTAAACGTAACAGCCGTGTCAAATTTCGAATTTCAATCCTTAACAATTCCATAGAAATTGTAATTTCTAATGTTTTCCACTCATTTTACCATTTTTTAAATTTCTATTTTGTTTCTAGAAATCATTGGTAGCGAGCATTGGTATCTTAAACGTAGCGAACAGAAAAAATTTCTAGCTTCTATTCTCTTCAGTATCACAAAAATTATAATTTAGAACTTTTTTCTCCTGCACCCTTTAAATTTTCGATTTTTTGAAGAAAAAAAAACCTTCTATGCGTGCATTTGCGTCTTAAAAGTAGCAGCCATGCCAAATTTCAAGTTCTTATCCTTAACATAATATATTCCAATAGAAATAGTAATATAGAACGCTTTTAAAACACTTTTCGTGCATTTCACAATTTTAAATCCCGACTCGATTAGAAGGCGTTCTTACAGGGCATTTACATCTTACCAGAGGGCCCGTGCGAAGATTTCGCACTGAAATCTAATATTTTTTAGGTACTTCTCTATTATCCCGTCGACCACTTTTCATAACAAAAAACTACCGCCAAACTGTAAGATTAAATGCCAAAAATGCAGTCCCATTTACTTGATGTCAGAATCATTATGCGTGTTTGTTACGTCATCTAGTGGTTTTACATTCGACATTTGCGTGTATTTTTCATTATGTTTTACTGATTTAGTCGTTATTTTATTAATTAAAATAACAATTGTGTCCTTAAATTCTTATATTTTATTTATTTATTTATTTTGTTATATTCCAATGGCAACGTTCTCCCGTTTATTTGGCGATAAATTTTTGTTATGAAAAGTGGTCGACGGGATAATAGAGAAGTATAATTTTTTATCAATATGTAATATTTATTAGATGCAGGTTTAAACTTCTAAAGAAAAAGCAAGGATAAAAATATCTGCAAACAACATTTAGTTGTTAGTCAAGCCAGAATATCATCTAATTTATTCCATCAAAGTTAGACTAAAAACTGATCCAAGATTGCTAAAGGCACGCGCGTGAAAAAAAATTAACAATCGTATTTTGACTGCATTAGAGGATGACGTCATTCGCTTCGGGAAAATCATGGGACTTAGAAATATAAATCTAAACATTTCAATTTCAATTTCGCTTTTTAATCATAAGTATAAAATAAACCCGTGCGGTGTTTTTTATAATAATTGCTATGAGCATCATATAATGTGGTATTTTATTTTTTGGCAACAATAATTTCAGGAAAATCTTTCATTTCTTTTATGAAAACAATGCCGATTTAATTTTTAATTTTCAGCAAATTTTAATCAAAAACGTGTTTTAACGAATTGTTAAGTGGGCTATGTCAGAAGCCGGTTCTAAAACCTTTCATATGGTATCTCTTTCGTTGTTCTGCGTTTCATATTTTCTTAGAAAAAGGGATGTTGACAGGAGAAATAATATATATGATAAGTAACTAATATGCTAAATTTCAATTTTCTAAATCCTTCAGTATCACAAAAATCGCAATTTTAGAACGTTTTAAGCTCCTGCACCCCCTTGGGTGTAATTGAACCGACAAATTATAGCCTATGTTGGAGCAGGTATTCTCATTACCAATTTGCCACCATTACTTTTGAAATAGGTTCGGTAGTTCCAGAGATTACCCCGTACAAGCAAGGGCACAAACAAATAACCTCAGTGAAAGGAAAATGAATGGAAACCCGATTACAGCAAATCGCCACTGGTCACTTAATTATAATTCAATCTTCCGTAATCATTTTAGAGTTAATCAAATTAGCGTGTTTTTAGAGTGTGCGATGTCAGAACGGGGGTTGGCGCGCAAAGTTCGTAGGGGGCGGAGCCACCTAGTAAAATAAAAAAGAAATAAAACGCTAATAGACAATGATGTAATTAACAATGCGAATAGGGATTGTTAATAAAGAAGGGGAGAGGGGGGGAAACTACATTTTTTTAATATTGCATTTAGTCCACATGACAGATATTATTATGGCAGAGTATAACAGCGGGCGAAGCCTGCTATCGGGTCGCTTCAGATATTCGAAAAAACGAAAAAATAGACCGGTAAATTTTTATTTTATAAAAACATGACTTTTTTTTTTTTTTAATGAAATTTATTTGGATTTATTAAAGAAAGGATAAAGTGTTTTGAAAGGAATATTAAACGAAACACTTTGTGCTATCTTCGATCACACTACCCACTTGTTTTTATTTTTTGTTTAACACATTTACATCTGAATTAAACCATGTACTTCTATCATCTTATATATTATTCCTGTTGTCAACATCCCTTTTTCTAAGCAAATACAAAACGCAGAACAATGAATGAACTACCATATGAAAGGAATTTGAACAGGCTTCTGACATAGTACATTTACATTTCGTTAAAACATGTTTTTTGATTAAAAATTACAGTTAATTAAAAATTTAATTGGCATTGTTTTCATAAATGAAATGAAAGATTTTCCTCAAATTAGTGTTGCCACAAAAATAAAATATCGCGTTATATGATGCTCAAGAATGATTATAAAATAAATAAATAGTACAAAAAAGATAAAGTATGATTTCTTCTGCACGAGTTTATTTTATATTTATGGTTAAAATGCAAAATTTAAATTTAAATGTTTAGAAGAAAAAAACACCATCGATCGATTGAAGCAGTGGCATTTCACGTGTAGAATAAAAGGTATACTTTGTTATATTACATTAAATTTTATTTTAAATGCATTTAATTTATTTTTCTTTGTCTTATGTTTTTCCTGAAGCGGATGACGCCATCTTCTAATATAATTAAAATACGATTGTTTTTTTTTCTTCTCGTGTGTGCCTTTTGCTATCTTCAATCAGTTTTTTACTGTAACTTTGATAGACTAAATGAAACGATATTCTGGCTTGACTAATGTTGTTTCCAGATATTTTTATCCTTATTTTTTCTAAAAAATCCTCGCACGGGTCCACTGGTTTTTATGTAATCGTTGTTTGTATACATAATTAGATAATCAATGCTCATATAATTTACAATTTAATATAAACATTTGTCTGGATGTTTATATAAATCGTAGCCAACGAAAGATACAGGCGGAGGCACTGCATCAATTCGTTTACTATACAGCCTACCTTGATCACATGGTAATTCAACAACTAGTAGAAACCAGCCTATCTTGATAATGTGACAGTGAATTAGAGTGGAAGTATAGATGCCTGTGTCTTTCGTGGCTGTGATGTAACTGCTCTCATACACAAAATCACATTGTTCACGCCGTCACTTATGCCAATCTTAGTTACAAATCATATTACGGAGCTTTAGCAGATGCATATATTGATGTATGTATGCATGCATTCTTTATAAGTATATATGCATGTGTGTATTATTATTTTCATTATATAATCCTAAGTTCAACTGATCTGGCTGCACGGCAGTGCGTGCACTAAG
Source organism: Maratus michaelseni (assembly GCA_963931845.1). Lineage (NCBI taxonomy): Eukaryota > Metazoa > Arthropoda > Arachnida > Araneae > Salticidae > Maratus > Maratus michaelseni. Next base: position 190,701,130 of record OZ007590.1, read on the forward strand.
TTCGCACAGGCCGTACTACTTTTTCTTGAACCGTTTCGGTATATTTTTCACCCCTCATGTTTTTCTTTTTTACACATATTAGGATAAGAAAACTGAACTAGGCTCCTCGATTTCATGTTTCTGTATTAATACTTTTCAAAATATGCGAATCCGAAAAAGTTTTTTTTTTTTTTTTGGTCACTGACTTATTGACTAACTTGTGATCATAAAAAAAACTAAGGTACTTCTAACAGTGGTAGAAACATGAAATTAGACAAGTAAATTTTGTAGCCCAATTAATCAGAAAAATCTAAAAACATAGAATTTCTGCATTTAAACCCTTTAAACAGCAAATTTTAACAAACGTGGTTTGGCACAAAATAACATTGTTGTAACTATGCATGTTTTTTGTTGTGTGATAAACATTTAAGTAATAATTTTACCCGTAGACGATCATTTATTTTAGGAGTTGTAATTTTTCGACTGGACGAAAAATGTCCAGGCCAGGATTCGAACCTAGGATCTCTTGGCTGAAGCTGCCATGCTCTACCAACTGGTCTTATAACTATCCCAGTCGAATCTGGAGGGCATAATTCATCCATGTAACCTTATTGATCATAGCATCTGGTCTAATATTTGAATCAGCTCAACAGAATAGATCGCAGGTAATGGAACTCCGGTAAACGCTGGATACGTGATTACACTAGATTAATTTTAAGACAGTTATTCATTTAATTTTAACACAAGCTTCAACAAAGAGATCCCAGGTTCGAATCCTAGCCCGGACATTTTCCGTCCAGTTGGAAAATTACAACTCATATTATTTCTTTACCAATTTGAATAATTCTGTTAAAATTAATCTAGTGAGATCATTTATTTGTTCATATTTGACGCCAACGATTGAATAGGATCAAAATTGGTCACCAAAGCCCAATTTTAGAAAATTAACCAGAGTTTTGAAGGGGTTACTTGATTTCAAGCTGAACGAAAATTTTATATGCTTTTCCAAAAATATTGATAAGGCAAATCTTTCGGATTGTCTATTTTTCTGTCTTTTATGTCCTTAAAATAAATTCTTACAAATGTCGAGATACTAAACTCCATAACACTCCAGCCAAACTCCAGTCAATCTTTATATACAATTTATTTATAATATAAGGAAACATAGAAATGTATGAAGTACATTTTCATACGCATCATTATGACGTCAGTATAAACAGGATCATTTTTGTCGCCAAATGTTGCCCAGATTGGCGAGAATTTGACGACTCTAGCTACTATTTTTCATTGAGTTAAGTTTTAGTGTGAGAGGCCATCTATTAATATTTTTCAACATATTATTTAATTGATATAACATACGAATGCTAATAAAGTTCCAATATTTTCGCCACTGCACAATCAATCGAACTCAGACAACGAGACGATTTGTTTGTTTTCATTATTTTTCAAGTTTATTGTCAATACAATTTGAATCTGTTTATTTGCATTTAATTCAGACAATGCAGCATTAAAAATGGCATTAACAAGACTTTTATATAGGTATGGGTTACATTATTTTGTTATATATTATACTGGTACTGTAAAAGATACACTGTAAAAAAAATCTGTAAATTTTACAGAAAAAACCCAATTTTTTTTACAGAAAAAAACTGTTTTTTAAAAAAACAGTTTTTTTCTGTAAAAAAAATGGTTTTTTTCTGTAAAAATTACAAAATCCATATTTTTTACAAGAAAAAACTGTTTTTTTCTTGTAAACAGTTTTTTTCTGTAAAAAATACGGATTTTGTAATTTTTACAGAAAAAATCCATTATTTTTTAGAGGGAAAAAAGCTGTTTAAAAGAAAAAACAGTTTTTTTCTGTTTTTTTTTTTATTATTATTATTCCTAACCGATGCAAAAAATGCTGAACTGTAACCACATTTTGATTTTCCCTGTTTGCCTGTCAATGTCATTTAAACACCCGCCAAAGACAAAAAAGGGGAAATTTTTATAAAGTTGAGAATTTTCATTATTTACAGGGTAAAAGGGGGGGGGGGATTTATAGACTAACAGAAAATGTGAAAAAAAAGAATTCTGAAATTTGGTCGGGGGGGGGGGGGGCACCGTTTTGACATTTTACTGGGGGAAGTTTTAGATGCTTTTTTTCTTCAAGGAGGGGGGGGGGAGGCGAAGGTTGGTTAAAAAGATAATACTATATATAAATTATTTCAATTCGCTAAATTCACAGCGATATATATATTTATTACAAAGTATGTTATTATTGTTTTCAATAGTTAATTTTCACCAAAAATAACCTTTGGAGGTGGGGGGGGGGCGTAAGGGGCAAGAAAATTAAACAATTATACATAGAGAGATTTTAAAAAGATTCAAATAAAGAACAATGTGGAAAGCTTTCTCCATTATTATTCCTTTTTTTTTTTTTTTTTTTTTTTAGGATTAGGGGGAGGCAGAGTTGAGATTGGGATAATTGAAATATATAAGATAAAACTCTGAAATTTAGCACAAGAACGCACAATTTTGATATTTGGCAGAAGAAATTTTAATTTCTTTAATTTGAAGGGAGCTTTTGGCGGGGGGGGGGGGGATTAAAATGGTAATACAATGGATAGATAATTTTTCAACTCACTACATGGATTGGATATACATTTAAAAATGAAAACACATGTGAAAAACAAAGGATAAGACAATATAAAATGCAATGGAATGGACACTGCAGGAATTATACTTGATAGGATGAAAAAGCAAAAAAATGGAAAACTATGAATACCTTATAGAATCTTCAGAAGGGATTTATAAGAGTATTCATAGTAAGTATATGCCGCCAATGGCCTTTAGGAAAAGGATGTGGGGGGGGGGTCAAGAAATTAAAAAATGCAAAGTAACATACAGAGATTTTAAATAGGGATGAAATAAAGACGACCAAAGCAGAAACTTTTAAAAGGATAATATTTTTCACAGTCTAACCTTTTTAGAGTGTGTGTGTGTGTCTGGGGGGGGGGGGGGGGGTAACAGAAAAGAAAAATAATCTATAAAATATTCAGGTTTGATCAACGAACACCCTTTTATGATACTTTACTGGCAGAATTTAAAAAAAAATGCTTTATTTCTTCAAAGGATGATGAGCCAGCAGGGGGAACTGGTTAAAAAGAAAATACCATCCCTTGAGCCCCTCCCGCCACAAAAGCCATTCTTGATGAAATAATAGTAATAATAATATATCAATCATCGTATCATCCTCTATATTAAAACTAAAAGCTAATTCATAAGATCAGTTTTTTTCAGTGCAAAAAAAGAAACAAATGCGCATGATTATATGTAGAACATATCCAGCTTTAGAGCAGACTAGTGTGAGGTCGGGATGGCTGAGCGGTCTAAGGCACCTGTTTTAAGCAGTGGTTCTAAGCCGTTGACAGCGCAGGTTCGATGCTCGCTCGGGGTAGACTAATTTTTATTACTTTATTGGCGATAAGATAATTAATTTCAATAATTTCTTATTTTACTTCAAGAGATGTTATATAATTTGTAATTTTTTTTTATTCGAATGCTTTATAATTAAGTAAATTTTAACATCTAACAATATATTTTTTAATTACCAATTTTATATTTAAATTAAAAGATTGTGCATGTAATTATTGATTAAATAAATTGAACTGATCTACAATTTTTGTTATATTTGGTATGACCATTAACAAGATGCCATTATACAAAGAATAGTATTTTATTATTTTTATATATAAAAAAAAAGTGAGGAAATAAAAGGAGAGAAATATATTCAAACAGGAAATCTAAAAGAAAAATGACGTCGATATTCATGATTTAATAACTAAATAATGTATAAAAATGTAAAATAAAATTCAAGTAATTAAAAAATATGTATTATAAATCGTTAGCTGCAAACAACAAATTTTAAGTTCGTGGTTTTAGAGTAAGACTCATAAAAAAGAATAAATAAATAATAATAGTGAAAAATAAATAAAGATAGCGTGATTTAAAAATATTCAGAAAATACTCAGTATTGTTATTATTATTATTTTTTTTATATTGCGACTGTGGTAAGTAAAATTTAACACCCGACAATACTTTACTAATTTACAACTAAGACAATACTTTACAATGATTAATAATTTGATATTAAAAATATTTAAATTAAAAGATTTTGCATGTGTTATCGATTAAATAAATTGACCGAAACTTTTATCTTTTTTTTTTTTTTGCCTGACCATTATCAAGAAGATATGTTTATATACTAAGAAACATATGTGACTGTTCTCCGTAAAAAAGAAAAGAAGAGAAAAAAGAAAGAAAGGAAAATATTCATATAAAAACTATAAAAGAAACCACCATGATATACATTGTTTAACATATAAATAATGTTTTAAAGTCAGGCTGGTAAAAATAAAAGTAAGGAAAAAAATTTTAATTTCGCATAATTAAAAATAAATTAGAAAATACTAAATACTGATAGTTTAAAAAAAAGTTTAGACTATAGAAAATTTCCATTAATATTTTTAGTTAAATTCCTGCTAAAAAGCAAGCATAATAGGTTATAAATTACAAGCGTAAAATCTTTTCACTTCATTAGTTGAGTAGTTTGGACTGACAGCACCATCTATCGCTTTATATCTATAGGAATCGCTTACACAAGTTTTCGATACTTAATTAAGTTAAATCAACTAATTAAAGATTAAAACATATTACTAATGCAATTTTTAAGTTGTTTACCGTCAAATCTTGACGGGTACTATCTAGTATATATTAAAGCACAAGTTTAAAAATTTAAGTACGAATTATTCAGCGCAAAAATGAACAAAACTGCGTATGAGTAAAATCAAATATAGAACCTGTTCAGTTTTCGAGATTATCAGACCGAGGTCACGATAGCCCAGTCGTTTAAAGCGTCGGTTTACGAACTGGTTATCTCCATAGAAGATGAGTTCTATTCCTGCTGCTGATAGAATGATTTCTGGAATATCTTTTGTTATAATTAGTCATATTTTATTTCAGGGGGAGAAGTTATATGATCTGTACTTTTTTATTATTATTTGAATGCTTAATAATTAAGTAAAATATAACATCCAAGAATATTTTTACAAATATCTAATTTTGTATTAAAAATATTTAAATTTTAAAATTTTGCATGTGATTATCGATTAAATAAATTGAAATGGTCTATCTGAAATGGTCTTCTACAATTTTTGTTATATTTTGTATGACCGTTATCAAGAATGTAAAGAAAAATATTTGATTTTTTTTCCCTTTAAAAAAAGGAAAAAGAAGAGGAAAGAAAATAGAAAGAAGGAAAATATTCATGTAAGAATTATAAAAGAAACTATCTTAATAATGTATGAAAATATAAAATTAAATTCAAGCAATTAAAAATATGTATAGCTGGATGCAGCAAATTTTAAGTTCGGCGTTTTAGAGCGAGACTGATAAAAATAAAATTAGTGGAAAATTTTAAAGGCCGCGTAATTTAAAAAAATTAAATACTAAAGATTGATATTTAAAAAAAATTGAGGTTTGTAGTATGTACAAACAACTGCCCTGTCTATTCAATTAATATTATTAGTTAAACTACTGATAAAAAGTAACCCTAATGGGTTAGAAATTACAAGCTTAAAATTCTTTAAATTCTTTCACTTCATTTATTGAGTAGGTTCGACTGACAGCGCCATCTATCGCCTTATATTTTTAGGAATTGTTTAGACACTATAGCAATTCATAACGTTTTCAATGATTAATTAATTAAAAAGCAACTAATTAAAAATTCAAATATATTTCAAATGGAACTATATAGTTGTTTACCATCAAACCTTGACAAGTACTATCTAGTACACACATACACACACATACACACACATATGTATATATGAGCTATCCATTTAGAGAGTTGAAAACAATCCATAGATTCTTTTTTTTTTTTCAACTGCACGCGTCCGCCCTACCTCGCCTTGAAAAAGCTTTCCTATTTGGAACAAATAAAGCATTTAAAACTTTCCTTAGCCAAATGCAAAAATTGTGTTTTTGGGGGCCAAATCTCATTTTTATATTTTTCTGTTACCCCCCTTAACTCTGACCCTTCCTTACTCTGTAAAAGCCGTATAATGAAATTTTATAAGTTACCTTTTATAAGTTTCTACTTTGTTCGCCTATGAAGCGACGGGCCTAGCTTGGGGTCCGGACTTGCTCCGGCCCCTCTCGATCTGTTGAGTGGGGCTCAATCGCAGCGTCTGGAATCGGTTAAAAGCCCTGTCATGTCCAATATTGGATGAGTACAGTACTAAATAGTCTTATTTCACCCCATTCAATTCTTTATAAGTATTTTTTTTATTTTTTTATTTATTGCCTCCTCCACCAATCTTGGTGAAAGTTTCAAAATATATGTATATATAAGCAGCCCACAGTTCTCTCAGCTACCAATCACAACTATTCTCCAACGTTTATTTGACCTCAAACCGATGATTTCTGACGTCAACTACCCTACATCAACGCCCCCTAGATAAGAAAGCCGTGACACGCGTCACGAAAACGTCATACCAAGCAGGCAAAACGAAGAAAAAAAATTCGAACAACTTGCATGTTTCGATTTCATTGGCTCATAGAATTAATAAATATTGGCCGGGATCCAGATAGATTTTGCGCTGTTTGCGAAACTGCGAACAGTTCGCAGTGGGCGGAGTTTCGCCAAGTTAAATCAAAGTTGAAGTCCAACCCATCCCAAAATAGCGAAAATAACTTGCGAAATCACGTGATTTGCAGCTTGAACCAATCATGTGCCAAGAAAGGGGATTTCATACAAGCAATAGACACTAAAGATGGCGACGAAAACAAAACATCTCAGTACTCATGCTAGAAGTGATATTAAACAAGCATAAATGCTTTTTAAATATAAGTAAATCATCCCTGTACGTAATCGACTGTTAAAAAAAAAATAACAGACTTAATTAATGAATACCTTTTACTTTAGCTAATTGATTGTATGTTTTTATCAGCACGTCGAAAGCTTCAAAGTCTGGAATGCTAAAGTAGTAAGTATTGCTTCTACATTTAAAAATATTAATACACTGATGTTTACACATGTTTTAATTTGTATAATAAAACTTAAATGTTGTAGTAATCGATCTGGAGCTTGATTTCGCCGTTTGTTGTATTTTATGAAATAAGTCAGCATAGATATTTTTTTTGTATATATTCATTTTTCGATTATATACAGTCAAAATATATTTAGCAGCTTCTTCGTTTTCTTTTTTTTTTTTTTTTTTTTTTTTTTTTTGGCGGTGCGAGGGAGCTTTTTGAGGTTTTTTTACTCTGGAGTATGAAAATACTGCTTGCCATTATTGTTATTATTTGTTTAATAAAAAGCTGTCGTCTAAATATAGTGTTAGAAAAATAAGCATAATTTAAATGTGCTTATAATTGTACACTTTAACTATTCCTTTAATTAACTTCATATATTGATCTGAAATCATGAATTGACTAGAGATGTTGATAAATTGCAAAGTCTATTTTGCAATTTTTTAAAATGTAGTTGCTTTTAAGCCTTATTGGTAAGTAGTTAATTTAATCTATAACTCTCATCCTGAAGTTTTTGTCACTTATAAATTACAAACAAAGGAGTCTCAATGACAGGGGTTTAAATTATAAAAACAGTAAATATTTGTTTTATAGTTTTTTTAATTTATAAATATGGATACATTATAAAGTAATAAATCAATAATTCCTTATATTCTTATATAGGGTAGATGTGCCAGTAATGGACACCCTTCAATGTTTTTGGTTTATAAAAAAATTTATCTTTTATTATTTCTTTCATAGCTCCCTCTTGCATGTTTTATGATCTGGGTTATTGTTGACATTTTTAATCAAACCAATCGGGAAGCAGAAAATAATGTTTCGAAGTTCCACTGTTTTTCAGTGAAAATCTTAATGAACATGCTAAATTTATATATTCTTTATTTTCTTGCAAAATTTGAAGCTTTTTGTTTTGGTAGTAATAGAAAACTTTGAATTTTATATACTAATACCAATTTATTAGATTTAATTTATTTTTAAGGTTTTAAGAGGGGTGACCATTACTGGGATGCTTAGTCATTTTCCAGCAATGGACACCCCACGTAGACATTGCTAAAAATGCAATTTCCGTAATGTTTATAGTTTATAGTGGATACAATATTTTTACTTATTTGAAAACCTAAATAATCAAATTTAATTTTTAAATTACACTTACCAAAATGTAATAACACCAAAACTTTTATAAATAACTTCTTTTAAGTTATTTTATGTGGTTAATAAAATTTCAATATTCGATTCTTTTTTTTTTTTTTTTTTTTTTTTTTTTTAATGTATGTAACTCTGCTTTGCACATTTTATAATCTGGCAATCAAACCAGTCAGGAAGCAGAAAATATTGTTTAAGGGCACAGTCAAAGAAGGGCTCATAGGGCTTAATCCCTCCCCATTTAAATAAAAACATTTAAGCTACAGGAGTTGTTGTTAAAAATCTATTTTCTGTCTTAAATGTTTGCTTATTCATCTCTTACAGAAAAAAAATTGTAATATTAATGAAAGTTATAGTAATCATGAAACAAGTAAATCTGCAGATCAGTGGCCTAACGAATCAGTTCTACAGTTTTATTTTGAAATAATTTTATTTAGTATTTAAAATATCCTACTCACAGTATAATTTTTTTTCATATTTGTAATATTAATTATTTCAAGTAATATATGAAGTAGTCTCTGGAAGTTTAATTGTTAAAAATAGTGAGCCGAAACTATATACTAATACTCCAAAACTTTTTTTCTTCTAATTATTACCTTTTAAATCCCCCACTGTCTCAATAATTTGATAGCTGTCTGATATTTCGTATTTTAAACTATCCATCTATAATAATTAAAATATTGATCTTCTGATAATTACAATAATTGATGCAAACAGTGAATGATTATCACAAATATTTTATTAATTACTGGTATCCAGATTTGTTAAATTTATTTGAAAATAACTATTTTGTTTCATTAGTATGCTTTCATTAAATTCTGGTTCATAAAAATAATTATATTTATTACTTTTTATGTGGTGTCCATTACTGACATTTTAGGTATATTTTGATATATTTCTGTTATTTACAATTAAATTTTGATTCATATTAGGAAATGAGACTATGAGAATGGTTAAATATTGTTGATAGATTAATATAATATTGAAAAAACTGGAATATAATAAATAAAACTATTAATTAAAAAACAACTTTTAAAGAAATTCCTTAAGGGTGTCCATTACTGGCACATCTACCCTATATTGCATAAATCTGACTGTGCAATTCATATATGTTAGTTAAAAAGTTAAATCATCAAGAATGTGGTTCTTATAAAGGTATTAATATTTCTGAATGGCTTTGTTAAATGTGAATTACTAAAAGGATTTGTCCAGTTATGTAGTTAATTCAACAACATATCGAGGGAGAGGGTGTTAAATGCACGTGATCCCGTACTCATTTCATCTTTAATATAGATATCGAGAAAAACATAATTTTGATCTTCATATAATGTCAAAGATATTCATGAGAATTTACTTTTAAAATTAATGCTTTGCTTGTTTGGATTGGGTTGTAGTTTGGCCATAGGATACCTCTCCTATTTAATGGCAGCTATTTATAATGGTAAAGAATGAAGCTAATGTTAATGTTCTGTTTTAAAACTTTTTGCTCTCGCCCATAATTAAAATATTTTACACCAATGATAAAGTGATAGATTGTTTCCTCTTACTTGCATAGCTATGTGTCAGTGCCAGGGTTCGTAGATATCATGATTTTTTTTAAAAATATCTTGTAATTTTTATGTATCTGATATTTTTAAAATAGTCCAATTACTGCTAATTATAAATATTTTTAGTTTAGCATAAATTAGAAACTAAAACATACATAGATTTAGTACATGACATGAAAACTTAATAAAACATTATTCTATTTTATTTATTTATTTATTTTTTTTTTAAACCTACATAACAAAAATTGAAACAGTTTGCTTCAATATATTCATCAAAACACAAGTGATTCAGTATCAAATATTAAGAAAAAAAATTTTTTTTATAGCAACAAAATTTTAAATGCAAAATACTTTTTTTTTTAATTGAAAAAATTTAATATAAATGTAAGCTTATCTGATTTTTCATTCACTAAAATTTTTCGGCACCTGTCTATTATCCCGTCGACCACTTTTCGTAACAAAAAACTATCGCCAAACTGTAAAATTAAACGCCAAAAATGCAGCCTCATTTAATTGATGTCAGAAGCATTATATGTTTTTATGTCATCCAGTGATTTTTAATTGGACATTTACATGTATTTTTCATTATGTTTTACTGATTTATTAGTTATTTCATTAATTAAAATAACGATTGTGTCCTTAAATTCTTTTATTTATTTATTTATTTTGATATTCCAATGGCAACGTTCTCCCATTTATTTGGCGTTACAGTTTGGCGATAGTTTTTTGTTATGAAAAGTGGTCGACGGGATAATAAAGAAGTACCAATTTTTCATAGTTTAAACTGAACAACAAACAAATCAGAAAATATTTTTTCTAATGAATTAGATAGTTTATATCTTTCAACAATTGTTCTAAGTTAATATTGTCACATATGATTATTGCTTCGGCATTTAAAAATCTAGGTTCAAACATAAAGCCTGGAAAAGTTTTTTAAGAGAGGAGGAGGGGGGAGGCAGAATTAAAAAGTCACTGCAAGAGAGGGCGGAGAGGCAAAAGTATTTGCCTCTTGCAAATATTTTCCTTTAAAACACAGATTCTTGATCAGCACTATAGAATTTAAGTAATACTGTTCTATTTTTGTAGTTTTATCTTTATATTCATTTGGCAAATTTTACAAAAATGTTAATATACTTACTTTTCAAGTGCTCTAATTAATTATATTTATAAAAAAGGCTATGATGTCTTACATTCATGCACCAATTTTTTCTTTTTTTTTTAATCCTTTATAAAAAAGGAAAAATATCGCCAAATTTCGAGGATTTTTTCCTTTAATGGTAACCTGGCTATTGTATTAAGTTATTTGTTTGGTGCGGGTTTGGAAATCACGCCAATCAAAAAGTCGCCAAACATCTGTGTGTGAGTGTAACACTTCTGTTCCATAAAAAATCTAGTCTATCAATGTAAAGTATTGATTGTAAGTTAGTAATGTTACAAGACTAAAAAAAAATTCTAAATTTCTCTCTCTTATACAAAGTTTATTTTGAAATTCTTAAAATAAATCATTTTTGAACAAATTTTATTTTTTTTTAGTGTCATTTACACTGAGTAAATTGTCAGCTATTTATGGTCAAAAAGGAGCTCAGATTTCTAATAAATCAAAATATTATATTGTATGTAAGCTTTTAAAATACTTTGTTTATTTAGATTTATTCTCTGTTTCATGAAATTCTTAAACAGATTGGGAAAGAAACACAAGGTATGTTTACATTTAGAGGAAATATTTATTAGAAAATTTGACTATTGCCTACAAAATGCTGAACAGTTATATAATTTTTATGTCACAAATTTGAATTATTAAACTTACTTCAACTCATTACTAGAAGTAAGGGAAGGAATTGTGTAATATTTTTAAATAAAAAAACAGGGACCGCATAATGCATTCTCCACCCTTCCAAATATCTGAAGAGTGACAATAAAGATTTCAATTTTGTCAGAATATGTGCCAAATGTTTTTTCTGTTGGGGGGGGGGGGGGGGTAAATAATCATTTTAGAAGTAAGAGCAAATGTTACCAATAGAATTAAAACTTAAAATTACTTAACCATCATTTAAAATTAGTAAACATGGGTTTAACGTGTCCTATGACATTAACATATATTGAAAAGTGATTTTGCTAGTAAATTATCACTAAGACTAATGAGTCATTTAAAAGGGAAAAAATCTAAATAAATTCCTATAATAGTGAACGAGAGATATAAAGATTTTTGCATCAATTGTGCTTTTGAATGTTGGAACACAATGAAAAATGCATATTTGTGTGCTATATAAAATATTTTTCATTAATGAAGCTCTTTGTTATACATTTACATTATTTTTGAGTACCGTAATTTCGGGAGTAAGCGCCGCGGCGCATACGTGTTTGAAAGTTCAAAATATCGGCGATGCGGCGCATACGCAAGGGCGGCGGGTACAATGATTTTTTTTCCTCAACATAGCAAAATCTGGATATTGTGAAAAACAAGCCTTCATTTCAGGTTTTTTTTTTTTTTAGTCTTACTGCCTCAAATACACTTGTAAACACATAGATTCATTAACATTCATTCCTATTTCACCTTTATTTACATTCATTTAATCTCAGTATAAAGTTCATAAACAGTACATAGTATCACAATATATCTTTATTATAAAAACATAATTACTATAGTCAAAATATATTTAACTCACCCATACTTCTCTATTTTCTGTTCAATATTAATAGCTTACTCTTTAAAAGTATTTATTGTATACTTTACAATAGTTGATAAATTATATTTATTTCATAAGCACACTGCGTACGGCGATATTCGATTAAAACTATAATCGAATAATCGATTGGCGTAGTACGTATTTTTTTTCCTATTGTATTTTAAGATAACCTGTGTTTCAATATTAATAGCTCACTCTTTAAAAATATTTCTTGTATACTTTACAATAGTTGATAAATTATTTTTATTTCATAAGCACACCGCATACGGCGATATTCGATTAAAATGATAATCGATTGGCGTAGTACGTATTTTTTTTCCTATTGTATTTTAAGATAACCTGTGTTTTATTGTTAATTCATATATCTTGTAAGATTTTATCGCTATTCTTGTTACTTTTAATACAATTTTGCCGATCGTTTTTTATTGTGACTATTTCATTTTTACCGATTTTTCAATGATGCGGCGCATATTCCCGAAAATACGGTACTTTATTAAGCTGATTCTCTTTTTCTTTAGAATGTTGTTCTTACATTTTTTTTTTCTGTGATTAAAAATTTATATCCATTACAAGTGCATATTTATAATTATTGTATAAGTGCATAGTTATAATTATATAATGATTGCATTGTCTAGCAATTAAAATTCAATAAAAATTATGAATGACAAATGGGCATATTCTGTTGAGTGAAAGGACACTTTTCAATGGAGAGCCAAATCCGGTCATGCGCATTATAGGTCCCTGATTGCTCGGCGTGCTAGGTGCACCGGGCGGTGCAGCCTATCTCATTTATCATTTGTCAGTTCTGAGGAATGGGGATTTCAACTCTAAACCCTTAATAAGTATTAAATCTTAAAAAGTGCCAAATTAACATATTAATAGATTTTTTGGAGGACAAACCTATATTGCAACCACGAAATTAGGCATAATTATTAAGACAAACATTGGATGCTTATTAAAGAGTGTTTTTAAACAAACTATTTCTACTTTTATGCTTATTACATTCAAGCTAGAAATTCAGACAGGCTTTTTAAAAAAATTGCAGCACATGTTAGTTTATATTGAGGAACTCCCAAAAATTTTTAAGAACTAAGAACAAAATCGTTTTTTAAAACATTGGTTTCTTTGGGTTTTATTTCTTTTTTTTTTTTTTTTTTAAACCCTGATTTAAGATGATCTGAAATATCAATAATATCCAAAAGAGGGTCTGATGGCAATTAATTTTAGTTAAAAGAAATCTTCATTTTAAACTAATATTAGTGTCACTGTGTAATAATGCACATAAATTTTCTTATTATAGTTACATTTTTATTATTATTATAATTTGGTATATGTGTTCATGCTCATAAGTTATAATATAGGGAATTCTGTTTTTCAGTTTATTTTTTCATTTAAAAAAAAATCAGTTTTTCTTTTAATTTTTTTTCTAGGTCGCATATTCTGATGCAGAAGAGAAAGCACATGTCGAGTAGGTTTTGTGGAGACATTGCTTGTACTATAGATGACTTCTTTGATGAAATTGCTTTTTTGATGCAAGTTATGGCTGTTTACAATAGACTGCATACTATGTTTTATTTATTTTCTTATTTTCAACTTTTTCACCCTCTCATTTATGGATAGTACACATATTAATTCTACTTTCTTCTATTTGTGTTTTCTTGCTATACATTTGGAATAGAAAAGTACTATCCACTGTTTTTATATATATGCATGTTCTAATAATATAAATAAATATTTATCAAGATATATTGTGTTTTGTATATTTTGTAAGATTGGAGACTTGTTTTTTTTTTTTGTTTTTTCAGGTAACATAGGATATTTTTTTGGATATATATATATATATATATATATATATATATATATATATATATATATATATTATGAAAATATAAGCTTATGTTTCAATGGTTAAATTTTACTTAAAGTTTTATATATATATATATAACCATAAATGAAACATATATATATATATATATATATATATATATATTTTTTTTTTTCCTTGCTTAGCTGGCTGCCACTTTATAATAAAGTGATACAATGAAAAATGCTCAACTTTAAAATCTTAGAACAAGCTGTAAAAATTTAGCAATGTTTAATTTTTTTGCATTCTTTTTTAGATTGATATAGAGAAAATTCCAGAAAAGGTTTTTTTAGAGGACAGCACAATATAGCCTATCAAACTTTTTAAAACTTTTATTTATTTTTTGCCTTCAAAATAACCATCAGTTTTAATGTTTTTGTTTCACCTAATATTTTCCTATATCATTTTTATTGCTGTTTACAACTGTTTTTTATCTAGAGTCATTCCATGTCAAATCAACCAGTGACTTAACTTGACCATTTTAGATTTTGATGAAACTTACAGGAATCGTTCTCCCTGATGATACAAATGAGAATATACTTTTATAACTTTTTATCTCAGTAAATTTTCATACAGTTAATTTTTTTATTTCGAAAAGTCATCATTTTTTAGCTTGTTTAAATGTTTTCAATTTTGAATTTCTCAAGTTCTATTAGGCGTAGAGAGTTGTTTGACCCCTCATTTTAAAGAGAATTTCATAAGGTTTAATTTGATATGCAAGTTGACTGTGCTTGGTTTTAAATAAGTTAATTTAATTAAATTAAAAAAAATTAAAATAGTGTTTTTTTTATTTGAAAAATTATGTTTTTTGTACTATTATAATTTTTAAATTCTGAAAGTTTTAGAATGGGATCTCAATGGGATCAGCAGTTATGTTAAAAAAAACTAAACATCAATTGGGGCTGATATTTAAAGTTGGCACCTCGCCAACTTTATGATTGTGCTAAAGAGATCATTGTTTTATTCATTTTAAACATTATATTTTTATATAACTGCTGATCCCATTGAGATCCACTCTAAAATTTTCAGAATTTAAAGATTATAATATTACAAAAAACATATTTTTTCAAAAAAAAAAAAAAAAAACACTTAAAATTTTTTAAATTAAATAAAATTAACTTTTTAAAAATCACGCACAGTCAACTTGCATATCAAATTAAACCTTATGAAATTCTCTTTAAAATGAGGTATCAAACAACTCTCTACGCCTGATAGAACTTGAGAAATTTAAAATTGGTAATGTTTATACAAGCCAAAAAATCATGATTTTTTTTTAATTTAAAAAATTAATTGTGTGAAAATTTACTGAGATAAAAAAATTATAAAAGTATATTCTCATTTCTATCATCAGGGAGAAGGATTCCTGAAGGTTTCATTAAAATCTGAAATGGTCAGGTTGAATATTGAAAATTTTTGGTTGATTTGACCCCTATATTTTCAAAATTTCTCATACTGAAACCTGATCGATTGATTCTATTCACTTATGTTAAAAAGTGGCTAAATTAGAAAAATATTTCAACGTGTTATAGGGTTAGAAATTGAGAATTCTAAGTAAGGCGTCAAATGACACCTGCAATTTTTTTCGTAGGTGTCAAGTTGCATTTCATGGTTGCAATTTTAATTTTATGTTATATCATATTTTCTCATTTCTTTTCGAACCCATGTTAACAATAATATTGTAATTATCTTTATGTGTTAAGGGCGAGGGAGCTCTACATATTAAACATTTTATCTCTGTGTTAATCACTAAAACAAAATAAAATCTGGCTTTCTATAAAATTGTAAAACAGCATTAAACTACAATATTTGGATTCTAGAAAAATGTTTAAATAATTCTTTTTATAAAGCTAATATGCATACAAAATAGATTATCAAGCAATTATATCCATAGAAAGAAAATTTGAACTTTTAGATACAACCAGGTATAAGCTTAATTAATATATATATGTATCCTATGACTGAAAGTACATCAGAAAATGAAAAAAAAAAAGCAAATAAATGAACTATTGGATACCAATTAATGTATATTTGTATGGCATTTAAAGATATTGATTTCTATATAAATACTTTTTTTTTAAGGGAAAACACTGAAATTTTAAAACATTCTTTATACAGTATCTTATTTTAGGAGAAAATAAGGAAGGAGAAATATTAAATAATAAAAAAAAATCATATATTAAATAACACGAAAATAGAATTTGCTAAAGTAGGAATAAAAGCATCTGTTAAAAAAAAAAAAAAAAAAAAAAGGGGGCTAGGAGTCGAATTTGACGACCAGGTATAATTTTGTGGTCGTCAAATGCAATAATTTAGTTGCATTTGGCGACTAACGACCACTAATTTCTAACCCTGACGTGTTATGATTTTAACGTAAAATGCATCTTGAGTATATTTAATGTAAAATATGGTCTGTGTGTGTGGTAGTATTAGAATTTTGACCTAAGTGCAAAGTTCTCTATGATAATTTTCTATCTATTATTTCTTCATTTCTTAATCTTTATTGGAGGAGAATTATTTCATTGTGCCTGCCTTTTTATGTGTGTTGTCGACAAAATTTATTTATAAATTTAATACAATATATTTAAATTTTATTTACTGATGTTTTTGTTTTATTTTACTTATGCATTTTGTATGTTTCGCCCTTTTCATCTACCATAGAAAAGAATCCCCCCTTCCCTTCCAAAAGAAAAAGTTTAGAAATAATTCGGTACTTCTCTATTATCCCGTCAACCACTTTTCATAACAAAAAACTATCGCCAAATTGCAAGATTAAACGCCAAAAATGCAATCCCATTTACTTGATGTCAGAAGCATTATACGTGTTTGTTATGTCATCAAGTGGTTTCTAATTCGACATTTACGTGTATTTTTCATTATGTTTTACTGATTTATTAGTTATTTCATTAATTAAAATAACAATTGTGTCCTTAAATTTTATATTTTATTTATTTTGATATTCCAGTGGCAACGTTCTCCCGTTTATTTGGCATTACAGTTTGGATAGTTTTTTGTTATGAAAAGTGGTCAGCGGGATAATAGAGAAGTACCAGTCATTCTTTAATTTGGTAAAGAAGAAATCTCTGATTTAAAAATTTAGCAACTTCTTGACAAAACACTTTGTAAGTTTTATATTGAAACACTGTATAATCTTTAAGAGATGGTAGAGTACAATGAACCAAATAATTTTATTTATAGGAAACCAGCATCACAATCCACTCATTCAGTCAAAATTACATAGTGCTTTACTTCAATCTAAGTTCAGAATTTTTGCTCATAACTGTAACAATAATGAAAATATTTTAACTCTATTTACAACCGAATTAAGTTGTTGTGTGCAAAATATGACAAAATCAGGAAGAATGGTATACATACACAGTAATTCGTTCAGTGCACATGTAATTTCAATTGTTTTCTGAAAAGTGATCATCTAATTTAACTCTCATTGGATGCAAAAGGTTGCCACTTCCACCACATGAAATGAGACAATATCACAAGATGAGCTGAAAGTGGCCACTCTTCAAACAGAAGAAATAGCTCGACGCATGGTGGACTGTACGAAACACTTTTTATTATTATTTACTTCTCATTAAACTCAAAAATGCAATCAACATTAAGAGCATGATCACCACGGCTCCTTTCTACACAAATTTTGGAGCAACACTGCCCACTCATTAACTCTTTTTTTTATAGGTGGCGCTGCTACAACAGCGGTTGCGTCTTGGTACGGAACAGCCACCATCTGCATCCAATCAGCATTATATTAGACAATCCACTTCTAGGAGTGAAGTTGACATTACAATGACGGAACTGATATATTGTGCACTTCTAGCACTTTTAATTATTATAGCATTTTGTACACAACAGGTTAATTTTGTTCGAAACAACATTAAAATATTTTCATTATTGTTAAAGTTATTACCAAAAATCCCAACTTAGATTGAAGTGAAACACCCCGTAGTTTTGACTGAATGAATCTATTGCGATCTTTGATTTCCTGTAAAAAAATTATCTGTTGTAGTGTGCTTTACCACCTCTTAAAGTTTATAATTATACTGAAATTCCTTATATAACATATAGGTTACATCTCTAGAGGAGAAATATAATGTTTAAATTTCAGTGCATGAAATATGGATTGTATGAAAACCATGAAGCTGGAAGAATAATTTTGTCTTTTGAAATATTTGAAGAGCACTGAAGAGCATTTTCTAAACTTCCTAAGATCTTTTTTAAACCCATACTCCCTGCGCTAATACCCCTCCTCTTCACAAACCTGCAGAAATGGAAAGTACTTATCTTCAGACCCCAAAAAGAAGTTAGTTCTGGCCCGGAGGAAAAAGTATTTAATTATATTTTCAAAAGAACATTGAAACATGCTGACATGGAATCGCAAGAGGCGGAAAGAAAATTGCATTTCAGACAGGATTTCGTCTTTCCAAGTTCCCCACCATTTATAAATAATAGTATTCCTTTTTACTGGGACCAAGCAATTTTTCCACTTAGGACGAGATTTCACTCTAGACAAATTCCATTTTCATTGACTTTACTGTATTACCTTATTTTGTCAAGTCCATTTGCACAAGCAGCTTTATTTCCCTCCAAAATAAGTGGGAAAATATCTAGAAGGATAGAATGGGCTCTATGTTCTGCTAGGGTTCCTGTTCTCCCAAATTCATATTCTTAATTTGCACCAGAGTACAGCTCCAGTACTTCTTTATTTTTAGTGAATATTTAAATACTAGCCAGAATTCATGAGAGCTTATAAATAATGTGCACCAAAGGCCGCAGAAACATATAATTATATGTTATGTTTTACTGGTTTAATATTAAAAAAAATCCTTCACAAGAATGATTTTCTAAAAATTGCCCTTATAAATGTTTTTGCTATCGGTTCATTTATTAGATTTTATTATATATATATATATATATATATATAATGCATAGCTACCAAACTATTTCCAAATGGTAATCTTCATCTTATTTAATAGCAGATTTCTATGGTTAAATAAGGCAAAGATTACTATTCAGAAAAAAAAAATTATAACAAAAAAAAAAATAATAATAATAGTTACAACTATGCTCGTAAGCATAGAGAATATATTCAAATAAATATTAAGACTTTTCTTTTGCTGAAGAAAAAAATGCTTTAAATTTGCAAATGAAGTATGACATACAAATATGCAGAAGAAGGGGCAGGAAGGGAGGGGTACACTACAGTTGTTGATATCAGAGAATATTAAAACTCCAGTATTTATTTTTGTTAGAAATTAAGCCCTCTTAAAAGAAAGGGAATGTAGCTGAGAAAACTCAAAGACAGTAGAAAATTGGACACACAGTAGTTATGCTAAGTAGCATTAGTGAATGAGTGATTGAATAGTGAATGAAAAATTTAAAGTTGAAATAAAACGCTACATATTAGCAATTATTTTAATAAGGGCTTAAACTTGTAATGATATAAAATAGAAACCTTTAAAATACTAAAACAATCAAATTGCAATCATGCAGTAATTAATTCAGTCACAAACAGCTTTTATATTTATTTTCTCTCAATACTTTTTTCAAGGATCTACAGTGGAGGAGGGTGAGTCTGCAGCCTTTTCTTGCGTATGTCCATGTAAATAGTTTGTGACATGTTTGTGAAAGTTATTACAAAGTGGAAAATTATTTCCGATCATTCCAGTTGTGCTACATATTAGCAAGTCAACAATGTGTGTATGAATTTACAATAAACACCTTTATTCCTGAGGGGAGAAAGATCATATCTTATTTTTAAGGCTATATCAGCATTTCCAATTAGCCTTCTCTCATGTAAAAATAAATTGCAGAAGAACATAAATTATGGTAAAATTAGCATCAAGTTTTACCTTTTAACTCAAAAATGTTTGTAGGGGAAGAAGTCAAAAGTGTTAATGTCACCTGCTATTAAAATAAAAACCCTGCATTAGGCATTTATTTTAAGTTTTATAGATTATGAAACACTTTCCAGCACATCCAGAATTATAGGATGGGCCAAAGTTTATAGGTCTGATTTGTAGAATAAAAATTATTGGTCCGGCTCGGTTCGATATAAAAGTAAAATGTTCGGTCCGGGTCGACCGAATTTCTAGAAAATGTGCTGATATTTTTGAATCAATTTTATCCTACTATTACAATTATTCAAAAAGCACACTTACTTATGCATAGATTTTATTTTCAGATGATGTTCGAAATTCATGGAATACTGAATAACAACAATATGATTAAAGAAACACTGATTAAAAAAAAATGATTTAGACAATTACATTCAAATGAAGATTCAGTAAGAAAATCATAAATGTAAAGCTCTAGAGAGACAATAATAGATGTTTAAAAATATCTCTAATTTATTAAACCAAATTAAATGTATAATGATTTCGATAAACAAATATAGAACATCACATTAACTTTTACAAAAATAAATCAATAAAATGGCAACCCAACATGGACTCGGAGGATAGTATGTAGAAGTCTGCACGGGTCAAGGCTGGAAAAAACATCTAGCCTGGACCAAGTCTGCAGAAAAAAAGTAAGGTTCTCCATCCGAGCCTGTGCATATCTATATCCAGAATATCATTACAAAAAAAACTCTTCCGTCTAATAAAGTCAAAGAAAATATGTAAGTAGATATTTCAGAAAATGTAAAATAAATTTAAAAACCTGATTTCAGAATTTTCTGTCCATAATGGCAAAAAATAGTCAAATTCTTTTCTGCAGCTCTGTATATGATATGTAGATTTGTACATATACTATATTTTATGGGGGGGGGGGGGGGAATTTCACTTAGAAAATGCATTACACAGTTAAAAATTCACCTTAAGCAATCTCCAGTAATAAGCAGAAATGCACTTGAATTCTTTCGTACAGCCCTGTATATTATTTACAGATTTTTATATACATCACATATTAAGCTAAAATTTAATTCGGGTAAAAAATTCATAATACAACTAAAAATGCAATTCCAGCAATTACTATCCATAGATGACAATGTATATAGTTCTTTGCGTGTCCTATATATGAATTTATTTACATTGTACAAACATCTCTTAGTATTCAAAAATGATTCAACAGGAAAATGCATAACACAAGTGAAAAACATCCTTAAAGCTGTATTCAAAAAAAAATATTTTTCCACGCTCAACAACTCAAAATTTTGAGACACATTTACAGACTCATTTTTTAAAATAAAAACATCAAACTTGGCGACGTGATTTATGAAGAGATTTATAATGGCCCCATGTTTTTATTTTTCGTTCAGTTAATTAGAAATTGATTTGCAAACAATTATTTTCACAGTACGATAATTTTTTTTTTGTTTCCAGCACTATCGCTTCCGGAAATTCGGTTCAAAATGTCGACTTTGACAGCATTTTTTGAAATATATTCTACCTTTATCAAAAAATCGAGACAATACGGACATTATAAAGTTTCTGAATAAGAGAACCTGCAATTGGATGCATTTTAGAGCAAAAATGAATTTAAGAATGTGTCTCAAAATAAGCATTTTCTATTTGAATACACCCTTAAGCAATTCCACACTAATAAACAGTAATATTTACAAGTTCTTTTTTGAAGCCGTGTATAGGGTACATAAAATTTATACACATCACGTTACCTGTGTTATACACCTACCATGTAATATGCAGATAGTTGGTTGAACTTAAAAATGCATACCACAACTATTAGCATTTATTTTTCACTAGCTGACCCACCTGGCGTTACCTGGGCCCGGGATAATAAATTAAAAAAAACCTCAAATTTATATGATTTTATATCTTTAACCTTATTTTGTATGAAATAATTTTTTTAATGATTTTTAAAACAATAAGGCTCATTTATTCATCAACAAAGTAGTGTAATTATGATCCATATTATTACTCATTGATAAAATTAAAAAATTCATATTTATTTTTTAATAATTTATATTCCATTAAAATATCACTTAACAAATTTTTTTTACATTTTTCATGCGTCTACTGGCAGAGGAAAGTGGAACTAAAATCTCTTAGGCGATCGAAATCAAGTCGAATGAGTCAAATCCCATTGTAATCGGGCACATAGAATGCGAGATAAGAATGTGCCCCGTGGCGGTGGAAGCTGGAGCTAAAATATGCAAGGCTATCAAATCAACATCAAGTTGAATGAGCCAAACCCACTCGTAATTGGGCCCATAGAACTCGAGATACTTTGAAATGAAATTTTAAAAAAATCTGAAATTATTATTTGGAAAGAGTAGTATATACATCTGATAAGTTTACTTTAATGCTATAGAGGGTGATTATCATAAGTTTATTTTAATGTTAAAAAGGGTGATTTTTAAGTTAATTATATGTTTGGAATCAGTTGCGTTCAAATTAGAAAATTAGTTGCTGAGATACGGAAACTGGACACAGTTAGAGGAAAAAACATGAAGGGGGAGCAGATTTTTCAGTACCCTTCGTTAAATGACTAATTAGGAGGACCACTATACACCTTTAAAGATTGATTCATTTCGTTAAGCTAGGAACTTAATTTCCAATTTCGGTTAGATTATTATTAGAAAATTCTGGTAGCTCTTTTATAGAAATATACCCTGAAGCTGTGAGTGTTGATTATTCTGCTAATTTGGCAAAATGAAACTAGTTTGGAGAAGTTTGGAACATTATAAAATAAGTTATGGATATAAGCCACAGTTAGAGAAAAAACGTTATGGCGAAGTACTCAACCACAAATCCCTAATTTTGATCCAATCCGAAGTTGCGTTTTCGTTCATAACTTTAACAGTAGTGAAGATATTTTAACGAAATCTTTACGATTCATACAAAGATGAGTCTTTTGCGAATTTTGTTAAAATATCTTCACAACTGTGAAAGGTATGAATGAAAATGCAATTTCGGATTGGCGTGAGATGCCCTGTAATTTTGACTAAATAAATGAATATTTGACCCTGGTTTCCTATACAATAAATGTTTTTTACAGTACTGTAACGATCCTATTTCTCTAAATCCTGATCTCATTTTTGCGATTTTGATGAGTTTTTAATTAATATCTATGCTAATTCTCAAAATATTACAATTATGATTCTCAGGTGCACCAGGACAGGTTTTGTACTATCCTCACCTAAATTTTTTTACTTCTAGCTGTGCTAGATTTTCCTTGCCATCGGACACACACATACAAAGCAAAACTTTCTTTTATTAGTATAGATTTACAGGGACACAAAAAGAATGAACTGTGTTTTTATTATGTTTTTAATTGTGTAACATCATTAAAATACAGTACAAATGTTTTTTGTCCGTGGACTATTATGTAACAGGATTCTTTAGTATGATCCTGTAAAAGCGTGATAAATGCTTTCCACACTATATATTCTGTAGAAAGCATGTTTCGGTGCACCTCAGAAATACATATCAATTTCGTGTTGTTTGAAATGGTGTAGCATCATTAAAATACGCTGCAAGCTATTTTTCCCAATAGACTATAATATAATGGAATTATTTTGTGTCTATTTTTAGAGTCTTGCTTGGGTCGGGTTATATCCAGACCGAACCCAAAAATTCTATTTCAAGTTAACCCAAAACCTGAAATAAAAGATAATAAATCCATATTTTAAAATAATTAAGGAAAATACAGTTATAACTAATGTCAATTTTATCTTTTATGTGGAAAAATGAACATGTATATATATATATATATATATATATATATATATATATGTACTCATTAATGTTCAAATATATAGTATTTTTCATTGGAAAAAATATTCTAGATTTTTTTGAAAAATTGAGTAAACTTAAACCCGACCACAAGAATCAATTCCTAAGCCGAAACCGAAACAATTACAGTAAAAATTAGCATCAACCCGACCTACGGATTGGGTCGAATAAAATCAGGTTACCCGATTTGATGCAGGACTCTAATCCCTATAAACGGACTTTAAATACGGCACACTTCATTTTCAAGAGAGATGATGCTACAGCAAAGTTCAATAACATATATAAATTACATGGCAACTGGACTGTGTTTATGGGAATTAAAGTGTGGACAGGAAACCGAAGTTGTAAACATTTTTCAGCTATATTATGTTGACTATTATTGATGTTAGAAAGTCTTAAAAAGATATACAAATATTAATTATTTTAAAACAAAATAACTTTGAAAAATATACATTTTTTTTAAAGCTAGTCTTTGAAAATATTCTGAGAAGTACTAAAAAAGCCTTCAAAGGCCGTCATTTGGGTAGAGTACTGCATGGCTCGAGTTACTCAATTTTCCCTGAACCCGACCCGGGGTTCGGGTTTGCGCTATTTATTTCAGTGTGGGTCGGGTTCACTTAAAAAGTTCCTTGTATGGGTCTTTTTCAAATTTAGTTTAGATATTTTCGGGTCTGATTCAGGTGAAAGTTTTAAACAATGGATGTATTTCAAAAGAAAGTCCTGAATATTAGGTAGCTTTCAATACAAAAAAGTATAAAGCTACCTATTGCAGCCGTTCGGAGGAAAGCAGTTCCGGAAAATTTCGATATATTTTCACCGATCATGATCCCCAGACCCCAAAACCACCCTCCACTCAAATGTTGATTTATACTATATTATATATATATATCTGACCTATGTCATACGATAACGCCCGTATTTATGAATCGATTTTGATGAAACTAACTGTGTGTATTGAGGTCACTAATGTCTCGACCGAGTTCGTTGGCCAGCTTGGTCCGCCATTTTGTTTCAAGATGGCGGCCATTTAAAACTAAAATAAATATACAAAAAAAAATAATAATTCAAATTTATTTTTTAATTACGTGTTAGGCCTTAATACAAGGATTCCAGAGCATTTTTTGGTTTACCTCTATCTTAAAAAATGGCTGAGATAGAGCAGTTTGAAATTCTAGGGTGGCTGACATTCTGAAACAAAACAGCACATTAACGTGATTACTCGCAAATTGTTTTCTTTCATCGTTGTAATAATTTTCCCAATCATACGCATAAAACTATGTATTCATATCCGTTAGCGCCAAAATTGGCGACATTTGGCGAAATATTGCCAAATTTGGCGACCAAAATAAATCTTCATAAATGAAGGCAATTTGGCTATTGCTCAATAATTTGGCGAATTTCTTATTCAAATTCAGTATTAACGAATCTTTTGTAAACGTTTCTTTGCATTTTAGCTTGCTGTTTTCGTGTAACATTAGCTAAAATTTTAAAACGAAGATATAGGAAAGCTACCTTTTCCTCTCGGTACAGGCCGGAAGGACTTTTTTTAATAAGATGGATATTAATGAGTGTGTATGTGTTCATTTTTATTAAAAAATAAATAAAATTGATATTAGAGATATAATTATAAACTACATTTTCATAATTGTATTAAAATATAGATTCATTTTTTTCACTTTGGGTTTGGGGTTGACTTTAAGCAGAATTTCCGGGTTCGAGTCGTGCAGGACTCCACCTTCGGACCCTGCGTTGATAGTACTGCTGTACACGCATTAGAGTAAAATGACACAAATCACATTTAAATACGTTAATTAGGTCAAAAGATATAACGGTCTTTATGTTGCACTGTCTATAGTTGCCACATCTTCTTTCACAATTTAAATGCATTTATCTAAAAATTAATTTATAAAAATCTATCATATTTTTTTAATTGATATTTCTATATTTTCATGAAGTATAAAGTTATGAAACTGCATAATATTTTCAATTATATACTCTTTAAACTGTTTTTGAGATTTTAAGAGAAACTTTTGAAAACATGATTCTCATCGTAGTGACAGACAGTATACATAAAAATAAATCGATCAAGTGCGAGTATAACTCGCGCTCAAAGTGTTCCATACATTGAATTTATTAATTACACTCTTACAACCCCAATTTTTTTAAAGACAAGTAATTTAATTAATATCTCGGCTAATTACCAAATTTATTTATTTTTTGAAAATCATTATTAACTATCCTTGGATGATTCTGCATCGATAAGTACCTTAAGCGCAACTCCCTTGCGGGCCGCCCAAAAAGTAAAGTTTGTGTGTAACGGAAAAATGCGTTTTTCTCAAAAACTATCTGACCTAGGAAAATCGCTATAGTTTTCCTTAAAGATTTGAATAAACTCCTACTACCCCTATTTTTTTCAAAATTTTATTTTCACTAGATTCGGAAATAGGGGTGTGGGGGACATATTTTTGCAGTACATTTTCGACGATATCTCTGAAAATATAATACCTAAAATTAAAACAAATGTATTTTTGAGTTCGGTGTTACGAAGTCTTTCACACAATATTAAAAAAAAAAAAAAGTAATTTAATTACCTTCCCTAAAATTTTCCTAAATATATTTGTGAATGGCTAAGGCTAATAAGCAGTGTTGAATTCAGACACTTTTCTGCGGGAGGGATTTCTGTGGCTCCGAGGGGGGGGGGGGGGGGAATTGTACTCTTTTAACCATTAAAAGCATAAGATCTCAAATCTTCCGGAAGGGGGGTATTCCCCCCGGGCCACCCTCTGAATTCAACACTGATCAATAGGCTTTATGACTTTTTCAAGTTTGAACTTTCCACATTCCCCAGTTTACCAGAAAAACTACTGTAACAAACAGACACACGAGTGATCTTATAATGGTTCCGTTTTTAATTGACCCTAAGACTCTTCTTAAGAAACCCTAATAACTATTTTCATCTAAATATTGATTGTTAATTTTTTTTAATAATAAATACTTATGTAAATCTCTAAGACACATTCACGTTTATTCTTTTCTTATTTAAAAATTAAACAAGAACGAAAAATCATGCGTCAAGCATAGATTATGTAGCACTTTCCAACGCTTCCAAAATAATTTTACAAAGCATACCGTTTAATAAGCTAAAAGATAACATCTAAGTAAACAATTTGGAAAACGCATAACATATTTAAAAACATAATTTCAGGAATTTCCAACAGATACAATATTCGGAAAAATATCCGAATACTTTTATTCAGCCCTGTATATGATCTATAGATTTGTATATGCTAGGATGCTAAATTTTAGTTTAGTTAGGAAACGCGTAGCACAGTTTAAAATTATCTTTCTGGAGTTTCTGTCAATAAACGCAAAATGTGTTCGCGAACTTTTGTGCTGCCCTGTATAGGATCTACAGAATTTATACACACCACGTAATAGACAAAAAGCGAGTTAAAATTAAAATCGCGTTTAGTAACTTAAAACGCACTTCCAGGAATTTGTGTTAACAGACAGTAGAGAATTCTTTTGTGTGTCCCTGTAAATGAACGATGACTTCTATACACACACTATTCTGTTGTAAGCCTCTTGTAATGCACCTTAGATATATATACATATATAAATTTCAATGCGTTTAAAATAGTGAAACATTATTTAAATAAACCGCAGACGATTTTTCTCCATAGACGTCATGTAACGGAATTCTTTTGACTGTCCCTGTAAAGTAACTATAAGTGCTATGCACACCCTATTCCATATTAAGCTTCTTCTAATGCACCTTAGTGATATATATAAATTTCAATGCGTTTAAAATAGTGAAACATTATTTAAATAAACCGCAAATGATTTTTCCCCATAGACCGCAATGTAACAGAATTCTTTTGAGTGTCCCTGTAATAAAGCTATAAATTCTACACTCTTCCGTTGAAATAGGGAACATGCTATAGATAACGACAATAACATATAAAAATTGCAGAGCAATCCGAGCATATTTACGGGAGTTAGAGCACGGACAGACGGCCATACGGCCAGACAAACCGAAGTCATAAGCACTTTTCAACTAGGTTGGAAAGTGCTAAAAATCATGCAAAAAATGTTATTCTTTTCTAGAATAAATATCGAACGAGCTATGCTCGATCAAAATTAGCTTTGAGTTCAAATATCATGACCAAAATGACCCACTAATCAAATTTTCTTGAACATGTGACCAAGCCCAATTGTCTTCTCGTACCCGAAACCCGTAGGATGTAAAATTTAGTCAAAATAGTCTGAGTCGTATTTTAGATAAAATTGGCCCACAGTGACCCAAAAATGACCCACAAATCGAATTTTCTCGGACGTATGATATAGCCCAATGATTTTCTCGTGCCCGCAACTCGTCAGGTGTCAGGTGCAAAATTTAATCAAAATCGCCAGAGACGCTCTTTAGATAAAATTAATTTGACCCGCGTTGACCCACTAATCGAAAGTTCTCGAACACGTGACCTAGCCCAACAGTCTTCTCGTGCCCGAAAACCATAGGACACAAAATTTAGTCTAAATAGTCTGAGCCGTTCTTTAGATAAAATTAGCTAGACCCACTAATTGAATTTTCTCGGACATGTGACCTAGCCCAATGATTTTCTCGTGCCCGAAACTCGTAGGATACAAAATTTAATCAAAATCATTAGAGCCGTTTTTTAGATAAAATTAACTTGACCCGCGTTGACCAAAAAATGACCCACTAATCGAAAATTCTCGAACATGTGACCCAGCCCAATAGTTTTCTCGTGTCCGAAACTCGTCAGCCCAGTGGCAGAAACACGGCGACGTAGTCGCGGACAAAGAAAATCCCTTGCAGACAATTTTTGTCTGCACTAATGAAATTAATTTAAAAAACTGTCCGCAGCTTGTGAATTTCGGCAAAGGATCGCGGTAAAAATACGGAATTTCATCAAAAGATTGCGGCAAAAACACGCGATTTTCGTCCAAGGATCGCGGTAAAAACACGCGAATTTCGGCAAAGGATCGCGGTAAAAACACGCGATTTTCTTCAAAAGATCGTGGTAGAAACACGTGATTTTCGTCAAAGGATCGCGGTGAAAACACGCCAATTCCGGCAAAAGATCGCGGTGAAATACGGCGATTTTCGTCAAAAGATCGTGGTAAAAACACGATTTTCGGCAAAGGATCGCGGTAAAAACACGTGAATTTCGGCAAAGGATCGTGGTAAAAACACACGAATTTCGTCAAAAGATCGCGGTAAAAACACGTGATTTTCGTCAAAGGATCGCGGTAAAAACACGCGATTTTCGTCAAAAGATCGTGGTAAAAACACGATTTTTGTCAAAGAATCGCGGTAAAAATACGTGAATTTCGGCAAAGGATCGTGGTAAAAACACGCGAATTTCGTCAAAAGATCGCTGTAAAAACACGCGAATTTCGTCTAAAGATCACGGTACAAACACGCGATTTTTGTCAAAAATTCGCGGTAGAAACACGCGATTTTTGTCAAAAGATCGCGGTAGAAACACGCGATTTTCGTCAAAAGATCGCGGTAGAAGCACGCGATTTTCGTCAAAAGATCGTGGTAGAAACACGCGATTTTCGTCAAAAGATCGCGGTAAAAACGCGCGATTTTCGTCAAAGGATCGCGGTAAAAACACGTGAATTTCGTAAAAAGCAAAAAAGTGATTTTCATCAAATGATTTTGGAAAAAAATAATCGCGAGTATCGTCAAAATTTACTGCATTAAAAGACTGCTAAAATATTGAAATCCAGTTCCTTTTACTATTGTCTAAAGATCGTCGCAAAACGAGAAGAAATAATAAAAAATGCATAAAAAATTCAAAAATAGATGGAGGAATTCCTGATTCCTTTTACTAATGTAGAAAATTCGCTGAAAAAAAAAACATGAAAAATTAAGAAAACTAGTCCAAAAGTGGGCTTTGAGGTGCATAACTTCAGACTCTTCCTGCCAAATCTTGCAGCTCTGCACTTAGCGGTCTCTTCAGAAAACATCACACACAGACAAACATCCATGTTTAATACATAAATTTTTAAATCTGAAACAATATACAGAACCAACTTTTAAAAATTTGGGTTAACCGGAATCTAACCTGCAGGAATCTAAACTCAGCTCGAACTGAAAACAGTGTTAACCCAATCTGCAGCTGATGTAGGACTTTAATTAAGACATTTTTCTCCAGAAGGAATTTCTGTAGCTGCATCAGGGGAGGGAAATTCCCCCCCCCCCAAGCTTATCCTTCCCATTTTAGAAATCCCACAAGAAGCGAGATGATGAAACGATATGTAACATCAAAAGATATAAGCAAAATTAATGAGAATGCATCAACCTTACCCTATTTTAAATAAAAAGATGAAAAATTTCTAGTTTAGCGTATTATTCATCCATTAAAATTACACGCAAAATTTGCAGACAGATTATGAAATTTTAAAAGCTTGTCGCAGACAGCTACAGAACTTTCTGCCACTGGGCTCGTCAGATACAAAATTTAATCAAATTGTTAGAGCCGTACTTTAGATAAAATTAACTTGACCCGCGTTGACCCAAAAATGACCCACTAATCTAAAGTTCTCGAACACGGGACCTACCCCAACAGTCTTCTCGTTCCCGAACACCATAGGATGCAAACTTTCGTCTAAATAGTCTGAGCTGTTTTATAGTTAAAATTAGCTTGACCCATAGTGACCCACTAATCGAAATATCTCGAACATGTGACCTAGTCCAATGGTCTTCTCGTTCCCTAAAACTGCAGGATACTAAATTTAGTTCAAATCCTCTGAGCCGTTTTTGAGATAAAATTAGCCTGACCACAGTCACCAAAAAATGACCCATTAATCGGATTTTCTCGAGCATGTGACCTAGCCCAATGGTTTTCGCGTGCCCCAAAACCGTAGGATACAAAAATTAGTTTTAAAAGTCTGTGCCATTTTTAAGATAAAAATAGCTTGACCCAAAATGACCCACTAATCGAAATTTTTCGAATATGTAACCTAGCCCAATAGTCTTCTCGTTCCCTAAAACTGTAGGATACTAAATTTAGTTCAAATCCTCTGAGCCGTTTTTAAGATAAAAATAGCTTGACCCATGACCAAAATGACCCACTAACCGAATTTTCTCGAACATGTGACTTAGCCCAACAGCCTTCTCCTGCCCAAAAACCATCATAGGATGCAAAATTTTGTTTAAGAGCCTACACTAGTCACGCGAAGAAACGCTCACGCTAATGTTAAGTCTATGGGAATGTTATTGCGCGATTTCTCGCTCGCATTTTAATATTTTTAAATGATTTTTTTTGCGTAGGATAGCTGACGTCGATCTCTATCGTTGTTAGTTTTTACTTTTTCGATTTTGGCTCCAGTTTTTTTTTTTTTATATAAGGGTACTTTCATTTTCAGAACCGGTTCCAACCGGTTCCAAAATTTAAAATGTCCGCTTATAAAAAAAACTTTAACCAAAATAAAAAAAATAAAAACTAACAACGTTGCAGATCGACCTCAGCTATCCTACGCAAAAAAAATCCTTTAAAAATATTAAAATGCGAGTGAGAAATCGCGGGATAACCTTCCCATAGACTTAACATTAGCGTGAGCGTTTTTTCGCGTGACTAGTGTAGGCTCTTAAATAGTCTGAGCTGTTTTTTAGATAAAATTAGTTTAACCCACAGTGACCCCAAAATGACCCACTAATCGAATTTTCTCGGACATGTGACCTAGCCCAATGATTTTCTCGTGCCCGAAACTCGTAGGATACAAAATTTAATCAAAATCGTTAGAGCCGTTTTTTAGATAAATTTTACTTGATCCGCGATGACCCAAAAATGATCCACTAATCTAAAGTTCTCGAACATGTGACCCAGCTCAATAGTCTTCTCGTGCCCGAAAATTAGTCAAATTCGTTTGAACCGTTTTTTAGATACAAATAGCTTGACCATGACCCATGGTGACCCACTAATCTAATTTTCTGGAACATGTGACCTAGCTCAGTGGTTTTCTGGTGCCCCAAAACGGTAGGATACAAAATTTCGTCAAAATCGTTAGAGCCGTTTTTAAGATAAAATTTATATATATATATATATATATATATAAAACCACACACATATACACGCAATATTTGCTCGTATTAACAATCTGGTGTCCTCTAGATAGTCTGAAACGGTTTTTAAACTCTGCTACACTGAGATTAAAAAGTGAGGGCTAAAAAGGATTAGCCCGATCTCTTAAATGCCATAAAATGCGGGCTTTACATCGTTGTAATCGACGAATAATAAAATATTCTGCTATAGTTGTTACACTGAAACGCACAAATGCAACATCGATCAAATACAAACTCTTTCACAGTTTCATTCGAGATTGCGAAAATATCGCTGCGAACTTTGCGCTTACGCCGAACTTTGCGCTTACGCTCTTTGCGGCACCTCTGAGTACTCGCAGATTTTCATGCGAGATAGCGAAAAACTAGCTGCGAAGTTTTCTCTATTTTACTGATCGAGAAAAGTTAATTGCGAAAATTAACTTTAAACTCCTCCTTCAACTGTCACTCAAGAAGAAAACTGCTGAGCTCAAATAAGCTTGGAGAGATGATACAATTTTCAGTTGCTTTAGGTTGGTGGCGCGTTACGTCTGGGAAATATTTCTACTAAGAAAGGTCATCATTTTTGAGAAATCATCAGTTTTGGATAGTAAATATTTTTATTTTTATCTGCTTTTTACTAGTTTGCTTCTGACAACAATTACACAGACTTGTAAAAAGAGAGTACATTTATAGAGAAAACATGCTAAACGATTACAAAAATGACCGTTTTATGCATTAAACTGTATATTTCAGTATTTAATCAAAAAATTGTAACTGCTTCAATGTGAAACAGTTATCAGCGCACTGACCTATCCGTAATAATTAAAATAAATTATTAAAAATCAAATATTACTTGAAAATTGAATCAGAAAAATTGAATACGGCAGTTTGACGTACACTCCATGTCTATTTTTTAGCTTAGTGCGAAAGGCGGAGTTTATAACTTCACCTGGATAGCATTTTTGCGAAATTTTCGCAGTTACGGAAATAAGCCCCGCCTTGACACCTGTCAAAATTTGTTTACTAATAAACAGCGAATGTTTCGCAAAAATGCAGGCTTCTGATTGGTCAATCTCGTATCGCAAACAGCGCAAAATCTATCTGGATCCCGGCCATTGTTTACGACTAATAAGGAAAGGGCATGTTTACAAACAAACAGTTCCATCAACCAATCTACCACTACATTTTTGTCGTAACTATCATTGCAGGAATCTCATGGCGACGTAGGCCAATCATATTATAGACCAATTTCACGTAGACCAATCAAATTTCCCCATTTCATGTGCATAGTAGGAGTCATAAAGAACAAACAGGTTTTTCTTGCTAACCAACCGTAATTGTACCACGAGGCTAACGAAAAAGACAGGCTACCGCGGTGCATTCCACTTATGTTTTTTTTACAGACCGCTAGAGTGACGTCTCTTTTCGTACACCTGCATTGGTGCATTCCAGCATCACGTGTCTCCGGCGGTCTGTAAAAAAAGATATGCGTAAAGCACCGCGGAAGCCTTTCTTTTTGGTTAGCCTCGATTGAACCAACAGCGACGTCAGATGCCCTTTCCCGAGGCTAACGAAAAAGACAGGCTACCGGCGACCTATGTTATACCAGGGCTACACTACATACCGGGCTTGCTCATTCATTATGATGACGTCACAAAAGGTGGCTGACTAGGAGGAAAGACATACAGCGATTGGCACAAAACGATGGGCGCGTTGCTTTGGACCAATCGCTGGTCGCGGTCAGCCACCATTTGTGACGTTTTGAGAGTGAATGAGCAAGCCCGGTATCTAGTGTTGCCTTGGTTATACACGGCCGGTGCATGACGTTTAAAACGTCACATGGAGTGGACCATTTTTACACGGTGATTGGTGCAAAACGAGGGGCGCGCCGCTTTGCACCAATCGTGGTGTAAAAATGATCCATTCCATGTGACGTTTTAAACGTCATGCACCGGCCGTGTATAACGTAGGTCGCGGGCTACCGCGGTGCATTCCACTTATCTTTTTTTACAGACCGCTAGAGTGACGTGATGTTCTTTTCGTACACCTGCATTGGTGGATCCGAGCATCACGTGACTCCCGCGGTCTGTAAAAAAAATATACGCGTAAAGTACCGCGGTAGCCTTTCTTTTTCGTTAGCCTCGCCCTTTCCTTATAGTTATTCCACGAGCCATCGAAATCGAAACATGCAAGTTGTTCGATTTTTTTTTTTTTTTTTTTTTTTTTGCCTACTTGGTATGACGTTTTCTTGACGCGTTTTACCAGGGCTACACTAGATACCGGGCTGGCTCATTCATTATCATGACGTCACAAATGGTGGCTGGCCGCGACCAGTGATTGGTTCAAAGCGAAACGACAAAACGAAAAACATACAGCGATTGGCACAAAACGATGGGCGCGTCGCTTTGTACCAATTGCTGGTCGCGGCCAGCCACCATTTGTGACGTCATGATAATGAATGAGCCAGCCCGGTATCTAGTGTAGCCCTGGTTTTACGGCTTTCTTATCTATGGGGCAGTTTTGAACATTTTCGGAATTTATTGATCCTGAGAAGCTTTGCTGTATTTCAGAAGCGATATTAACCAATCAAAAGCTTGTATTTATGCAAAATTTTCGCATTTTAAGAAAATTTTGCAGAATACAGATTCCTGGTGGTTAATCTTGTTTAAAAAATAGTAAAATATTCTATCTGTATACCTGCTTAAGTCTTCAATAAGGAAAGGACATATTTACAAACAACCACTTCCATCAACCAATCTATCAGTACATTTTTGTCGTAGCGATCATTGCAGGAATCCTCATGGCGACGCAAGCCAATCATATCGTAGACCTTTTAACGTAGACCAATCAAATCACCACATCTCATGTGTACAGTAGGAGCAGGGCTACACTAGATACCGGGCTGGCTCATTCATTATCATGACGTCACAAATGGTGGCTGGCCGCGACCAGCGATTGGTACAAAGCGACGCGCCCATCGTTTTGTGCCAATCGCTGTATGTATTTCGTTTTGTCGTTTCGCTTTGTACCAATCGCTGGTCGCGACCAGCCACCATTTGTAACGTCATGATAATGAATGAACCAGTCTGGTATCTGTGTAGCCCTCGTAGGAGTCATAAAGAACAAACAGGTTTTTCTTGCCTTCCAACAGTAATTTAACCAACAGTGACGTCAGCTGCTCTTTTCTTTTAAAGAAAGGGCAGCTGACGTCACTGTTGGCTCAATTACGGTTGGTTAGCAAGAAAAACCTGTTTGTTCTTCATGACTCCTACTGCACACATAGAGTTGCAAAAACCCCGCAGTTTTTGAGGGACGGGAATAAATCAGGGAATTTTTTAGAAAAAACCCGGAATTTTGGGGAATATTGTAAATTTTGAAGGAGTTTTGAAAGTAAACAAAACTAGTCATTTTCAATTTAATTTTTTTATTTGTAAGAAATTTCAAGCATTGTTCCGAAAAGTTTAAAACAGGTTTGAATTCACAAAACTTGGGATTTTGCGCTGTAGGTTCTTATGATTTATTAAAACTCATTTGCTTTACAACAATGGCAGCTGTGAATTGGTAAAGATTTGAATGTTTCTTTAAAAATTAAAATTGTTTAATTTCTGTTAGCTGGCATATTTACTATTCAGGCATACTCAATATTAATTTTCTTCTGAGTTAGTCTATTTTTTGCATTGATTTTTATTAGTTTTGTTCGTTTTCTTTTTTTTTTACATTGTCTGAATCAGAGAACAGGGGTGATGTTTATATTCATGTCAGGCAAGATGAATCTGTTATCTGACTCTCGCACTTTTTGCTTATCCAAGATTAAAATATCAAATTACTTATGATATTTTAATTTATCTTACTTAATTATTTCTGCAGCTTAACCATGTAAGTCGTCAATTTTCATGTAAACTGTGCTATTTTTCTGTATTTGTGTTACTGGTTTTGTTTACATTTGTAAAAAAAAAAAAAAAAAAAAAAAAAAAAATTGTTTAGAAATTAAAAAATTCCATGTCTAAAACTTTATGAAAACGCCCGAGAATTATTAATATTTCCCTCCCAAAAAAACCCGGGTTATTCCCGAGAATGGACTTTACTTACGAGTGGCAAATAGCTACGCCTCTGCTGGTATATGTCCTCCGAAAAAGACTATTTAATGGACGAAGGGGAAGCTGTGTTAAAATATTCTTTACGCCTATTGGCAGGGCTACACTACATACCGGGCTTGCTCATTCATTATGATTACGTCACAAAAGGTGGCTGACTAGGAGGAAAGACATACAGCGATTGGCACAAAACGATGGGCGCGTTGCTTTGGACCAATCGCTGGTCGCGGTCAGCCACCATTTGTGACGTTTTGAGAGTGAATGAGCAAGCCCGGTATCTAGTGTTGCCTTGCTATTGGTATTTTTTTTCTAAATACCCGTAGATGACGTGACATGGAAAAAATCCATAAACCTGTTTTTCCGCCCTTTGCAACTCACAAAATCGTCTTAAAAAATAAAATTTTATATCTCTTTTGTCGGCACTTTCATATATAGGCACCCTAGTCTCACTCGTCTAAACGCAGTCTCCAAATTCTGGAATATGGTTTGTCATAGTTTGGACAAAACGTATGTCGCCATTCTTTCATAGAGTCACACGTCACACTACTACCGCGACCTACGTTATACATGGCTGGTGCATGACGTTTAAAACGTCACATGGAGTGGATCATTTTTGTACGGCGATTGGTACAAATCGGCGAGCCCCTCGTTTTACATCAATCGGCGTGTAAAAATGATCCACTCCATATGACGTTTTAAACGTCATGCACCGGCCGTATATAACGTAGGTCGCGCTACTACAGAATACTTAAGTGATGACATAGTGGCAAAAAAAAAATTATTTGTCGAGAGAGGTTAAACAAAAAGGAATTTCAAGCATCATAGCGAGACTGCCATTATCGTCAAGCTAATGCATTTAGACTTCTGTCTATTTTCCAGCCAAATCCATACTCATCTAAGCAGCTATTGACAAGTTCTGGGATCTTGATTCTCCTAGATTGGACAAAAACTTCAATTAGAGCTCGCATTCTGTCAGGGCTACACTAGATACTTGGCTGGCT
This sequence comes from Maratus michaelseni, assembly GCA_963931845.1. Classification (NCBI taxonomy): domain Eukaryota; kingdom Metazoa; phylum Arthropoda; class Arachnida; order Araneae; family Salticidae; genus Maratus; species Maratus michaelseni. The sequence continues at coordinate 190,738,300 of OZ007590.1, forward strand.
CATTCATTATCATGACGTCACAAATGGTGGCTGGCCGCGACCAGCGATTAGTACAAAGCGACGCGCCCATCATTTGTGCCAATCGCTGTATGTCTTTCGTTTTGTTGTTTCGCTTTGTACCATTCGCTGGTCGCGGCCAGCCACCATTTGTGACGTCATGATAATGAATGAGCCAGCACGGTATCTAGTGTAGCCCTGATTCTGTGCGTATGTTACCACTCTCTTAAAGAGGCACTCAACAGAATTCAACAACTCTGTTCTGTGACATTTTAAATTTTAGTCTTCGACAATGGAAGAAACCGCGACCTACGTTATACATGGCCAGTTCATGACGTTCAAAACGTCATTTTTTTTTTCACGGCCATTGGTGCAAAGAGTCGCACCCATCGTTTTGTGCCAATCACCGTGTAAAGATTATCCACTCCGTGTGACGTTTTAAAAGTGATGAACCTCCCATGTATAACGTAGGTCACGATACTACTCTATAAGAAAAGGACATGTTCACAAACAAACAGTTCCATCAACCAATCTACCAGTAAATTTTGTCGATGCAGGAATCGTCATGGCGACGTAGGCCAATCATATTATAGGCCAGTTTAAAGTAGACCAATCAAATTTCCCCATTTTATGTGTAACAAAGCAGAGGAAGTGTTTGCAGAGGAAGTGTGCCTCTGCATGAGAGTCCCGGCATACTCACAAAGCACATGCTCAACCGCGACCTACGTTATACACGGCCGGTGCATGACGTTTAAAACGTCACATGAAGTGGATCATTTTTGCACAACGATTGATGAAAAGCGGCGCGCCCACCATTTTGCACCAATCGCCGTACAAAAATGACCCACTCCATGTGACGTTTTAAACGTCATGCACCGGCCGTGTGTAACGTAGGTCGTGGCTCAACAGACGGTTTTGTCAGGGCTACACTACATACCGGGCTTGCTCATTCATTATGATGACGTCACAAAAGGTGGCTGACTAGGAGGAAAGACATACAGCGATTGGCACAAAACGATGGGCGCGTTGCTTTGGACCAATCGCTGGTCGCGGTCAGCCACCATTTGTGACGTTTTGAGAGTGAATGAGCAAGCCCGGTATCTAGTGTTGCCTTGGTTTTGTCCAAACTATAGCAAACCTAGATTCCAAAACATGGCGATAATCGCCTGGACGTGTTCGATTAAATGTGACTTAAGTTTTAAAACATTAATTTGGTAATAATGGCAGTCTCGCCATTTCACACTATTCATTTTTGTCCAAAATCGTCTCAACCAATCACATTTTATATTCTGTATATCACCATTCTGATATAGAAATATGTAAGTTAATGTTACTGACCAATGGAATTTGGGATGAATTTAGGTAGGACATTTGACACGGAGCATCGATTGGTTTGTATGCTAATAATATGCCATGGACTATTGATATTTTTATGTTGAATTCTATAAGTACAAAACCGACCTCCCCAGGAACCTTATAATATCCCCTTCCTGGATTTCCAAAATCTTTCCTGGAGAAAAGTGTCTGAATTAACACCATATAGGACAAATCCTACTGTTTGAGAACTATGATTGCTGTTAGCCTTTTGAAAAGTGTATTCCGGCATAAAAATTTTTTATTTCCACAGGGAATTTAAAGTAAAATCGAGAATTTTAAATATTCCCGAAAACTAGGAATATTCTAACGTCAATATTTTAAAGCATTTTCATTAACATACGTTTATACTGTTATCGTACAAATTATCAATCGATAAGTTGATTAATATCAATAAACATACAAAAATCACAAAAATTTACAAACTTTAAATATTTCCACGTAAAACATTGAAATTGAATTAAATAAGCTATACTAGTCATCATTTTCTATATCTAAATTACAAACACATAACGTTCAGAACAAAGATACTTAGTGGTTTAGTAATCTTCATATAATAACATGAAATAATATTATGAAAGATATTATAGTAGAAAATAAATTATTTGACAACAGGAAAATTGATATTACAAAAATGACTTTACAATTACTTTTTTTCAGCTTACATTCTATATAAAAAGTCAGTATTTCGATACTAGTTCTCAAACGTAGAATATAAATAATACAACAATTCAATTGTATAAATCATTAATAAAAACTGAAAACTTTTTTATATTATGTAAACAGCTCTTTCTTCTTGAAAATTTCTTAAATTTGTTTATTCCTCGAAAAGTTCCCAATTTTCCCAGTTTTTTTCCTAAATTTTCCATTGTTTTTCATTGTTCCAAAATTATCGGGTATTTTGCTATTCTACTTCAGATGATTCAATGCGCAGCGAAGCGCAACGACAATGATATTTGGAAAAGATAGATCACCCAATATAAAACTATTATGCAGATAGTACTTTTGTTATGAATTTTAAAGATATTTTTCTCATAATGTAGCACAACCTATTAGTAGTACAGAAATATGTAATTACCTATGAGATTTATGGCCAGGGTTGTAAAACACCCGGTTTTTTTTTTTAAACCCAGCGGGGGGGGTGGGGGGGGCTAAATTTTTAATTTTAACCTTCCGGCTATCAAGATGGGTCCATTGCACCCGAAAGCGATTTTTGTCCATTTTCGTCAAGTGTAGTGAAGTTGCAATCTGCTGATTACCGTTTCATTCGTCAATCAAAACTGCCCGGTTGACCTCCAGTCGCGTCCAAAATCCTCTCAGCTACCAATCACAACTACCTTCTAAAGGTTATTGGACCTCCAATAGTCGATTTGTGACGTTATTTTAAATTACCCTACACAGTAATTGAAAGTAATAAAAATAAGTGCCTAACCATTAAAAATTTTTTTGTATAGCATATGCTGTATTATTATATCCCTTTATAAATCAATAATTCAGTTGTATTTTGATTATTCTATATTATATGTGTCCAATAGACCAGTTCACATCACGTGACTTTTACCGTAAAACGATGAAAAAGCTGTAGGACACAGAAGTAGAAAAAACATTGATAAGAGTAAACGTTGAAAAAGCTGTAGGGCACAGAAGTAGAAATAACATTGATAAAAGTAAACGTTGAAAAAGCTGTAGGACACACAAGTAGAAAAAACATCGATAAAAGTACCGATATCTGTCCTACAGCAGCAGCAAAAACTTGTTCGTCACGTCACCTTGCACAACTCTACAGACTAAAATAATAATTCTTGGATATTTTATTCAGTGGTCGGATGGTTAACATAGTATATTCATCATGTGAATACAGTGTTATTAATTCTATTCACAATACTAAAATAATTTTAATACAATGAATTTAATATAATTCAAAAACTTTCGAGAAATATAAAAGTAAATCTCGGATATGTGTGTGCGTGGGGGCGGTTGAACGTTGAACCCCAGTGTTCGAGCCTATAAAAGTATCATATTGAGAAAATATTGAAAATCGCATCAATTGATTTCAAAAGCATTAAGCTTTTGAAGAATTCCCTATTTTTTTTAATTCTATCAGTACTAATTATAAAAATATGTACAATAGATCTGAAAAATATAAGGAACATACACAATATCAGAATGATTTTGTGTTAATTATCTTATTTATTATAAATATATATAACGTTAAAAAATAAATTAGATTATAACTGATGTCGATATAAATTAGCGAAATTACTTAAATATGTTTTTATTTCACGATTTCAAATGTTAATTTTCAGAAAATTTCTATTCAAATTCTGAAAATAATGCTTACAACTAGAGCTACTGAGCCTTAGAGCTACTTCCTTATAGGGGTGACGTCACGAGCATATATTAGACTGGGGAAGAAATATGAGTTGGCAACAGCTAGTTTTGTTTACATCGACGCGGAAGCCGGAAGGCGCGAAATTTTTGTGCTCTGCTTATATTGCCGACATCTGATATTTTAAAACTGATAAGGTAAGTTTAAATTCATCGTTTTTTAAAATAATGAAAGGTATGATATTTGTCAAACTAAATTAAAACTCTTTAGCATATCTGTTAGAGAATTTTCATTATATTTCAATTTAAAATGTTTATTAGTACCTCGTGGTAGCTTCCATATTGCTTGGCTTGCAAGCACATAAGCTGACAAATATCATATTCCTTATAAATGTGCATGTAATTAAATGTTCTTGTATAAGTACGGTTGTTATAGTATTGCAGAATATTAGAGCTCCCAGAGTTCGTAAATATATTTTCGAAAATATAAAAAATATCCGATATTTTGATATTTAGATATCCGGTTATTATTATTATTTTTTTTTTATATCTGTCCGATATTTTCAAAATAGTACTGCTGATTATAAACTTTTTCAGATTTTCATTATTTTCCGGCGTATAATACGCAGATCAAATGTACTAATCATGTTTCGACCCAGAAATTTTATTTTATAAAATGTCGCTAGATCGCTGTAAATATTTGACTTATATCGTTGAATAACTTCTTTCGTTCTTAACGTCACTACACCAGTCGTAAAGTTCCCCCCCCCCCCCCACACCCCAAGCGAAAAAAAAAATGTCTTAATTCTCCCAATGACAATTTTTAAAACAAATAATTGTAACTTAATTTTCTATAAGTGTATGTGTAACTATCACAAACACAAAAACTAATTTTTTTTTTTCCCATTGAAAAAAATGCTTTGATATATATAATCCCACAGTTGAAACTCATAACACATATGCTGAGAATTCTAATTTAATGATGTAGACAAGTAGAATTATTTGGTTTATTCTATTAATTAGTTATAATAAAAAAATACTTTACAGCAAATATATTTTTTCCATTTCTGCAAATTTTGTTATATCCCGTTTCAATTGCAAAAAAAAAATGCTTAACTAAATATAAACTACCACCCATCTTAATTCAATAACAACATAAACTAAGGGAAAACCGAAATTTCCTGTTTACCTCGGGCTGAGGAAATGTTACTTTTTACTTACTGTACCTAAGAAAGAATATAGCAACACATTTTGCAATGCAAACTACTCAAAAAAAAAGAAAAAGAAAAAACAAATCTTGCAATCCATTAATCAATATGTTTCAGAATGAATTTTTTCTTGAGAAAATATTTATTATATATAGGCAATCACTTCAATTAAAATGAATATAAAGATACTGTATCCATAACAAAATATTAGTTTAAACGTTCTAATTCATCACTAGTATTAGTATAGTACTTTAATGATAATTCTATTGTTAAAACTATTACTAATAATCAATTTATCTAAAAGCAAAGCATAATTTTGATTATTGTCATTGATTTATATATTTTTGTAATCAATTAGTTACTTTAAATTGTATTTAGTAGTAAGTACATTTTTTTCAAACATTCTGAACCACCTCTTTTAACTTAAAAAACCCTGATAAAACCCAGTGGGTTGGGTTTTTTCTGAAAAAACCCGGGCATTTAACCCTGACTAGAGAAAATATCGTTACTTATTATCTGGGTCAGGTCACATTCACTGCACCAACAATAGCGACGGAAATAATAATTACAGTAACGCTTATTTATTTTTGCTTTTTTTTATGTTACGTGCTTAGTTAATACCTCATAGTTGGCATATTAAAGACAATGGTAAAAATATTTATATGCACATTATTACTATATAATATAGTTGGCATATTAAAGACAATGATAAAAATATTTATATGCACATTATTACTATATAATATAATAGAGTAGAATATACAAATATAATAGTAGTAGGGGGCTCAGCCCCCTACTCGCTAACGCTCGCCAACCGCCCCCCCCCCCTCCCCCTGTGAATTGCCGCAATTCACATTGAGACCACTACGCGGTCACAACTCGCTTCGCTCGCTCGTCCCTTTTTTTCAGCAATTCTAGCCGAAATAAATTCTATCATAAAACATTTGAACGTATGAAATTGACAATTTATTTTTATGTAAAAAAGTAATTCTCCGTTGAAAACACAACTGAATATGCATTTAGTTGGCGCTACTAATAAGCAAATAAATCATTTAAATACTATGAAAAAGGGATCTTTTGTACAGCACGACTTAAATTCATTCGAAAAAAAAAAACTATGTGATAGGATAATAGTTTGTTTGTCTTCGTTTAAATTTCGTTCGACATTTTATTGTTCCAATTGATTATAGATTTTTACAAAATGAATTATTTTTTACTTCATCAATACAGCAGTAGATGGCGGCAGGTGATATCTAGACAGTTGATTTTTTTTTTTTCTCCATCTTCTGAGTGAGTGAAATTCGTAAATGAATTCTAAATAAGAGTTGAGAATTCATTTGAAATTAATGATATTGCTCATAATTAAAATGAGGAATAATCTCAGACGCTTTGGATTACGTACATGTTATTTTATTTTTAATAATTGCTAGTTTGAGTTTCATTCTATGGTTTCACTGCTTTCACACTGACCGCCATATTGGACGGAGGCGGAGCTGATCTAACACAATCTAGTCTGTTTATTGGTCTGAGCTCTGGAAACTACCGTTGTTGCCAAACCATAAGTTACAAATTCAGCCCTATTTTCACGCCACGTAAGACAAATATATATATAGATATTTGTTACATTTATTCAGATTGGCATAACAGACCACTGGAAATAGAACTACCATATTTAATGCCATATGGCTGAAAGCCATCAATTTTATTTTATGTACTAAATTAATGTTTTGTATTGCTTTAGTTTGCTTTTATATTATTTATCATTTTTTTAATAATTTTATGTATTTATTAAATTATTGTTTTGGACACGATTGGCCACATTGAACAAAATTGGCATTTGACAACCATATTTGGAATTCTATAAGTTAAGGTTCTTGGTTTTTTTACTATCCAAATGATGCCAAATTAGTCTGAAAAGATAAATGAATCTTATAAGAAATGAAAATTATATTTTGTGTTATCTCAAAATCAGGGTTGGGTTTCTTCCGGAAGAAACTGGAAGAAATGAAAGAAACCAACAGAAAACAAAACAGATGCTCAAAATTAAAGTTTGTTAACTATATAAAAGAGTTAAATTCAAAACCTAATTATATTAAATTGGAAACTTTAATATTAAAAATATTATTTATGGAAAAATAAGTTTTTTTAATAACAAACTTCAGGTTCAGCAGGTATTTACAGGTTATGTTTTTTACAACTATAGATGTAGGGAGGAGGGTTATTTTTTCATTGTTTATGTATTTATGTAAAAAAAACTACCTACCAATTCTTTATTTATCATATAAAAATGCAATATTTTAAAAACAATTTGTAATTGATTTTGTATATTTTGTTTAAATGTATTTGGTACATTTCCGTTAGTTATACCAACACCATTGTCGTCTCCAAGCGTAAATCGTTACAAGCATAAAAAAAAGCACAAAATGGAATTCATGTGAAATGATTAGTTTGAAAAAAACGTTGTTGGCACAAAATTGAGCAATTAAAAATATAACATTTGAAAATTACAGACTTTCATGAACTATTTTATTAAATCAATACAAATATTGACTTAAAATAATAAAATAAAACTCAATTTATGGCTAATGGCATTAACTACAGGCATGGAATTGTAAATGTCTCTTAGCATTGCAGTAATCATTTCACTTTTTGAATAAATACTTTTTTTTTTTAAATAAAAGCCTTTATTTATGTATCCAAAGTCCTGAAACAGTTTTATTGCAGCTTCCTCATCACCTGATAACTGCCAAATGATAAAATCCATGTCCGTTTCAACAATAAATGTAAGTTACAACTTAATATTAAATATTTTCTATTTGAAAAATAGCAAATTAAGATGTTTTGTGAGGTTACGATTAAGTAATAATAATTTAAAAGATTCACGTTCAATTAACAGCAAATCACAATGTTTGGCATGGTTTGCAATAAAATTCCATTGCACGTTCAGCGTTGAAATAAATGGCACATTAGCATACATTTTGGCATGGTGTTAGTATAACGGAAAAGTACCATTTATTTTATTCAGGTACGCAATGATTGGAAAGCTTTAGACAGGTGTGTGATCTTGGCTAAAAAACTGGTGTAATTATCAATTTATCATGTATAGTTAAATTTTTAAAGGTCTCATTAAATTTACTTAAGGTTATCTATTAGAAAAATGCATTTATTTTTATTGTATGTTACAAAGTTGCAACTTATATGATAAATTCCAAAAGAAAAGCAGTTTCTTCCATTTCTTCCGGCCGGTTTTTTCTGCGGTTTTTTCCACCTTGGAAGAAACTTGCCAACCCTGCTCAAAATGTTTGTTAGGAAAAAAAAAAGACTGTGCAATATTACACTAAGTTAAAAATCAGACACTGTGTAAATAATAAAAAAAAAAAAATGGGAAATCTCAAATTAATATAACCAACATAATGAAAAACGGTACTTTTCGGTTAGCCGGGCGCCAATGATATATATATACATGTATATATACACACATATTTACATATGCAAATATATACATACACACACATATATATATATACATATATGTATGTATATGTATATATACATATGTATTTATATATGTACTTATATCACTGGCGCCCAGCTTACCGAAAAGTACCTGAAAAACTTTAGTCATACAGAATTATACTTAAAATAAACTTTTTAATGTTTCTTTATTGTTATATTAAGGTTGTTCTCAGATCCAAAAGAACTACTTTTAACATATTTCTTAATTCATTTTTGTTCAGAAACATGTAAAATTGGCAGGTGTTCTTATTCAGAAACTATGTAATCAAATGATGTTTTCCATTTTTTGGTAAAAGCAAAAGATCTTTCAGAAAATATTGTCAAAGTCTGCATTTTGAATCAAATCCCTGATGCTGTTTGCACGAGAAAAGTGAAATACGACACAAATCGCTTATAACTCGATAAGTAATTTATTTATCAAATTGTGGAAAACTCATTTCAATTCCAAATTACTTCAATAGTTAGCCCTGCCAACTTTATGCTATTGCATTTAAAAATGTGTCAGAAAGTTTTGTTTTATTGAGCAGGTCATTTGAGAACTACCTTAAATTGCAGGGTATTCATTTGACTTCAAGTTAAGTTTTACAAGTAAACTTAATTCACTAATGATAAAATTACGAGTGAATCAGCAAGAAAATATGAATCTTATTTTCAACAAACTAATTTTAAAAAAATGTATGTTTTATTAGAGTATTGACACTGTGCACACATACAAATTAGAAATTTAAAAATAGGTGGTTGCAACTGTTTAGAAATCATGCCTAATTTCACAACTGCAATTCTTGTAATTCTAAAACATTTCTGTTAAAATATGAGAGTTTGGCATGTGCCTTGATTGTGGAAAATTCACCACTTTTATTTAGGGGAGACCGGTACACAGTGGACCACTTTTTCAGTTAACATTTTTTTTCTCTTTAACAGACTGACCGATCTGTATGAAAATTTGAAAATATTTTTGAATATTCCTTAAACCTTCTTACATCCATCATAATTTTCTCACAACATAGTTTTCAATACATTTAAAAAAAAAAAAATTATATGCACTTGTAAAGTGGACCGAATTAAATCCCCAAATAAAGTGGACCAGTGTACCTCGGAAGCGGGGTACACTGGTCCACCCACCGAGGTACAGTGGACCACTATTAGGTATTATCTAAAATACAATATAAATCTATTTTTCATTAATCTAATTCTTTTTTGTTGCCCGTTCACCCGCAAAATAACATAGTAATATAAATTTTGAAACAAAAACAAAAAATTAATTATATTTTGAAAATAATAACAGATTAATACAGGAACAATTGCAATTTAGTTGAAGTTATTACTTCAGTACAAAAAAAATCAGTGCACATTAACATTTGCAAATGAAATTCCAAAGTACTTATGAGTAAGATTGAGCCTGGAATTTTCAAGAAATAATTTTGGGTCTGAGAGCAACATTATGAAATCATTGACATCACCTTTATTTGCTCCCAAAATTGTTTGAAAATTTTATGCACTGCAGTTATTATTATTTTAACTAAAATATTTAAGATTACATTGATTTTTGACATATGCTTTGTAGTTTCTCATGCATTTTGTATAATAAAATATTTTGGTAGCCTAAAATATTACCTTTTAATCATTAATGTAAATTGTATAAAAATATTATATATATTGCATTGATAATACTTATAAAATAATACTTATTAATATATATTGGTAATACTTATAGCATGCATGTCTGTGCATAATTTTTATTTTATAAATTAAAAGAAAAGTCATAAAATAATAATATTGTGCAAGTTTTTTTTTTAATTGATTTAAATTTTTAAAAAAATCTGATTTTGATTTTAAAAAAATCACAAACCCTGTTTAGTTATATTAATAATTATTTATTGACAATTAAGCTATGAATATATTGTATTATCACCAGGAACACAAAACTGTATATAATTTCTAGAATTCTAGCATATCAGAAAGTGGGTAAAAAATTAATTACAAAATTCCATTTTTATATACAAGTGTTTCATATAAGCAGCTTGTACTGCAATATTTTTTTTATGTACTGTTTGGCATGTTACAATGATGGAAGACATTGTCAATTTTGGGCACACATACATAAAAAACATTCGTCATCCTTGATATAGAAACAAAAGCTAAATTTTAGATAGTTGTTTTGTTGTTAATTTTTTATAATTAAAAAAAATGTAATACTATTACTACTTAAACTACAGTAGATGCTGCTTAATGTGATTGCGGTTAATATTATCATCCGTTAATGTTATCAAAATCACCATGTCCCGACCCACTGTATTTTGCTTACTACATCGCTTTATGTGATCAATACTCCGTTTAATGTTTAATGTTATCGCTTTTTCAGCAGACCAATTCCTGAAAAGTTTGAAAAAAAAAAAAAAAAACTTCTGGAAACATTACATCTCAGGGGTTGATCCAGGCAAAATTTGGGGCCTATTTAGGGCCCCTTTACAAGAATCAATTTAATAAAATGGGAACCTTCACAAAAATCAATTTGACAAAATGGGCCCCTTCACAAAAATCAATTTGACAAAATGGGCCCCTTCACAAAATTCTTTTTACTAAAATAGGCCCTTTCACAAAATTCCATTTCATAAAAACTTGCTATTTATTATTTATTTATTGTTTTGTGATGTTTTAAAATGTGTAATTTGTAAACAAACAAGTTCACCAGAGAAGAAAACTTCACCAAAAGGATTTTAAAAAGTTTTTGTTTATAAATGCTTGGTTCGAATTTGATTAACTGGATTTCAACTTCCATTATAAAATGTTATTTTTCACAAAAATATAATAAATTTCACAAAAATAACCTTTACTTTTCACAAAATGGGCCCCAAGAAAAAAAACCTGCATCGGCCCCTGCATCTTCTGGTAATGTCATGGAATCAAATATCATCTGCTACAATTAAAAATTGTTTTGTTACTGCTGTATTCTGTGAAACTGAAAACAGACTATGGAAATCTTCCCTGATGATATGACGAATGAAGATTATGAGGACTGGATGGCGATCAGCAGTGACATTCCTGTAGTTGCAAAGCTCACAGAAACTGAAATTTGCAAAAAGTTTGCGAAGATATACAAAATCATAGTGATGATGAGGATCAGGAGGACAATGAAAGCCAACTTTTTGAAGGACCACTTACATATGCAGAAATGAGGAATGCATTGAAAATGTTCTGAAACAAGGTGTACAACATCATAGGACAATAAATAAAAATATAAGTTATAAACAATTCATTAATAAACTTTAAGAGAATTGTAAACAAACAAAAATTACTGAATTGTCTCAATAAATGTTTATCACTTTACAAGTCGTCATTGCAACAAGGGTGAGTAATTATTTTCTTAGTAATAGTACTACTAGATATGATTTGGTATTTTCTTAAATCGCATATTGTTATCAATCTGATTTGTTATCAAAAACTCATGGTCCCGAAGTGATCACATTAAGCGGCATCTACTGTATTAGAAATATTTTTGAAAACTATGAATATCAGATATATTTTTATATTAAAAAGCAATTTTTTTATTTTATTTTCTAAATGCAATTTGGAAGAAAAATGCTAGAGTGTAGTGTAACACTTATAATGTATGTAATGTGTAAATTTGTACTATATTTTAATTTCATATTTGCTGCCAGAGATTAATATTTGCAATTTTTTTCCCCGTATATCCTTGGAAATTAGGAGAGCACTGGAATACATGTAATTGATGATGGATGCCTTTATGGAAGCTATGTCCAGCTAAAGAAAAATATACATGTAAGTGTTTAGGAATTTCTTTAAAAATGACAAAAAATGAAAAATAACAGCATTTTTCTGCCTAGCCATGGGGTCGAACAAAGATTGGATGTCATGTATGGGTACATCAGTCCATGCAGCTTCAGCACTATGCCACAGTTCATCAACCATAGTGACGGGCGAGTGGTAGCAAGCCAGTCGCTCAGAAGCCATTGACAGGACATTTTCAATTAGTGAGAAATCAGGAAAACGTGCCGGCCAGGGCAACAGTCAAACATGTTCTGTATCAAGGAAAGTCAGGATAGTACGACCAACATACGGTCATGCATTGTCCTGCTAAACCAGAGAGTTGCAGAGGCATCGAAAATAAGGCAGAACCATGGCCGTAACACATCAGAAATGTAACGGCTGCTGTTCAAATTGTCGGCAATGAGAACAAGAGGTTACCGAGAGACATTTCATACTGTCACTCCAGGTGATATGACAGTATGACGATTCGAATGCAAGTTGGCAATGTGTGTTTTCCATGATGCCACCAAACTTGGATGCTGGCATCATGATGCTGCATACAGAGCCTGGATTCATCAAAGACGACGTGAGACGCCATTCCTGCGTCATATACAGCATCATGATGCCAGCATTCATGTTTGGCGGCATCATGGAAAACACACATTGCCAGCTTGCATTCGAATCATCATACTGTCATATCACCTGGAGTGACGGTATGAAGTGTCATTGGATACACGTCTCGGTAACTTCTTGTTCGCATTGCCGGCAAATTCAACAGCAGCCGTTACATTTCTGATGTGTTACGGCCCATGGTTCTGCCTTATCTTTGATGCACTGCAACTGTACGGTTTAGCAGGACAATGCATGACCGCATGTTGCTCGTACTATCCTGACCTTCCTTGATACAGAACATGTTCGACTGTTGCCCTGGCCGGCACGTTCTCCTGATTTCTCACCAATTGAAAATGTCCTATCAATGGCTTCTGAGCGACTGGCCTGCCACCATGCGCCCGACACTATGGTTGATGAACTGTGGCATAGTGTTGAAGCTGCATGGACTGATGTACTTGTACATGACATCCAATCTCTGTTCGACTCCATGGCTAGGCAGAAAAATTCTGTTATTGCGGCCAGGGGTGGATGCTTTGGGTAGTGTTTTCTCAAGATCTATATCTCCTAATTTTCTGAAAATGTAATCACTTGTCCTTCCCATTATAATGTATTTGTCCAATAAATATCATTCTGTTATTTGCATTCCTTCATGGTGTAGCATTTTGGATGGCCAGTAGTGTATATTCAATATAAAGGTATTTAATATAATACATACTTGCCAACTTTTACACTTTAGGTGTAAAATTTACACTTTTGGAGCATTTTTTACATTTTTACACTTAGGGCACATATTTTTACACTTTTTTGTAAAGTTTCTTCCAAGTTTCATTTTCATCTCTTAATTTATAAATTACTTTCTGGTTGCTTTTAATAACAGTAAATGATGAATGAAAGGGGAATGAATATTTAGTATTGTCAAAGAAATGAGTTCAGGCTTCATTCTCAAATAGAATCAGGGAGATTTTTTAAATTTTGTATTCTGTGTAACAATAAGCCATGTTTTGAATAAATTAGCTCAGAAATTCCTTATTTAAAAAAAAAAAAAAAGTTCTAATAAGAAATATATGTTTTTAAAGTTATTTTCTTATTGAGTGTTGTAATATTTTTCTCATCAAACTTTCACTATAATTAATGTATTATTTAAAAATATTTTCATGTATTATGTACTTAAGAAAAGTGAAAAAGGCCGTTTATGTGTTACTTAAAAATGGGTTATACGGGTCTTTATTGAAAAAAATTGTGTGAAATACTCTTCCGCTTCATTTTACACTTTACCATTTTCAAAATTTGGCAGGTATGTATAATAGTATTTTCAGTGAGAAGTTACTTCCTCTAAAGTAGATTATATATGATTCACAAGTTTGTGTTATGTTCAGGGATCACTCTAGAGAGTTTCACAGGGCCGGCATACCCTCATGCCCTTTTTAGTTCATGTTATTTTTTACTATGACAATTTTTCTCAATTGTTGAATTCTATAGAATTGCCCATCACTAATTCCAAGTAATCCACCAGAAATAAAAAATATTTACTTAAAAGAAAATGACGAAGAGCATCGCGAGAAAGAAGAAAACTGTGCTATTACAAATAAGTGTTGCTGTGTGTAAAATATAAACTAGAAAAGTTATTTTTAAGCTGATCTGAAGAATTAAATTTAGTTAGTGAACTTATGAATGTATAAAACATGTTTGCCAAATAGAATTTAAAAGACAAAAACTCTTAACTGAATACCTTAAATAAACAGATGTACTACCTAAATATTCACATTTACATTTATTCTTTGAAATTTTTAGTCATAAATTTTTTATTGACATAAGTCAGTACTCATTATTGATTACATCATTATTATTAAGGCAAGGCACAAATTTTTGAATTATTATTATACCTTTTTTAACTTTTGTTATCTTGAATCTCTTAAGCAAATTTAAATTGTTATATATTTTATGTATTAATATTTTATTTTTTCAACAATACCTCCAAATAAAAGACAAAATATCCAATCCCATCGATGTGCAAAATTGGAAGGTTTTACTGTATATTATTATAAATATTGAAGAAAAATAAAATGTATCAAAAGTAACTTAGTAGAACTTAAAAGTAAAACATAAAAGAACCTCACATTTTTATCTATTTTTAATAAAAACTGCCCTTTTTAAATAAAATTTTTGTTTTTAAAAATGGTGTCTAATTAACTTTCAGATGAAAATTCTTATAAATGGAGCTTCATGTATGATTCGAACATGGAAAAGTTATAACTGCAGATGAATTTGCTTTCAATGGTATATGGTAAGATTACTTTTAAATATATAAAACAATGATTTAATAAAAATAAAAATATTTGACTTTTACTAAATGTAGTTTTCTCAATAACCCCCCCCCCCCCTTCTTTTTTTTTAAAATAGCAGTGCTCTGTTCTTTTTAAATACAGTGAAATTTTCTATGTCTATGTGACTGAATCTTTTTTTTTTTTTTTTTTTTTTTAAAGTAGAATTTTCTTAAACAAGGGGATTATTAAATCATATTGTAATTTAATTGTATTTTTTTATTTATAGTTCATAAAATTATTTGTAATTAATGTTACTGTATTTGCCATATCTAAAAATTGCATCTTTTTTAAACATTCCTAAACACAATAGCGACTACCTGCCACTTTTCTTTCTGGAGTTAACACTAATTGGATGCATTTCTTAAAGCTTTTAAAATGCATTGCTGGTTTTTAGCTATTTTTGCAGGTTTATTTTTTTTAAATACTTTTTTTTATAGTGTTATAAATAATATTATATAATATCAAGTCACTGATAGAAATTGGGAAATGAAAGGTAGGTGTGAAGTGACGCCACACCTACTGTAAATATCTTGGGTGCCAAATAAAAAATTCTAGTTGCAATTTCTAAAATTCACATAACTGTATCATTATATTCTACTTTATAGAAAATCATGAATATTTTGTTTTTATTTAAATTATTGAAGTTCATAATCTACAATATTATAATAATTGAAGCAACTGTAAAACTGATAAAGTCCTTTTAATTAATACTACTACATTTTCAAATTAATAAAAAAATGCACTTAACCATGTTAAACAAAATTAAACCTAACAAAATTTTATCCATTGTTGATAATTACACTTAAATTTAGTAAAAAAAAAAAAAAGATATATATACATATAATATAATTACAGACGAATATTGTTAACATGAAATCTAAAAGACCACTTTTTTTTTTTTTTTTTTTTTTTTTTTTTTTTGTGTGTGTGTTAACCGTTAAAATAATAGTACCATCTTATCTGTTGGGACTGCATTATCAATTCATGTTAAGAAAAAATTCACATTAAGTGATTTAATGCTAACAATGCTTTACTGCATATAGATTGCAAAGATGAAATTCAAACAATACCCATTAATTTTAATAAAGTTAGATAATAAAATCAGGATGTCTAACCGTCCTTCAGATACATCATTTCACAATGATTTATAGCTTTATCTGGACAAAAATCTGCTAAATTGGGATACTATAGGATAGAACTTAGTACAATGTTTACATCACAGTAATTTGGAGTGAGTTGCACACAGTTGATCACAGTAAGTTGCAACATACAGCTAATTAGCTAAAAAAATAGTTTTTAGCATATCTTCTATAGCCTGCAATTTTTTAAGTCACTCGCCCCATCATAAAATCCACTCACCAGTGGCAAGTAAAAGAATATATTTCCCCACCCCTGTGTGTTAAGTTAGCCACCAGTATGGTGTTTCTAAAGCCTATATTACAGTAGCACTACATATATGATACAATTTAATGATTATATGTGGAATTAAACAGAGAGGAGCCACACTTCAAAAAGAAAAAATATTTTTACATAAAAAGGGAAAAACATGTTTTACATTACAACCAGGGTTGTAAAAAAACCAGGTTTTTTTCAAAAAAACCCCAAAAACCAGGTTTTTTTGGTTTAAACCTGGTTTTTTTGGTTTAAACCAGGTTTTTTTGGTTTAAATGATTTTATATTTTAGAAGAACGATGAATATTAATATTTTCAAATATTTGAAGTCAAGCATTAAACAAAAATTACTTTACGTTATTTTGTTGAAATTATTTAATAACATTTTTACTATTTTAATTTAACCATTATAATATTTGTTTATTATTATAATATTTTAATATACAATAAACAATAAAACTTATCACTTATATATATAAATCAATCCCTACTACTAACACACTAGTCTTTAATCTACATTTTCTTTTAAAGAAAATTAAACTAAGAAATTTTAACTGACACAAATAACAACTATTTGCAAACTGAAGATAAAGAATCACAAACTAATGAAATATATCCAAACATTTTATTAAGGAAAGAAGAAAAAAACTTGACATTTCTTGAATAGATATCTTACAGCAGTATTGATTAATAGCAATGAATAATAAATTTTACCCTCAATCATTGTTCATTTGTTTCATTACGACCACTAATTTTGATGCTTTCTCTACTCCTAATCGGTTTCGCAATTTTGAATGAACTACACTAAATATTGAAAAAATCCTTTCAACACAGGCAGTCGATGCTTTGGCTGTAGTTAGCATGTTCACAAATTCCAAATCATTCTCCGTAATCAAAGATGTACCTGAAACATTATAAAACTATTCCACCATTCAAAGTCAGACATTGTATCAACAACTTTGGGGTAAAAAAAAACATTTTGATCACGATTATGAAATGGTTCCAACTTCCCCAAAAATTTTAATGTAAGTGCTAAGAAACCAGAGCCACATTTTTGTTTGATAAATTCAAGACCCTTGTTTTTCTCTTCTTTTGTGACCTTAATTCCTAGGTTAGAAATTAATACTGATGGGCTTAAAATAAATGCAGCAAAATGTGCATCTACTAATGATTGTTCATATCTCTGTTTATACACTAGTGATATGGCCTTTTTATTGTTTGATGTTGATGCTTCTTTTAGCTTCAATTCTAGCTTTTTCCATGCTAATACACATTCAGCGAGAGAACAGCTATTCCTCTGTACAAAATCAATAGTTTCGGCGATTAGTTTCAGAATCGCAATCATGTCCTTAACATTTCTTTTTAAACAGATACTTAAGATTTTACTGGAGATGTCACTATCAATCTCAGATCTGTGATCCTCACAAACTTTTGTAAGAATTGACTAATTTTTAACATAAGATTCAAGTGAATCACAATAAGTATTCCATCGTACCTCTAGAGGAAGTACCAACACACTTCCACCTTCTGCATGATACCATGCTTTCGGGAGATGATGATTGCGAAAATATTTTTAAATACTTGTAACATGTTTTGTTACATCCCTTTTAATCAAATCTTTGGCTAACAGATTTAAAATGTGGGCACTGCACCCATATGTAAGTCCCAAAAAAAAACAAAGCTCTTCATCCAGAATGTTTCTGGCAGAAACCATATTTGCAGTATTGTCTGTGACAAAACTTGATATATTACATTTGAACTTTTCTTCTGCTGTCTGCACTGAACTCAAAACCAAATTTGCTAAATAATTTCCAGTATGTGATGAGTCGGATGTGTCAATAGTATCAACAAGAGTGACTTTACCACACTCTTTGATAACACTTATACACACAATAGGTTCATTATGGATGTTCGATCATCCATCCATTGCCATGCAAACTGTTTTGTTTTCTAAATCAGCTTTACATCTCTGAAGTTCATCATTGTAAATCTTGGGCAACCATTTTTCTTTTTTAAATAAAAGTTTTGGTATTTCAAAAAAACCAAGTCTGGTTTTTTTTTAAAAACCATTTGGTTTAAACCAAGGTTTAAACCATGGTTTAAACCAGCGTGGTTTAAACCTAAACAACCCTGATTACAACTATTTACTTTTTTACATTGATTAAAATTTATATGTATTTTTTAAATGAAATTATCTGAAAATACTTGAGCTTATCTATATTTAGCAAACAGTGAATTTTAATGCTTATAAAAATGATATATATTTTTTTAATTTATAATATGCAGGCGGTTTTATAATTTATTCCAGATAAATCTTCATGAAGAGAAAATTCTCTTCATATCTTGAGAATGTTCAATGTTGAAAAGGGAATTGAGCAGAAGATAATATTTGAGGAAATTCTGGTACAAATTTAGAACAAAAGAAAAACTATATATATATATATATATATATATATATATAGAAAGGTTAAAAGATGTGCTCAAAATAAAACTTATTATTTTCTTTTGAGAAGCTTCTTGCTAATAAGTTATTCATGCTATTTTATTCTTAATACTGTTTTCAACAGTGAGAAATTGAGATTTTTACTAAATAATTTTATGTATGATTTAAATATCTATGTGAGAAAAAATAGTTTCTTATCCTTAAAGTCCTTAAAATTAATTAATAAAATATCACTAAGCAGTTACTATCCTAAATTAAAATACATAATAGCTATAACCTTGAAATTTTTTTGGTATTTTCATGTTATAGCGCCCCTTACAATTATGATTATGTAAAGATTGCAGCTCCGATTTCACCAATATCATAGAAAAGCTTATATATGCCTCATATATACATCCAGGGTTGCAAAAAAAAAAAAAAAAAAAAAAAAAAAAAAAACAGCTAAAAAAGAAAAAGGGGGGCCATACCGGTTGCTTTTATTGGTTTTAACCAGCTTTTTTTTTCTGCCAAAATTGGCTTTTATACATTGAAACATTTTATTTATCAACTTGTACATTTCAAAGTGTTTTTTAACTAATTTAAAAAACATTTTATAGAGTTCAAATTTAATAAATAACCTAATTTCTCAATAATGAAAACATTCATATTGGAATAACACATAGATGTAACTGCTAGTGATTTGTAGTCAGAATTGCAAATATGTCAGCTAAATTTTAAAAAGCAAAATAAGGCAAAAAAATTGCTTTATCTGGTTTAACACTTTTTTTTTCATTTTTACTGCTTTATATAATTAAAGAGGATGCTGGTTGCTTAGTTACGTATTTTATTAACTAATTTTAATGTATTTTCATATACAGGTCTTATTTTTTTCTCACAAATGTTAAAATCATACATTAAGTCATTTAATAAAAACACTATTATAAATAACATGCATGAATAACTCTTTTAAATAGCAATAAGCTATTCAAATTTTTAATTCAACAAATTTTATTTGAAGACTTTTTTTTTTTATTATTGGGTTGTTTTTAATGTACTTAAATTGTCTCAAATATTATATCCTTCCTGATTTCTCTTTCAACATTGATCAATGAACTTACATTAAAACATGAACAAAATTTTGAAATAGAAAAAATAAATTTTACTTTATATTTAATTTTTTTTTTTTGAAAAATGAAACTTTATACAGAATTCTATATTTTGTGTTTTGATGGGTGTAAAAAGTCAACTTGTTAAAAAAAAAAAATTCTGTTTTCAATTAGTTGATTTTCAATTTTTCTATAACTGTAAAACAGAAAAAGACATTTAGAATATTGTTTTATTAAGTTTTCATGCTAGTGATATGTTGCAGTTTCAAGTTTATATTTTAAGTAAAAGAATATTTATAATCAGCAGCAAGTTGACTATTTTAAAAGTTTTGGATATTTTTGCCATTTTTATGTATATTATATTTACAAATTTTGGTTTTAAAGCATTCAGAAATGAAATTTCAAAATTGTGATTTCAGTACCATGACTATTTCTTTTCTAAAATGTTGTTTTATTCAATTGTAAAAGAAGACAAAAATCTTTTATTTTAATCCACTGAAATAAATATATTCCTTTTACAGATACTCTTTTGGAATAAATCAACAACTAATGTTTGAAGATGAATCCAGAAGTGAAATAAAAATGATGCATTAACTTGAAACATCTTTATTTGTTTAATAAAATTTCAGATTGTGAAATGGCTGATCATTTTTATGTACTATTTTATTTATTTGATATAAACATCATAATTTCATTTGTTTGTTTTTTATGTATTTTAAAATTATAAACATGATTATTAGATGTAGCTTTAGTTTAAAAATAAATAAACTAATATTTAATTTTCATGCACATATTGTGTGGTGATGACTGCCAACTACTATCTATTTTTTGGCTCCAGTAATTTCTAAGCGACTTCATCTTATTTAATTGCAGATTTCTCCAAGTAAATAAGATGAAGATTTCTCTTCAAAATTACTGGTATCAAAAAATAATAGCAGTTGTCAGCTATGGGTATAGTGTATAGTGAAAACATCAGCTGAAAGCTTAAATATAGGTTAATATTTTTTAATGTTTTATATTTAATTTGCTTCAAGCTAGAAAATTTCGATAATCTGAATTTAAGAAATAATTTGATTTTATGATTTTTTTTATATATATCCTGTAGCTATTCTTATTTTCATTTACAGGCTATTGCTAAAATACAAGAACTAATTTCCAGGAAATCTATAAAATAATTTTCATACATTTGCATTTACATCAAGAAAAATGAGAATTCTCATTTTTGTAAATTATGCTCTCGTCAGGAAACATTTTTTTTTTTTTGTTTTGTAATAAGAGTATGCTCCACAATTTCTTTGAATTTTCATACCACTATTTCAAATAGTAATTTCTGCTTTAGTAAGTTGTAGAATTACTATTACAGTTACTATTTGCAAACAGTGTTACTCAAATTCAAATACTTGTAAGAGCGTTGAATATTTATCAAAAATTGTTGATGTATGTCAAAAATGTTTGCTTTATTTTGAAAATTATTTATATTTTATTTATTAGAAGGTGATACCCTCACCAAACTTGAGCAATAAATTCACAAATGTTGCTTTAAATATATTAATTTTTCTCTAAATTAATATTTTAGCAAAAAGTTCACTTTTTTTGTACTAAAGTTAGCACATTTGTATACAGGCCCTGACTATCACACGGCACCAGGGCCCCATGCCCTGGGCACGAAATTTCTAAGGGGCATGCTATTAGGACTTTTGTTTGCACTCCATTTTGTTTTATCATTTAATAGCAATAACATCATTATTTTCTAGTAAATGATGTACTGTATTTATCAAGTCATTCAATTATATCATATTGCACATTTATTCGAAAAGTGACACAACTGAAAATATGTGATGCTTGAGATATTAATAAGATGAAATGACAAAAATATATCTCAATCTGTGGTTAAACGCACATTTCAATAAATAATTAAAAAAATATTTTATTTTTATTCCTGGAACTGTTTTCCAATTTTCCAGAAAACTTAATTTTTTGAGTTGACACCTTTTGAATAAGTAGACTAAAAAACTAGTATCAGTAAACCAACCAATCTATGGGGGCATGAAAAATTGAAAGTGCCCTGGGCACAAAAACTTGCTAGTCGGGCCCTGTTTGTATATAAATAAACATACAGGATGTCCCAAAAAGAGTGAAACATGCTTTAATTTTTTTACCTGTTGGAGATATGTAGGCAAAGTAAATTGCAAAAGTGTTCAAAATAAAGTAAGAATTATGATTATATGGATTAATTAGTTCTGAAAAAACTACTTTTAAAATTTTTATAGGGTCCCTGGGTCATTAAGTTATATTTAAAAGAAATTTCTGCTTGCTCTGAAGAGTACAACAATAATAATTCCATTCTTCTGTAACCAAAATACACTAAGTTATTATACTAGGAATTTTATTAAATTTCCGAGTTTTATGGCACTAAAAATAATCTGTCTATTTAGAGGTAGAAATTTCATAAACTCTAAAGTATAACTCTGTGTGTTTTGGGTCATAGAATAATGCAATTTTGACTGTTCTTGTCAGAACCGGGATAATACTATCCTAAATATAACTTGTAAGACCCAGGCATCGGATAAAAATTTCAAAAATGTAACTTTTTGAAAATTAATGGCAAAACCATTTCATCAACATAATCTTATATTCTAGCTTATTTTGAACAATTTTGCAATTTACATTGCCTACGAATCTCCAACAGATAAAATATTAAAGCATGTTTCAATCATTTTGGGATGCCCTGTATTTGACTTAAAAACACGAGATTTCTGTAAATACTACAGATTTTTCTAGTAAGATTTACATGTTTTATCTGTTAAAATCACAAAATATTTCTGTTAAAATAACAGTTTATTTCTGTAAATGTAACAGCATTTAACTGTTAAAAAAACAGGTATTTCTTGTAAAACTTGCAGAATATTTCTGTTAAAATAACAGTTTATCTCTGTAAATGCAACAGGATTTAACTGTTAAAAAACAGAATGTTCGTTAAAATTTACAGATATTTCTCATAAAATTTACAGATATTTCTTGTAAAATTTACAGATATTTCTTGTAAAATTTACAGGTTTTCTCTGTACAAATCACAGAATATTTCTGTTAAAAAAACAGTTTATCTCCGTAAATGTAACAGTTTTTAACTGTTAAAAATACAGGATATTTGTTAAAATTTACAGATTTTTCTCGTAAAATTTACAGGTTTTTTCTGTAAAAACCACAAAATATTTCTGTTAAAATAACAGTTTATCTCTGTAAATGTAACGGTATGAAACTGTTAAAAAAACAGTCACTTCACGTAAAAAATTACAGATATTTCCTGTAAATTAAACGGTTTTAAACTGGCTCCAAAATTGACAGTTTTTTCTCGTTAATTCGACAAAATTTTTTTTACTATTTAAGACCCAGGACTGCAGTCTCCTGGCTTGCCACAGGCTGTTTTATTTTGATGATTACCATGGGCCATTTTAAACTGAAAGATTTTTTTCATATTAAACCTCTTTCTAAATCTCAGAAAGAAAAAAAACTCACTGTAAACATAAAAGAAAAGAGATATTTTTTTAAATATTGTCTCTTAGTTTTACGAGATTCAATGTTCCGACATTTCGGCCTGACGGATGCTAGTTATTTTTTAATTAATAAAAAAGCAAAAAAAAATAACATCTCTTTCTTATAAAATTTAAATATTTTTCGATCCAGTTCATTACCAAAAATTCGAAATTCGCAATAGAATTCTTAATGTTGCAGTTAGTAAATTTTTACTAAGTTTAAAGGAGCGAATTAGAAGAGTGCATTAGAGGCAAATACACTCTTCTGTTACTCCAGTCGGCGAATTCAGTGACATTAACATAAAAAGTAATCATAAAATCCATTGCCTATCTTAGAAAAAACTAATTTTAGCAAACAAATTTGTAAAAGTTCTCATTTCACCCTTCCACGTTTCCGTTTGCCTACTTTGTGATACTATTTTCATTGTCAAGTTACTCTTCTCTCACTTCAAATATGTATCATTTTAAATTAGATTCAAAGTTATTGAAATTACGCTGTTATTGTAACGTAATAAGATTTTTAAAGAAATAAAATGTCTGCATACTTTGGTCACTAATAACTTTGGTGACTAAACATACTTTGGTGGCTATATAATCTTCGACTTAACCAGATTTTAAATGCATGCTGCGATGCTCTAATTAGACTTCTCTCAAATCTGTTACATCCATGTTTAAATGTTATAACGTTGCGATAGAAAATACTTAATTGAATAGGGAATCAGTTAAAAGTTAACATTTTACAAGATTTTAAATTTTTATTAAGACCGATTTCAAAGGTTTCTCTTTAAATAGATATTTAGATCCGAAGCATTAAAAATCTGAAGGTCATCATATGAATCTTTTCAAGGATGTAACTAGAGTGCTGCCAATTTCGACAGACAATTATTCTTATACAAAGTTCTTCATTTCCCATACTTCATTGCACACGTTAGACTGAGCAGTGTGGATCTTTCACGAATTTGAATCTGCGATTTGTTTCTTAACACATTGACGGACAGTAGGAACAAGTGAAGTTCAAAAATTGACACTATATGTTTTTGTAATTTTTAGAATATTAGAAGTATAGTTTTACTCTTTCTGCTTAAATAAACTTAATTTTGATTAATTCAGCACCTTTAATTAAGTTGCACTACTCCCTTCACAACCATGTCAGGGTGGCTAGTGGTCATGGAAAAATACAGTCAAAAAAAGTGATAAACACCAGTATATTCTTATAGAAAAATTTATGTTGATTATTCGATCAAATAATCAATTTGAATTTTTCTATAAGAATATACTGGTAATTATCTTTTTTTAACTGTATTTTTCCCTGACCACTAGCCATCCTGCACGTGCATACTGAAGCTGCAACTCGTATAACAGATGGAAAACGAACTTCAACCTAAAAATTTTTTTCCAAAACATGACACTGGGCTTCTACTTGTACGCCGGTAAATGCACATTTGTGCTTCTATAGCCGTAGTGTCTACAAACAACCGTTTCGTTTTGGACGGCTATTGCCGTCATGCCACATAGTGAACTTCGCTTTGACGGCTATAGACGCAAGTGTCCGTCAACATGTTAAACTTAAAACAAAGTACGTGAAGAACTATTTGGCCTAGAGAGTTTTGTTAGAAGTTCATAGCAAAGTGTACAACAAATTATGTGCATTATACAATGTTAGTCATTTAAGTTCTCGATTTTAGTTATTTTTCAAAACATTTTAAATAGAAATACCTGGAGAACAGAACTCTTCGTCTGATCCATCAGGGCAATCTTTATTGCCATCGCAGTGCCATTTTGTGGGTATACAATGGTGATCACGGCAAAGAAATCCACTGCATTTCTCGGTTACATTATCTGAAAGATATTTCAATGTTATTTTCACCTATTTAAGACCACGTAAAATGAATGAAGGAAATGTACTCACCACATCGCACTTCATCAGAACCATCATCACAATCTTTTTCGCCATCGCACTGCCACTTATCAGGGATGCAGTGCTTATCAGATGCGCACTCAAACAGAGAACTAGGGCATTTAATTTCTGTTGGAGGGCTTTCTAAAGATAAATTGAACGAAAGTATTAGAATACTCAAGATTCAGTTATATATTTAAGAACTTTAAATAGATTAAATGGCATTCGCCACATCGCACTTCATCAGAACCATTACCGCAATCTACAGAGCCATCAAAGTGATAACTTTCAGGGATGCAGCGCCTATTAGACATGCACTGAACCACAACTCAGGCATTTGTTTAGAAGACCTGCTTTTAATTGTATAATTTTAATTACAACCAAAGAAGCTTTCAATTTATTTCCCCACAGTAGTAAGATAATGAGAGTTGAACAGCCACAGGCGCATTCCGCATTTGAGCATTCAGTGAACAATGCTCAAATGATCAGAAGAGCAACCCTCTTTTTTCGCAAAAATCTTATCATCTCATTTTTCTGAGAGGACTGATATTTTGCTAGAAAGATTTGTGTATAAGGATCAGTACAAAAACCCTTAACGGGTTAAAAGTTGCGATGCAGCACTTTCTTTTGGCTCTAAGAATGTTAAATATGGGTCTTAAAAGCAATGATATCAAATTTAAGTGACGCTATGTTAATATTTTTTTTTAAATCATCATTTTCTTTTTAGTTTTATTTATATTCACAAGTGCAATTATTATCTTAATATGAAAAAATATATAAAATTTATTCGCTGATGCTTTTTTATTCGCATCTCTCATGAATTTAAAATATGGGTTTTAAAAGAAATGATATCAAAATTTGAGTGACACCTTGACGTGAATTTAATAGGACTGTTTTAAAATTCAATTTAAATTATTTTTGGTTTGTCTTCAAAAGTATATTTATTTACACATACAAACAATACTTTTAGTTTTCCAATACACTGTTAAAAATATTACTTTCACTGAGCCTATATTATGTATTGAAATGTATTTATTTCAATAAATTGATTTATCTTTTGTGCCACGCTATCAAAAATCATAAGTAAAATTTATGTAAATGATTATTTTGCGTCATATTATCCACTTGCATACATTTCCCTTTGTTTGGATACTATGGCGCAAAATAATCATTTACATAAATTTTACTTATGATTTTTGATAGCGTGGCACAAAAGATAAATCAATTTATTGAAATAAATACATTTCAATACATAATATAGGCTCAGTGAAAGTAATATTTTTAACAGTGTATTGGAAAACTAAAAGTATTGTTTGTATGTGTAAATAAATATACTTTTGAAGACAAACCAAAAATAATTTAAATTGAATTTTAAAACAGTCCTATTAAATTCACGTCAAGGTGTCACTCAAATTTTGATATCATTTCTTTTAAAACCCATATTTTAAATTCATGAGAGATGCGAATAAAAAAGCATCAGCGAATAAATTTTATATTTTTTTTCATATTAAGATAATAATTGCACCTGTGAATATAAATAAAACTAAAAAGAATATGATGATTTAAAAAAAAATATTAACATAGCGTCACTTAAATTTGATATCATTGCTTTTAAGACCCATATTTAACATTCTTAGAGCCAAAAGAAAGTGCTGCATCACAACTTTTAACCCGTTAAGGGGTTTTGTACTGATATCATTACTTTTTCGCGGTTATTGATGAGAATGTCAATTAGTCGAAACTAAGCATAGGGTATAAATTAATCATTAGAATAAAATTTTAAAGAAATGCTAAAAAAGACCGCTAGGGCCTCAATAAAAATATGAGGATGGTAGCCCGGGGAGAGGAGTCCAAGACTCAACTTTAAAGTTATGCAGCGAGAGAGGGACACAATTAGAGGGATGAAAATGCATGGCGCAAAAAAAGTTCAAGGGTCCCGTACCGGTTCCCAGGAGACCAGTATCCTAAATGGAATGTAGAAATGGTGGAATAATTAAATGGAAAAAAGGGTACAAAAAACGAAGATCATATTAAAAGGAGTCAAGTTATTTACAATTTATGGAACAAAAACTTCAAGGGGCTGCGTACCGGACCCTAGGGTCTTAACTAGAATGTAGAAATGGAAAAATAACTAACTGGAGAAAGGGGCCCCAACAACGAAAAAAAATTAGCCAAAAAACGAGTCAAGTGATTAAAAATTTAGGGCACAAAAACTTAATGGGGTCCATGGGACCCGGGTCTTGTCCGAGAAAAAAATTTTGTTGTTCATGTAGCAGCTAGAAGTCCGAAGAAGTTGTTAGAAAATAAAGGCCAGTGAATTGAACGATTTTTAAGGGAGCTATAGTGAGGGCCCCAAAAGGGGCCAGCTGACAGTTTTGAGCAGGACCTTAGAATGAAGGGTCTGAACTGGAAATCTGAAATGGGGGACTAATTGGAACTAAAATCGATATATCCTGTCGATGTCGAGTCGAATGAATCAAACCGCGTTGTGATGGGACCCATAGAACCCGACTTAGCTGCAAAATCCGTTAGTTCCACCTTCCACCGCCAGGGAGCGCACTCTGTTCTATACAAACATAGCTGAAAGCTTTAAGGCTGTCGATTTCAAGTTGAATGAACCATATCTCGTCGTGATCGGGCCCATAGAACACGAGATAGGAAAGCGCCCCCTGGTGGTGATACTTGGTACTAAAATTGATATATCCTGTCGCTGTCGAGACGAATGAATTCGCTGATGCTTTAAACTACATTGTAGTGGTACCCATAGAACTCGAGTTAGCTTCAAAATACGTTAGTTCCATTTTACACCACCAGGGGGCGCACTCTTCAATACAAACATAGCTGAAATCGTTGAGGCTGTCAATTTCAAGTCGTAATGAGCCATACCTCGTCGTGATCGGGCACATAGAACCCGAGATAGGAAAGCGCCTCCTGGTGGTGATACTTGGGACTAAAATCTATATATCCTGTCAATGTCAAGTCGAATGAATCAAATTGCATTGTGATGGGACACATAGAACTCAAGTTAGCTTCAAAATCCGTTAGTTCCCTTTTTCACCACCAGGGGGCGCACTCTTCTATAGAAACACAGCTGAACGCTTTGAGGCTGTCAATTTTAAGTCGAATGAACCATACCTCGTCGTGATCGAGCACATAGAAGCCGAGATAGGAAAGCGCCCCCTGGTGGTGAAACTTGGAACTAAAATCGATATATCCTGTCGATGTCGAGTCGAATAAATCAAACTGCATTGTGATGGGACCCATAGAACTCGAGTTAGCTTCAAAATCCGTTTGTTCTATTTTCCACCACCAGAGGGCGCACTGTTCTATACGAACATAGCTGAAATCTTTGTGGCTGTCAATTTCAAGTTGAACGAGACATATCTCGTCGTGATCAGGCCCATAGAAGCCGAGATAGGAAAGCGCCCCCTGGTGGTGAAACTTCGAACTAAAATCGATATATCCTGTCAATTTCAAGTTGAATGAATCAAACCATGTTATGATGGGACCCATAGAACTCGCGTTAGCTGCAAAATATATTGGTTCCACATTTCACCACCAGGGGGCGCACTCTGTTCTATACGAACATAAACAAAATCTGTAAAGCTATCGAAATCCAGTTGAATGAGCCAAACTTCGTCGTGATCAGGCCCATAGAACTCGAGATAGTAATGCGCCCCCTGGTGGTGAAACTTAAGTCCTGTCGATGTCAAGTCGCATGAATCAAACTGCATCTTGATGGGACCCATAGAATCTGAGTTAGCTGCAAAATCCTTTAGTTCCATCTTCCACTCCCAGGGGGCGCAATCTGTTTCTGTTCTATACGAACATAGCTGAAATCTTTGAGGCTGTCGATTTCGAGTCGAATGAGCCATACCTCATCGTGATCGGGCCCATATAACCATAGATAAGAAAGCACCCTGGTGGTGAAACTCTGAACTAATATCAATAAGTTCTATCGATGTCGTCTCGAATGAGCCAAACTGCGTCGCGATTAGGGATGCACAACCTGTGGCCCACAGAGACCATACATGCCAATGTATCCAGAAATTTCGAATTTCCTTAATAATTCGCAAGAAAATTCTGCAAATTTTGTCCATAGATCATAGGAAAATATCATGAATTTCGTCGATCGGGCACATAAAATCCTGAATTGCATCGACTGGATGCGAATTTTGACAAATGAGCATGGAAAAATCACAAATTTCGCCATTTTGTCGCAAGAAAAAAAAACGCGAATTCCAATAATCAGTCGACTGAAACCAGAGATGGCAAAATAGGAAATTCCGGAGTGTTAATTTCGTCAATCACTCGAGAAAAAAAATCTTGAATTTTGTAAACCACTGGAAAAAAATCAACGAATTTCGTCGATATGGCACGTAAAATGATGAATTTCATGGGATCGAGCGTGGACAAACAGTGAATTTCATAAAATGAACATCGAAAGATCGTGAATTTAAACGAACAGTCACGGAAAAAATTAGCAAATTGTCCATAGATCGCAGGAAAACATCATAGATTTTGTCTATCGGTCTGTAAAATTATAAATTTTGTCGATAGGCATGGAAAATCATGAATTTCGTCAATTGGGCGTAGAAAAATCAAGAATTCCGTCGAATGTTCGTGGAAAAAGTGTAAATTTCGACAAATGATCGCAGAAAAAAAAAATCGCGAATTTCACCATTCTCAAGAGAAGAAAAATTGTGAATTTCATTAATCGGCCGACAGAAACCATAGATGCCTAAATTGTAAATTCCAGAGTTCCGAATTTCATCAGTTTTCAACGAAAAAAATCATTTTGTCAACCACTCACAGAAAAAAATTGCGAATTGCCCTCCTTTTCCTTTAAATCTGAAATTTTAAAAAATTTCAACTTTTAAAAAATCACGAATTTCATCAATCAGGAACAAAAAAGCATGAGTTTTGTGGATCGGGGGAGGGAAGATCATAAATTTTGCCAAACGCGTGCGTAAAAATCATGAATTTTGTTTATTGGACACATAAAAATCACGAATTTCTTTAATCATGCGCATAAACATTATAAATTTCGTCCATCGGGTGCAGAAAAATTATTAATTTCATTGATCGGGTGCAGAAAAATCATTGGTTTCATCGATCGGGTGAGAAAAAATCATTGGTTTCGTCGATCGGGAGAGGAAAAATCACGAATTTTGTCGAATGGATATGGAAAAAAAAGAAAATCAGAAAATCCTGAATTTGGCCGGGTTTTTCCATACTTTTAATCGCCAGTTTTTCCAGTTTTATTGCCGAGTGCTTATTTTCACCTTTACCCCGTCCCTCCTCATCTCTCCAGCATACAAAATTAAAAATCTTTTAAACTCTTTACAGAAAAAAAAGTGTTTTACTCGTTGCTATCAAGTAACAATAAAATAAATAAACAAACATTAACAAATTCTCTTCCTCCTCCTCCCAAACTCTCTGCTTCCCCCTCCACCACCTGTTCCACAAAAGCACAGTGTTTAAAAAAACCTTTAAAACTAAAAATACATTTTTTACAACCTAAATTTAATGGGAAATATGTAATCTGCATCATTTCAATCTTTTAAACCAGTGGTTCCCAAACTTTTGGGCTCGCGGAGCCCTTTTTGGGAAGAATTTCTAAGGCGGAGCCCCTTAACCCCACGATACTTTATGGTTTACAAATTAATGTTTTTTATGCCTATGGAGCAGAGAAAGATCGGCTGGATAAGAGTCCGAACCAGTAGTTTCCAACATGGGGCCAAGTTTGTCAGCTTGGTCCTTTTCTTGATACAGAAATTCTGTATTCATACTTGAAATTTTGAAAATCAAATTTTCTATTATTTAACCTCTTAACAGTTTCATTTAATATTACTATTGTTGGACACAATAAATTAAAAATAAGGACTAAAAACCACTTTTTTGTATTACAATATCTGCCTAGTATAATTGAGATATGTCCGCCAAATACAGCAAAAATTATAGTTAAAAATTTGTGGTTTCTGAAATATTTTAGTAACGAAGAAAAACAAACTCTTCTTATCTGAGCGACGTTCTAGCAATACTGTTAAGGGGTTAATGGCATCCATTTTTTAAAATTAAAAATATTCTTTCAGGATTTCAAGTATGAACTTGGAATTAAAGATCAAATTGTTAAAATGAGGCTGCGTCTGAGGAGCGTCCGGCGCGTCTTCGACCACCGAACCCAAGTCCTGAGGGACTTTTAGTGCGCACGACCGGATTTATCTCTCCGTATGCGCTTCGGTCGGCCGGAGGACCGCCACCTGCGGACTCTCCCATCTCCTACCTATTACCCAAGTGAGTGACGACAGAGGTCGTTACGGTACGCGGAGGATCCCATAAATCAAAAGAGACCTCCACGTAGACACTTGATGAACCGCCGAAGAACCCAGCGACTTCGTTGCCGGAACCCCATAAGGAGAACCGGTCCCTAGGTCATATGCCGAATTCTCCGACGGCCCTTGCTTTCCCACGGTGTCCGAATATCGAGTCGCATGGAAGGGCGAAACAACTAGCTCTTCTGCCGTGGACTGTCGCTACGTGCGACGGAGGAACTTCTCGCCAACCCGGGACCACGAAGAAACTCGGTCCCTGACGCACAGACACGTCTTGTCTAGGGGCGTCCTTTTATAAATGGCTTTCCCTCCGGTGAGCTACC